>CAWUFW010003453.1:0-1200000 GCA_963921515.1 Calotriton arnoldi
GAAATTAGCATTTAAAAAACCTTTGAAATTCACTGAAAAAACCATAGGTTTTAGGGACAGTTATAGTTAGTTGGACATTGCACTCGTACAAAACCCGTGAAATTCCCTGTTATAGTTAGTTCAGCTAACTATAACTCGCGCCCGCAATGCACTGCTGATGACGTCACATATTACATCACTCATGACATGGTCAGTGACATCACTGATGACATCACTGATGACATCTCAAATGACATCACTGATGACATCATCCAAGTGATAATTTCATGCATCTTCTCACACCCTAATATAACTTTTGATACACCCACTCTAAATTACAGACTGCCATTCTCAAAACCATAGACACTCCAACACCAAAAACTACATACCCACTCACTGATTCTTAGGTCTACACACACATCCATTCACTCACCTGTACAGTCACTCATACTTACAGTCACTCAGTACAGGACTATCATATGCACTCATACACCTATATAAATACTCACACACCGCCACTCATCCATAGAGGTACTCACACACCTAGTCAGTCATGCAAAAAATTAATCACACACCCATTTACTCACCTATACAGTTATACACACACCAGCTCACTTACTCATACAAATACTAGCACATTCTTACGCTCTTATACAATAACTGATACAAGCACACACGCATCCATACAGCCACTCTCACAATAACACACTCTCACTTATAGCCATTTAAATACTCTAACACACATATATACTGCCTTTTACATATGTAGTTACTCGCACATGTACCACTGAGATATACATTCACTCACTAACACACCCATACACACACTCACCCACCCAAGCAGTCCATCACAGATGCACTCTTGAAATCATGCACACAGTGAATCACCCACTCACACATCTATGCACAGAGTCACACACACCCCACCCACACAAACACTCAGGCACCCATACAGATACTCAGACAACCAATCAATAACCCATGTAGACACTCATGTAGCTATTCGCAAATCCATGCATCCACTTACACACCAACAAACAGACGGATACAGACATTCACACAGTTTAGTCACTAACCCATGCATTCAGTAAGATACGTTTAATCACTCACTTGTAGAGTCAGTCACTCACGTACTAAATCATCCATTCAGACACTTATACACCCACTCATTCTTCAATACGCCTTTCCCTATATATATTAAACATATTTAAACTTTACAGAAACACACAGTCACTGGATGATGTCATCAGTGATGTCATCAGTGATGTCATTTGAGATGTCATCAGTGATGTCATCAGTGATGTCACTGGCCATGTCATGAGTGATGTAATATGTGACGTCATCAGCAGTGCATTGCGGGCGCGAGTTATAGTTAGCTGAACTAACTATAACAGGGGAATTTCACGGGTTTTGTACGAGTGCAATGTCCAACTAACTATAACTGTCCCTAAAACCTATGGTTTTTTCAGTGAATATATATATATATATATATTGCGGGGTAATTAATAAAGTTCATATTAAGAGTTTTATATTTATTAAAATTAACAGGGTTGTGTTTCATATATGTTATGTGTTTGAGGTGAAGTACTGTCCCTACTGTTGCACAGACTGGAGTGAGAATAGTTATTGTTACCCCCCTGAAGTCAAACACTTTCCCTACTGTTGCACAGACTGGAGTGGGAATAGTAAATGTCACCCCTCTGGAGTCCAGTGCTTATCCTTCTGTTGCACAGACTGGAGTGGGAATAGTTAATTTAACCCCTCCGACGTCCAACGATTTCCCTACTGTTGCACAGACTGGAGCGGGAAAAGTAAATTTAAGCCCTCCGGAGTCCAACGCTTTCCCTACTGTTGCAAAGACTGGAGTGGAAATAGCAAATGCTACCCCTCTGTATTCCAACGCTTTCTCTACTGTTGTACAGACTGGAATGGGAATAGTAAATTTAACCCCTCCGAAGTCCAACACGCTCCCTACTGTTGCACAGACTGGAGTGGGAATAGTAGATTTAATACCTCCAAATTCCAAAGTTTTCCCTACTGTGGCACAGGCTGGAGTGGGAATAGTAAACATTACCCTTCAGAAATCCAATATGTTCCCTATAGTTGTACAGACTGGAGTGGGAATAGTACATATTACCTCTCCGGAGTCCAACGCTTTCTCTACTATTGGACAGACTGGAGTGGGAATAGTAAAGTTAACCCCTTGGAAGTCCAACCCTTTCCCTTCTGCTGCACAGTCTGGAGTGGGAATAGTAAATGTAATCCGTCCGAAGTCCAATGCTTTCCCTACTGTTGCACACACTGGAGTGGGAATAGTAAGTTTTACCCTTCCGGAGTATAACACTTTCCCTTCTGTTGCACAGACTGGAGTGGGAATAGTAAATTTTACCCTTGTGAAGTCCAACGCTTATCTAACTGTTGCACATAATGGAGTGGGAAAAGTAAATGTACCCCTTCTGAAATGCAACGATTACCCTACTGTTGCAGAGACTGGAGTAGGAATAGTGAATTTCACCCCTTCGGAGTCTAACGCTTTCCCCACTGCTGCAAAGACTGGAGTGGGAAGAGCAAATGTTACCCCTCTAGAGTCCAATGCTTTCCCTACTGTTGTACAGCCTGCAATGGGAATAGTAAATGTAATCCCTCCGAAGTCCAACACTTTCTCTACTGTTGCACAGACTGGAGTGCGAATAGTAGATTTAATTCCTCCGGAATCCAACGTTTTCCCTACTGCGGCACAGGCTGGAGTAGGAATAGTAAATTTTACCTCTCCGGAGTCCAACACTTTCCCTACTGTCCCACAGAGTGGAGTGTCAAAAGTAAATATTACCCTTCAGAAGTCCAATGCTTTCCCTATAGTTGCACAGACTGGATTGGGAATAGTAAATGTTACCTCTCCAGAGTCCAATGCTTCCTCTAAAGTTGCACAGACTGGAGTGGGAATAGTAAAGTTAACCCCTTGCAAGTCCAACCCTTTCTCTTCTGTTGCACAGCCTGTAGTGGGAATAGCAAATGTAATACATCTGAAGTCCAATGCTTTCCCTACTGTTGCACACACTGGAGTGGGAATAGTAAATTTTACCCTTATGAAGTTCAATTCGTTCCCTACTGTTGCACAGACTGGAGTGGGTATAGTATATCTATTATTCCCAGACTTAATTATATTTTAATATTTTTTAAATATATATAATAATATTATTTGTTTAACTCCGAAGAATCACAGACTCTCGATTCAAAGTTTAGTTAGTTTGTTACAAAGCCAAGAATAGCTGGACATACAAACACCTCAAGATGAGGGTGTAAAAATACATTGGAACTAATACAGAGCCAAACCTACGGGTGAAATTAAGACAGTGTAGCATACACAAAAAACCCAGTTCTAGAATCAAGACACAGAATATCACAGCTCCGATGTCGAGAGTCCCCTTCATTGGAGGTTCGTAGGTAAAAAGCATTAGTCTGTCCCTACACTATCACTAACGTGACATCTCTACTTAGCATCCCCCAAGGCAAGCTTCTGAAAAAGGTGCCAGCACGTGAAGGCTTCCTAAGAAGACCATTCACGTTGAATGGGTCAAGTAGCATAAAGCTACAGAGCTTGTTCTAACATGCTCTCTCTTCTCAAGACAAGGCAGAAGTCCCCGGACTCTGTCCCTAACTCCAATTCAAGAACTGGAACAACCTCACATCATGCAGTGCGACATCACCCCATCCACGCAAGACACCTACTTGTAGGTAACTTTCCATGCGGCAGCGATGCTCCCAGGCCTTGGCTCGATGACCTTGATTCCTAGGCTGTCTCCGGTGAGAAAGAACACCATCCCACATTACCAGCATCGCTGTTCAATGTATCCTCTCCTCCCTAAGCCTAACTCCTAAAACAAAGGCATTATTCTAACTAACAAAGATGTATTTCTCCACCTGTAACGGAAAACGTGAGAAAGAACAAGTTCTGCATATACATGAATTCTACTAGCAACCCTAACTCGAGAGCGACACGGAGAAATACACGTTAGGCCTACAGAATTCGGCCAACATAAGAAACAGCATGTAAAATCATTAAAACACACGTATACATGAGCATTGTCACTGAGCACATTTAAATCAATGTATTACATAAGCCTATGAATTATAATTGTGCATTAGTCTCATGTACAATTCTACACATTAGGATTTTCGTCTAATCCTACAGGACTGCAATGTTGATTTATCCACGTTATATGAAAATATGCCTATAACTTCACCTTTCACGTTATTACAATACACGATCTAATGGCACAAAGGTTAACCCGATAAAGATTATATGCGGGTGCGGACTACCCATGATTATAATGCACCCCTACAAACGATAGAGCAATTTGCCCTCTAGCAAGGACATATTTTCTGAGTTCCCAAATAGCAACAAAGCACTTTTAAAAATTTGCAATCGTTATGTTTTTCTTATCCAGTTGATCACTTGATTATATGTTACACTTAAGGGAGAGGATGTGTGATTATGGCCAGAGTTGCAGACTTTGCAACTGGGGAACCAGGTTGGAGTTTTGGCATCAGCTCGACATACTGTGATTTTGGGCAAATCACTTAATCTCCCTATGCTTAAAACAAAAATGAATGTGTCCTTGTGTAATGTAACTGATGCTCATGTAAAGCACTCCTCCTGGTCAAGTCTGCACTAAATAAAATTGCAAAAAACTACAAAATCAAGAATTGTACACATTTCTGTCATTGGGCTATATTTGGGCTACATTTGGGTAATATTTGTGCTATATTTGGGCTCTTTTGTCTCTGGTGGCCATCTTGGGAGTGTTATTTGTTATGAAGCTCCCTAATTTCCTCATTTACTGCAGTATCCTCAGTAAAAATGCCTTTTAGTTTTCCACTTCAATTCCATCATGATGATGTTCAGATGTGCCACAGTTTTGGCATAAACTCAGAATGTTAGCACTATAGTTGCTCATTAGAACACTGTAGTAAAACTGCTGATCACCAAGGAGTTAACTGGCAGTCTGCTGCTGGTATTGAAAGTGCATGTTTCAGTCTGATTGTCAGAATGTCTTAATGAAATAGAAGAGGAAGATATTTGAGAACTCACTTAATGTGTCCTATTTTTCTTTCGACAGCACTAAACATAATTTCTATGACAAACCGAACCCCCTCATTTTGTTCACTTCCATGCCCTGATCAAACCGCACCGCCACTAGATCCTTGCCTGCGGCCTCACTGGGGAGCCTGGACATTCAACCAGCACCCTGCATGAACCCTTGTCGGCCCCCTGCTCCATTCCCACACGGGCCGGCCTGAACTATCCGGACGCTTACAGCCGCTATCTTACACCGGGCAGCGTGGTTTCACTGCAGCCAATCAGATGTTTTCAGCCATGACCTGCTTGCTACTCCGGCACAGTGAGTATATAGTTGCCATTCCTCTACCTCTTCAGCTGCTCTCAGGGGCCTGCACCCTCCTTCTCCCTCGAGGGCCCTGCGAGTCCACCACTTCCTCATGAATGAACCGGCCTCACCACTTCCAGTGACTGCATCATAGTGCAAGCCTCCCCCACTGCAATAAGGATTGCACTTTCACTGTTGGTCCTCTTGCCCATGGATCACGTGCCTGATGCATTTGGGGGACTGTCCCTGAGGGCATCTAGCAAAGCAGTGACCCCATCACATCCACTGACCTGCTTATAATTTGGTTGTGCAGCCCTATTGCGGTTGCAATACACTTTGTCTCACTTATCTTCCTCCACCCGGTTGGGAATTGCTGGCCTTCTCTGCCTGCGGTCATCCTTCGGGCCTCTACCCTGCACCATTGGACTGTAGGCCCACACAGATACTGTGACCAAGTCCACGGGCTTTCTGCATCCTCACCTACCAAGCCAGTCCCCCTGAAGGAACGGATTCCAAGACTGCTCTGCCCTCTACAGTACCATCCAGCGGGGCACCTAATGGAACCTTCTGGACCTGAGATCTCTGAACTTCGATATCTTGTGTCCCCCATCTCTCTACCGGTCACTACGTGCGGAGGAGCTGCACCACCCCACCTGAAACACTTACCAATGGCTTTGCAGTGCGCCACCCCTCTCGAGCGATGCCACCTGGACACATGGTCCATCTGGTATTGTCTGTTCCCCAGATGCCTTCTCCTCTCTGGATGCCCTCGCAGAGCATTAGCCACTGATCGCCCACACTCTTCGTCGCCCTATCGTATGTGCCTCTTTTCTATTCGACGTCTTGGCGATGCCCTCCAGTAAATCCTCTGGCAAACCCACTTGCCAGCTGCTTCTCACAGGGGTGGTCTCTCATCGTCGAATTATGGCTGCTCCTCTGATGAAATCTACTGCTCCTTCTGATGTGGCCCCCACCTGCCCACAGCCAGACCCCACGATGGACTGCATTTTGAAGGAGATCACTGTAGTTGGTCATTCCTGGAGGGCATGAATTACAAGATATCGGACCTCACCAGCGAAGCCAGATCCATACGTGCCGATATAGCAGGCTTTTAGGACAAGGTGGAGAGAGTGGAGTACCGTCTCACAGCCGTGGAAGACCGACTCAACTGTATACCGGATAGGGACCAGGAACTTTTGTACCTGCGGAACAAACTCATGGACCTGGAAGATAGAGGCCATAGGAACAATGTTCGATTCTTTGGATTCCCGGAATGCATTGAGGGCTAGAATGCTAGGGGCTTCCTCAAGGACCTTCTTCCCATGCTCACAGGGCTGACTTTCTCTTCCTCCTGGAGATACAGCAGGCTCACAGCGTGGGCCCCCTCGTCTGGCTACCTTGCAGAGGGCGCACCCCTTCATTGTCTGCTTCCTTCGCCATGAGCAGGAGCGACAACTCCTGACCGCTTCCTGTTCCCATGGACCATATGCTTTTGTGAGTCATGATTCGCATAGCTGCCGATTTCTCCCGGGAGACCAATGACAAGTGAAAGGCCTGCGGCCTCAGCTCCAGAAACTGGACATCAAGTTGGGACTGTTCGAACCTTACTGTATGTGGATCACAAAGGACGGAAGTCTAAGAACTTCTTCGACCTGGAGGCTCTACTCTCCTTTCTCGATGAACTCACTGAACATGAGATGGACCTTACACCCTGGGACCCAGCCGTCACACTCCGTCCTTCAAGGCAGTCCCCCCTGCAACCTCTGGCGACTGCTGGAGCTCTGGTGGGGGCCGCACCTGGGGCCGGGACCTGGACCGACTGGCCTGTTCTCAGTATGGCACGGAAGTGGCCCTTAAACCGGTGGCAGCTCTTACTCAGGACCAGTGCCGTGACAAATCTCGCTCCCCACTGAAATTTATACAGCCTGAGACTTGAGGCACACATCCTCCTGCCACAATTGTTACTCCCCCTGCCCCGGCAGCTGCACGACGGGGCCCATGGCACCTTCAGGACAGATGGATGAGTATAGTATTGTTGGCTGCATGTCTCTCTTCCGTTCTGTATAAGGGATATGTCCTATGATGCTTATTCATGTCCAGTTGTATATTTTACAATGTCTTGTTCTGCATTACTGTATTCCGCTATGCTACACAAAATCTTGCCCATTTAGACATTTTGGTGCTGTTGCGGTCAATATTGCACTGTTCTTTGCTGTTGTCATGCCACTGTTGTTGTGTCCCTAGTGCAGGCCCCAGGCTAGTGGGTCCTGCAATAGCCCCCCCACACCCGCACACATTTTCTTCCCTCGCTTACCAGCCTCTGCCCACCTCCACTTCTGACCACAGATGTTGCTGAAGTCCAAGCATTTGGCTCTCCCCCTCACCTTACCAGGATGCCCTTTGGGTCCCAGACACACTTTCTCTTACTGCGATTGCTATTCCCCTGTTACGGCAGCTGCCCGACGTGGACTATGGTGCTCTCTGGAAAGGTGGATGGGTATGTTGTTGCCTGCATTTTTTCCCCTAGCTCTATATACTACTAATTGCTAGGTCATATGATGTTTCTTCCTGTCCAGTTGTATTTTACAATGTTTTGTTCAGCATTGCTAAGTCCCACTATATTCTGCTGTATTTCACCCTACTGGCCAGGTTGTTGCTGTTGTGAGCGCTGTTGATTTACTCTTCTAAACACGAAACTGTTGTGCCCCTGACCTGGCAACCATGCTTTTGAGTCAGGTGCCCCCGCCTTTCCCACCTGCTCCTCGTCGCATATGTTGCCCATGCTTCCTCCTCTTCCCCTCCCTTTTCCCTTCCTCTCCCTTCCCCCATTCTGTCCCTCCCACAGGAGGACCTCTGGGTTCACTGGCCCTCTTAGCTCTTCCTCTTTCCTCCTGGGCCATCCGCTGACTCCTCGTCCTGATTCAAGTCTGCCTTTTTTCCCTGCCCACTCTGTGGGACCCCGGTGTGCCTGGACTTGCAGATTTAGGCGCGTAGTTTACAGTTCCCGGCTCCCTCTGAGGCTTTTGCCCTTGATTCAGAGCCGGGTTGCTCTTTTTTAATTTTTTTCATTCTCCCTTGTTTTCTTCCTCACTACTCTTCACTCGTCCTTGTTTCGGACTTCCTGCCCCCCTCTCACATCTGATGGATGTCTTCACTTCCTTTCCCCTCTTTCCTTCTCTCTTCCTCTCCTTTTCTTTTTCTCTTCTTTTTCTTCTTCCCTCTTATACTTCGCTGCGCTCTTTTTGCCCCCTCTTTCAGTGCACCCACATACCAGGCCCACACGCCCTCCTGTCACGATGGCCGCTGCTGCCTCTACAACCCCTCGCAATCCATTTCCTGGAATGTTAATGCCCTGACACATTTCATAAAGTGTAAGAAGATACTGTCCTACTTGTAGTCCAAGCACGTGAACGTGGCTCTGTTGCAGGAACCCCATGTCTCCCATGTGGAGTCTGAGAAATTGTGCCGCGACTGGGTAAGGCGAGTGATCCATAGCAGCTGTCTGACAGCTCCGGCGGGTGGCCTTGGGCCCCCCAGAAAGTGCTGTGTCTCAATCCTCCTGCGCAGGTCCCTGCCTTTCACTACCCTTAAGACCGGGACAGACCCTGATGGCCATTATGTCTTTGCTAAACTTCGGCTCAACAGATGGACTCTTTGTGTTGGATCGGTGTATGCCCCTACGGAAACAGAACCCTTTAGAGCAATTAGGATACTCATACAGATACATCCGAATGCAGTCCTTCATAAGATGATTGAAGTGATTGTCATTAGGATGTCCATATTTAACAAGATTTCTCCTTTAGAACATACATTTTCAGAATTGTAAATTATCAGGTGGATATGTGGAATGATGAATAAAATTAATTTAAGGTACAACAACACTTGAAAGCCGGAGTTTATTAAATGCATCTTTAATCTACATATACTAGCTTCCTTGTGCCTATATATACCTTCCATGTACTTATGTATCTATATATTTATTACTATTCTTCTAATTCAGCATATGCAATGCACTACCCTATTTCTTACCCTATACCGCTCTCAATATATCCTCCACCTCAACTCTCTGATTCATCTCAAACCTCATTCTACTACTCTTTCTCGAATGCACTACCCTATTTCTCACCATATACCTCTATCATTACATCCTCTACCTCCACTGTCTTGTTCAATCCAAATAACTAACATATCCACAACTCAAATTACTTTCATATTTTCACTATACTAATTCACTACCAATCTGTTACGGGTTCCGGAGTAGTGTGCTACTCACAGAAAAAGCGCTTCGACGCCTCGTCAGGGGTAGTAAGCGCTATATAAATGCAAACATATTTCCCTCTGTCCCTCCACTATCCCTCTCAATCCAAATAACTAACATATCCACCACTCAAATTACTTTCATATTTTCACTATACTAATTCATTACTAATCCTTTATGGGTTCTGGAGTAGCGTACTACTCCCTGAAAAAGCACTTCGACGCCTCGTCAGGGGTAATAAGCGCAATATAAATGTAAACATTTTTCCCTCTATCCCTCCACTATCTTTCTCAATCCAAATAACTGACTAACATATCCACCACTCAAACTACTTTCATATTTTCACTATACTAATTCACTACTAATCATTTATGGGTTCCGGTGTAGCGTGCTACTCGCCAGAAAAGCGCTTCAACGCCTCGTCAGGGGTTGTAAGCTCTATATAAATGCAAACATATTTCCCTCTGTCCCTCCACTATCCTTCTCAATCCAAATAACTAATAACTAACTAACAGGGAGGGAGGGAGTGGCCAGCGGCCGTAATGGCCGCTTGAAGCTGAAGCTCCGTGCAGACACCGCGCGCTATGACAAGAAGCGGCGTTTTGCCGCATGGTAATCCCGATACCTGCAGTGATTCAGCTATCGGAACAATTGGTGAGGCTGAAAAACTTGATGCCGCCTCCCGATGAAGTTTGGGAGCCGCGAAATCACGTCTGATGTGCCTGGACGTCCGGAAGGCAAGATGGCGGCTATGGAACTGAGAGTCCGGGACTCGGCATCGGGGACGGAGCTGCCCTGCCTAGCTGCCTAGACTGCCGGAAGGCTCCCCCGCACGGTTGATCGGCGAGCTGCTTTATTCCCGCCTGATCCCCTACGTGAACTTCTGGGTCCTGTGTCGCGGTGTGGAACTCCGCTTTGCAGGAGGGGTGACACCGATGCATCGCGGCGTGGAGGATCCGACCGGAGGACACCGCAGATGCCATATGGAAAGGTGGCCCCCCTCCCCTATCTGCCAACACTCTCGGAACCGGGACTCTCAGAGAATCAGCGGTGAGTGCGGGAGCCGGCTGCTGGGGGCCGTATGGATGCGTGGAGAGGCCCCTCTGACTGTTGGGAGGAGAATTGAGAGGCAGAGGAGCCCCCCCCCCATAAGAGGCTTCCTGTACACACTTGGCAATCGGACCTCCGAGAAATCACACACTGAATCCGAACGGCCCTCAATGAGCAATCCGATGGAGAGGGAATTTTATAAATGCACCAGTCACTAAGAGGGAGCAACTCCCAGAGCCTTGGCTCGCGGTCACCAAGTTTGGGATAATTTATTGGAGCTCCAAACTGGATCACTGTGTTGCCTGACCTTACAATGGTTGCTACCAAGAGGTTTATGTCACTCGTGATCTCCCTGGTCACATGCTGAGGCAACAGATCCCCTCGCCTCTCAGAATCCTGAAGTTAATGTTGAGGCTAGTCCTTCAGTGGAGCGATCTGCAATTTATTGTTATTCCTCTGTTCCGATTTTTCTTCGAACTCCCTGCCTGTCCTCAAGATGGCCACCACCCTTGTGTTTTAACCTTGACACAAAGTCCTCTATGTGATCTTGTGTTGGAGGCGGAATCAACTTAGAGCACACAATCCAATAACCTTCCCCCACGAGGATGGAATCTTCGGATTGACCTCTGACTATGCCCCATGGGCGGATTCTAAAACTCTTTTACCACGCAATACACCATTATCCCTAAAGTTACCACCATGGTGTGTGCCCTTTATTAAAGCACTCCTTCTCCCCTTGTTGGGGAGGGATCCAGCATTTATTCCCTGGAGTCTCAGAGACCCCCCCTGAGAGAGTCCACAGCATCAAGGGAGCCACACACAGCGGAGGTGTGGGAATGGCGCCCCTTGCCAAAGCACTCCTTCTCCCCTTGTTGGGGAGGGATCCAGTATTTATGCCCTGGAGTCTCAGAGACCCCTCTGAGAGAGTCCACAGCATTAAGGGAGCCACACACAGCGGAGGTGTGGGAATGACACCATTTCCACTGGGATCACAGCACACCAGACGTTGGACACTGTTTTTCCTCGTCTCCCGATTGTGTTTCCTTCACCCTCCCCCACCTCTTTCCCTCTTTCATTCTTTGTCTACCTCCCCTGCTCCTATCCTCTCTCCCCTGAATCTCTCCCCTTGCCTGCTTTTTCCCTTACGTGTATGTTTTTAACACATGTAACTATGCTCCAGCAACTTGTAACTATGCTCTGAAACTGTGTAACTTGTAACTATGTAACTGGTAACTATGCTCTGAAACAATGCTCATCCTCATGTAAAACGCTCTGATACCTCCGGGTCTAGCCAGCGCTATATAAAACTTTTCAAATAAATAAATAAACATATCCACCACTCAAATTGATTTCATATTTTCACTATACTAATTCACTACTAATCATTTATGGGTTCCGAAGTAGCGTGCTACTCGCCAGAAAAGCGCTTTGACTCCTCATCAGGGGTAGTAAGCGCTATATAAATGCAAACATATTTCCCTCTGTCCCTCCACTATCCTTCTCAACCCAAATAACTAATAACTAACTAACATATCCACCACTCAAATTACTTTCATATTTTCACTATACTAGTTCACTACTATTCATTTATGGGTTCTGGAGTAGCGTGCTACTCGCCAGAAAAGCACTTCGACGCCTCGTCAGGGGTAGTAAGCGCTATATAAATGCAAACATATTTCCCTCTATCCCTCCACTATCCTTCTCAATCCAAATAACTAACTAACATATCCACCACTCAAATTACTTTCATATTTTCACTATACTAATTCACTACTAATCATTTATGGGTTCCAGAGTAGCGTGCTATTTGCCAGAAAAGCGCTTCGACCCCTCGTCAGGGGTAATAAGCGCTATATAAATACAAACATTTTTCCCTCTATCCCTCCACTATCCTTCCCAATCCAAATAACTAACTAACATATCCAGCAGTAAAATTACTTTCATATTTCAATCTACTAATTCACCACTAATCCTTTATGGGTTCCGAAGTAGCGTGCTACTCACATAAAAAGCACTTCGATGCCTCGTCAGTGGTAGTAAGTGCTATAAAAAGGCAATTCTTTTTCCCTCTTCTATCCCCCCACTATCCTTCTCAATCCAAATAACTAATAACTAACTATCATATCCACCAGTCAAATTGCTTTCATATTTCACTATACTAAATCACCACTAATCCTTTATGGGTTTTGGAGTAGCGTGCTACTTGCAGAAAAAGCGATTCAACGCCTTGTCAGGGGTAGTAAGCGCTATATAAATGCAAACATGTTTCCCTCTATCCCTCCACTATCATTTTCAAGCCAAATAACTAGCATATCCACCACTCTAATTACTTTCATATTTCCACTATACTAATTCACTTCTAATCCTTTATGGGTTCTGGAGTAGCGTACTACTCCCCGAAAAAGCACTTTGACGCCTCGTCTGGGGTAATAAGCGCTATATAAATGTAAACATTTTTCCCTCTATCCCTCCACTATCCTTCTCAATCCAAATAACTAACTAACATATCCACCACTCAAATTACTTTCATATTTTCCCTATACTAATTCACTACCAATCCATTACGGGTTCCGGAATAGCGTGCTACTCACAGAAAAAGCGCTTCGACGCCTCGTCAGGGGTAGTAAGCGCTATATAAATGCAAATGCAAACATATATCTCCTCACAGAAATTGGGGCCTCCTACTATCTCATTGGTGGGGATTGGATCCTGGCATGGGACACAGTGCTCGACCCCACTGGCCCCCTGGATGTGGGTAATAACATGGTCCAGGCCCTACATGGGGATGCCATATCTGATCATGGCCTTGTGGATGTCTGGCGGCTCTCGCACCCTGAGAACCGGTAATATACTTTTCTATCGCCGGTTCATGGTACCCATTTCCAACTGGACTATTTCTTGGTTTCCCACTCGTAGTTGCCGCCTCCCGAGACTCCCGAACCCTGGAAGGTGCGCTCTCAGTCTATTCCCTGACCCTGCTCTCCCTAGACTTGGGTCTCTCCTTACCCGGCTGTAAGCTATAGCGATTGAAACTATTGTGCTACCGTACTCCCCAGGGCAAATCCCAGCTTCGATCCCATGTGTCTACTTACCTGGCGCATAATAGAGGGATGTCTTTGCCCACCAGATCTTATGGGCGGCTGCAAAAGCAACTATTTGGGGCCAGCTTATGAGGGACGTGTCCCTTGCCAATGCCCAGAGAGCATCCCAGCAGAGGGTCTTGGAGCGTGAGATTGCGTCCCTCACAAGCCTCTACTCTAGACACCCTTCATCCCCTCTATGCTGCCGTTTGGAGAAAGCCTGTATGGACTTTAACGCCCTGTTCACCCCAAAAGCAGACAATCTTGACTCCCCGCTGACACATATGAAGGTGGACTTTGAGAAGTGGGCCCTCCTTGGACTCTCGCTCTGTGGACGGGTACAGGTGGTTCGAATGGTGATGTTGCCTCAATACACTTACGTCCTCAGCATGTTACCCTTGCTGGTCCCTCTCTCCTTACTCTGCTCCGTGGACCGGAGCATACAGTCTTTCGTCTGGGGGGCCTCTCACCCCCACCCCCATTTGGCCAGCGCCAAACTCCTAGCTCATTGGTTCTGTGGAGGTCTGGGTCTTCCCTTGGTTGAACACTACGCCCTGGTCTTCATTTATCTCAGCTTGCTTACATGCTCCTCGAAAATCCAGGCCCATCGCAGTTGGTGCTATCGTTACGTAAGCTGTTGGAATGCCCGCAGGGACTGCACCCACTTTATAAGGGTGGTGCGCCTTTGCCGGGTTTCACCAATCCGATGCTGCAGGCCATTTTCAAATCGTGGCAACGGGCCCATCTCCTCTTTGGGGTGGACCCCCTCCTTTATGCCCATTCTCCACTATGGGGCAACTCAAGCCTCTGCGTCGGTGGTGAGATGCTGAACCGGGAGGCATAGCACTCAGCGGTCATCAGCAGTCTCCAGTAGATCCTTGATCAGGGTGCCCTCAAACCCTTTACGATGCTCCGTGAAGAATTCAGCCTCTCATCCCTCCAATTCTGGCGGTATATGCGACTCCAGCATTGCCTCAATCATCGCCTAGGTGTATGACCCTGGGTCCTCCAACCCTTCCCTGTGGTTTCTTATCTTAGGACGTGGAGCCACTTCCGCGGGGTGATGTCCAGCTTCTATAGACTCCTAAGCCATCATTTTTTTTCCCTGCCCCTCCTCAATAGCCTCCGAACCAGCTGGCAAAATAGACTCCAGACGGAATATGACCCAGAAGATTGGGCTGACTTTCTGGAAGTGCTTGACCATGGAGATCGAGAGGCGCGATTGAAGTTCTGCCACTTTAAATCACTGCATGACTGGTACTGGACCCCCATGAAGCTACAAGTGGCAGGCCTGTTACCTCACGCAAATTGCTGGCACTGCCCCCATGACCGCTATACCCTGATGCACATCCTCTATGACTGCCCCTCAATGCATCCCTTTTGGGAGGTGGTTGTCGACACACTGAGTGAGACCCTGACGGTTGTAACCCCACTATCTCACCCCTGATCCTTCTACATGACCTTGCAGACTCTCCGGACCTCTCATGCTTACAGGGCCATCTAATGCATATGGCACTCACTTCGGCTAAGGTTTGCATTCTCTGCCATTGGCCTTCCTCTACCCCCTCTTCCCATTATGAATGGCTCTCGACGATGTACCAGATGGCCTACTACTAGCGGGTCATCTGCAACATCCAGAAGAAGACGGAGGCCGTCCTTCAAACCTGCGCACCATACTTCCAGAACACTTTTCACTAGCCTTTAGATCTGAGCGCCCCCACCTCTAAACTGGTTGTCCGGATACTAAACCATATCCCGTGGCTGCCACCCCTGGGACACATTATGATCTTTTTTCTTTTGTTTTCGTCTTCTCCACATCTCCTGTGGGACCGCCACCTCCCCGGGGCTTTCCTCATAATGTGCGGGGGCACGCGGCCCCCCGCTGCCCCGGGGACCACCACCTCCCCAGGGCTTGTTTTCCCAAAAAAGCGTGGGGGGCTCCTGCCCCCCCATGCTGCCCGGGAACCGCCACCTCCCCGGGGCTCCATTTTAATTTAGAAAAGTGTGGGGAGGGGCAAAAGCCCCTCCCCACACTGCCCCGGGGACCACGACCTTACCGGGGCTTTAAATATGCTGGTCCGTTACGGACCCCCGGCCCCGGGGACCACCACTTCCCCGGGGCTATGTTAAACGTTGGGAGGGGGGCCGCACGGCCCCACTCCTGGAGCCCTTGATGGCCCACCGCCACCCCCCAGGGCCGGCTCCTGCAATGTCCCGGGGTGCCCACGGCTCCTGCCCTGCCATAGCAAACTCTGCTTTGCTTTTTGGAAGCGAGAGCAGGAAACCTGATCTCGCTTCCAAAAAGCAAAGCAGAATTGCTTTTGGGCAAGGGGAGCTGCATGTTAGCAGCTCCCCTTGCCCATTGCTGAGAGGTGGCCTTTGTCCACCTCTCAGAAATCCCACTGTGTGGGGCTTACTGGAGGTAAGAGGTAGGCTAGTTGGCCCCTAAAGGACCCCCAGCAGCGAAGGGGACTTCAATCCCCATCCAAGTGCGCGCCAGGGAGCTCGTTTGTAGAGTGGTGGGCAAAGGGGGCGTGGCCTGCTGTGAGAACTTAGCAATCCTGCTGTGTGGGACTTACTGGAGGTAATAGGAGGGGTAGTTGGCCCCCAAGGATGTCCTTGGGGGCCAACTATCCCTCTTGTTACCTCCAGTAAGTCCCACACAGTGGGATTGCTAAGACGCCTTCGGAGGCCATGCCGCCCTTTCTCCACCACTCTGCAAACGCACCTCCTGGCAGACTACGGGATGGGGGATGAAGTCCAATTTACTCCTGAGGGACTTTGGGGGCCAAGAAGCCCTCCTGGAACCTTCTGTAAGTTCTACGCAGCGGAATTCCTGAGCGCTGGTCGGAGGCCCAGCACCCTTTCTGCACCACTCTGCAAACGCGACTACTAGTTAAAGAAGTGTTTGCAATGTAATAGGTTTCGCATTTGCGAGAATTAGAGCTATTGGCTTTGTAAATGTAAACGTTTTTTACTAATGTTTTTGGGAGTGAAGTGGATGTACGTTGTGTGTAGTGGAATTATGTGGTATGTTGTGCAGTGAAATTATGTGGATAGAAAGTATGTGGTATTTAGTGTATAGGAATTATGTAGAGTGGGATTATGTGTTATGGAGAGTAATTATGTGGTATGGTAGTCTGTGTTGTGTAGTGGTAACCTCAGCTTTAGTCTTCCTCGTTTCCATAGAAGCTAAACTATGAACTCAATGAGACAAAAAAAAGAAGGAATCACTGATGAGCACTTCTGGACCTAGTCAAAGGTATGAGCAGGGCCACTGGAATTATGCGACTGTTTGGCTGCACCGACTTACGCACAATTATACATTTTTTGCATTAGCCACATAATCCATCATCTGCTCCCTAATCTGCAGATTTGAACAAAAAAAGCCTTGTTTCTAGCTCAAACGGCTCAAAAGTTACCAAAAATGCAGCGACAAGTGTCACAGCGTGGTGGAAGGCCCTTTGCAAACCTAGAATGGTCACCTGTTACTTATTGCTAAATGTGGGTGTTAAATTGGTACTAATGGTGTGCAAGCCACTCTTGCTTCCTTCTGTGCCTCTCTCTGTGCCTCTCTTGCCTCTTTCTGCATTTCTGTTGCTTCTTTCTGCACATTTCTTTCTTTTTCTGCACTTCTCTTGCCTCTTTCTGCTAATCTCTTCTACTTTCTGCACCTCTCTTCCCTCTTTCTGCACGTCTGTTGCCTCTTTCTGCACCTCATTTGCTTCTTTCTGTACTCCTCTTGCCTCTTTCTGCACCCTTCTTCCCTTTCTGCACCTCTCTTGCCTTTTTCTGTACCCCTCTTATGTCTTTCTGCACCCTTTTTGCCTCTTTCTGCACCTCTGTTCCTTCTTTCTGCACTTATTTTGTTTCTTTCTGCACCTGTCTTGCTTCTTTCTGCACCCCTCTTGCCTCTCTCTCCACCCCTCTTCCCTCTTTCTGAACTTCTGTTGCTTCTTTCTGCACTTATCTTGCTTCTTTCTGCACCTCACTTGCCTCTTTCTGCACCTCTATTGCCTCTTTCTACAGTTCTCTTGCTTCTTTCTGCACCTCTCTTGCCTCTTTCTGCACCTCACTTACTTCATTCTGCACCCCTTTTGCCTGTTTCGGCACCCCTCTTCCCTCTTTGTGCAACTCTCTTGCCTCTTTCTACACCTCTCTTTCCTCTTTCTGCACCACTCTTATCTCGTTCTGTACCTCTGTTCCTTCTTTCTTCACCTGTCTTGTCTCTTTCTGCACCCTTCGTGCCTCTTTCAGCACCTCTGTTGCTTCTTTCTGCAGTTCTCTTCCTCTTTCTGCACCCCTCTTGCCTCTTTCTGTAGCCCTCTTGCCTCTTTGTGCACCTCACCTACCCCTTTCTGCATCCCTCTTGCCTCGTTTTCCACCTCTGTTGGTTCTTTCTGCACCTCTTTTGCTTCGTTCTGCACTTCACTTGCCTCTTTCTGTACCCCTCTTGCTTCTTTTTGCACCTCTGTTGGTTCTTTCTGCACTGCTCTGGCTTCTTCCTGCACCTCTGTTCCAAATTTCTGCATCCTCTTGCCTTTTTCTGCGCCCCTCTTCCCTCTTTCTGCACCTCACTTGCCTCAGTCTGCCCACCTGTTCCCTCTTTCTGCACCCCTTTTGCCTGTTTCTGCAACTCTCTTGCCTCTTTCTGCAGTTCTCTTGCCTCCTTCTGCACCTCACTTGCCTCTTTTTGCACCTCTGTTGGTTCTTTTGCACTGCTCTTGCTTCTTTCTGCACCTCTCTTGCAAATTTCTGCACCACTCTTGCATCTTTCTGCATCCCTTTTACCTGTTTCTGCATCTCTCTTGCCTCTGTCTGCACCTCTGTTCCCTCTTTCTGTACCTCTTTTGCCTGTTTCTGCAAGTTTCTTGCCTCTTTCTGCAGTTCTCTTGCCTCCTTCTGCACCTCTGTTGCTTCTTTCTGCACTTCTCTTGCCTCTTTCTGCATCCCTGTTGCTTCATTCTGCATTTTCCATGTTTCTTTCTGCACCTGTCTTGCTTCTTTCTGCACCCCTGTTGTCTCTTTCTACACTCGTCTTCCCTCTTTCTGTACCTTTCTTGCCTGTTTCTGCATCTCACGTGCCTCTTTCTGCACTTTTCTTGTTTCTTTCTACACCTCTGTTGCTTTTTTCAGCAATTCTCTTGCCTCTTTCTGCACTTCTCTTGCATGTTTCTGCACCTCTCTTGCCTCTTTCTGCACTTCTCTTGCCTCTTTCTGCACCTCACTTGCTTCTTTCTGCACTTCTCTTGCCTCTTTCTGCACCCCTGTTGCTTCATTCTGCACTTTCCATGCTTCTTTCTGCACCTGTCTTGCTTCTTTCTGCACCCCTGTTGTCTCTTTATGTACCTCTTTTGTCTGTTTCTGCAAATCTCTTGTCTATTTCTGCAGTTCTCTTGCCTCCTTCTACACCTCTGTTGCTTCTTTTTGCACTTCTCTTGCCTCTTTCTGCACCCCTGTTGCTTCATTCTGCACTTTCCATGCTTCTTTCTGCATCTGTCTTGCTTCTTTCTGCACCCCTGTTGTCTCTTTCTGCACTTGTCTTCCCTCTTTCTGTACCTTTCTTGCCTTTTTCTGCATCTCACTTGCCTCTTTCTGCACTTTTCTTGCTTCTTTCTACACCTCTGTTGCTTCTTTCAGCAATTCTCTTGCCTCTTTCTGCACTTCTCTTGCCTGTTTCTGCACCCCTCATGCCTCTTTCTGCACCCATCTTCCCTCTTTGTGCAACTCTCTTGCCTCTTTCTACACCTCTCTTCCCTCCATCTGCACCACTCTACCACCAGTACCAGTCAGCAAAAAGTTGGGGGCACAGGATGAATTTGCAACAAGGCCTCTTTCTGCACCTCTGTTGGTTCTTTCTGCATATCTCTTGCTTCTTTCTGCAGTTTTCTTCTTCTTTCTGGACTTCTGTTGCCTCTTTCTGCATTTCTCTTGCTTCTTTCTGCACCTTTCTTTCTGCACATGTCCTACCTCTGTAGGCATAGTTAGAAATTAGCATTTAAAAAACTTTTGAAATTCACTGAAAAAACCATAGGTTTCAGGGACGTTATAGTTAGAAATTAGCATTTAAAAAACCTTAGAAATTCACTGAAAAAACCATAGGTTTCAGGGACGTTATAGTTAGAAATGATCATTTAAAAAAACCTTAGAAATTCACTGAAAAAACCACAGGTTTCAGGGACGTTAGAGTTAGTTGGA
Organism: Calotriton arnoldi; assembly: GCA_963921515.1. NCBI lineage: Eukaryota > Metazoa > Chordata > Amphibia > Caudata > Salamandridae > Calotriton > Calotriton arnoldi. The sequence continues at coordinate 19,953 of CAWUFW010003453.1, forward strand.
CATTTCACTCGTACAAAACCAGAGAAATTCGGCCGGTATAGTTAGTTGAGCTAAGTATAACTTGCGCCCCTGCAATGCACTGCTGATGACATCACATATTACATCACTTAAGACATGGTCAGTGACATCAGTGATGACATCTCAAATGACATCACTGTTGACATCATTGATGACATCATCCAGTGACTGTGTGTTTCTGTAAAGTTTAAATATGAACACTGGGCCAATTGGGTGGCTCTGGTGTTCCGTTAGACCAATGTCCAATTGATTTTATCGCCATTCCAATTGCCACATGTCCCTCGCCACAGCCGCCGGATTGTATATATTTATATATATATTTAAAAACATATTTCTGTACGTTTTTAATGATATTAGTGTCAAACGATATTTTTTTCTCCTAACCTTTATAAGTATAGGGAAACAATATTTTTGTAATCGATATTTTTGACATGATATTTCTGTATCACAATATTATTGTGATCAATATTTTGTCATTGATCCATTAGGACGCTACTTAAACATTGGGCTACATGTAGCTATTCTCTCTGGGGTTTAATAATACTTGTGTACACACTCAAACAGTATTCATTTGTGCTTTTAATTGAACAGCATTTCCTTCACCTGAGAGCTGCAAAATTCCAGTGTTTTATCAGAGAGCGGACATCTCAGGGATTCCTCCCATTTTCGTTTAGCTCATGGCATAGAATGTGTGGTGCAGGATAAAAGCGTTGCTTATAAGAATGATGTGGAGTGGCCTGCTTTGCCCTTTGGGTGGTGAACATGGTCATCTCAGGAGGTGATTTGGCAACGTCACCAATTGTGGCCATTGAGCGCACTCTATGATAACAATCACTGCCAGTGGTGTATTGTCTCCCCGGTCTCAGAAACTCTGTAGCGACATAAAGAAGTCCCCTCAAAAAGGTCACCAAGGGTATGCATTCCCCATTTGATGCACTGGATTTTAGCAAATAGGTGAAGCTTTGGCAACACTACCATCTTCAATATAGAAAATGGTTGATGGACCCAGCAGTCGAGGCGGGTTGTGAACTGCTCCATTGCTGTACCAAAGTTGTGCCTGAATAGGTCATCATATATGTGGGTCACCCATATATTTAACTCCATCCAGGCTCCAGTCTAATGGATAATCCATGGCCAGAGCTGAATCAAAGTTTGTTAGTGGGAAGACCTCATATTTTGTCCAGTTGATTCTCAACCCTGAGTGACCCCAAAGCATATGATCTTGTGAACAATGGGACAATGAGACATAGATTCTCCTCAGGCCACTGGAATAGAGGATCACATCATCAGCATATAACAAAATCACTTCAGAGCTATTCCCTAGCCTCAGTCCGCAATGTGAGTGTAGGTCACATATGAAACAAGATTATGGTTCGATGGTGTCAGAAACTCCCTCCTCAAGCATCAACCGCAGTCCTTGTCAGGGTGAAGTCACAAGCAAACCCTTAATTAACCTGTGCTCAACCCCCTGGTAGCTTGGCACAGAGCTGTCAGGCTTAACTTAGAAGCAAAGTCTAAAGTATTTATGGAGCTTTTCAAGCAGTAAAAAAGGGAAAAACACAAAATAAAAAAATGACACCCCAATTTAGAAAAATAGGGTAACATTTAATAAATAATTTGACACCAAACCGACAAAAATCCAATCAGTTGAACCGGAATTATGAATTTTTAAAGATTTAAGTGAAAATAACTCCAAAAAGCCCAAAGCACCACCCACAGCTATCTAGTCATGCAAAACCGAAAGAAAGACCAGGTTAGTACGGCAAAAATCGCTACCTTCTCAGTCAAGCATCAACATTTCCGTTCAAGGTGGAATGGTTCTCGAGGAGTAGAGAGAGCATTGCAGGTGTCTGTCGAAGTAGCTCAAAGAGCTGCCCAGCCATCGCAGACGGTCACTGCTGTAATGCAAAGATCCTTTTGGCGTCGCAAATGGTCAGGGTGGAGCTTTGCATCTGTGGTCACGGTGGTGGGCAATGCAATAGCGCAAAGAGTTGGTTCGCCAGAAATTAGTGGTGCCGGTAGATGCGGGATGCAAGGTCTTGACACGAACTGGCCCATTCGCGAAGAGCCTAAAAACCTCAGGGAAGTTTAACTGAGTCACACCAAGTGTCCAGGACCTGAGGGGCACCACTAGGGGGGTAAGGAACTCACTCCAGCCGAAGCCAGTAGGGCTCTGGAAGGTCCAGTTGCAGGTCCACTCAGCAGGTCAGCTGGGGAGTTGCAGGGAGCCTCTGGAACTTTTTATGACCCTGTAGCTCAGAACCCATGGAGTTACTTCAGCCTGGGATGAAGGGTGCAGATCCAATCTTCCTTCTCAGCATGCAGAGCAGCAGGCAGCAAAGCAGCAGATTAGAGTAGCAAGGCAGCAGAGTGAAAGTCCTTCTGGCAGCAAAACAGCACAACAGTCCTTTTTCTGTAGTGTCCACAGGTCCAGGAGTGTACTGAAGAATTGGTGTCTGAGGGCCAATATTTATACCTGGTGCCTCCTTTGAAGTGGGAGAAGCTTCTAGAAGTTTCCATTTGAAGTGCACAGGTTTCCTGCCTCGCCCACCCTGGTTCCAGACTAACTACAGGGGGTATGCAGTCCTTTGTGTGAAGGCAGGACACAGCCTAGTCAGGTGTAAGTGGGGCTGTGCCTAACTCTGCCCTCCCATCTTGCCAGTGATGGCTCATCCAGGCACATCTAAGATCTCTATTGTGTGTGACTGTCTAGGAGGAATACACAAAGTCCAACTGCCAAATGCACCCAGTCATGTGACCGGGAGACAGGCTGCAGGCACTAAATGGCTGAGGCAGGCAAATATCAATTTTCTAAAAGTGACGGTTTAAAAATTGTAATAAAAAATCCGACTTCACCATGAAAGAGGATTTTTCATTACAATTCCAAAGACACCAGACAAGAATTGCTTGCATGTTCCTCCTTGGATGCTACAGCTTATTAAATATAATTAGGTGACTCCAATGTTTTCCCATGAGAAAGGTAGCCCTTCCAATAGTGAAAAATGGACTTAAGAGTTTTTCACTATCAGAACAGGTAAAACTTAAAAGTACATGTCCTACTTTTTAAATACATTGCAACCTGCCCTGTGGGCTGTTTGGTGCCTACCCTAGGGGTGACTTATATGTATTAAAAAAGAAGGTTTGGGCCTGGCAAAAGGTTCATTTTGCCAGGTCAAAATGGCAGTTTAAAGCTGCAAACACAGACTGCAATGGCAGATTTAGAAGATTTCTTAAGTTGGTGGCACAATCAGTGCTGCAGGCCCACTGGTGCAAAAAGAACAATTGATGGACAGAATGAAGAACAATGTCATGCATTCACCCCAGTACAGAGATATGGGCCTAAATCCATCGTTTTTTTGCTCACCATGCCTTTCCAGTTTGGACCCAGCCATATGCAAATCAGTCTTGACCCTGCTCCCAATGGGAACAGTCCAGCCCCAACTGCCAGGCCAGGTCCTCCCTGGACTGGAAACAAGCATCCTAGGACCGGTTTCGGGGTTTCACCCCTCATCAGCCACGATAGCTTGACACCAGTGGCATGGAGAGCACGGGACACATGTCTGGGCATACCAGTCCCACTCGGGGTGACAAATGCAAAAAGAACATTTGATGGACAGAATGCAGAACAATGTCATACATTCACCCCAGTACAGAGATCTGGGCTTAAAGCCATAGTTTTTTTGCTCACCATGCCTTTCCAGTTTGGACCCAGCCATATGCAAATCAGTCTTGACCCTGCGTCCAATGGGAACAGACCAGCCCAAACTGCCAGGCCAGGTCCTCCCTGGACTGGAAACAAGCATCCTAGGACCGGTTTCGGGGTTTCACCCCTCATCAGCCAAGATAGCTTGACACCAGTTGCATGGAGAGCACGGGACCCACGTCTGGGCATACCCGTCCCACTCGGGGTGACAAATGCAAAAAGAACAATTGATGGACAGAATGCAGAACAATGTCATACATTCACCCCAGTACAGAGATCTGGGTCTAAATACCCACTGGAAGCATTTAATTTACATGCCATGGGCACATGCAGGACCACTTTACTAGGGACGTATAAGTAAATTAAGTATGCTTTTTGGGTGCAAGCCAGTTTTACCAGGTTTAGAGGAGGGAGTACAAGCACTTTAGCACTGGTTAGCAGAGGAAAAGTGCACAGAGTCCTAAGACCAACAAAAAATGAGATCATAAAAATATGGAGGAGTAAAGCAAAATGTTTGGGAAAAGACCGTCCTAAGGCTGACAGGTCTAACAGATGGTGAGTTCAAATATTAGTGGAGATAGAGGGCAACCTTGCTGAGTGGCTCAACCAATAGCGGTAGTGTCAGAGTATGTTTTACTGACCTTGATTTTGTCCTAGGGGTGGTGTGTAATAAATCAATGAGCCTCTGGAAATAGCTGCCAATGCCCAAGTGTGGAAGCACCTCCCTCATAAACGGGCACTCTAATGGATCAAATGCTTTTTCAACGTCCAACAGGACCTCTAGCGATGGTAATGGTTGGTCAACCCTATGGAGAATTGCCATAAGCGTTCTCAAATTAAAGGCTGTAGATCTTTGGGGTATAAAGTCTGCCAGTTCCGGCAGGACTAAGAACTGCATGAGTGGCTGGAGGCGCTGTGCCAATAATTGGGCTAATATTTTCCATCCATATTTAATTGGGACAGTGGCCTGTAAGATGCACATTGTGTGGCGTCTTTGTTCCGTTTCAGCAACACTGTTATCACCACCTCCACTGTAACGGGGGATAGATTGCCCTTAGCTATTGCAGCAGTATACATCACAAAGAGTCAGAGAACCAGCAAGTCTATGTACTTTTTATAAAGCTTTACCGGCAGCCCATCGCTACTTGGATCCTTACCACCGGTTAAGCACATTATTGCCTTTTTAAACTCTTCTATCGTCAGTGGGGAGTAAAGCAGTTCCCTAACATCACCCTCTATCCAGGCTAACATCAGCTGGTTCAAATATCTGCTATAGCAGCAGGATCCAACTGAGTCTCAGAGGTGTAGAGCCACTCATAGTATATCTAGCACACAGCTCAGATATCAGTGGACACAGTGGCGACCTCATCTCTTTCAGAGCGCATACCAATAATCGACCCAGAGTCTCAGTATGTGTCAGTTAGGGGTGTGCAGAATGTTTCTTTCCGCCTGCAGATTTGACAGAATTTGACAACAACGCGTCACTCTCGTAATGCAGAGTTACAGCCAAATTCTCCCCATCGCCGCATAGCAAAATCTTTTCTTGTGAGTGTTCAGAAATGCAAGTGTGAGTGAGATTTGGTGTCCTCTGGGGCCATTTTCGAATGTGGGCGCAGCAGGCGGTCATGAGTGGTCACAGACAGAGAGCTGCTTCGCAATTAAATTTGCTGCCACTCGGTTTTATTGTCTACTCGAGTTGCAGCAAAATCAAATCGAATGACCGTGCGCTCTTGAGTACATCATGGTGCCATTTGCACTGCTTTTTCAGCACTGCTCACACTACTGGTCCTAAATTGCAGCACAAGCAGCACAACATGCATATTTCCACCTGTTGGCGGTAATCCGCTGAATCTCACAAAGTTTTTATGTAACTCCGCTGAATTCCACAGAATCAAACTATGAGTTCTGCCCACCACTAGTTTTAGTAACCCAGGCGAGGGTTTTGCTGGGTCTGTGTCCCTGCCCGAAATGTTGGACGTGGACTCCCTCTGCCGATCTCCCTTTCTGACTCCTCACGAAATTCGGCCAAGGCTGACTGGATCTTGGCAAACATGGCAGAGCTTCCCAAGAATGCGTGCTAAGTTCCCAATGCATTAATCTCGGTTTTGAACCGGTCTAGTAGATTGTGTATTGCTTTAGGATCCCCAGCGCTCTTGGACATACATATACCCTTTATGTAGGCTTTAAAGTCTTCCCACAGGGTCTCAACGTCAGCCACCGTGCTCGTGTTTATTTTTAGTACTCTACTATGGATTCCCTAATTTCAGTTCTAAAAGCGGCGACCCGGAGCTCTGTGCCCTTTAAGCATCTTCTATAGAACAGAGTGGGCGAGGCTAGGTCACAAAGCACCGGTGCAACAGGGGAGTGGTCAAAAAGGGTTCTGAGCAGAATCATAACCTCCTTAACTGAACTCATTAGTGGACAGGAGAACATCCACATGTCGATACAGGAGGACACATCATGTAATGGGGGAGTTAATTGTGTATTCGGTGTCTGCCAGATGTAATACCCTCCAGGTATCTATCAGTTAGCACAGTTGCATTATGTGCATACTGAAACTGATTTAAAGAAAGAAAAAGGTGTTAAATTCTGCATAAAGGCATAGTGGTAATGACTTATGTGAGAGTCTGATTTGCTGCATAACTTAAATCACTAGTAAATGAAATCAAAATGAGCATTGAGACTCTGAATACTAAAAATCCATTATTAAATGCCCATCACAGAATGGGGATGATTAGGAAGATAGACGGCTGCCAACACGAGCTAGATTTTGGGAGAAGTGGTCCCAGCTGCCTGCTGACACTTAGGCCTCACTAACAAGTGGGCTGTAAAAGCTGATGGACGCAGTAACAAGAGTTACCCAGTCCCTTGGAATTACAAGTTTTGTTTTTCTCACATTCAGATTTTGGCAAATTGGCATTGATACATTGATTCTTGTGTGTTATTCACCATAAATTTGTATTCCCTGTTACTTCCCAGCCCTAGGTAATGATAATTCCGGGTACTCGTAATTGAGGCCTTAGTGTGATCCCGAACCACACACTATGGTCATCATTCGAGCTGCCCGATATTGACAGCACAGTGCAGTAAATTCATCCCAGTATCGTTCAATAAAAAGTTAAACACCCTGACAGTTGAAAATTACCATATGAGATGGATTTTTCGGTCATAAAACCACACAGAATTCCCAATTCCATGGGGTTTAACTCATGCATTTCCAACCTGCTCTAAGCAGGTGGTAAATGTATACGGAGACCTCTGGGCGGGGTGGGTGATGGGGCAAGGTGGTGTTTCAGAGAAGAAGAGGGAATGTGAAGGTGTTTTCTAGAAGTGAGAAGCATTGTCTGCTACCCCATCAGAAAAAAACAGGGAAGGAAGCTTGACTGCTACTGCAGCCAAAGTCTTATGCAATTTTCCCAAACAAAATTATCACACTGTAAAAGCGAGTCTGGTTCTCCCACACCCAGAAAAGCGGGGTGTGGATAAACTGGGCAACTTTGAATGAGGTGGAGCAGAATTCCATGAGGTAATTCTGCTCCACCTGACTCACAATGAGGGTGTCTGGCGATCTGTTTAATGCTTAACCAAGTCACGTCACAGGAGTTGTGTAATATGAAGGTTATCTCTGATGTGCAATGTTCCACATTGTTAAAAATGTTTAAACTGAGAGATAGTTTTAGTTCCTTCGATCTGAGCCTGTGGGATAAGCGATAATTGCTATTTAAGCTTTTAACCTCTGAGTCATATGAGATGTAGCTCTTTTTTTATGAGGACTAAACCTGTAAATTCTGAGTAACTTGGCACCAGTGGGTCCGAGTGGGAGAGGATTTCGACGGACGAGGAAAAATTAAATAAATAATTAATTTTTCCTCGTCGTCTTCTGTGAAAAACACGCCCCACCCGGCCCCACCGCCTCAACGCTCTCACCTGCACAGGCCGCGGCTGCTTGGCACACAGTCATTGATGACTGGCCCACTAGGGTGTGATGTGCACAGGTCCACCACTTTCCAATCACAACTCAAGCACTCATTAATTAAGGTGAGGTTCACTCGCATGGACTTACTGATTTATCTGAGATCGAGATGGCAGATTACAGCCCGAGGAAGTCTTAGGGTGACACACCCACTGACAAAACATGAGTTGGTGGCTGGAAGCATCCGTTCTCAATTAAAGAAAAGACTGAAGACTATAAAAATTATGGGATGACTCATTTGCGTCTATATAAGATTGCGTGTGCTAAGAGACTTGTTGTGAATTTACCTACCACTGTGTTAGGGATGTAGGGATGACATCCCCTCTCTTATAGCACCGCACCAATTTATTACATCATAACACTTTGTGTATTTGTGTATTGTGTCATGAGCGCTTAATAGCCTTAATCTCCCCCAGTTGAAACATTTTGTGGCATGGTTTGCAATAAAAGGCAAATATGCTGCATATTCTGTGGCATTATTTTGTTTGACATTTTTACATACATAACCAGGAAGTTTTACATATATTAAACATTATTTTTACATATATAGGTATTGATTCAAAATTGAAGGTCTATACACTATAGCCTTTTAGGGAATCCCTAATGCTTCATTAATATGAATTTGCAATTGTACTGCACCTAGAGAAGCACAATCTTCTGCCAGCTTTTCTCAGAATTCCAGTGCCTTAAGCACTGGGAGTTTATTAGTATGAAATTGCAATGGCACTGCACCCAGAGAAGTACAATCTTCTGCCAGCTTTTCTTAGAATTTCAGTCCCTTAAGCACTAGGAGTTGGGCATTTCACATGCACATAGAGCCAAATTGTGCATTTTGCAGCACAAATTTCACATAAATGCACTTAAAAGCCACAAATTCTGAAGGGGCACTCATAAAATATTCCAATTCTTTCATAGAGTGTAAAGCACACTGCCTAGGAGTGATTGGAGATCACCACTCTCAAGACAATTTAGAATAAATGGTGGTCAAGTGGTGAATTTATCAGCACCATTTTCTGTAAAAGAATAGACAGCTGTATCTGATCTGGTTAATTAAGAAAATACCATTACATATGGTGTTTCATTTTTCATTCCTCTCTCTATCTTCTATTTCTACTTCAACACTACCTGCTGCTTTTAAGTAGATTCTCAATCACGTTATGACTGGCAAACATCTTGGAAGAGGCAGGGAGTAAAATAAGAAAAACAAACATCTTGGAATCTCAGGCAATACTCAGCAGAGCTAGACAGGTTTTACAGGATTGAATAGCAGTGCTGTCATTCAAGTTATCAAGACACTTCCTACTCTCAAATCATACTGATTACACCAACCTTACCAGCCACAGTCTCAGAAAAGAACTATCAGCTTTCTATAAATACTTGGGGGCATATTATCAAGAACGGCGTTAAAAATGATCGCCGCTTTAGCGGCAGAAAACTGCTGCTAAAGCGGCGATAATGGGCTTGATAATATGCCCTTGAGAATTGCAATAGAAGTCCATGTTCTGGTGTGAACATGGGCTTCTATTGGAATTCTCCAGGGCATATTATCAAGCCCATTATCGCCGCTTTAGCGGCATTTTGCTGCCGCTAAAGCGGCGATAATTTTATCGCCGTTCTTGATAATATGCCCCATTGAAATTCAATAGTTTTATCCCCAAACATCAACTTGTCAGTTCAAGAAGCCATGAACATTTTGCTTCTCAAGAACAAAACATTTTAATTCCCCAAAATACCAGTTTTTCATTCTTAGTAAAAAGATATGTCATTCTTTTCACATTTTCATCATGCACTGATATGTACCACTGCCCTTACACTGTTCATTATGTGGAATGGATCTTCCTGTTTCTCCCACATATTCCTATTCAGCTAAAAGCAGACATTGCTGCCAAATATCATTAGAATCTGAGTAAAAGCAGAAAATTAGCTGCAAAAACATATCCATACTAAGCTTTGTAATTTCTTCAAATCTTACATGGATCTCCTACATAAAAACAATTTCCACTGGGCTAGAGTCAAGCTTCTTATCCTTAAATCTTGAAAGCACGAAGTGGGAGCATTAAAAATTACAGATTAATCCAAGATTATATCTCTATTGGTTTATCGATCAGAGTGACTTCTGTTCTCAAGTTCCTCCTCTTTGAAAAAAATGAGGGGATACTTTGGTAAACCTATATGCCAATACATTCCAATTTTTTGTTGAATCCCTCAGATTAGAAGTTTGTTTTGAAGTTTTGAAGTGCAAAGGGCGTGCTCATTACATCTGTATGTTTTTTGTTAGCCCTTGCTACAGGAATGCTGATAAGCAAAATGGTGCATAAAGAACTATGAAATGAGGTGATTCCTTTCACAGGCACTCCCCTTCCATCATTTCTGTCTCCTACCCTTTCCCACATATTACGTTGTGGCTTAATGCCCTCCTTGTTGTTACAGCCTCTAACTAGTCTAATCTGGCCCAATTTGGTCAACCTTCTCTGCTCTTTATTGCCTAGATAGAGCAATCAACAGAATAAAAGTCACTTGTTGATTTTTACCATGTACCAGAGGTTGTTTGTCACAACATTGAAAATAAATATCATTAAAAAACAACATCAACTCCAAAAATATGGATAACCAAAATATCAACAAGACCTAGAAATTAATATTGCCACTGGGTAGATATAGTTAGGATTTTTTGGTTTGCTTATAACTTTGGTGCTGTTTGATGAATCTTCACAAAACTTTCCCATTAAGTGCCATCCACCTCTGCTTCTTCCTGGAAAGTTTTTGAGTGATCCATCAAGCAGGGAGCCAAGAAAAAGAAGCTCCCAGTGCGTGTTTTCCCAATGCATTTTTTGCGCAGGAAAATTTGACACAGCTACAACCAAAACAGTTGAACAGAATTACACCACATTTGGGAGAAAGTTAGAGCTTGGTCCAGAAATCATGCTTTTTATGATTCAGTGTAAATCCATTCAGTATTTTTTGAGAAATTAAGGTTAAAGGTAACTGTATATTTCACACCGCGGAGGAAACGTGGCTCTAACAGATCAAAACGTATAATCTTATTGACTGCCAAAACCTCAACAAAGATATCGCAGCAGACATTTTAGGACTCGGTGACTCAGTCTCTTGTCCTACAAAAAGGTTACAAAAACAAATAGGGTTGCAGGGTAGGGATACCTTGTACCACTTGGCCTGGTTGAGTGAGTCCCAGAGGGAACACTGTGGGGACAAAAACATATTTCTTTATCATTGCCTCGGATCCACAGAGGATGTGTTGGTTCAGCGGCTCCAATTAAAAAGAAATGTGGGCTCCTGCCTTTTTTCAATCTTAAGCCCACTGGGGTGGGACAGGGCCCGGGGTGTTATCGGTTTTATTTTTTGGGGGAGATGGCATGCGGCCCCCACTCCCTGAGCCTTTTTTAGGGACCACATTCCCTAGGTCTGATTTAATTAAAATAGGGAGAGGGGTGTATGGCCCCCCACTCTGAGGCCTTATTTATGACACTGGACCCTGTCCCCTGAGGGTGCTTTAATTAAACTTTAGGGGCCTCATTTATGAGGTTTTACCGTAGGGAATCGCAGCAGGCCTTCCGTCTGCGCTGCCCTATGGCAAAAGAAAAGGGCAGGAATGCGCCGTATCTATAAGATACGGCGCATTCCTGTCCTTTTCACTTGCGCCGGCGCACAATGGGCTGCCGTGCGCCAAAGCAGGCACCTTTGCACCATGGTGCAAGGGTGCCTGCGTTGCGGGGATGATTATTTTTGTACATGAAGGGAAACCTTTCTGTACAAAAATAATCACAAGAGGCGTTTTCCTCTTTCTATGTGTGCTGCATTCTGCAGCACACATAGAAAAAGAAAAAACGAGGAGAAATAAAGATATTTCTCCTCGTTGTGCCTCCCTTACGCCTCCCCTGGGGAGGGGTAAGCTTTTGGCACTGCCTCAGATTTACGATTTCTCATAAATCTGTGGCAGTTTCAAAAGGCCACGGATGTTGCTGGGAACGCCCCTAGCAACACCCATTGCACGCCCCTTTAACGCAGAACACTGCGTTAAAGGGACTGATATTTATCAGGCAGAATTAAGCCAAAAAAAGTGGCTTAGTGCTGCCTGATAAATATCACGCAGGCTTCTGCGCCATGGAACGTCAAAAAAAGTGACGTTCTGGAGGCGCAAGGAGTCTTATAAATGAGGCCCTAGAGGTGGACTGTGAAAGTTAGAGTACGGAGTTCCTCAGTGGGTCATAGAACACAAATGAAGGTGATGTATGGTGAAAGGTTGGACCAAAATACTATGTGGAGGGGAATTCCTCCTTTCGGAACTAGGGCCCTCACACACCCGGCAAGCTAGGTGTCATGCTTCATCATATGGGCCTGCTCCATTGTAGCCAGATTGTCGCCTCTCCTATATTCTTTTTAATCAGGCTAGGGTCCTCCCTGAATAAAGTCATTTAGAGGAATCCCACCCCTGTTTTAATCTGCACACTTCACTTTGACATCTACACATACTAGGCCCCTTACACCCACGGCACCTATACGGCAAGGAACAAAAGATCTCTGCCAAAGAGCCCCTTTATGGGTGCCCGTGGAGTATTGCAGCGCCGACCCGATGAGGAGCAGGCCCATATGATGAAGCATGACACCTAGCTTGCCGGGTGTGTGAGGGCCCTAGTTCCGAAAGGAGGAATTCCCCTCCACATAGTATTTCGGTCCAACCTTTCACCATACATCACCTTCATTTGTGTTTTATGACCCAATGAGGAACTCTGTACTCTAACTTTCACAGTATATCAGGGCATGTACGTGTGGACCTCCCCAAAAGCCCATTGTTCCCCCCTCTTTTGTTTAAAGTGTTAGAACGGGTCTCCCCGTGGGACGTCCTTAGGATACCAGAGACGCAAGATTGCCTCGACTGGCCCAACCCTGTGAACTTTTTTATCATATCATCCCCGGGATCAGCCATTAATATGGAGGAAACCCAGGGACTCAGCTTTAGTGATCATATGGCTGCAGAAATATTGAGAACCACTCCCTCCATTCTAGGCGCAGAAGGTAACTCAGCCTCAGGGTCTCAGTCTGAGGACTGGACTACTCTAACAGCGATGAAACGAGATTGGCTGAAGGTGACATTACACGGGCTAGGATGACTGAATATTTGCGGGCAAATATTGCCCCTAATGGCCTCATAGTGAATAACTTCCCCAGACTCTTCCTAGAGGACGCAGTGTTTAAAAAAGAATGGTCCCTAGTGGCTTGGAAGTGCACTAGGGACTGGCTTGTTCTGATAATAAACACTGCCAAAAGAATAGCTGATGCACTGCTAATAAGGATTCAAATTGCAGAGGGTACCCTTAAAACCACTATCCAGGTCACTTTGTTCAAATCCAAACTCACGGAACTGAACAATGAGATTGCAGGTCATAAGGATTATCTGATGAAACAAAAAGTCAATAAATTGCAAAAGGATAGTCAGAAATTTGAGAAAGAAAAGGTATACCCTTATCTGAAGGCTGACTACATTCCAACCAAGGATAGCTATTCCTCTGATGAAAGCAACGATAATAGGAGGGGCTCCTCGGGTAGCGACTCGAGCGCTGGCAGTTGGGGGACCACTAACCAGAGGAAGGCTAATCGCCCACAGCTCCCTAACTATCAAATCCCCAATTACCATGGTCCACCACAGCCCTTTTGGCCCTATCCCATGTTCCCCCAAGGCCAACCGCAATTCTTTCCCACTGGTAACCCTCCTTTTTTAGGCAGAGGTTGGGGCAGAGGAAGAGGGCGGAAAAGAGGCGGTCACAAACAAGTACAATGGAGAGATCAACCGCCCAACATGATAGAGACGAGGAGCAAAACTCAGGGCAAGAGACCTTAGTGGTTAATCTTTCTCACAGACCCCTCACCACCATTGAAATGACTGTTTTGGAAAAAGGACTCGGATATGTTCCCACCCCCAAGACTGATAGTTTTCAGGAGCAATGTGAAATCCAAAACTTTTTCAGGAAAATCCGCCTCAAAGCTTTTTTCCAAGATAAACCTACACTTCCTGAGTTAGATTCAGGACTAAGGAACCCCTCTACGTTCACCCCTAGTAGCAATATGGTACCTGTAGAAATACTTACTTTTGAGCAGGCGGTTCTCAAAGATCTGAAACAGGCTACTAGACGGGTTCCATTTCACAACCTTTCGAAAATGGAACTCCAAGCAATCAAATCCCTAGCGGATGATAACAGCATCACTATCAAACAAGCAGACAAAGGCGGCGCAACGGACATACAATCAACAACAGACTATGACCTTGAATGCCTACGCCAATTGAATAACAGGAAATTCTATACACCGATTACCATCAATCCCACACCGAGATTAACAACAGAAATCTCTAGTGCAGTTTTTGAGGCAGGGGCTAACGGCTGGATAAGCAAGAAAGAGGCGGGTTTTTAACCACCAAGGACCCGAGAACGCCTTATTTCTATACCCTGCCCAAAATACATAAAGGCACCTTACCGGTTCCGGGTAGACCGATAGTCTCCGGTATAGGCTCCATTTTGGAGCCTCTCTCCAAATTCTGTGATCACTTCCTCCAACCACTGGTCAAGTCAACCCCTTCATACATACAGGACACCACAGACATCCTACGTATCATAGGGGAATTGAGGAACACAGAAGATATTCACCTACTGGTGACTTTAGATGTAGAACAACTGTACACCAACATCCCCCAGCGTGAGACACTGACAGTCATCGAATCAGTCCTCAACGGGGTAGAGTGGACCTCACCTACACCAGTCACATTCATAATGCAATGTGCTACACTGGCACTCACAGAGAATTTCTTCCAGTACAACAAACAACTCTTCCATCAGTCTCAGGGTACTTCCATGGGGAGCACTTTTGCCCCTAGTGTGGCTTGCCTCTACATGGCAGCATTTGAAGAGGAGGTGATCCAACATTCTGACAACCCCTTCAAAGAGAATCTGAGACTGTGGAAGAGGTTCATTGATGATATTCTGATCTTTTGGAAGGGAGACTTGTCCACATGTGAAGATTTCTGTAGGTGGATTAACAGTAAGAATGAGTATCTCAAATTCACACACACCATCTCCCCTGACAGTATACCTTTTCTGGACCTCACCATCAGACTTGACAATGGGCAGTTAAGCACTACTATGTACAAAAAACCAACCGACAGGAACAGTTTACTGCTGTACAGTAGTCATCACCCCCGAGCCCTGAGAGATAACCTTCCATTTGGCCAATTTCTGCGCATTCGGCGAAATTGTAGCTCAATTGAGGATTATATAAAAAAGAGGCAGAATCTTTATCCAAGAATCTGTTGGATAGACAGTACCCACCCAAGCATGTTACTACATCTATGAAAAGGGCCAGGAACAACCACCGAGATGCCCTACTGGAGGCTAAACCAAAAGAACCTTCAGATACACTGACATGTGTTACCTCTTTTACCCCAGACTCCAACAAAATAAAGAATATCATTAATAAACATTGGAGGATCCTT
The DNA here is from genome assembly GCA_963921515.1 of Calotriton arnoldi. Classification (NCBI taxonomy): domain Eukaryota; kingdom Metazoa; phylum Chordata; class Amphibia; order Caudata; family Salamandridae; genus Calotriton; species Calotriton arnoldi. The sequence goes on from CAWUFW010003453.1 coordinate 35,148, forward strand.
AACACAGGTTCCTTAGAGATCTCGAAACCTCGGTTTACGTTTAAACGCACGAGAAACATCAAGGATATACTTATCCACACCAGACCTAAACCATCAAACACTAACGAGCAAAGATCGCTATGGGACCTTCCACCGGTCCAGGGCCACTATCCCTGTGGCTCATGCGCAGTATGCCCTCAAACAAGACCTACTAAGGAGCTAACCCTGTCCAGCTCCTTCACCTGGAAGATTACAAAACACACAAACTGCAACACAACCAGATGTGTGTATCTTATCACATGCCCATGTAACAAACATTACATAGGGATGACTATGAGAGAAGTCAAAACAAGAATAACTGAACACAAAAGCAACATTCGTTGCCAAAAAACCACCACAAAACTGTACACACACTTTAAAGAAGAGAAACATACCCCAGAAAGCCTATGGTGGGTAGTACTAGAGAGCCACCCTGCTATTACACCGTCGACCCTCTTTAGAGTGGAACAAAGATGGGTTCACCGTTTGGGCACAGACCAACAAGGACTCAATGATGATATCCCGTGGCGGAGCCTTACAAACAGTAGATGACTTGGCATCCGTTAACATGTTCCCTGACACTTGAATATTGGGAACTGTCATATACACACATGTCAATACGTGGCTCTCTACACCAGCATCAACATGCGGCTTCCATTTTACTTGTCCACATGCTTTGACACGTATGAGCAAATATACCTCGTTACAGGCTAGTAATAAACAGTAAATAATACTCTAACTATTACACTAGAAGACACGATCCACAATAAGACAAGGGGTTGACTACATCATAGAAGCCCCTCCTTCTGGAATGGTATATTCACCACACGCAGGCTGTGGGATACACATCGGTCCCTCCAAGATGGCCGACACGTATTACTTCAATACCGGCATTATAACCAATCATGTTTGAGTTTCCCACATGCAAATCTATGACTCAATAACCAGCGGTTTCTAGCTGGCTGACATTTTAAGCAAGACACAAGTTAATTCGGCCTTTTATGACATATTTGTGCATTATGTTTAAAGAAACCAGCGCCTTCATAGGCTTCTAAGACACTCCAAGATGGCCGACACAATACCACTCATTACCGCCTATTCTTTTTGTTCACCACCTGACCAGCTCTATCACAGGTGAAAACCATTGAGTGCCCGCCCCGCCCCCGTTTGCAATTAAGAGAGGTATATAGACCAGTTCACACTGAGGGACATTACCATCCCGGTTGCAGCGGAGCGGGGTAGCTCAACCACTGAGCTTCTTCTTTGAGCAGGTGAGTATCTAAGACGCTTTCTGGATTCGTCCCACGTCTCCTACCAGCATCAGAGGTAAGCGGGTGTGGATAACAGTGCCATTGGGTAACTATCTTAGTCCTGACTAATATTAATTCCTCCCGCTTACTCATACGGGCTCAAGAGGGCCCTCTGTTACATTGCAGTACCAGGCCCTCACCTTGCTGAGACGCCCCCCTGCTGCAGTGCTTTCTGAGCTACCGCCTGAAGCCCCAGAATAAGATTTACGGGGGCCTTTTTTACGAGTAGGACGGGCGGTCTACTTTGCACACTACCTTGCCCCCGTATCGCCGCTGCATGGCATGACTGGCGACCCAATGGGCCCCTAGAATTGATGGTTAGCAGTTTTTATGCTTACCTGCTAATCACTATTTTTAAACTTTTCCTTGTTTAGACACAACATTACGTGTGTCTTTTTCCTGCTGCAACTGATGAAGCACGATCTTACAAAGTTGAGGTGAGGTTTAGACTAGTCTCACCACTACAGCCTTTTCATCATTTTTGCTGGTTTTAATATATTTTAAGTCACCTTTTTACCCGACACAAGTTGATAAATTAGAAGTATCAAGCCATATTGATCACACCGTATATGTCTGATAATGAGGTCATGGACACATTTAATGAATTGTTGCCTGATGTATGATGATTTATGCACAAATACTACATAAGGTTTTTTTCCCTATGTTTCCTTCAAAGGTTGGCTTCTCACCTGCGGATAATACTCCTGTAGAACCACTGTATGGTATGTAGTTGCCCACATTACCATTAATTTGTAGATAGTTCTTCACACACGGTCCTGAGGAATCGCCACAGATCATTCGTGACTACCAGGCGAGAAACATGTCGACCACCTAGGAGTAGAGCGCACTTGCGACACATTGTAGCCAGATTGTCGCCTCTCCTATATTCTTTTTAATCAGGCTAGGGTCCTCCCTGAATAAAGTCATTTAGAGGAATCCCACCCCTGTTTTAATCTGCACACTTCACTTTGACATCTACACATACTAGGCCCCTTACACCCACGGCACCTATACGGCAAGGAACAAAAGATCTCAGCCAAAGAGCCCCTTTATGGGTGCCCGTCGAGTATTGCAGCGCCGACCCGACGAGGAGCAGGCCCATATGATGAAGCATGACACCTAGCTTGCCGGGTGTGTGAGGGCCCTAGTTCCGAAAGGAGGAATTCCCCTCCACATAGTATTTCGGTCCAACCTTTCACCATACATCACCTTCATTTGTGTTCTATGACCCACTGAGGAACTCCGTACTCTAACTTTCACAGTATATCAGGGCATGTACGTGTGGACCTCCCCAAAAGCCCATTATTCCCCCCTCTTTTGTTTAAAGCCCTAGAGGTGGACACATGGCCCCTATCCCTGAGCCTTAATGAGACCCGAGGAACCGCATCCCATGGGGATGAGGACCTGTGACCCCCTCCCCTAGATTCTTAGAGGCCCTGAGGACCTTTTCCCCAGGGTCAAAAGTTCCAATTTGGGGAATGGGGCATGCAGCTGTCCTGCTGGAGTCAGTCACCTGCCCGGGGGAACCCATCCCCCAGTATCCGATGTGAGCAGTGTCCTGGCAACCCCATCACTCAGGACACTCCAGTTCCTTGCCCAGGAGAGTGCAGGCAGTCCCTGTCCACATTCTCTTGTGCAGGGAACAAAACTTTGTTCCCGCCCAGACGGGAGCACAGAAAGAAGTTGCTCCTGCCCAGGCAGAAGCAGTCAGACAGAATTCTCCCGCCAGCACCACAATGGGTGCTGGCTGGGGAGCCAGCAGGAGCCATGGGGTCATTGGGGCTCCCCACAGCCCCCACTGATTTGCACTGTTATGAGTACCCTGGGTGGGAACAGGGGCACATACTTTGAAATAAAATAGGCTGCTCCAGCCGGCACCCACTGTGAGTGGGTAGCCGGCGGGGGCCATGGGGGCCTTGAGGCGCACCCCACAGCCCTCAAATTAACTAAAATGTGTTAGTGTCCCATTTAGGCACAGGTGGCACCCACAATGGGTACTGGCTGGGGAGCCGCCAGGGCCCAGCAGGGTTCTTGAGGCTATAAGCATTAAAAAAGGAAGGTTTAAGCCTGGAAAAAGCTTTATTTTGCAAGATCGAAATGGCAGTTTAAAATTGCACACAGAGGCTACATTCACAGGCCTAGAGACAAGTTTTACAGTGCTACTTTAGTGGGTGACACAATGAGTGCTGCAACCCACTAGTGGCATTTAATTTACCAGCCCTGGGTATGTGTAGTACCATATGCTAGGGACTTATAAGTATATTAAACATGCCAGTTAGATTTTACCATGTTTAACAGATAGAGCAGAAGCACCTTACCACTGGTTAGTAGGAGTAAAATGTTCCAACAAATGAGTTTGGCAAACGAATGCAAAAATTGGAGGAATACCATGCAATAGATGGCAATTTCCCACACACACACTCGCACACACACACACACATATATAGAGAGGTCAGAATTTCCAAAGAAAGATTGTTTTTTGTTTTGCTAATAACTTTGGCGCCATTTTAATTACACTTAATGAAAGGTTCCAAATAAAAACCTTAATCCACCTCAGTTTCTTATGGGTTAACTGTAGAGTGCAGACCGGTAAAAAGAGGGCCAAAAGCATGGTTTCCCCTATTTCTTATAGGAATCTATACTCAGAAAGTGTGTTTTTGTGATATGGTGTAAATCTCTTCGGACAGTTTTGAGACTTTAAGGTTCAAAATATAGTGATAGCTGGATGGTTGGTCTCGCTGATGTACCAAAGTACTCCTGGGATAACACAAATTCAAAAAATAGAACGATCTGATTGTCCTAGAGCTGTGGTCTTCAAACATTTTGATGCCGAGGCCCCCTGTCAAAATCTTTTAGGCGTAAGGACCCCCTCGTGACAAAAATTTTTAGAACTTGGTACTCCTTATCATTGACAACCATAAATGTTCTCCAGAGAACCGGTCAATCTGTGGTTGCACCTTTAAAGAAAGAAAAAGGTGTGAAATTCTGCATAAAGGCATAGCGGTAATGACTTATGTGAGAGTCTGATTTGCTGCATAACTTAAATCACCAGTAAATTAAATCAAAATGAGCATTGAGACTCTGAATACTAAAAATCCATTATAAAATGTCCATCACAGAATGGGGATGATTAGGAAGATAGACGGCTGCCAACACGAGCTAGATTTTGGGAGAAGTGGTCCCAACTGCCTGCTGACACTTAGGACTCACTAACGAGTGGGCTGTAAAATCTGATGGACGCAGTAACAAGAGTTACCCAGTCCCTTGGAATTACAAGTTTTGTTTTTCTCACATTCAGATTTTGGCAAATTGGCATTGATACATTGATTCTTGTGTGTTATTCACCATAAATTTGTATTCCCTGTTACTTCCCAGCCCTAGGTAATGATAATTCCGGGTACTCGTAATTGAGGCCTTAGTGTGATCGCGAACCACACACTAGGGTCATCATTCGAACTGCCCTATATTGGCAGCACAGTGCAGTAAATCCATCCCAGTATCGTTCAATAAAAAGTTAAACACCCTGACAGTTGAAAATTACCATGTGAGATGGATTTTTCGGTCATAAAACCACACAGAATTCCCAATTCCATGGGGTTTAACTCATGCATTTCCAACCTGCTCTAAGCAGGTGGTAAATGTATACGGAGACCTCTGGGCGGGGTGGGTGATGGGGCAAGGGGGTGTTTCAGAGAAGAAGAGGGAATGTGAAGGTGTTTTCTAGCAGTGAGAAGCATTGTCTGCTACCCCATCAGAAAAAAACAGGGAAGGAAGCTTGGCTGCTACTACAGCCAAAGTCTTGTGCAATTTTCCCAAACAAAATTATCACACTGTAAAAGCGAGTCTGGTTCTCCCACACCCAGAAAAGCGGGGTGTGGATAAACTGGGCAACTTTGAATCAGGTGGAGTAGAATTCCATGAGGTAATTCTGCTCCACCTGACTCACAATGAGGGTGTCTAGCGATCTGTTTAATGCTTAACCAAGTCACGTCACAGGAGTTGTGTAATATGAAGGTTATCTCTGCTGTGCAATGTTCCACATTGTTAAAAATGTTTAAACTGAGAGATAGTTTTAGTTCCTTCGATCTGAGCCTGTGGGATAAGCAATAATTGCTGTCTAAGCTTTTAACCTCTGAGCCATATGAGATGTAGCTCTTTTATATGAGGACTAAACCTGTAAATTCTGAGTAACTTGGCACAAGTGGGTCCGAGTGGGAGAGGATTTCGACGGACGATGATGAGGAAAAATAAAATAAATAATTTTTTTCCCTTGTCTTCTGTCAAAAACACGTCCCACCCGGCCCCAACGCTCTCACCTGCACAGGCCGCGGCTGCTTGGCACACAGTCATTGATGACTGGCCCACTAGGGTGTGATGTGCACAGGTCCACCACTTTCCAATCACAACTCAAGCACTCATTAATTAAGGTGAGTTTCACTCGCATGGACTTACTGATTTATCTGAGATCGAGATGGCAGATTACAGCCCGAGGAAGTCTTAGGGTGACACACCCACTGACGAAACATGAGTTGGTGGCCGGAAGCATCCGTTCTCAATTAAAGAAAAGACTGAAGACTATAAAAATTATGGGATGACTCATTTGCGTCTATATAAGATTGCGTGTGCTAAGAGACTTGTTGTGAATTTACCTACCACTGTGCTAGGGATGTAGGGATGACATCCCCTCTCTTATAGCACCGCACCAATTTATTACATCATAACACTTTGTGTATTTGTGTATTGTGTCATGAGCGCTTAATAGCCTTAATCTCCCCCCAGTTGAAACATTTTGTGGCATGGTTTGCAATAAAAGGCAAATATGCTGCATATTCTGTGGCATTATTTTGTTTGACATTTTTTCATACATAACCAGGAAGTTTTACATATATTAAACATTATTTTTACATATATAGGTATTGATTCAAAATTGAAGGTCTATACACTATAGCCTTTTAGGGAATCCCTAATGCTTCATTAATATGAATTTGCAATTGTACTGCACCTAGAGAAGCACACTCTTCTGCCAGCTTTTCTCAGAATTTCAGTGCCTTAAGCACTGGGAGTTTATTAGTATGAAATTGCAATGGCACTGCACCCAGAGAAGTACAATCTTCTGCCAGCTTTTCTTAGAATTTCAGTCCCTTAAGCACTGGGAGTTGGGCATTTCACATGCACATAGAGCCAAATTGTGCATTTTGCAGCACAAATTTCACATAAATGCACTTAAAAGCCACAAATTCTGAAGGGGCACTCATAAAATATTCCAATTCTTTCATAGAGTGCAAAGCACACTGCCTAGGAGTGATTGGAGATCACCACTCTCAAGACAATTTAGAATAAATGGTGGTCAAGTGGCGAATATATCAGCACCATTTTCTGTAAAAGAATAGACAGCTGTATCTGATCTGGTTAATTAAGAAAATACCATTAGATATGGTGTTTCATTTTTCATTCCTCTCTCTATCTTCTATTTCTACTTCAACACTACCTGCTGCTTTTAAGTAGATTCTCAATCAAGTTATGGCTGGCAAACATCTTGGAAGGGGCAGGGAGTAAAATAAGAAAAACAAACATCTTGGAATCTCAGGCAATTCTCAGCAGCGCTAGACAGGTTTTACAGGCTTGAATAGCAGTTTTGTCACTCAAGTTATCAAGACACTTCCTACTCTCAAATCATACTGATTACACCAACCTTACCAGCCACAGTCTCAGAAAAGAACAATCATATGGCTCAAGTATCAGCTTTCTGCTGGATACATTGAGAGAGGCGTGGTCGCGAGACCTGGCCAGCTAGATGGGGAGGATTGGACAGAGGCATTGGCCTACCTGCGTGAGGCGGCGATAGCCACTCGGCTGCACCTGATACAGTTCAAGTACCTGCACCGGGTCTATTATACAAGGTAGAGACTTTGGAAGGCGGGACTGGTGGCATCACCGGAGTGCCTGCGATGTGGTCACGCGGAGGGCTCCTTAATACACACAATATGGCAATGTCCGGTACTCACTGCCTTTTGGGAGGGGATCAGGGCGTGCTTAGCGGAGGTGCTGGGCTGGGATATCCCTGTAACACCGAAATTGAGTATATTGCACATTATGGAGGGAATTGGAGGAAACCTGTATATATGTCACCTCTTAATGTTAGGACTCACCTTAGCCAAGAGGGACATTGCAAAAATGTGGAAAGCAACAGCCGCACTGAAACTATCTACTTGGAAATAGGGGCTGGACTTTTGTATGGGCATGGAGCAACCAGTGTTCAAGGCCAGGGGGTGCCCGCAGAAACATGTGAAAATTTGGAAGAAATGGGCTGAATACCGGGGCTTATGGTTGGAGCCAGCAGACCAAGGGGGAAATGATGCGCTAGCATGGATATCGGAGGATGCGGGACAGAGAGTTGTGTGAAGAGTCACTATGTGGTTATCATGGGGTGGGTGGGGGTAGCTTAAGAGATTTGGGGCATGAATCGGTTGCAGCACAATGGGGGTGGTTACAATGGGAAACGGTTATTGCTTTATACTTGTTTCATATACCAATATTGTAAACAAAATGTCAATTTCAATACATTGTGGCCTGATATATTTCGACGGCTTCCTGAGATAGGGAGCGTCGTATGGTATGTAATAATTGACACAATAAAATGTTTCTTAAAAAAAAGTATCAGCTTTCTATAAATACTTGGAAATTCAATAGTTTTATCCCCAAACATCAACTTGTCAGTTCAAGAAGCCATGAACATTTTGCTTCTCAAGAACAAAACATTTTGATTCCCCGAAATACCAGTTTTTCATTCTTAGTAAAAACATATATCATTCATTTCTCATTTTCATCATGCACTGATATGTACCACTGCCCTTACGCTGTTCATTATGTGGACTGGATCTTCCTGTTTCTCCCACATATTCCTATTCAGCTAAAAGCAGACATTGCTGCCAAATATCATTGGAATCTGAGTAAAAGCAGAAAATTAGCTGCAAAAACATATCCATACTAAGCTTTGTAATTTTTCTTCAAATCTTACATGGATCTCCTACATAAAAACAATTTCCACTGGGATAGAGTCAAGCTTCTTATCCTCAAATCTTGAAAGCGTGATGTGGGAGCATTAAAAATTACAGATGAATCCAAGATTATATCTCTATTGGTTTATCGATCAGAGTGACTTCTGTTCTCAAGTTCCTCCTCTTTGAAAAAAATGAGGGGACACTTTGGTAAACCTGTATGCCAATACATTCCAATTTTTTGTTGAATCCCTCAGATTAGAAGTTTGTTTTGAAGTGCAAAGGGCGTGCTCATTACATCTGTATGTTTTTTGTTAGCCCTTGCTACAGGTATGTTGATAAACAAAATGGTGCATAAAGAACTATGAAAAGAGGTGATTCCTTTCACAGGCACTCCCTTTCCATCATTTCTGTCTCCTACCCTTTCCCACATATTACGTTGTGGCTTAATGCCCTCCTTGTTGTTACAGCCTCTAACTAGTCTAATCTGGCCCTATTTGGTCAACTTTCTCTGCTCTTTATTGCCTAGATAGAGCAATCAACAGAATAAAAGTCACTTGTTGATTTTTACCATGCACCAGAGGTTGTTTGTCACAACATTGAAAATAAATATCATTAAAAAACAACATCAACTCCAAAAATATGGATAACCAAAATATCAACAAGACTTAGAAATTAATATTGCCACTGGGTAGTTATAGTTAGGATTTTTTGGTTTGCTTATAACTTTGGTGCTGTTTGATGAATCTTCACAAAACTTTCCCAAAAAGTGCCATTTAGCTCAGCTGCTTCCTGGAATGTTTTGGGGTGATCCATCAAGCAGGGAGCCAAGAAAAAGAAGCTCCCAGTGCGTGTTTTCCCAATGCATTTTTTGCGCAGGAAAATTTGACACAACTACAACCAAAACAGTTGAACGGAATTACACCACATTTGGGAGAAAGTTAGAGCTTGGTGCAGAAATCGTGCTTTTTATGATTCGGTGTAAATCCATTCAGTAGTTTTCGAGAAATTAAGGTTAAAGCTAATTGTATATTTCACACCGCGGAGGAAACGCGGCTCTAACAGATCAAAACCTATAATCTTATTGACTGCCAAAACCTCAACAAAGATATCGCAGCAGCCATTTTAGGACTCAGTGACTCAGTCTCTCGTCCTACAAAAAGGTTACAAAAACAAATAGGTTTGCAGGGTAGGGATACCTTGTACCACTTGGCCTGCTTGAGTGAGTCCCAGAGGGAACACTGTGGGGACAAAAACATATTTATTTATCATTGCCTCGGATCCACTGATTTATTGGTTCAGCGGCTCCAATAAAATAGAAATGTGGGCTGCTGTCTTTTTCAATCTTAAGCCCACTGGGCAGTAGCGGCCCGTGGTGGGAGTGCTGCCGGGCGCTGATGTGGGGCAGGGGAGGTGCAGGGTGGGGGGTAGTAAACTACAGATTACGGCCGATTAGAGGTAAGTAAACATATAAATAAATAAAACGAATTTCGTTGCGCGAACTGCATCGCCAAATGCGATGCTGCGCGCGCAACGAAATTCGTTTTATTTATTTATATGTTTACTTATTCTGAAAGGCCATAATCCGTAGTTTACTACCCCCCACCCTGCCCCTCCCCCGCCCCACGTCAGTGCCCGGCAGCACTCCCAGCACGGGCCGCTACTGCCACTGGGGTGGGCAGGGCCCGGGGTGTTAGTGGTTTTATTTTTTGGGGGAGGTGACATGTGGCCCCCACTCCCAGAGCCTTTTTTAGGGACCACATTCCCTAGGTCTGATTTAATTAAAATAGGGAGAGGGGTGCATGGCCCCCAACTCTGAGGCCTTATTTATGACACTGGATCCTGTCCCCTGAGGGCACTTTAATGAAACTTTGGAGGCGGACACATGGCCCCTATCCCTGAGCCTTAATGAGACCCGAGGAACCGCATCCCACGGGGATGAGGACCTGCGACCCCCTCCCCTAGATTCTTTGAGGCCCTGATGACCTTTTCCCCAGGGTCAAAAGTTCAATTTGGGGAATGGGGCATGCGGCTGTCCTGCTGGAGTCAGTCACCTGCCCGGGGGAACTCATCCCCCAGGACCCAATGTGAGCAGTGTCCTGTCGACGCCATCACTCAGGACACTCCAGTTCCTTGCCCAGGAGAGTGCAGGCAGTCCCTGTCCACGTTCTCTTGTGCAGGGAACAAAACTTTGTTCCTGCCCAGACGGGAGCACAGAAAGAAGTTGCTCCTGCCCAGGCAGAAGCAGTCAGAGAGCCTTCTCCCACCAGCACCACAATGGGTGCTGGCTGGGGAGCCAGCAGGAGCCATGGGGTCATTGGGGCTCCCCACAGCCCCCACTGATTTGCACTGTTATGAGTACCCTGGGTGGGCACAGGGGCACCTACTTTGAAATAAAATAGGCTGCTCCAGCCAGCACCACCTGTGAGTGGTTAGCCGGCAGGGGCCATGGGGGCCTTGAGGCTCACCACACAGCCCTCAAATTAACAAAAATGTGTTAGTGTCCCATGTAGGCACAGGTGGCACCCACAATGGGTACTGGCTGGGGAGCCGCCAGGGCCCGGCAGGGTTCTTGAGGCTATAAGCATTAAAAAAGGAAGGTTTAGGCCTGGAAAAAGCTTTATTTTGCAAGGTCAAAATGGCAGTTTAAAATTGCACACAGAGGCTACTTTCACAGGCCTAGAGACAAGTTTTACAGTGCTACTTTAGTGGTTGACAGAATGAGTGCTGCAACCCACTATTGGCATTTAATTTACCAGCCCTGGGTATGTGTACTACAATATGCTAGGGACTTATAAGTATATTAAACATGCCAGTTAGATTTTACCATGTTTAACATATAGAGCAGAAGCACCTTACCACTGGTTAGTAGGAGTAAAATGTTCCAACAAATAAGTTTGGCAAAAGAATGCAAAAATTGGAGGAATACCATGCAATAGATGGCAATTTCCCCCACACACACTCGCACACACACACACACATATATAGAGAGGTCAGAATTTCCATGGAAAGATTGTTTTTTGTTTTGATAATAACTTTGCCGCCATTTTGATGACACTTCATGAAAGTTTCCAAATAAAAACCTTAATCCACCTCAGTTTCTTGCCAGAAAGCTTATGGGTTAACTGTAGAGTGCAGACCGATAAAAAGGGGGTCCAAAAGCATGGTTTCCCCTATTTCTTATAGGAATCTATACTCAGAAAGTGTGTTTTTGTGATATGGTGTAAATCTCTTCGGACAGTTTTGAGACTTTAAGGTTTACAATATAGTGATAGCTGGATGGTTGGTCTCGCTGATGTACCAAGGTGCTCCTGGGATAACACAAATTGAAAAAATAGAACGATCTGATTGCCCTAGAGCAGTGGTCTTCAAACTTTTTGATGCTGAGGCCCCCTGTCAAAATCTTTTAGGCGTAAGGACCCCCTTGTGACAAAAATTTCTAGAACTTGGTACTCCTTATCATTGACAACCATAAATGTTCTCCAGAGAACCGGTCAATCTATGGTTGCACCTCATTAGTACCAGTTTATCACCCAAATATAGCAATAAGCAACAAAAAGGTGTCCAGTGCAGGTTTACAAAGGGCCTTGTTCTGAGCGGCAACACCTGTTGCTGCTTTTTAGTAACATTTGAAGCTTTTGAGTAAAAAAATGTCTTTGTTGTTAAAAGCAGCAGATTATGCGGCAGATGATGGATTATGTGGCAAATGCAGCAAATCTACAATTATGCTAAAATCGCTGCAGCCGCACAATCACATTTTCCCAGTGGCCCTTGGTATAATAGCTTTAATGCGTGGGGTGCAACTTTATTGCATGGCATCAGAGGAAAAACATACTATATTTCATGGGATGGCTTGGCATTTACAGCTGCATGTAAAACTGGAGGTAGCTCAACATCATTCATCATAATTACAACATACCATCTACAATCATGAATAATGAACTCTAAGGTCCAAGTAGTATGCTTTAATTCCAGGGTAGGACGTGGTCCCTTAATCTTCCTTCATACTGTATTTCTAAAAAGGTTTTTATTTTTAACATTATGAAAATAAATGCTTCTATTTTAGCAAAAACTGACTCCTGGTTATATCAATTTGCTGCTGTTGTTGACTTCAGTCATGTTTTGGGAGGCTGGAGGGCCTTGAAAGGCTGAACATGGGGGCTGGGTCAAAGGTGTGGCTAAAAACAAAATATTCTGTTCGTTTTTTGGTCTTTCACCGTCAGATAGCTTCATATAAAATAACGGGCAGCTTCAATGAATAATAAATACATTTTAAAAAGTTGTTACTCAGTGGGAAATGCACAATAGTACATCATGAAACCTTTATTAGTTAATGCACTGCAAAGGTCTGTGTGAAACCAGAGAGCCACAGAATTAAAACGTGATTGGTGCAGTGGAGAATAGCGACTTGTGTACTTTTAGTGCTATGAGGTCACAGCCTGTGACAGAAAGCACTGTGAATATGTAAGTCTTTATTTTATACTTGCATTACACACAGCATAAGATCGACCACTGCAAAATACACCAAATGTTTTATGATAAAATGGTGCTTCCAAATATAGCAGCTTATTTACAAGCCCCTTGCGCTGCCGATGCGGCACTTTTATGACTCTCTGGTTGCGCAGAGTGTAGACCCATATCTACGAGGCCATGCAAAGTCACTTTGCGTGACTTTTCATGGCCTCTTAGATTTGGTGTAAGGCAATGCAGCGCAAGCCACTGCGTTGCCTTACACTCCGACATGGGGGTGTTCCATGGGCGTTGTGGTGAGGTTTCCCACGCAGCACCCATGTGTTTTGACACATTCCCAGATTTACAAGGCTCTGTAAACTTGAGGATGCGTCAAAACTGTACGCCGCCCCAGGGGGTGCGTAACGAGGAGAAATATCTTTATTTCTCCTCAATTATTTCCTCTTTCTATGTGCAGCACGCGTAGAAAGAGGAACAAGCCTCCATAGATTGTTTTTGTGCAGGAAGGTGTGCCTTCCTGCACAAAAATAATCCTGCCAACAATGCAGACACCCTTGCACCATGTTGCAAGGCTGCCTAAAATGGCTCTAGGCACCAAATTATGTGCCAGCAGAAAGGACAGGAATGCACCGTGTCTTATAAAACCGGTCTATTCCTGCCCTTTCAAATTGTTGTAGGGCAGCGCAGCAAAAATTCTTGCGGCGCTGGCCTACACCATTTCATTGTAAATGAGGCCCATAGATTTTAGTAATACCCAGGCACCAAGTAATGCAATTTTGTTTACATAACTGTCCCTTCAACACCTTCTCAGGGATAGTAAGCACTATGTAAATACAATGACAATTAAAATCAAGCACTTCACAGCTCAGTTAACTCTATGCACTACCACTCAACAAGCTTCAAGTGATTCGATCAATTAGGCGCAACAGCACACTTCTGTGCTGTGAAATCGAAGCCAGGCAGACAGCTAAACACGCCTTTCTGCCAGTGTGCTGCTGGCCTGAAAGAAATGCAAATGTGCACAACTAGTTTATCTGCAAATGTAAAGGGTTAGCAGATTAACTTGCTGTGCACATTTGCATTTCTTTCAGGCCAGCAGCACACTAGTAGAAAGGTGTGTTTAGCTGTCTGCCTGTCTTCGATTTTACAGCACAGGAGAGTCCCTGAATAACACTCCAGCCGAAGTATTTTAACTACTGCGTTGTCTTTTTGCAAAATGAAGAGCACGACCCCCTTCCCGTGACTCTACAGCCCCTTGGGGGTCACGCCCCACAGATTGAAGACCTCTGTCCTAGAGGTTTTTTTGCCCATCGGCAATCTCAGTCCGAGCAACCTGATTAGCTGAGAGGTAGGAGCACCCTGACTCTCTAGGGCTGATGGGTGGACCCAGAGGGACAGGGCCAAAAACCAATTTTTTTTTTCAATGGTACCATGAATTCGTGGAGGATCCGTGGATCCGCATTAACATTTTTTTAAAAAGGGTAGACTCTTGCCCTTTTCAAATAAAAGGGTGGGCCAGGGCCTGAGAGGTTGGCGCTACCTCCATTTTTAGGAAGCGGACATGGAGCCTTCTTCCCTGAACCACTTGAAAGCCGGAGACCACATTATCTGGGGCAGTTTTCATTTTTATGTAGAGGGGAATGTGGCACTGTACCCGAGCCATTTTATGGCCTCGGGGACCCTATCCCTTGGGCTGATTTGATTTGTATGGGGGCATGTGACACCCTCCCTGGGCCACTAAAAGGCCTCAGGGACCCCATCCCCATCCCCTGGGGCTGATAAAATTATTTTGTGGAGGGTGCGTGCGAACCCCTTCCCAGGGTCATTTAAAGGCCCTGAGGACCCTATTCTCTGGGCCCGATGTGCAATTTGGGGAGGGGGGCATGGGGCCCCTATCCCCAAATTGGATGGATATTGTGGTGAGAAATAACCTGTCAAGGGATATTTTACTGAAAAGTTGAAATATCACACCAGGAAAGCTGTGGGTAAAGTCTATGTGACTGAGCGAGGGAGACTTTTGTTGGGTTGGAAGGAACAAAAAGCCTTGGATATAATTCTTGATCCCAACCATCCTAACCAAGCAGTACTGATGTCAGAAAACATGGTTGGCAAGTGGTGTTCAAGATTTCCCAATTTATTGTCTGAGAGGTTGAGTTCTTGGCACAAATTTGAGAATTGCGTTATTTTGATAAAGAGCGCTTTACCCAAGCTATATAAATTGTGCAACATGAGCAATTGAGAGAGGAGCTGAAGCTGTTGTGTGATTTGAGAGTAATTGAGCCAGTTGAATCTTCGGAATGGCTTAGGCCCAGCATTTTGGCCTGGAAGTCCAATGGTAAATTGCGTATGTGCGTGCACCTGAGGGATCTGAATGACAAAATTTGGGTGGATAGGAATCCACTTCCCTGCATTGATGAGATGCTTATGAGTGTTAGTGGTGCCAAGTGTTTTACCTCTTTAGATTTGTTGAATACATACCACCAGGTACACTTACACCCTGAATCCAGACATTTTACATTATTTGTGACTCTAGAGGGGGCTGATCAGTTCATCTGCATACCTTCTGGTTTATTCTTTGCATCAACAGCCATCCATAGGGTCAAGCAGGGACTCTTAAGTGGATTGACCATTATATTGTTTTTCCAGGGCCATGTGTTGATATGGGGTGCCAACAAAGAACAACATGATGTTGCCTTGGAAAAGTGTTAGGAAAGTTAAAGAGTGCTGGTTTGACAATTGGGTTGGAAACGTGTAAATTCAAGGTCCAAGAAGCAGAGTATTTGTGGCATTCTTTGTCTTATAAGGGTGTTAAACCTAAGGTGAAGTTGGTGGAAGCCATAGAGAAGGCACCTCCCCCTGCAAATAGAGACCAATTGCAATATTTCCTGGGACTTTCAGAGTATGATTCCAAATTGGTGGACTGTTTTGCCGAAAGGGTGCATGTGTTACGTACTTTAATGAAAAAGAGTGTGGAATATTGTTGGACTTATGTCTGTCAGCGAGCATTCGATGCGGTGAAGCATTCCATCAGTAATGCTGTAGTGCTGAAACCATTTGATCCTAAGGCTAGGATAATTATTGTCACCATTGCTAGTGATTATGGTTTGGGAGCAGCATTAATGCAGTCTAAAAAGGGTCGCTAGAGAGTGGTAGCTTTCGCTTGAGGCACGCTAAAAGGTCCTGAATGTACGTACTCCATGGTTGAAAAAGAGGCACTGGTGTGGTGGAGATTCCAGCATTTTAGAACTTTGTTTGGGGGACACATTTTGAACTTCGCACAGATCACAAGCCACTTATTGATCTAATAATTACAATGGGGCTTGTAGGGCAACATCTCGTATTGCCAAGTGGCTATATAGTTTTCAAAATTTTACCTTTTCCATCAAATATGTATCAGGTATCAAAAATGCCAATGTGGATTGCCTTTTACGATCGCCATTAGATGATGATGAATATAAGGAAGATGATAGATGGATAGTAGCTGACATAGGCGAGTCATGCGGTGAGGCTATATCAGAAGATGAATTGAGAACTGCTGTGTTGGATGATCAAAGTTTGCAATTACTGATAAACACCTGCTGTCAAGCGTGGACAAAAGGATTAGAGAGAACAAACTTTTGAAGGATTTCAAGAATGTTTGGGAAGCATTGTCTCTGGTGAATGGAATTGCAAAAAGAGATAGCCGATTGATAGTACCCATTTCTTAGCGTTCACATTTACTCAGTTTACTTCATGAGGGTCATGGTAGTATGTCGGCCATGAAAAGGAGAGCGCATACTGAATTTTGGTGGTCCAGTATGGACAAGGACATTGAGAAATAATGTGTGGCATTTGCTTTTAGTGACAAGTCTCACATGTTTTCTGAAACACCTATAGTACCAGTAAAATTTCCACAGAGCATGGGAAAAAGTAGCCATTGATATATGTGGTCCGTATGAAAGTCTTAGTGCCGACAGTAAATTTGCTGATTACATGATGGATTATTATTCCAAGTGGCCAGAAGTAGCGATCTCTTTTTTTTTTTTTTTTTTAAATATCTGAATCTAAGAGTTCCTTTATTTAGTAAACTGAAACAGTTCCATGTGACTACAATAATCCTCTTAGCTTATTTGTACAGTTTTTATGCATTATGTTGGTTTAATAATTTTTTTAAAATGATCTTTATTGGAATTTGTAACAAAGGACAAGCGAAATTAGAGATTAGAAATCCAGCAGATAATAATACCATACATGTTCGTATATCCTCCAATCAGGAGAAACATCATAGTAAGGGAAAGGGAAAACTTGGTAAAAGAAGGGGGGAGGTAGGAAATGCAGGAGAAGGAAGGTAATGCAGAGCAAAGAGAATATCACAGTTGGGCATCCCATACTACACAGATAGTAAAACTGGCTAGCGAGGCTATACAACTAAATCAAGGCTAAAGTAGCGATATTTGACATTTGCCATTAAGCAGGTTACATCATAATAAGGAAAATAGGACCATTTGCACACACTTATATTTGGATACAGGTACATATCATAGTTCAACATGAGGTATTCGTAGAGGGGCTATTAGTCCGGGCTAAAGGTCTGAATGCCTGTGGAGGAGTTTGTTGTGCTTGGTTGTCCAGCAGTAGGTTCCTGTGCGCGGATATATGATAGGAATGGTTCCCAGATATCTTTGGGCCAGGATGGTGTGGGCATTTGCTCCCACTAAGAAGCCAGTTCTTGACAGAGGGTTGCATCTTGTATCCACGATTCAATTTGGGTGCTGGTTTCCGCCCGCAGTGTATAGTGACACGGCGTTACGCTAATAATAGGAGCATGGCCGTCAAGTGGCGGATTCATGGCAGGAGGTCCTGCACATAGCCCAAAAGGCATGTTAGTGGTGTGTATGAAATTGTGTGCCTCAAGATTTGCTCCAGAATGTACAGTACGGCCTGCCAATAGTCCTTAATCAGAGGGCAGTCCCAGGCCAGATGTATAAAAGTGGCTTGTGGGGCCATGCATCTCTTGCAGCACGCATCCTGTGTGAGCCCCATTCATTGCAATTGCATCGGTGTATGGTATAACTGGTGTAGGAATTTAAAATGGATAAGCCGCAGTCTACAATTAGGAGACAGAGCAGCCATTTGTGTGCAGCAGAAATTCCACTGCTCGTCTGTAATAGGGGAGTCTATGTCTCATTCCCATAGTATGCAAGTATTTGGGGTGCAAATGGGTGTAGTGTCTTGCATAATATTGTTTAGTCTGGTGATTAATTTACGAGGGAAGGGTGTAGACAGTATATGTTAAAGAGCATGCAGCTGTGGCAATGGCTCAGGGAATGTGTTGTGTGGTGTCCGACATGTGGCGCCCAGCTGTTGATAGAGCATAGCATCCAGTACAGTGATTCTGGAGGTATCGAGAGGGGTGAAGAGCAGAATAGAATGGCCTTCCGGATATAGGCCTGCAAAGGTGAACAAGTGCCTCTGATGCGCACGCACTCTTGTGCATTTAACTTGCAATGCGGGCAATAGTGGGCTGCGAGCCAGTGGAATAGATGAACCATATAGAATGGTGAGTTTAGCTTGGCATTCCACTGTGTCAATTACTTTGTGTGGAGCTTTGTAGCACTGGTATAGTGCAGTAGTTATTGGCCGGGGAAAGTGGCGTCCGCCTCTACTGCCGCATGAGGCTGAAATCTTATTGGGTACAGCCAATAATGTATGCATTGAGCCTGTGCGTATAATGCGTATTAGTGCAAGTCAGGTGCACCTAGGCCCCCTTGACAGAATGGAGCGTAAGTATTTCCAAGGCTATCCGGGGTTGCTTGCCAGTTGAAGCGAGGGATATAAGTTGGAGCGCAACCGCTTGAAAAAAGAAGCAGTGAGCGGTATGGGAACGTTACCGAATAGATACAGGAATTTGGGTAATATTATCATTTTGGCTATCGCCAGACATCCCGTCAGGGAAAGGGGAACTCTGTTCCTTGTCAGGGTTTTCTCTTCAAGCCAGGTCATTGTCTTTCTGTAGTTTATCCTCCATAATTCCTCGACGTCCCTACTCAGTCAGATTCCTAAATAGCGTACAGGCTCCCGTGCCCATTTCAATTGAAATTCTGATGTCACAGGTAAAGTTGCGTTGGTTAATGGGAACAGTATGGATTTGGCCCAATTGATATATATACCGGAATGACCACTAAAATGTATAACTTCTTGTATAATGATATCAAGATTGATTTGTGGATTTCGGATATATGAAGCAATATCTTCCGCGTACATGGACATTAGGAGATTGCACGCAGTAAAGTTTAAGGCACCGTGTGCATGGTGTTGCCGCTGTCTGCCCGCCAGTGGTTCCATAGCTAATGCGAATAAATTAGGAGATAAAGGGCATCCTTGTCGAGTGCCCCTTGTTATAGGAAATGGGTCTGATAGCATGACGTTGAGGAGAAGTCTGGTCGTTGGGGAAGTGTATAGCAACTGAATAAGGCTTACAAACTTGGGGCTTATACCGAGAAGGGGAAGAAGAAAAAATAAATATGGATACTCCAGCGAGCCAAACGCTTTAGTGGCATCAAGTAAAGCAGCGAGCACAGGGAGGCTGGGTTCTCTTCTGTGGTGCACTGAAAAGAGGGCGCGTAAGTTATGCGCAGTAGATTGGGCAGGGACAATGCCGGATTGGTCTGGACGCACTATATCAGGCGAAAGCGCAAGGTGACCATTGGCAAGTAATTTACCGGATATTTTATGATCTACATTAATCATAGATAATGGCCAGTAAGAGTCTAAACGGTTTGCTGGTTTGTCAGGTTTAAGAATGGTTACAATGACAGCTTCAGGGAGCGATGGAGAAGCTCTCCGGCAGAGAGGGAAGCCTCGAACATAGCGTGTAAGTGCGGGGTCAGCAGAGGAGCAAATTCATTATAGAAGGAGGTAGTCAAGCCATCCAAGCCTGGCGGATTATCGCTAGACAAGCCTTGTATGACCCGCAGTAACTCTTCTTTAGTGAAGGGAGAGTCAAGAAATGTGCAATGAGAGCAGTCAAGCCAAAGCAGCTTTAGTGTCTCTAAGTAGTCTTTGATCTCAGTTGTGCATGGAGGTTTCCTTAGTGCTATGAGGACGCCAGCCTGTTTTGCAATATATACCCCCTATCACAGCCTCAAAGGCTTCCCATAGTAATGACCTCAATTGTCCATGTGAGTGCATCACGAGAAATGAGCCGGTAGTCTATATGGGTCCATATGCCAGACGTGAAACATGTAACCTCCACACTCTGCCCGTGGCTGTGTCGCCAAGCATCTACAAGAAAGTTATCAGTCATGAGGGCGTACAATAGTGTGGCCGCACCAGGATGAGTGCGGCGAGATGTGCCTGAGCGATCTAGGACACCAGCGGCCGATGGGGAAAGAAGGAAGGGCCAGCAAAGATCAGTCTCGTGACAGTTGAGAGGGGTCTCAATGTTAGGCGAATGCAGAGGGCGAGCCAGGGAGCACCAGATGGTAGCAATTTCCGTTGCGACCCAGCCACGCTCTGGGGAAGAGACCAAAGCCAGGGGGAGGGCACGAGCAGGCTGAGCAGTGTCAGTTGATCCAAAGGGGGAGAGTCCCAAGTGGCAATGGTCGGCGGCGTAAGCAGGTAAAATAAGGGCAATGTCAAAGGTGGGCCTCCGGGGCATGGAGTCCAAGCAGGAAAGCGGTTGGTAGTCGCCCACTGTCACTGCCGCAAAGGATGGCCCTGTCTTTCCCCAGAGGGATGCTCAGATCCGGAGGGCATGCACAGGCTGCCCTTCACTATCTCAGTCAGCTCAGAGGGGTCGCAGGGTCTGTATGCTAACTGAAAAAGGACCCCTGCTCTGCGGATAACGCCGGCCCCAGCATCCAAAATCTGGGCAGAAACAATACCGAGGCTGTGTGTGTCCAGTAAGGCCAGAGGAATGTAAGCGGTAAGTGGGGGAGGGGGCCAGCAAATTTTAGGTCACTCAAGAGATGGTGCATGGGCGTCCCCCTCTCGGGGAGAGGCGCTGGAGCAGAACAGTGTCCCAATATGCCCAGGCAGGTGCCCGTCCGGCATCAGCAATGTCTATGAGCGGTGGGGCCTCTGGCACAGCCGGTCACGCCGGGCCGAGTGTGTATTACACCACCCGGGGCCAGGCCAGCACCGCCATGGGCCCGTGCCAGCCCAAATCAGGTCTTGCAGTCATGGGACTGAGTAGGGGGACAGAAGCCGGTCCACGCTCTGCCCTTGCCTTCCGTCCGCCAGCTACATTGTGCCAGCTCGCATGTCTCGGAGCTGAGATCCGCTGCAGCACGCCCCTCAGGAAGGTCGGGTGAGGCCAGGCACACCCTCACCACCGTACAAGGCGGCAGCAGGACTGGATCAGGTGCCCCCACGCCTATGGGGGGCCACACAGTCAGCACGCCAGGCCCACTCCATGCAGCCGCCTTTGGGCCGGACTCGAATCTGGCCTTGTCGCACCGCCTTGCTTTCTCCAAAGGGGGACCCAGCCGAATTAAATCAGTCCAAGTAAGTTAGGGTTTGCAGATACAGGCGCGATTAGAGTAGATGCACCCTTGAAAGCAGGATAAATGATGGATCATAACTGTGGCGAGCAGAGCCTCTCTAAAGAGCGGCCATCTTGCTGCCCGCCCAGGCTCTGACCCCCAGAAGGAGCGTTCTTGAGGGAAGTAAAGGCCTCCTATGTTTTGATTTTTGTGCAAAAGTATTCAGGTGGAAAGGATGCCCAAGGGTGATTCTTTCTGACAATGTTTCACATTTGTATCACATGAGTTTTAGGTTTTTCTCAAGAAAGAAGGGATCAAACATTATAAGATGTCAGTATATCAAACCCCGGGAGAATGGTTTGGTGGAACATTGCTATAGAGTGTTGGGAGAGGTCATTCAGTTAGCCATTAGGAGTGGTTTGGATTGGAAAAGTAAGGTGAAGAATATGCTGTGGAAGTATTGCGCTAAACCTCATTCTGTGACTGGGGAAACTCTGTTTTTTCTTTTAAAAGGAAGAGGGGCATGTACCACGGTTGCTCTAGCCTGCTTGGAAAGGATAGTGCATTACAGGGTTGAGAAGTCTGAGTTAAGAGGCAAGGTGGAAAAATATCAAGCATGTTACGTTTTGAGACACAATAGTAGAGTAGTTAGACAAAGTAAGCTGGTAAAGGAAGGTGAGTGGGTACGTGTGAAGCTAGGAACCTACAGAAAACTTTGTTTGAGATGGTTATGTCCCAAAGAAGTGAGCAAGGTTAAAGGAAGCAGGATATGCCTGACCTATGGCAAGTGGTGGAAAAGAAGAATGATGACTGTATGCAGTGCTTTGGAATGGGATGCATGGATGTCTAACGTTACTGTCACACCTCCTAAGGTTGTGGTGTGGTGGAAGGTAATAGAGCTGTTCCGGACAATGTCCGGGTGAGAGCTAAGCCTAAGTGGATGGAAGGTTATGTGTGTTATTAAAATTATTAAACTCGAATGACCTATGTATTGTTAATTCTTGGTTGTATAGCATTGATGATGTTAAGTTTTTTTATTTTATTCCTCTGTTGTACATTGTTGTATAGTTTTGTAAGATTATCACAAGTTATTATTGTTCACTTATGATGCTCATGTGCACACTGTTGTGCACCTACATATTTTACTTTGGTGCATAACCCCGTCTTTCTTTTATATTTTGGGAAAGGAAATATGTTATATAGTTGATAAAGAGTTCATACGTATCTCGTCATGGAAGGTTCCTTGTTAGGGATTCCATGATGATGTAAGAGGAGATTCTGGAATGGGGAGTTGGGTTAGTTGGAAGCGGTGTGGCCTGGGGTCGTTACCTGTACATGTATGCTCAATAAATGTAGTTTGCCTAACCTGCTTTTGTGTTCTGCCACATCTCTAAATTTATTCCACCTCACTGTCTCTTTAATTCACCATAAGCCTGTCCCTCTGCCTTTATATCACCCTTTCAGGTTCCTGCTTTCTCCATTTGTCATGGGTTTTCCATCTTTCTTGTTCAGACCTATCCTCTTTCAAGAAATCTTTGAAAACCTGGCTATTTGATCTCTAAATTCTCCATCGACCACGTCCTGCATGGGCTGCTCAAGTGCCGAGAGATACCCTCGGGGATGATTCGTGCTCTTAATAAATAAAAAATTATCTTCCTCCATTTCCCCTTGTGTGTTTTTATCTCTTGCGCTGGGTCAAAGTCTAATGAAGACAGAAAGTGCTGAGTGCCGGTGAGCCCCAGCTGCAACCACCAACTCAAATTAAGCACTGGATTAACCATCCAAGCGAATTGAATCACTTGAATCTGCCACATGTCAAACAATCAACCATTAGTGAGGAATTGGTTAGAATTTGACTGAAGCGTCAACTGGACTGTTTAACCCAAGAGCTCTACCTTCACGGATGTGCCACCTTCTGCCCCAGGGCAAGAGGATCCCCATGTAAATGGGTACAACTGATGTACAACTGCAATGACTCTAACCACAACAGTTCCCATTTATGAAAGGGCTACGCCCTTATAAAGAAAATGTCTATCAATCACTGCCAACTTTTTTTGGTTTTTGTTTGTGTTATTGGCAAGACCATTGTTGTAGACAGGACCCCTTGGCACTTGAACAGAGAATCGCAGCCCCACAATCTAGTGTTTGCACGTCGTTTATAATTGGGAACTTTAATGCAGGGGCGACGTTTAAGTTCATTGGTGCTAGGAAGATAATTTACATGTTAATGCATACATGTATAAAAAGCTCCCTCAAATAAAAAAGGTGCTCCTATAAATATAAATGGATGCGTTTAGTTAGTTATTATCAATATTGAAAATTGAGGAAGGAGACACGACTTGATGCCTAATTAATTTGTGCGGTTACTATCTCAACTTAGTAGTACTTAATTGTGGAACTTCAAAACAGGAAAAAGTGAGTTGGCCAAGCTGGGATTACAACAGGTAACCAACTGGTTGCATTTAGCTCCCTCCCTACTGACGGTGCTCCTTCCCTCAACCCATTTAACTGACTTATGAGCTCATTTAGAAGTGGATGGTTATGGGTCATCTGCCCATCCACCACCCGCACCATCCATCTCATTTCAGGTGAAGGAAACCTTTTCTCCTGAGATTCAGCGCTCCGTCCATCATCTCCTTGTGTTTGCTTTCTCCTGAGCGAAGCCACTACAAGCTATGCCACTGTGAAAACTCTCAGTGGAGCTGATGCCATTGGACATGGTGCCAGAAAGGTAGCCCAGTTTGGGACTGCAGACTTCATGTCTCCTGTCTTTTTTCGTGTCCAGGCCCACCATGTACAGCATGGAGGTCCGGTCAAGAAAAGTGCACAGTCGTCGTACTCACACTCGAAGAAAACTCTCCCTTTAGCAAAGAAGAGTGCAGACAGGTCCACCACATGGCCATGAACAGTGGATCTTAAATCTCTGTTTTCCTTTACTGAAGCAGTTCTAGTCATGGAAGCAGTAGACACTTTGTGATAAAAGGACCACAGACATAGTGGGAAATTTAGTGTGCTGTGGTAGACTAGAAGTAGACCTTGTGCAATACTCCCTCTTTGGATTGACTCATCTCTCTGCGGTATATTACACTGCACCAATTCGAAGCACTGAAAGAAAATGACCAGTGTTCTTGTTGTGGAGCGGGTTGATGCCTTTATTAACTATAATAGCAAGTGTGCTTGGGATCTGCTGATCTTCCCTGTGCTCCCCTGCTGGCACCCCATTGCCATACTATTTAGTGTCCTCTGAAGGAAGGAACTGTGGTTCTAGCATTGCCTGTTCCATGCCGAGCTCTAAATTGATTCTGCCATTGTCTGCATTTTATAAATGCAATACATAAAATACAAAACTCTCCCTATTGTATAGGATCTTATACCTGCAAAGATCATCCCAATGGAACGCCTGAAAAAGGTATCAATACTCCATTGTACATATTAAGAAGAGCACTGGGTGCCACCCTACATTAGAACACTTGAATGTTGAGAGCTCCTGAAAATAATGGAGTGGCTCGGGGCTAATAGTGGCTGGTTTAGGACCTCTGCGCCAATATCCCAATGTCTGTTTTTGTGCTTCTCCCTTTTAATTAAAAAGATTGTTTCTATCCTCAGTCGGCAAAATGTTCTAATAGCCTTATAGCCTTTCTGCCTTAGGCTACATTAGGCATAAAGGTTCTCTCCCTTGTTAAAGTCCCTCTCCTGCGGGTTGGGCCTATAACTCGAGTTTTGGGCAAATAACTACAAGTGCACCCCTCGGCAATGGGCAAGAATGCTATGATATTAATGTTGCAGAAGATGATCCCTATTCAGGATGACCCAATAAAAAAGTTCATATGTGGCCTTACTTGTATGCAAGAACATAATGCAGTTGAAGGCACTACCTCGAGGAAAACCTCCTGAAGATCAGCACATTTCGCCAAGGAGCAGGCTGGAATAGTGCGTTGTTCTAGAAAGAGGGAGTTGAACAGATTCCAAATTTAATTTCCATTCAGCTTTTTCACAAAGGACAGATTTATAGCAAAGAACGCCCTGACGTTAAGAACTAATGGCCAGCACAGGAGCAATCACTGTGCTGCTGACGTTTATAGATAATTTGGAGTCTAAGTGCAACTTGTCTGCGCTTGGAATGAATGCAGACTTCCAAATTCATCTTAATCAAAAGCATCATTGCTCTTCTGGTACTGGTTCCCAGGGCTCTATGGCTCTCACAAGCATTACTTTCCACAGTTTGTGTGGATTTCATAAATGGTATTAATAACTTACAGGTGTATTTCAGGGATCAGTTGTGCTCCCCCTGTTCAAGTTTAGCATTTATAGGAGAGCTAGCACCTCTCAGAGGCATTCATATGGCAATAGAAAGGTATGTAGAGCAAGGTTATTTCATTATTTTCTCCTATCCCTCCCTATCAACTGTTCATCTGAGATTTTGGAGCTTACCTTCACCCATGCAGATTTGTCTCTAGTATACAATGTGGTCTTTTGTACTTTTCCCCTTCCCACATTGGTGAAGAGGGAAAGCAGCACAGACCACTGACACCAGGTTTGTCTGAAAAAGGCCGCTTTATTGAAACATTTGCACATCACATGCTCAATCCTGGGCCTTTCACTTTACAAAACTACAAACTTCACTATACAAAATTGTTCACCTATGTTAAATACCCCCACAATGACCTAATTCCTTAAGTCTCTACTTCCTCCAGTGCTGATCTTTTGCAACTGAGACGTTTAAATTCCCCTCCATCTTTATTGCAACTATTAACCTCTAACTCTCTTAATTTCCTAAAGAGCCTTTTACTTCCTAGCTCGTTCATGAATGAGCTTGTCTACCCGTTCACTTTCTGCCTTTCTGATGCTGTCAACAACAATAAACTTCGGTATACCATGCCAACTTCTCAGCCAACTATGACCCAGAAAAAGGCAAATTTTTCTGCCTCTCCACACTTACTAATGAATGCTCAGCATCTTTTCTAACACAATTCTCAGCTGCAACAAATACAACTCCATGCCCAAATACTACGAAGTGGACCCTATCCCCGCGGAAAAACTCAACATCATCGTACCGTAAATTGGAATGCCCGATTCTTCCAATTCCCCAGTCCTTGCAAAATGATCACCTTGTTGAGTTGGCTCCTGGCCCTGTCTATAGCTACCGGCCTGAGGGTCCCATGCCAAACCCTCCTGGGAACAAACTGCATGACATGCCATGGCACCCTGACCACTGAAGCTTAATCTCCTTCATATCCTCCTTCATGGATTTTAGCAAAGCCAAAGCTTTCTCTAAAGCCATGTTGTTCTCACCTACATGCAACAACACATCAGGGCATTTTCCCCCTACCAACAGCCTGTTCAAACAGGGTAAAAGCTCCCTCCAGCACATGCCCCCCTTTCCATGCCAGAGCACTTTATACATATTGGAGTCGAGGCCCAGATTTGTACCGTGGCTGCTCTACCTCACCTGTCTTTCTGCCCACTTAAAGAATGAATAGCCCATGATCCATATTGACAACCCAGCATTCTCCAGACTGGGAACCAAACCTGAAAAACACAAACAAACAGTTGACAACTCTGCAGTGATTCAACAGTCCCTCTCCTCCCCTCTAAAATAACATTGAAAACAGTCTGAAGAACATCTACCCAGGCCCATAATACTTTCCCTACTCCAACTTTTCCTACACACTTCTATCGCCATACCTATGCAGATGGAATGTGTCCCGTAACCTCTTGCAGCAAATTCGAATTGCACCAACGCCTTGCGCAATATGGCCAACAGCTGGAATGCCAGCACCGGCCTACCATGCCCACGCTGAAAGATTCTACCCCTCCCTGACATATTCCAAGCCCAAAGTGCCAAATCCCAGTGCACCGGGCAAAACATGCACACTGGATAAACCCGGAGCAAGATGAATCTGCCCTGACCCCTCTGATCTGTCTTTGATGTGTGTAGCCAAACCTGGAGACCTGCCGCACACCGGCGTACTTCCGCTCAGAGGACCCCACTACCCTCAAATAGCTCTGATATCCGAAACACACCGAATGTCATGAACGTGGTGAACAACACCGTTTCAAAGCCCCCCCAGGCAAATCCCAGACACAACCAAAAACCCTTCACACAACAGACCCAGAGTCAATGGCCTCCTTTTTGGTCCTACTCGACCTGACTCTCTGGGCCAACCTTCCAGCATCCGTCTTCCCAATTCACCTGCCAAAGGTGCATAACCCCAGAGAAGCTTCCCCATAAAGGTTATACCCACCAGTTTCCCCAAAATTGTTACCCATGACTGTCCCTTGTCTATTAATGACAGTATGATTTGAATCACACTGTCCTAGCCTATTCTACCTGCCTCTGTTGTGCCCCGCCAGCTAAAACGTCTGACCAAGCCTGAGAATAAGCTGTCTTTGTACAGTCCACAAATGAATCTACCACCAACTGGAGCATCCTCGTTCACCTGTTGTCCAAAGCTCTTGAGTCATCTGGGTCCTGACTCTGTCCACCTCTGTAGCCAGCCCATGGTATCTCATGAACAAGACAAAGCACCCACAAGGTCATTGTCCACACCAGTCACATGACGAGCTCTAAACATAATGTCATACTTCAAGCAACCCAGAACAAAGACTCACAGCAATTTCAGCCCCTGTGCATCTTTGGCTGCCTACATATTGACTACCTGCACCACTGACATATTGTCAATTCAAAACAAGACTCTCCTGTGTGCACGCTGTTTCCCCCATAAGGTCACCTCCACCACCAAATGAAAGAATTCCAGAAAGACAATGCTACGCCCACGGCGTTTCTCTTCCAGTGGCTATTCCTCCACACACCATTTGCCCTACCAGTACAGTCCAGTGCATGGTAAGTTTTTCTATGCTCTGGAAAGCGGGCTTCCATGGCCCCAGAACCAATTTCAATACCTAAGAAGGGCAGCACGGTACTGGGTCCCACTGTCTTCTCCGGTACTAGAGGCACCCCCTGGTCCCACATTAGCTCCTGAAAACTTACCAGCATCCGCTGGCAGTCCATGGAACCAGGGTTGCCTACGAAAAACAAATCATCCTGATAGTGTGGAACGTGCTAGTGTCCTGTACACCAAGAGAACAGTCATTGCAGGAATGTACTAAAACACTCAGAGCACAAGAGATCAAACATCCCATCAGTGTGACTTATCAACATAGAAGTGGCCCTCAAATTGGATGCCCAAACGTTGAAAATCATCAGGGTGTACTCGCAACAAACGGAAAGCTGACTTGATGTCAGTCTTAGGCATAAGTGCCCCCTGTCCCACTCTTTCCACCAGGGATAGAGCCAAATCTACTGATGAATAGGACACCAATACCTGCTCCTAGGGGATAAAGTCAGTAACTGAAGTGCCTTCAATGTATGAGTGCATACGATAAGTGCTGAATCAACCTGAACTGCCCGTTCCCTTTTTTGGGAACCTCCCTGATAGGGGACATAATCAAGTGCTCCATGGGCCAATCATCAAAGTGGCCCACAATCCTGCGCTCCTGAATCTCCTTCCGCAATTTGTTCCTCACTACCTGTTTGTGTGCATGTTCTGATTTTAAATTCTGAGTCCACCGACACCTCCTCGAGACTTTGTGTCCCAGTTTGAAACAGCATGTAAATCCTTCCAGCAATAGCCTGGCATCATCCTTTCTATAGTAGTGTGTTAGCCAAAATTCCAGTTTCTCCAGTTTAATTGGTGTACTAGCCCTTCCCTCCAGGCCCCTGGGCACCCCTCCCAGTCTGGAAACCTATGGACTGACCTTGCTGTTTTGCCCCTGCAGCCCCTTGCTGTTGCTGCCACTGTCCTGTGGAGGAACCTGTGTGTCCACCTGTCCCATAGCAATGTATGAGGGCATGACTGCCGGCACATTTAGAGCATTCATGCCGGAACTTGCAGTACTCTCTGGTGCAAAAACCTTTAATAAAGTCCTATCAGGCAGCCGTCTGCCTACTGAAAGGGCCGATATACTATAGGTAACCCACTGGCCATGAAAACCAATTTTACCAAACTTGGCCAGCTCCATCATTTGTTGACAAAGGTCAATGTCAATCTCTCCCCATTGCGCCTCAGGACCCAGGGCTACACTAGCACCAAACTTGTCATCATATTGGGCCCAAGCGTATCCCCCATAATTTATCTGTGCTTTCCTGATGACATCCATATATTTAAAAAGTGCCACTGACCTCTCAGGGTACTTTTCGCAGTACACACTGGCATAAATGAGAAAGGCTGCCGTCCAGTTTTCTGTAGTCACAGGCACCTTTGGCCTCTTGGACAGCTCATATTCCTCCTCTTTTAAACATTATTTGGCTCTCATCTCTCTATGCAACAGCTTTAGCATCTCCACATACTCTCCTTACCATATCTCTTCTTTAGTCGCCAGCATTAGATGGTCCCCCAAAAGGCTTGGACACCCCCATGTAAGGCAATTTCTTAATGTTTAACTCCTCGCTTTCAGGGCCATACGCCTTTCCTTCAGATTTCCCAGGGCTCTATGTCTCCATCTTTTTCTCCCCCTACATCCCCCCCACTCCTTTGTCTGACACCTTGATTGCCTCCCCAGGATGCTCTCCTTCCATCTCCTTCTGCCCCCCAACCAACGCAGGAACCCCTTGCTTGCTATCTGTTTGGCCTACCACTAATTCTGCCTTCTCTTCCACACCATGGTCCTCTGTTTCGACTCTGGTATCCTTGGCATATAAACCTTTCTCGAGGAGGGGCTCCCCACTCTCTTGAGGCTCCCTTGTCTCCACCACAATGGACACCATTTCGCAGTGTTTGCCCCGCCCCACTCTTCCTTACTTGGTGCCAAGGTCAGTGCCAGCTCCGGAGCCCACCTCCTTGCCAGCTGTCCATGTTGTACAGCAACACGATGTCTGTCATTCCAGGGACGAGCGGCTGAATTCTGAAAGACACTGTGTACAGACACATTAGCGTCCCCCTGCCACGCCCCCTGTTGCCACTACTGTGACTCCTCCACTTGAAAGTCATCCTCGTCCCTCAATTCACCTTCCTCCACACTGTCACTGTCCTCGTCATAGTCCAACACTGATGCATCAAATACCTCATTGACCCCAGCCAGCTGGACGTCCTTGTTCGCCCACCACAGTACCAATACATCAGGTTGAACCACTGTGCTCTGATCCATGCCTTGCTGGGGACCGTGCCTTGTCCTCCCAACCTCTCCACCAATGCGGGACAACATATCCCATGTGTCTTGCTGCCAGGGGATGCACGGAACCCTCCCATTGGTTGCACCGCCAAGGCCACTCTAGACGTTCTTGATGCAGTGATTGTGCCGTCCAATGCTGCCGTCCACCTGTCTGCACTCGGCCTTGCATTCTCTTTCCCTCGGGTCACGGAGCCACACTGTGCTGTCCCAAGTCAGCCATGTTGGCCAAATGCTCTCCCTGAAAGAAAAAAAACAGGCCCGGTGTGCTCCCCCATGGCTCCCCCATGGCTCCCCCATGGCTCACCTGCACATTCCCTGAATCTGGCACCCAATGCCAACTGCCTAATCCTTTGCTCTGCCCAAATGGGGTTCCGTCTGACATTCTCTGTGACACTGAACGGCTAAGCGACCACGCCCCTTGCTGCAACCCACTGGCTTCCAGCACTACCGATACCACCAGTAGTCTCCCACTCCGTCCTGCCCTGGCATATACCTTCACGGGGGTCTCCCTTCTCTGCCCCCTGAACTGCACATGACCCAGTACTATTGCTTGTCCACAGGCTCACCCTCCTCCTTTTCCTCGCTCCATTCAAGCATCTCCCCTACCAATGCAGAAGATTGCCCCTTAATGGACCCCTGTGCTGTAGCTCCTGCCATCCCCTTAGGCTCTTTTGCCATGTCACGGACTCTCAGGCTCACTCCATCAGCGTTGACCGCCACCTCAGCACCCTCCCATACCCATTGTGCCTTTACGCCTGCGGGCACACTCTCCAGCCATTCTGTATTGTCCAAGGGGATCAGGGTCCAATGTTGCCCTGTCCTCCCCCCGCTCCTCCACCAGTGTCTCTGGCTGGGCCTCCCATATGGGCCAGAGGCCTTCCCCTCACATGAGTCACCAGCTGCCTCATAAAAGTGCTTTCCCTCCTCTAGCTCTGCTGCATCACTCATGCCAGCTGTCATCTTCAGCTCCTCCCCCAACCCTCCTCACTCATGTTGTGCGATTTTGAAATGCGACCTCCCTTCACTGCTCCTACATTTGCCCTCCTTTACCCGCTGCTGCAAGAGTATTGGTGGTGACTCGCCCACTGCCTGCATGTGCGAGGCCTCTCCTTCCATTCAAGACACCTCACGCTGCCAGACAGACACTCCGCTCCCAACAGCTTCCCCCAGGGTCTCTACATAGCGCTCCTTTCCATTGCAGGCCACTCAGGTTCACTGAACGCACCGTGGCCCGCAACATGCACCCACGGGGCAATTGCCTCACGGGGGACTGGCCCCTCACGCTCACCTTTCGTGCTACTGCACTGGGGGTCCAGCATGGCGGGGACCCCCTCCAACACCCTACGCACCGGGCGGCCTTCCTGCAGCTGGACACCTGACGTTAGGAGGTCTAGGCACCTGGCCTCCTCTAGCAATTTAATTGCTTGGCCAACTTTCTCCACAGCTGACATGACGCCTAACTATACTGCCCAAGTAAGTGGACTCACAGTAGCTACACCGCCTAAAATACTGTTAGCACCTAAAGGATTGGCCAAATGGTATTAAAGACTAAACACCCCGACTTACAGATTTTCCTGTTTGGAAATCCAGATGGCTGCTGTATGGGGTGCGCTGGACTTAGGAATAGTATTAATTACTATTCCTACTCCAGTTTCCGCAACAGCAGGGAAGGTGTTGGATTTAAAATCCAACACATTCCCTGGTGTTGCACGCCCCCTACAGCAAGTCGTTGAAACGACTTGCGATGTAATGGCACGCGTGGTAACAACGCGGTCGTTGTATCGACGCGTTGTAAAGCCATTGCGTTACGGAAACAGCGTTGTAAACGCTGTTTCCCATACAGAGGCTATTCAAATGCAAATATAACAAATATATCAATGATGTTCTAGTTAAGCATACATAAAGTGTATCTATATTATTGTCCATTCTAACAGTCTGATCATTATGAATTCACAGCAAGATTCATTGTTATGTGGAAATGATCTAATATAGTATGATGAAGCTAAGGAAACATAATCTTTAGCTATGAGCAAGACTCGAAAGAAAAGGCTTGGGTTAAGCAAAGGGGCACATTTAAGTAGCCTGGAACAAAAAAAAATTCTTCACATTATTCTTATATACATTTAAGCAAGCACATTTTCCCTACGTGTGATTTATTACATATTCCTTAAGCAGAATAGACATGCGTTCTAATGAATTCCTACACTTTATAAAGCAAGCACATTTTACCTATGTGTTATTTTCTATGTGAAAACATTTCTTTTATTAAAGCTGAAATGCATTCTTAAGTGATTCTTTTACACGTTTAAAGCAAGTACATATTCCTACTTGTTATTTTTTGATGTAAAAACATTTCTGCACTGTTTAAACAGATTCTAAAGTGCAATTCTAACATGGCCTGTAAGTCGAAATCTGGCTTTTAAAATTAATTCCTTACAATCCCCCCTTCTGATGATGTTTAAATCATCACACAATTCTGTTCCACATGCTAATTCAAGTTTAGAAAGCACTTTCGGCCTCAGATGTGCCTCATCTCTTTCTTTTGATTCACCTACTAAATTTGAGTGCATTCATGTAATCGTCATTCATAATGCCATGTAATCCCATGTCCCTTTCGCACATCTTGTTCTGAAAATTTTCCTGTTGTTTGCACATGACATATTTACAGCTCAGAAATACGACATAAAGAAATATTAGACACAGTCCTATTATTACTATTGGCATTAGTATTGCTCTCAGGATACCTTACCTAGCTGATGAAAAACAATTTCCAATTGTGCTCAGTCCTTTCCCGAAATTCTCGTACAAATTTGGGGGCAGATTTACAAGCCCCTATCACCACAGAAACGTCACTATTTGTGATGTTTCTGCGGCGATAGGGGCTTTGTCTTATTTATTTTATTTGCCTTATTTACAAGGCAGCGTTAAGCCACTTAACGTGGCTTAACGCTGCCTTGTAAATTAGGCGCCCTTTCACAATATGCTTTGTGTGAAAGGGGTGGGCAGTGGGTGTTGTGGTGGGCATTCCACCACAACACCCATCAATTTTGACGCTTCCCCCTATTTACAAGGGCAGCGTAAATAGGAGGCAGCGCCAAAATTAAGACCACGGAAAACCTGGTCTTAACTTGGTGAAACGAGGAGAAATGCTTTATTTCTCCTCGTTTTTGATTTCTCATGTGTGCTGCCTTATGCAGCACACATGGAAAAAATAAAACGCTTTGGATTGTTTCTGTTCAGAGTGAGAAGTTGGCCTGGTATATGCTGTCCACTAATTAAAGTGGGCACCTTGCACCAGTCCAAACGACCCTTATTGATGATTAGGTTAAAGACAACCTTTATAGAAAGCTATCCTAGTGGTAGCTGTGGCGAGCAGCCTTCAGGCTAAGTCTTGAAGGAATATAAAGCAGCTTGTTTTACCAGTATATAACCTCTTGAATGACCAAATGAAAGGAGAACCACACCAGGTATATATAAAATATATGTATTTATTATTAAACACTCTCTACTAACCTCTTTATGAGATTAGAGAACATGGCACACAATATTACAGTACTAGAATGACAGTAAATAGCACAATACACAGTGGGCTCCAGGGGGCGACCAAACCATATATTAAGAAAGTGGTATAACAACCCCGACTTGACTAGACACAGTGCCTTATGCACGTCGAATCGCTGGGACCCCAAGGAACCACCCAAGGTAGTGACACAGGGGACCCACGGAGGACGGGTGCAGTGTGGGACCACAGACGCGAGCTCCGTACAACTCTATGGGAAAGTCGCGGTTGGAAATTTAGAGTTTAAGGACACTTCGGAGAGGACTTCAAGCAAACCCAGTTAAACCTAGAAGGTTCTAAGGCCAGCACCCTTGTGAGTACCGAGGTACCTGAGTTACCTATCCCAGAGGAGCCAGGTGCATAGGGGTCAAGTGGTGTTGGAAACCCTCGTCATTTTCAATGGCGTGATGTGAGAAAGTGCTGCTGCCGCGGAGAAGAAAAGTGTCTGGTGTGACCCAAGCCTGGATCGGAGATGAGAAGAACCTGAAAGCAGAGGGGTCAAAGTCTGGGTCACTTCACGTGACCAGGAGCGGAGCAATCGAATGCCCACCGATGTCGGGTGTTTCAGGTGCAAAGAGGTGAAGCTTGACTCTGCAGCCCTAGGGACCAGGAGACGTCGACAATGACCAGATTCTGCAGGCGAGCTTTCCCACGCTGGATGTCGAGTGTTGGGGGGTCAGTTTCCGGATTGGAGACCAGCAAGCCTTGGCAGCTGCAACCCACACGGTCAGAGAAAAGATGGTTCTGTGAGGACCAGCAAGGTCCTGAGGACTCTCCAAGCAATGGAAAGTCAGGGCACGTCTGGAGCAACCAGGGAAGCCTACTGAAAGTTAAAGTTGCTTTCTCAGAGACCCACAGGTCAACGGACCAGGGATCGCAAAGGGACCTCAAGAGGATTCACACAATACCAGCCCACGGACCACTTGTGGAGTGTAGGCCAGTAATCTTCGGTGGAAATACTGCTCGGGGCTTGGACTACAAGTAGCCCAAAGTACAGCCTCAGGGATTGCCTAAAAGCATATGCTGCTGCAAATGTGCACGGTGTCCAGGGGTTCGGGTTGCACGGTCCCCACGAGGGCTGCGGATCTCAGGTTTGCTGAGAGCACTAGTCGGCCTCGGGGAAGTTTGGGCACCCACCTCCTGTGTTGCAAAATCTTCGGAGTCTGTCGGGATCTGCGTAGATGCAAACCGGTCAGATGCGTTGTGGTGCCTGCCTTGCAGGGGAGTTACTCCTTTACTCCAAGGGAGATTCTTCAGTCGTCCAGCAAAGCGTAGATCGTCGAAGGTTACTTGGTTTCTGTAGCACAGTTTAGTCCAGGTAAAATCCAAAGTCCTGTAGTCAGGATTCCTACTTTATACCCAAGGAAGGGGTGGGACAAACTCTGGGGACCCACCTATGGGAGGGTCAGGACAGAGGGGTGGCTACACCCATGTCCTTTGTCCAGTTTTGCGCCAGAGCAGGGGCTGAGTGCCCCTGCAACCGGTTTGAGCTGGACTAAGCACAGGGACACCAAATGTGCCCCCAGTGCAGACATCAAAGCACTCTTGGAGTGCACCCACCCAGCCCCAATACACTAAAGCCTGTCTGGGAGGTGGTCAAACCTCCCTGTGACAGGAAACCTATTGTCAAGCCTTCCCCTGCCGGAGTTTCGTCCAGCAGCAGGAGGGCAGACTCGTGTCTGTGGCTGGCAGAATCCATTTTGTGATGCCAGGGCTCTGTGAAGCTGGTACCGGGTGTACCGGTGCTGTCATATTTCTCCCTCTAGGAGGAAGGAATCATACCTCCCACACCAGTTACTGGTGTGGAGGTATGATTCCAAGGTGTTTGACACCAAACACAACATAATTCCTTGCAGTCATTTTAAAGTTAGCATTTACCGCGAGGTTATAATGCACTTAAGAGTATATGGTTGACTGCATCACAGACAACCCCGGAATAGTGGTTCCGAAGGCTGCAGAGGGGCTCTGCTCATGCATGGGCACCCTCTCACATAAAACCCAGCACCCTGCCTTCAGGATTGATAAGGCCTGCCATAGGGGTGACTGATAGGCTTATATGTGCAGTGATTAGGATAGATATAGTGAACCTATATCTAAGTAAGGGGTGCATGCACCACCTTACACAGGCTGCAGTAGCAGACCTGTGGTGTCAGTTTGAATGGCCTCTCAGGGGTGGCATAATACATGCTGCAGCCCCTGGGAGGCATCTGGGGTACCTATGCCCTGGGTACATAGTATACCATATACTAGGGACGTATAAGGGTACCCCAGAATCCAATCTGGAGTGTACCTAGAGTACATGCAATCAATTTAAAGGAGAAAGCAGATAGACTTGGGTCCTGAATAGCAGGATCCCAGTCAG
Organism: Calotriton arnoldi; assembly: GCA_963921515.1. Lineage (NCBI taxonomy): Eukaryota > Metazoa > Chordata > Amphibia > Caudata > Salamandridae > Calotriton > Calotriton arnoldi. Next base: position 71,501 of record CAWUFW010003453.1, read on the forward strand.
ACTAAGTCGAAAACAGTGAAACATCAGCAAAAAGTGGGGGTAACTATAAGAAGCAGATCCTACTCTCCTACATTCAGGAAGGTCACCCTTCCTGCACATAAACAATCTTTAGAAAAAATGACATTTTGTAACTTCCATGTGTACTGCATTAAGCAGCACACATAGAAGTGACAAAATGGCATTTCAAGATTGTTTATGTGCCGGAAGGGAGACCTTCCTGTACATAAACAATCTTCCCCTGCACGCAGACACCCTTGCACTATGGTGCAAGGGTGCCTGCATTGTCGCTACACTGCTAAGTGTGGCGCCGGCACAGGGGGAAATGCAGGGCTGAACCATATTCTTGTAAATATGGTGCAGCCTTGTGTTTCTGAAGAGGCAATAAACACAGGGACACCAAATGTGCCCCCAGTGCAGACATCAAAGCACTCTTGGAGTGCACCCACCCAGCCCCAATACACTAAAGCCTGTCTGGGAGGTGGTCACACCTCCCTGTGACAGGAAACCTATTGTCAAGCCTTCCCCTGCCGGAGTTTCGTCCAGCAGCAGGAGGGCAGACTCGTGTCTGTGGCTGGCAGCATCCCTTTTGTGATGCCAGGGCTCTGTGAAGCTGGTACCGGGTGTACCGGTGCTGTCATATTTCTCCCTCTAGGAGGGAGGAATCATACCTCCCACACCAGTTACTGGTGTGGAGGTATGATTCCAAGGTGTTTGACACCAAACACGACATAATTCCTTGCAGTAGTTTTAAAGTTAGCATTTACCGCGAGGTTATAATGCACATAAGAGTATATGGTTGACTGCATCACAGACAACCCTGGAATAGTGGTTCCGAAGGCTGCAGAGGGGCTCTGCTCATGCATGGGCACCCTCTCACATAAAACCCAGCACCCTGCCTTCAGGATTGATAAGGCCTGCCATAGGGGTGACTGATAGGCTTATATGTGCAGTGATTAGGATAGATATATTGAACCTATATCTAAGTAAAGGGTGCATGCACCACCTTACACAGGCTGCAGTAGCAGACCTGTGGTGTCAGTTTGAATGGCCTCTCAGGGGTGGCATAATACATGCTGCAGCCCCTGGGAGGCCTCTGGGGTACCTAGGCCCTGGGTACATAGTATACCATATACTAGGGACTTATAAGGGTACCCCAGAATCCAATCTGGAGTGTACCTAGAGTACATGCAATCAATTTAAAGGAGAAAGCAGATAGACTGGGGTCCTGAATAGCAGGATCCCAGTCAGATTAATTCGAAAACAGTGAAACATCAGCAAAAAGTGGGGGTAACGATAAGAAGCAGATCCTACTCTCCTACACAACCCCCCCCCAAACGTCAGGACATTAAACTAACCTTGACCAGTTGAGTCTTCATGTTCTAAGTGGAAATATCTGGAGAGTCCATCTGCATTGGCATGGTTACTCCCAGGTGTACGTTCCACTGTATAGTCCATCCCCTGTAGGGAAATGGACCACCTCAAAAGTTTGGGGTTTTCACCCTTCATCTGTTTTAGCCATAAGAGGGGCTTGTGGTCTGTCTGAACAATGAAGTGAGTGCCAAACAAGTATGGCCTCAGCTTCTTCAAGGCCCAAACCACAGCAAAGGCTTCCCTCTCAATGGCTGACCAACGTTTCTCTCTGGGGGTCAGCCTTCTGCTAATAAAAGCTACTGGCTGATCCTGCCCTTCATCATTCAATTGTGATAACACAGCCCCTACCCCCAACTCAAATGCATCTGTTTGGACAATGAATTGTTTGGAGTAGTCAGGACTTTGCAGAATGGGAGCAGTGCACATGGCCTGCTTCAGGTCATCAAATGCCTTTTGACAGCTAACTGTCCACTGAACTTTCTTTGGCATTCTCTTGGAAGTTAAGTCATTCAAAGGGGTCACTATGGATCCATACCCTTTGACAAACCTCCTATAGTACCCAGTCAGGCCCAAGAAAGCTCTGACCTGAGTCTGGGTGGTGGGAGCAACCCAGTCCATGATGGTCTGGATTTTGCTCTGCAATGGTTGAACCTGGCCTCCACCCACAAGGTGGCCCAGGTATACAACTTGGCTCTGCCCTATCTGGCACTTGGTGGCCTTGATAGTGAGGCCTGCTTTCTGCAGGGCCTCCAAAACATTTCTCAGGTGGACCAGGTGATCCTCCCAGGTGGAGCTAAAGACAGCAATATCATCTAGATATGCTGCACTATAGGCTTCCAGGCCTGTAAGGACTTTGTTCACCAACCTTTGAAAAGTGGCAGGTGCATTCTTCAAACCAAAGGGCATCACCACAAATTGGTAGTGCCCACTAGGGGTTGAGAATGCTGTTTTGGCTTTTGCATCCTCAGCTAGTCTGATCTTCCAGTAGCCAGCTGTCAGGTCAAATGTGCTCAGAAACTTGGCTGAGGCCAAAGTATCTATAAGCTCATCTGCCCTAGGGATTGGATGGGCATCAGTCCTAGTGACTGCATTGAGGCCTCTGTAGTCAACACAAAACCTCATCTCTCTCTTACCACCCTGGGTGTGAGGTTTAGGTACCAAGACTACTGGACTAGCCCAAGGGCTATCTGAGGGTTCAATCACACCCAAATCCAACATCTTCTGGACTTCAGTCCTGATGCAGTCCCTGACATGGTCAGGTTGCCTGTAAATCTTATTTTTAACAGGCAGACTGTCCCCAGTGTCCACTTCATGAGTGCACCAGGTAGTCTGACTTGGAGTCAGTGAGAACATATGTCTAAACTGGTTGAGAACTTTTCTGCAATCAGTTTGCTGCTGGTCAGTGAGGCTGCCTGCCAAGGCTACACCATCTACTGAACCATCATCAGGGTTCTGTGAGAGCAGGTCAGGGAGTGGATCACTCTCTTCCTCCTGTCCCTCATCAGTAGCCATGAGCAAGCCCATGTCTGCCCTGTCAACATATGGTTTGAGCCTGTTGACATGGAGCACCCTGTGGGGGCTCCTGGGAGTTCCAAGGTCCACCAGATAGGTAACCTCTCCCTTTTGCTCAATAATGGTATGAGGGCCACTCCACCTGTCTTGGAGGGCTGCTGGGGCCACAGGCTCCAACACCCATACTTTCTGTCCTGGCTGATAAACAGTCAACACAGCCTTTTGGTCATGCCAGGCCTTTTGCAATTCCTGGCTAGCCTCAAGGTTTTTAGTTGCCTTCTTCATGTACTCAGCCATCCGGGAGCGGAGACCAAGTACATAATCCACAATATCCTGTTTAGGGGGTTTGAGAGGTAACTCCCATCCCTCCTTCACTAGACACAATGGACCCCTAACTGGATGTCTAAACAGAAGCTCAAATGGGCTGTAACCAACCCCCTTCTTTGGAACCTCTCTGTAGGCAAAGAGACGGCAGGGCAAAAGTATGTCCCATCTGCGCCTAAGCTTTTCTGGGAGACCTTTAATCATGCCCTTTAAGGTTTTGTTGAACCTTTCAACTAAACCATTGCATTGTGGGTGATAAGGGGTGGTAAATTTGTAATGTACTCCACACGCCTTCCACATAGCAGTTAAGTAACTAGACATGAAGTTTGCATCTCTGTCTGATACTACCTCCTTAGGAAAACCCACCCTGGAAAAGATTCCCGGGAGGGCCCTTGCCACCACAGGAGCTGTGGTGGTCCTAAGGGGAATTGCCTCTGGATACCTAGTGGCATGGACCACCACCACCAGTATAAATCGTTGCCCAGATGCAGTTTGAGGATCTAGGGGACCAACAATGTCAATCCCTACCCTCTCAAACGGAAGCCCCACCACAGGTAGTGGTATCAGGGGGGCCTTTGTAGTGCTACCTGCCTTACCACTGGCTTGACAGGTGACACAGGAGCGACAAAACTCCTTGGTGTCTTCAGACATATGAGGCCAATGAAAGTGAGGGACAATTCTGTCCCAAGTCTTGTTTTGGCCTAGGTGACCTGCTAAGGGAATATCATGTGCTAGGGTCAATAGGAAGCTCCTAAACTTCAGAGGTATAACCAACCTCCTGGTGGATCCAGGCTTGGGGTCTCTACACTCTGAGTAAAGGAGTCCATCATCCCAGTAGATCCTATGGGAACCACTAGCACTCGCAGCAGCCTCAGCAGCAGCTTGCTGTCTGAGGGGTTCAAGAGAGGGGCAGCTCAGTTGCTCCTGGCTCAGATCTGCCCTGGAAGGGCCCCCTGTCCCCAAGAACTCAACCTCATCAGGTTAAAGCTCATCTGGAACAGTTCCTTCTTCAGGACTAAGATCAGCTCCCTCAAGAGACTGATCTGGAATCTGAGGCAGGGGGGAAGACACTGCCTTAACCCTACTGCTCCTTCTCTTGGAAGGTGCCTGGTCCATTTTTCCAGGATCCAGGACCTGTTCAGTGTTAGACATTTTTGCCTGTGACCTGGTCATAGCAACCACATCTGCAGGGATACCCAACATTTCTGCATGAGTCCTGAGTTCCACTTCAGCCCAAGCTGAAGTTTCTAAATCATTGCCCAACAAGCATTCAACAGGGAGGTCTGCACTTACCACAACCTTTTTAGGGCCAGTTACCCCTCCCCAGGAGAAATTAACAACTGCCAAGGAATGGTCTGTCCTGACATTGCTAGCATTGGTCACTTGGTACATCTCACCAAGTATGATTTGCTCAGGAGCCACAAGATCTTTTGTCACCATGGTGAAACTTGCTCCTGTGTCCCTGAATGCCAAGGCCTCCTTTCCATTGATTATAGGCTGTTGTCTGTATTTGCCCAGATTACTGGGGCTTACAAATAAGGAGGCCATATCCATGCCTCCATCACAGATCAACATAGCCTGAGTTGGAACTCTGACTAGGCCAGAGTCCATCTCAGATCCCAGGGTTAACCCTACTACACCCTTATTTGGAACACCACCACTTGGAGCTGAACTAGGGGGAACATTTGCCTTAGGGGCAGTGGTGGTTGGAGTAGAGTCCTTGGACTTGGTACAATCACTTGTCCAATGAGTCTTCTGTTTACAGATTTGACACCATGGCTTCTTCTTGCCTTTTCCCTTGTTGGATTGTGACTCCCCACCAGATGCAGATTTTTGGGGCCCTTGAGAAGACTTCTGGTCTTTACCCTTCTCCCCACCCTTATCAGAGTTTTTAGAATCCTGCTTCTTGGAGTCACCACCTTGGTTCTGAACCTTCTGCCTCACCCTGGTTCTGACCCATTTGTCTGCCTTCTGGCCCAATTCTTGGGGAGAGGTCAGATCAGAGTCCACCAGGTACTGATGCAACAGTTGATTTTGACAGTTATTAAGGATCTGCTCGCTCATGATTAAATTATACAATCCTTTGAAATCACACACCTTACTGCCAAGTTACCAGCCTTCCAGATCCTTAGTAGCACAATCAACAAAGTCAACCCTGTCCTGTGTCTGTGCCTTTTGGGTGTCTCTGAACTTTAACCTGTATTGTTCAGTGGTTAGGCCAAACCCATCTATCAGAGCACTCTTCAGGACTTTGTAATTATCAGCATCCTCTTCTCTTACAGTGAGGAGCTTGTCTCTACCTTTGTCTGCAAAGGAGAGCCACAAGATTGCTGCCCACTGCTCCTGAGGGACCCTCTGTACCTTACAGGCCCTCTCCAGTGCAGTTATCCATTTGTGGATGTCATCCCCACTCTGGTAGGGAGGGACAATCTTGTTCAGGTTCCTATGGTCATGAGTATGTTCTCTACCTCTAGGGACACTGTGGCTGCCACCATGGGACTCTAGTCCCAACTTCTGAGAAGCTCTCTGAAGCTCCAGGGATTCCCTATCTAAGGCCAATTGCTCTCTCTTGATTCCGAGCTTAGCTCTCTCAAACTGAATCAGTTGGCATTTCTTCTCATAAGAGGATTCCCTTTTATGAGAAGCAGAGGTCCCTATAGAGGTACCAGAATGATTAGATTCCTGAGAAGGAGATCTTGATCTTCTTGGTAGACTATTAACCCTTCCTGGGGGAGTGAAGAGAGGGCCACTGAGGCCTTCCTCACCTGAAGGAAGAATTGGATTGTTCAGGTTGGAATCATCTTGATCCACCTGGTCAGCATTGGAGTCCAGGTCATAGAAGTTTTCACTTCCTGGCCTTTCTTCCTCTGCTGCCCCACCCAACTTGCCTGCCTCATCAGACCCTGGAGTCTTTCTGAGGTCATCTAACAGCAAAGCCTCTATGAGGCGTTGAGTGCTTGCATGTCTCCCTGTCTTAAGTTTCCTAGATGTACACATATTTATCAATTCTTGGAATGTGAGATTGTAAGTAAAAAAAAAAAAGATTGTCATACCTAGTTGGCAAGGAGTCACTGATTTCAGGCCTTGAAGACATTCTAGTGTGGTATGGTGTATGCACCTACCTACTCTAGTGGGAACTGAGACTCTCTTGAGTTGGAGAAAAGGGTGTGCTAGACCCTTTGGCTACCAACTCCAAGTTCAGTAGAACTTACTTTATTCTAGACTTGATTTATATGTACCTAAGTACCTTTAGTGGTTTTCAGTTCGTCACTCACTGAGATTATCTGGTAAAACAATAGCAAGCTTGAATGCCAACCGCTGCACACCAATGTGAGAAGTTGGCCTGGTATATGCTGTCCACTAACTAAAGTGGGCACCTTGCACCAGTCCAAACGACCCTTATTGATGATTAGGTTAAAGACAACCTTTATAGAAAGCTATCCTAGTGGTAGCTGTGGAGAGCAGCCTTCAGGCTAAGTCTTGAAGAAATGTAAAGCGATACCAAAGGGGATGATGGACGGAGCATTAGAGCAAATCAAACACTCACCCCCAGTCAACTGATCTGGGTTTAATCCATCATCCTTCTTTAGCTCACCCCACAACCCCAGTTCAGACATGGCCATATGCAAATCAGTCTGACCCTGTGCCTCATGGGAACAGTCCAGCCCGAACTGCCAAGCCATGTCTTCCTTGGAACGGAAACAAGCATCCTGGGACCGGTTTCGGGTTCATAACCCTCATCAGCCACCCTATCTTGAATCCAGTGGCAAAGTGAGCAAGGGACCCACGTCTGGGCATACCCTGCCAACTTAGGGCGAACAAAGCGATACCAAAGGGGATGATGGACGGAGCATTAGAGCAAATCAAACACTCACCCCCAGTCAACTGATCTGGGTTTAATCCATCATCATTCTTTAGCTCACTCCACCACCCCAGTTCAGACATGGCCATATGCAAATCAGTCTGACCCTGTGCCTCATGGGAACAGTCCAGCCCGAACTGCCAAGCCATGTCTTCCCTGGACCGGAAACAAGCATCCTGGGACCGGTTTCGGGTTCATAACCCTCATCAGCCAGGCTATCTTGAATCCAGTGGCAAAGTGAGCAAGGGACCCACGTCTGGGCATACCCTGCCAACTTAGGGCGAACAAAGCGATACCAAAGGGGATGATGGACGGAGCATTAGAGCAAATCAAACACTCACCCCCAGTCAACTGATCTGGGTTTAATCCATCATCATTCTTTAGCTCACTCCACCACCCCAGTTCAGATATGGCCATATGCAAATCAGTCTGACCCTGTGCCTCATGGGAACAGTCCAGCCCAAACTGCCAAGCCATGTCTTCCCTGGACCGGAAACAAGCATCCTGGGACCGGTTTCGGGTTCATAACCCTCATCAGCCAGGCTATCTTGAATCCAGTGGCAAAGTGAGCAAGGGACCCACGTCTGGGCATACCCTGCCAACTGAGGGCGAACAAAGCGATACCAAAGGGGATGATGGACGGAGCATTAGAGCAAATCAAACACTCACCCCCAGTCAACTGATCTGGGTTTAATCCATCATCATTCTTTAGCTCACTCCACCACCCCAGTTCAGACATGGCCATATGCAAATCAGTCTGACCATGTGCCTCATGGGAACAGTCCAGCCCGAACTGCCAAGCCATGTCTTCCCTGGACCGGAAACAAGCATCCTGGGACCGGTTTCGGGTTCATAACCCTCATCAGCCAGGCTATCTTGAATCCAGTGGCAAAGTGAGCAAGGGACCCACGTCTGGGCATACCCTGCCAACTTAGGGCGAACAAAGCGATACCAAAGGGGATGATGGACGGAGCATTTGAGCAAATCAAACACTCACCCCCAGTCAACTGATCTGGGTTTAATCCATCATCATTCTTTAGCTCACTCCACCACCCCAGTTCAGACATGGCCATATGCAAATCAGTCTGACCCTGTGCCTCATGGGAACAGTCCAGCCCGAACTGCCGAACCATGTCTTCCCTGGACCGGAAACAAGCATCCTGGGACCGGTTTCGGGTTCATAACCCTCATCAGCCAGGCTATCTTGAATCCAGTGGCAAAGTGAGCAAGGGACCCACGTCTGGGCATACGCTGCCAACTTAGGGCGAACAAAGCGATACCAAAGGGGATGATGGATGGAGCATTAGAGCAAATCAAACACTCACCCCCAGTCAACTGATCTGGGTTTAATCCATCATCATTCTTTAGCTCACTCCTCCACCCCAGTTCAGACATGGCCATATGCAAATCAGTCTGACCCTGTGCCTCATGGGAACAGTCCAGCCCGAACTGCCAAGCCATGTCTTCCCTGGACCGGAAACAAGCATCCTGGGACCGGTTTCGGGTTCATAACCCTCATCATCCAGGCTATCTTGAATCCACTGGCAAAGTGAGCAAGGGACCCACATCTGGGCATACCCTGCCAACTTAGGGCGAACAAAGCGATACCAAAGGGGATGATGTACGGAGCATTAGAGCAAATCAAACACTCACCCCCAGTCAACTGATCTGGGTTTAATCCATCATCATTCTTTAGCTCACTCCACCACCCCAGTTCAGACATGGCCATATGCAAATCAGTCTGACCCTGTGCCTCATGGGAACAGTCCCGCTCGAACTGCCAAGCCATGTCTTCCCTGGACCGGAAACAAGCATCCTGGGACCGGTTTCGGGTTCATAACCCTCATCAGCCAGGCTATCTTGAATCCAGTGGCAAAGTGAGCAAGGGACCCACGTCTGGGGTGGCGGAGTGAGCTAAAGAATGATGATGGATTAAACCCAGATCAGTTGACTGGGGGTGAGTGCTTGCAATGTTCAACACTCCGTCCATCATCCCCTTTGGTTTTGCTATGTTCGCCCTAAGTTGGCAGGGTATGCCCAGACGTGGGTCCCTTGCTCACTTTGCCACTGGATTCAGGATAGCCTGGCTGATGATGGCTGTAAGCCAGAAACCGGTCCCAGGATGCTTGTTTCCGGTTCAGGGAAGACATGGCTTGGCAGTTCGGGCTGGACTGTTCCCATGAGGCACAGGGTCAGACTGATTTGCATATGGCCATGTCTGAACTGGGGTGGCGGAGTGAGCTAAAGAATGATGATGGATTAAACCCAGATCAGTTGACTGGGGGTGAGTGCTTGCAATGTTCAACACTCCGTCCATCATCCCCTTTGGTTTTGCTATGTTCGCCCTAAGTTGGCAGGGTATGCCCAGACGTGGGTCCCTTGCTCACTTTGCCACTGGATTCAGGATAGCCTGGCTGATGACGGCTGTAAGCCAGAAACCAGTCCCAGGATGCTTGTTTCCGGTTCAGGGAAGACATGGCTTGGCAGTTCGGGCTGGACTGTTCCCATGAGGCACAGGGTCAAACTGATTTGCATATGGCCATGTCTGAACTGGGGTGGCGGAGTGAGCTAAAGAATGATGATGGATTAAACCCAGATCAGTTGACTGGGGATGAGTGCTTGCAATGTTCAACACTCCGTCCATCATCCCCTTTGGTTTTGCTATGTTCACCCTAAGTTGGCAGGGTATGCCCAGACGTGGGTCCCTTGCTCACTTTGCCACTGGATTCAGGATAGCCTGGCTGATGACGGCTGTAAGCCAGAAACCGGTCCCAGGATGCTTGTTTCCGGTTCAGGGAAGACATGGCTTGGCAGTTCGGGCTGGACTGTTCCCATGAGGCACAGGGTCAGACTGATTTGCATATGGCCATGTCTGAACTGGGGTGGCGGAGTGAGCTAAAGAATGATGATGGATTAAACCCAGATCAGTTGACTGGGGGTGAGTGCTTGCAATGTTCAACACTCCGTCCATCATCCCCTTTGGTTTTGCTATGTTCGCCCTAAGTTGGCAGGGTATGCCCAGACGTGGGTCCCTTGCTCACTTTGCCACTGGATTCAGGATAGCCTGGCTGATGTTGGCTGTAAGCCAGAAACCGGTCCCAGGATGCTTGTTTCCGGTTCAGGGAAGACATGGCTTGGCAGTTCGGGCTGGACTGTTCCCATGAGGCACAGGGTCAGACTGATTTGCATATGGCCATGTCTGAACTGGGGTGGCGGAGTGAGCTAAAGAATGATGATGGATTAAACCCAGATCAGTTGACTGGGGGTGAGTGCTTGCAATGTTCAACACTCCGTTCATCATCCCCTTTGGTTTTGCTATGTTCGCCCTAAGTTGGCAGGGTATGCCCAGACGTGGGTCCCTTGCTCACTTTGCCACTGGATTCAGGATAGCTTGGCTGATGACGGCTGTAAGCCAGAAACCGGTCCCAGATTGCTTGTTTCCGGTTCAGGGAAGACATGGCTTGGCAGTTCGGGCTGGACTGTTCAAATGAGGCACAGGGTCAGACTGATTTGCAAATGGCCATGTCTGAACTGGGGTGGCGGAGTGAGCTAAAGAATGATGATGAATTAAACCCAGATCAGTTGACTGGGGGTGAATGCTTGCAATGTTCAACACTCCGTCCATCATCCCCTTTGGTTTTGCTATGTTCGCCCTAAGTTGGCAGGGTATGCCCAGATGTGGGTCCCTTGCTCACTTTGCCACTGGATTCAGGATAGCCTGGCTGATGACGGCTGTAAGCCAGAAACCGGTCCCAGGATGCTTGTTTCCGGTTCAGGGAAGACATGGCTTGGCAGTTCGGGCTGGACTGTTCCCATGAGGCACAGGGTCAGACTGATTTGCATATGGCCATATCTGAACTGGGGTGGCGGAGTGAGCTAAAGAATGATGATGGATTAAACCCAGATCAGTTGACTGAGGGTGAGTGCTTGCAATGTTCAACACTCCGTCCATCATCCCCTTTGGTTTTGCTATGTTCGCCCTAAGTTGGCAGGGTATACCCAGACGTGGGTCCCTTGCTCACTTTGCCACTGGATTCAGGATAGCCTGGCTGATGACGGCTGTAAGCCAGAAACCGGTCCCAGGATGCTTGTTTCCGGTTCAGGGAAGACATGGCTTGGCAGTTCGGGCTGGACTGTTCCCATGAGGCACAGGGTCATACTGATTTGCATATGGCCATGTCTGAACTGGGGTTGCGGAGTGAGCTAAAGAATGATGATGGATTAAACCCAGATCAGTTGACTGGGGGTGAGTGCTTGCAATGTTCAACACTCCGTCCATCATCCCCTTTGGTTTTGCTATGTTCGCCCTAAGTTGGCAGGGTATGCCCAGACGTGGGTCCCTTGCTCACTTTGCCACTGGATTCAGGATAGCCTGGCTGATGACGGCTGTAAAAGAAACAATTGATGGACGGAATGCTGGACAATGCAAACATTCACCCCCAGTCACAAGGATCTGGGTTTAATCCATCATTCTTTTGCTCACCACACCACCCCAGTTTGGACCCAGCCATATGCAAATCAGTCTTGACCCTGTTCCTTGTGGGAACAGTCCAGCCCGAACTGCCAAGCCAGGCCCTCCCTGGAAAGGAAACAAGCATCCTAGGACCGGTTTCAGGGCATCACCCTTCTTCAGCCAGGCTAGCTTGAATCCAGTGGTGTAGTGAGCACGGGACCCACGTCTGGGCATACCCTTCCCACTTAGGGCGAAATATGCAAAAGAAACAATTGATGGACGGAATGCTGGACAATGCAAACATTCACCCCCAGTCACAAGGATCTGGGTTTAATCCATCATTCTTTTGCTCACCACACCACACCACCCCAGTTTGGACCCTAAAGAATGATGATGGATTAAACCCAGATCAGTTGACTGGGGGTGAGTGCTTGCAATGTTCAACACTCCGTCCATCATCTCCTTTGGTTTTGCTTGAAGAAATTTAAAGCAGCTTGTTTTACCAGTATATAACCTCTTGAATGACCAAATGAAAGGAGAACCACACCAGGTATATATAAAATATATGTATTTATTACTAAACACTCTCTACTAACCTCTTTATGAGATTAGAGAACAAGGCACACAATATTACAGCAATAGAACAACAGTAAATAGCACAATACACAGTGGGCTCCAGGGGGAGACCAAACCATATATTAAGAAAGTGGTATAACAACCCTGACTTGACTAGACACAGTGCCTAGAGCACGTAGAATCGCTGGGACCCCAAGGAACCACCCAAGGTAGTGACACAGGGGACCCACGGAGGACGGGTGCAGTGTGGGAACACAGACGCCAGCTAGCGTACAACTCTATGGGAAAGTCGCGGTTGGAAATTTAGAGTTTAAGGACACTTCGGAGAGGACTTCAAGCAAACCCAGTTAAACTTAGAAGGTTCTAAGGCCAGCCCCCTTGTGAGTACCGAGGTACCCGAGTTACCTATCCCAGAGGAGCCGGGTGCATAGGGGTCAAGTGGTGTCGGAAACCCTCGTCGTTTTCAATGGCGTGATGCGAGAAAGTGCTGCTGCCGTGGAGAAGAAAAGTGTCCGGTGTGACCCAAGCCTGGATCAGAGATGAGAAGAACCTGAAAGCAGAGGGGACAAAGTCTGGGTCACTTCACGTGACCAGGAGTGGAGCAATCGAATGCCCACCGATGTTGGGTGTTTCAGGTGCGAAGAGGTGAAGCTTGACTCTGCAGCCCTGGGGACCAGGAGATGTCGATGACAACCAGATTCTGCAGGCGAGCTGTCCCAAGCAGGATGTCGAGTGCTGGGGGGTCAGTTTCCGGATTGGAGACCAACAAGCCTTGGCAGCTGCAACCCACCCGGTCAGAGAAAAGATGGTTCTGTGAGAACCACCAAGGTCCTGGGGACTCCCCAAGCGATGGAGAGTCAGGGCACGTCTGGAGCAACCAGGGAAGCCCACTGAAAGTTAAAGTTGCCTTCTTAAGGACCCACAGGTCAACGGACCAGGGATCGCAAAGGGACCTCAAGAGGAATCACACAATACCAGCCCACGGAACACTCGTGTAGTGTAGGCCAGTAATCTTCAGTAGAAACACTGCTCGGGGCTTGGACTACAAGTAGCCCAAAGCGCAGCCTCAGGGATTGCCTAAAAGCATATGCTGCTGCAAATGTGCACGGAGTCCAGGGGTTCGGGTTGCACAGTCCCTACGAGGGTTGCGGGTCTGAGGTTTGCTGAGAGCACTAGTCGGCCTCGGGAAAGCTTGAGCACCCACATCCTGTGTTGCAAAATCTTCAGAGTCCGTCGGAAGCTGCGTAGATGCAAACTGGTCAGATGCATTGTGGTGCCTGCCTTGCAGGGGAGTAACTCCTTTACTCCAAGGGAGATTCTTCAGTCGTCCAGCAAAGCATAGATCGTCGAAGGTTACTTGGTTTCTGTAGCAGAGTTTAGTCCCGGTAAAATCTAAAGTCCTGTAGTCAGGGTTCCTACTTTATACCCAAGGAAGGGGTGGGACAAACTCTGGGGACCCACCTATGGGAGGGTCAGGACAGAGGGGTGGCTACACCCATGTCCTTTGTCCAGTTTCACGCCAGAGCAGGGGCTGAGTGCCCCTGCAACCGGTTTGAGCTGGACTATGCACAGGGACACCAAATGTGCCCCCAGTGCAGACATCAAAGCACTCTTGGAGTGCACCCACCCAGCCCCAATACACTAAAGCCTGTCTGGGAGGTGGTCAAACCTCCCTGTGACAGGAAACCTATTGTCAAGCCTTCCCCTGCCGGAGTTTCGTCCAGCAGCAGGAGGGCAGACTCGTGTCTGTGGCTGGCAGAATCCATTTTGTGATGCCAGGGCTCTGTGAAGCTGGTACCGGGTGTACCGGTGCTGTCATATTTCTCCCTCTAGGAGGAAGGAATCATACCTCCCACACCAGTTACTGGTGTGGAGGTATGATTCCAAGGTGTTTGACACCAAACACAACATAATTCCTTGCAGTCATTTTAAAGTTAGCATTTACCGCGAGGTTATAATGCACTTAAGAGTATATGGTTGACTGCATCACAGACAACCCCGGAATAGTGGTTCCGAAGGCTGCAGAGGGGCTCTGCTCATGCATGGGCACCCTCTCACATAAAACCCAGCACCCTGCCTTCAGGATTGATAAGGCCTGCCATAGGGGTGACTGATAGGCTTATATGTGCAGTGATTAGGAAAGATATAGTGAACCTATATCTAAGTAAGGGGTGCATGCACCACCTTACACAGGCTGCAGTAGCAGACCTGTGGTGTCAGTTTGAATGGCCTCTCAGGGGTGGCATAATACATGCTGCAGCCCCTGGGAGGCATCTGGGGTACCTATGCCCTGGGTACATAGTATACCATATACTAGGGACGTATAAGGGTACCCCAGAATCCAATCTGGAGTGTACCTAGAGTACATGCAATCAATTTAAAGGAGAAAGCAGATAGACTTGGGTCCTGAATAGCAGGATCCCAGTCAGACTAAGTCGAAAACAGTGAAACATCAGCAAAAAGAGGGGGTAACTATAAGAAGCAGATCCTACTCTCCTACATTCAGGAAGGTCACCCTTCCTGCACATAAACAATCTTTAGAAAAAATGACATTTTGTAACTTCCATGTGTACTGCATTAAGCAGCACACATAGAAGTGACAAAATGGCATTTCAAGATTGTTTATGTGCCGGAAGGGAGACCTTCCTGTACATAAACAATCTTCCCCTGCACGCAGACACCCTTGCACTATGGTGCAAGGGTGCCTGCATTGTCGCTACACTGCTAAGTGTGGCGCCGGCACAGGGGGAAATGCAGGGCTGAACCATATTCTTGTAAATATGGTGCAGCCTTGTGTTTCTGAAGAGGCAATAAGCCATGACGGCTAACGCCTCACTCCGCCACTTCTTTTTAAATATCCCCCTTGGTGCTTCCAATTCACCTAATCAGGTTCTAACCCTGAAATGTACTTTGCATAACTTTCAATTTCCTTGCTCTCGTCTGGTATGTATGCACAGCAGTGTGTTAATTTCAACGTTTGACAGACTTCTCCCTTCTCAGCGCTTAATATGTCTAAAGCAAGACGGTCCTGCAAGACCATGGACCTTATAGCTATTAGTTCAGTGTTAATTAAGATCAAATCTCCAGGTGTGCAGGTTGCCATTTTGTCAACAACAGTAGCTAATTTACTGATCTTTTATTATTTAGTCTAACTGCTACAGGTGGTATCACTGCTCTGAATATGTCTCCTACTAACTGCCTCCTTTGCTTGTGCTACATTTCTGTCTGTGTGCTGGTGTCAATCAATCAATCAATCAATCAGGTGTTTGTTAAAGCACGACTACTCAAACGTGAGGGTCTCAAGGCGCTGGGGTGAGGCGGGGTGCAGGTTCCAGTCCATCAAGGAGGGGGTCTGTCGAAGAGCCAGGTTTTGAGGTTTCTTGCGAAGTTAACGCTAATGCTTTTTAGCTTGTAACATGATACATTTTCGGAATTAGTATGCCAAAATAGCAAGTTCCCTCCCAATCGGCAGGTAATAGGAAGTAAGCGTTTTGTCCACAAATGTGGCAAACCCCTAGAATTGCGTTTTCGGCTCCCTGTAATATTTGCCAGGTGTCCCCTGTCAACTCGAATGTGTTCTCGCAACTGGTAAAACCTACATGTCTAGTCCTCTTCAAGGTTCTTCTTTTGTAAAAGCAAACCTTTCCTTTACGTTGGCTGTTTAATCTGAGTTTAGGGTAAACCATTTTCTTTCTAAATTCACTTTCCTCTTTCTTCCATACGTTCTCTAAAACATCTCCCTTTCTGTCTGTAGCTTTTGTCATGTTCATGTATCTTTCTTCTAAAGCCATAATGTAAGATTTCTCTACAGGTTGCACTAAGCATGTTAAATTATTTTTGGAACCATTTACGCTATCTACAGGCATGTGGGGAAAGAAATAATACCAAGCTATGTCCATCATTTTTGTTTGTGGGTGTAAATTCATGCTTTCTATTAAACACACTCTAAATAGTACTAAATAATAGTTTGAATAGAAATATTTGAAATGACTCCGCCTATAAACTAGTGAAAGCAAAATGCTACTGGAAACTGCATAAGACAAAGGTATGTGATAGTATGTGACCTCTTCAGAAACAGAAGTCGGCAAATGTGCCCATACATAGCAATCTTTAACATGTATTGCGTTACTTTCTTGTACTATTCTAGAATATATACATTAGTAGAGTAATCATCTTCCTTGTAACTCACAAATGTTTTAGTCAAAATACTATCCCTAATATTGTCTGCATGTGTATTAGTGACATTTGTGCTTGGTGGCTCTAAATGAGGTGTTAGGTAAAAGCGTAATAGTATTATTGTGATCATTATAACTGTTATCTCAAAAAGCACACCCATGATACATTTACATTTATTTCTGATGCAACAAACCGTTCTCAGTCAGTAGTTAAATCAGTGGCGGCTGGTGAAGTTTGAGAGTGGTGTGGCTGGACTGCGTGGGGGTGTGGGGGGTGTTGCGGTTTACTTTAGGGGGGACACAGCATTTTTTGGGAGACTGGTCACCATTTCCTGTAGTACTAAATGAAATATTTGGCTAAATGATAGAATTCATACCAGAAGACCTGCTTCACACAATCAAAAAAAAACATCAATACACAGTTCAAAAAAAATTAATTCGGAATAACCAAATAGGGCTGATGCAATAAAGGTGGCACACCCAGATGGCAAGTGATGTCAACCGCAGGCCACAGAATAAAGAGCTTGCCAATGTATTGAATGCTTGGACTTGGGTGAAGGAACTGAAAAACTAAGAGAGGCAGTTCCTTACCCAGGAGGAAAGTGTTCAATGGCCTGTTAGGCCGCCTCCTGCGAGAAAGACTAAGGGGCATATTATCAAGGCGGCGTTAAAGAATTATCGCCGCTTTAGCGTCCGTTTTCGGACGAAAAGCGGCGATAATTTTGTCGCCTAATTATCAAGGACACGCTAGCGCGTGATTCCTTGAATTAGCGTCCGTTTTCTGCACGCCTCCCATCGCATCGCTAATGAGATGCAAAGGAGGCGTGCCTGTGAAAACAACATGGGGAAATATCGCTAACCCAGGTATCGCTATATTAGCAACGTGGGTTAGCGATATTTTAAATCGCGTTAAGTATGTCTTAACGCAGGAATTTAACGTCTGCTAAATTCCTGACTAAGGCATACCTAACATGGGGGGTGGATTGTGTGGCTAAGACCACAGGCCCTATTCACAGGATTATCGCCGTTTTTCCATGGAACATCGCTGAAAAACCAGCGATGTTCCATGGAAAACACCGCTATCACTGGAAAATTATCGCCTTTGCGCTAAGCGCTGGTAATACAGCGCTAGCATGGCGATAATTTTCAGCGATAGCCGGCGATACTATTCCCCACGCTAAGAGCGGTCAGCGATAATTATCGCTGCCGCTTGATAATATGCCCCTAAAAGTGTCCCAGTCCCCTGAAAGTTGTGAAATGTTACAAGACTGTCACGCAAAGGGATGTCCGACAGTTCACACTGATGTCAGTCACTCCAGTGTACTGCACTTATAGCAAAACGAAAACCCATAACATGGTAAGGGGAATACTGAGAAAATATACATCATGTAGGACTTATATTCTACATCAGTCATTTACTGGGAGATGCTGTGGCAGGGGCTGCAGACAGGCACATGCGTTCACTGCTGGGCCCGACCGACTTATTCATGAATAGTGAGCCTTATGTGGTGGAATCTACATAATTCAATGTCGTGCCTACAAGCTGCATAGTTATTGCCCAACAACTGCTCTGCGAGCAGATTTACGTCCAAAGGTTGTTCTTTTCAATACTTGGTACAGACATATGCAGGTGCAGACAGTTTTCACTGTCCTCTGCAATCTCAGATTTCAGGCTGAAACGAAGATAGAGCCAACAGTCAGTGACAATGAAAGAAACATGCGTTGCACCAGAGTCAATATAGACCTGGCGCAAAGTGATCATATTTTCCCCCTTTGTGTGTAATCACACCGTTTTCGGTGCTTCCCTGCCCAATCAGTTAATGGCACTCCAGAGTGACACAGATAGGTGACAGGCAGTGGTCCCTAGCTGCATTCATTAAGCATGCAATAACTCAGGTACACTTGCACAAGTCATTCCGACCCACGCCTGGGATAAATCTCTCTCACGTCCAGATGCAGATAATGTCCGTAAGGCATCTTTCACAGCCTCGGATGGCATTTCATATAAATAAAGACCCCCCACCTGATAAAAACTAAAATCAACACCACGGAGACAGCTCGACAGGACTGCAGCCATTGTGAGTGATGCAAAGTTTACCCACGCAATGCCACCAATCAGGGGGCCGAAGGGCCCTCAGAGAGCACCACACACCCGAAAGAGCAGGGGATAGGTGAAACATTAAGGGGCATATTATCAAGAACGGCGTTACAATTATCGCCGGTTTAGCGGCAGAAAACTGCCGCTAAAGCGGCGATAATGGGCTTGATAATATGCCCTGGAGAATTCCAATAGAAGCCCATGTTGACACCAGAACATGGGCTTCTATTGGAATTCTCAAGGGCATATTATCAAGCCCATTATCGCCGCTTTAGCGGCAGTTTTCTGCCGCTAAATCGGCGATAATTTTAACGCCGTTTCTTGATAATATGCCCCTAAGCCTCTCTCCCCTGGGATCCTATTGCTCCGGGCTGCACAGTGCTTTAGATCTTTTAAAGGAAAGTATCGGGGAACCCTGCACCCTAGGCTCTGCAGAATGTGATATCGAACGTGTGAACAAACGCTTCATGCAGCAGTTATCTGTCAAAACGGACTCCGGTTTTGTTTTGCATAGTTTTCTTGATTTATTTTGAAGTGGCATGCTGAATTCTCTAATTAAATTCTGTAAAGCAAGCAATACACTTCAAGTGTATTGCTTGCTTTACATAATTTAATTAGTGGTTTCGGCATACCATTGTCTGCCTAGATACTAACTTTACTTTTTTTTTCTTACCGAGTCTCAAGTGTCATGGTCCACTCACAGGGTTGGGGGCTGCACTAGGGAACCATGATCTGGACTGTCGCTGCTCCTCAAATAATGGTGTCCACACACGGACTAGCCATTGATTCATCAGCGCGGGAAGCAGATAACTGGAGTCTGTGCAGTGTGTCTTCAAACGTCAAGATGGCAAACTGCGCAGACTCGAATTCTCGGCTCCCAGCTTGCCTGCAGCCTTTACCCCACCCTTTTCCAACTCGTCACAGGACAGGACCCACCCCCCTGTGATGAGTTGGAAAAGGGTGGGATGACCATCCTTTCCACTCCCTGACTGATGGGTAGCCCCAATGGTAAAGGGCTTAAGTCTAAAACGCCCAGGGCTTATTTTACCCTCACGTCATCAGGGGGTGGAGACTGGTCTATTAGGCTATGAGGGATATTCACAAGAACGTGCGCTAAACATCTCCAGAAAATGTTAACGCAACTTTACACATCGCAGTCTATCGCGGGAAAATAACCCTGTGTTAACCCGGAATTCACAACACGGCGGTACCATGCGATAGTCCTCCGAAAACGCGGCCAATGTCCGCGATACAACCACCGCGACGGAGTCATAAACAAAAACCCCAACACCAAAAAAAGTGCGATGAGCCCATTCGCGATGAGGAAATCAGCGATAAGCAGCGCCAGGCCTGCCATACACACACGGCAGGCGGGAAAATCACTACAAAAGGAGAAAAAACACACAAACACAAAATGACCAACACCGAAGCACCATGGAGGCAGCCGGAGCAGGCGCAGAGGACGAGCGGAACCCCACAAGCACCCGGGACGACCAGCCTGGGACCTCGGTGACAGGGAAGGGCAAGGACAAGAAGAAGAGGAAGACGAAGTTCAGTCCGCAGGAGAATAGGATCCTGGTCACGGAGGTGATAGAACACCATCAACAACTGTTCGTCGCCTCCAATGTGTCATTGGGCACCAAAAATGGATTATGGAGGTCCATCGTGGACAAGGTGAATGCCGTCGGAGAGCACAAGAGGTCAATGGACAAGGTCAATAGGCGATGGATTGACATCAAGCGCAAGACCAAGGAGAAACTCGCAGGCAACCAGAAGGCAGCAATGCAGACTGGAGGTGGGAGCCCAGCGCCACAGCTGGAGCTGGATGACATGGAGGAGCTGGTGTCGACAGTCATCAGTGTGGAGACCGTGGCAGGAGTCGGGGCACCGGACACTGCTCGACATGACACAACACAACGGCAACAGGGTGAGTAACCACCAGGTACTGGGGGGACGGGGGGAGATGGCCAAAATGGCACACATGCACAATCAAGCAGAGCACAGTGCACACCCACAATGACTCTGGATCATGGCCCTGATCTACACACTGTCACAATGTACATTGCCATGCTGTCTGAATGTGAACATGTACCATGCGGCTACATACATGTGGACACATTGTAACACAGCATCTCCCCTTCACATTGCAGGGGCACCGTCAACGCCACCTGCAGAGCAGTCCCAGCCACTCTTCACTGATGACGAGGAGGACACCACCAGCATCGACACCCAAGCCCTCCAAGACATCATTGAACTCATCCGCCAATCACCTCCAGGACCAGGGCAGCCCAGCTGCATTGAGGAGACCCCACCCACTCCACAAACCACCCAGCAGGAGGCACCCACAACCCCGGCTGTCTCCCAAAACCCCCCCCCTCCCGAACAACACATGGCCTTCCAATGCCGTGTGTTGGAGGTCCAGAGAGAGATGGATGAGCAGGTGCGGTGGGGGTCGACCTCATGGCTACCAAACTTGACGCCATCCATGGGTGTCTGAGTCCCATCAGGGACTACCTCCAGTGCCTAACGGACACCCACACGCCGCTCCATGGTCTCCAACGAGCCCTGGCTGACATCGCTGGAGTCATGACTCGGAGACAAGAACACCTGTCCGCTCAGAGTGGCTCCAGCGATCTCAGCCGTGAGATGGCACACATGCGGAGGCTCATGGAGGACATGGTACGGATGGAGGCGGAAAGGATGGCAGCCACCGCTGCACATCAGCGAAATGTAGCTGGGATCTACCATGCCCTGCATGTCCTCATCATGGCATTGCTGCCACAAGGTGTGGGGCAGATGAATGCTGCTGCCCCAACACCATCCACATATCTGCCCCCTGGTGTGTCCGTGCCTCACAGTGTGGCAGGCATTTCCACTCCGGCACCTGATGTGTCACTGCCACACAGTGCGGCCGACAATCCACCTCCGGCCCCTGATGTGTCAGTGGCACACAGTGCCGCAGCCGGAACTGCACCACCCACAGGTGGGGCAGAGCACACATACGAGGACGTGGATGGGCTTGAGTTCAGAAGGAGGCACTAGCATTCATGTCTGCCACCTGGCCTGTTGCTGCTTGGTGCCGCACATGGCCCCATGACCTTCCACTGACCCCCGATACACTCTGCTGCACTCACCTTGGACCGCGACATGGACTGCCATATCCTGTTTGGTGACCAATGACACAGCGACCTGACTGCGGACTGTACTCTTCCTCTTCCGCTGTACTTGTCATTTCCCGATGGACTCTGGCTGGCCCTCCACGGGCCCATATTGTGAAGTGTGGTTGGCATGGCCCTGTACTGCTCCAGCTGCAAAACTCCACTGGATGTGCATTAAACATTCAGAAACGCACTGCTGTGTCATATCTTTCATCATTCATGTATGAATATGTGGATGAATGTAGGGTCAGTGATTCCCCCCAACGTCAATGATGCTCATCTAGTGGGATTCCAGTCACAGTGTGCTACATTGCCTATTGCGTTCCGGGTGCCGTAGACACTACAACAGGGACACACGCATTAGTCACTTCCTTGTCCGGACATGGACTGAACCACGCCCAGAGCCCCCGAGTCATTGTTGCAAGCCCTGCGCTGGTCCGGCGTACGCCAGGCCAGACCACTCCACTTACGCTCCGAGGGGGGGGCCACATAGCTACAAGTCACAGGTTTACACGCTAGTGGTCTGCAGGTCGCTGGTCTAGTTGTCAGCATGTCACGGCCACTCCCTGAGGGCAGGTTTGCACGCACACCACACCCATCCGGCACAGGCGTCACAGGCCATGTGACCCCGCCAATATAAGGTGCCGACAACGTCACATTCCCCACTGCCGGTGGTGACTGGATGACGGATGTTCCACGATACTCAATCATAAAGGGCCCATGAGTTGTTGCGCACAGGGTTAGTGGCACCGGGAGTCATGCGGCCGTCACGGGCCTACCACTACGTGGCGCTGACTGGGGTTGCACAGGGTTAGTGACACAGAAATTGCTGAGCGGGTGTGCAACCTGCGATGATGACGTGTGCACTGATGTGGTCTCTCCCATTGATGCCTCAGGACTCGGCGTCACGTGTGGGACCTGCAGGGCCGCGGTGCGGGTCCACATGATGTGGAACATGCCATGGTGGCGGGACCTGGGCCTGAAGCTTGCACGGGCACGTGGTGTGCCCACTGGTGGACACACCGTTGGCGGCAGGTGAGCAGTGGAGCCTGGGTGCGCAAATGCGGACAGACAGCGCTGGGCGGCGGGAGGGGGTAGGGTGCGGCTGCATGTGTGCGCAGGACAGACAGGCGTTGTTGCCGTGTGCAGTGAGATGCACTCTGCCATGATTGACTCTGGCCTCGATTACAGATTGCAGACCTGGTGGCTTGCAGGGTATACCGGCACGTGGTTGGAGACACACCGGTGGCAGCAGGTGAGCAGTGGTGCCTGGGTGCGCGGGGGCGGCAGTGTCCCTCCTTCTCTCTCTCCCTCTCCCTTCCTTTCCCTCTCCCTCTCTCCCTCTCCATTCCTTTCCTTCTCTCTCTCTCTCCCTCTCCCTTCCTTTCCCTCTCCCTTCCCTTCCTTTCCCTCTCCCTCTCTCCCTCTCCCTTCCTTTCCTTCTCTCTCTCTCTCCCTCTCCCTTCCTTTCCCTCTCCCTCTCCCTTCCTTTCCCTCTCCCTCTCTCCCTCTCCCTCTCCCTTCCTTTCCTTCTCTCTCTCTCTCCCTCTCCCTTCCTTTCCCTCTCCCTCTCTCCCTCTCCCTTCCTTTCCCTCTCCCTCTCTCCCTCTCCCTTCCTTTCCTTCTCTCTCTCTCTCCCTTCCTTTCCCTCTCCCTTTCTCCCTCTCCCTTCCTTTCCTTCTCTCTCTCTCCATCTCCCTTCCTTTCCCTCTCCCTTCCTTTCCCTCTCTCTCTCTCCCTCTCCCTCTCCCTTCCTTTCCCTCTCTCTCTCCCTTCCTTTCCTTCTCTCTCTTTCTCTCTCTGCCTTTCTTTCCTTCTCTGTTTCTCTGTGTCTCGCTCCTTTGATGTGCGCATGACACACTTTCTGATTTTGTGCTTTATTTTCCAGGCTGTGACATCAGGATTGTCCCGGACGGACCCGACAGGAGTCTTCCGCATTGGTGTTTTGTGTTGTATTCAATAAAGTTTTTGGTTGTTACTTCAATGATGAGTGACTGTTTCTCGTTCTTCTGACCACCCGTGTGTTTCTTTTTGTCATTGTGCGACGTCATGCGCTTTTTGTGGCTCTTGTGTCGTGCACGGTATGTGTTTGTCCGGAGGGGGAAGGGGTCCGGGGGGGGGGGTCCTGGGAGTGGTGGCGGTGGGTGTTGTGGCCCTCATGGGTCTCCGGGCTGCATGGTCATTGTCTCCATGGCATCTGTGGGTCTTCAGATGTGGCTCTTGGCTGGGCTCCCTTTCATGCTGCAGGTAGTCGTCCTGCTTAACACCAGCAAAAGGCATGTGTTAATTCCCTGCTGCTACCGCGGCTTATCGCCTGTTTTTGGTACGCATCGCAGATCTGGCAGTTCATTGTGAAAGTGGTGTAGTGGTGTTTTCGTGTGTTTTTGCACGGGAACGCCTACTCTGCATCTCATTAGGGTTAGTTGGTGGTGTCACCCGTGGAGGTAAATTTTGAGGCAGTTATCGCGAGAATACTTGCGTTGTCTGCAGTTTGCAACCGCTTGTGAATGGGGCGTTAAATGTATCTCCACTTTTGTTGCGTTAAGGTGGCGATAACTCGGAGATAAGTCCTTGTGAATATCCCCCTATGTCTTTACCGAGCTGATGACCTCACAACCCTCAGGACTGTGAGCTCGTCAGCCCGGCAAATGCATTAGGCTCTGGCCCTGTCCACAGACAGAAGGTTTAGGAAACGTTATGTGATGGCAGGCAGTCTGTCACTGTCATGAGAGTCTCTCTCAGACTAATCATGGCAAAAACAGCCCCAACAAAGTGCATATTTTTTTTAACACAGATATTAAAGATATGTTTTTTAATTTTGGCAATAATCGACCTGGGGGGAAAGTAAAGGGGGCGGAGCCCTTACGCCCTTGCTGAGAAACCGCTGCTGAGTTAAATAGCTTGCTGTAGAGGATTAGTAGACAATCTTCAAAGCTGTTATTTCGCTATGTTTTTTTTTTCTTAGATGTTCAGTTCCCTAATAGACAATCCTGAACCCTACTACATGATCTTCTAAAATGTTATCCCTAGTATTCTGTAACTTTCTTCTTGGACCTAGGTTAGTCTTCTGTAAAACAAATAACTTAAACAATAAACATCTAATAGGGACAATCTGCAGTTTTTCTTCTGTTTGCATTAACTCCGCTTTTATCTTTCAAATCGGTTTTCCAAATTGTAATGCGTCTGCAGTTCAAGGGGGTTCTAACAGTTCAGGATTCACTTTACACAGATCTTCCAAAGTAACATTCAATGCTACATTTAGGTAGTAAGACCATTCAGGTGCTGAATATCTTCTGCAAGGTACTCAAGTGAATAGCACTCGTTACATCGCATAGAAATACCACGCATGCCTTTACAACGCGGGTATTACTACGCGATGTCAATTACAACGAGTACCATTACAACGCAAAATTTTACCACAACTATACCTTTACCACGCATGCCATTTCAACGCCAAGGCATGCGTGGTAAAGGTATACTCATGGTAAACGTTTGCAAGGTAAGTGACTCCAACCTACCCTACCCTAATCCCTAATGTAGTTCCACTGCACAAGCCTCCCCGACCCCCAGTCCTCTCCCTACAATAACACTACACTACCCTGCACAACCCCCCAACACTACACTAATTCCCCGACCCTCCCCCGACCCCCAGTCCTCTCCCTACAATAACACTACACTACCCTGCACAACCCCCGACACTACACTAATTCCTAAAACACTACACAAACACCACAACACTACCCTAAACCCTAAAACTTTACCCCCTGCACGACCCTCCCCCTACCCCCAGTCCGGTCCCTACACTCTAATTCTACCCTGCACGACCCCCGACACTACTGTAAACCCTAAAACACTACCCTACACTACACAAACACCACAACACTCTCCTAAACCCTAACATGCTACCCCCAGCATGACCCCCCCTTCCCCCAGTCCTGTCCCTACACTCTAACACTACCCTGCACGACCCCCCTACACTACCCTAAACCCTAAATCACTACCCTACGCTACACAAACACAACACTACCCTTAACCCTAAAATACTACCCCCGCATGACCCTCCCCCTACCCCCAGTCCGTTCCTACACTCAAACACTACCCTGCACGACCCCCGACACTACCCTAAATCCTAAACCACTACCCTACACTACACAAACACCACAACACTACCCTAAACCCTAAAACACTACCCTACACTACACAAACACCACAACAGTACCCTAAACCCTAAAACACTACCCCCCGCACGACCCCCCAGTCCGGCCCCTACACTCTAACACTACCCTGCATGACCCCCTCGACACTACCCTAAACCCAAAAACACTTCCCTACACTACACAAACACCACAACACTACCCTAAACCCTAAAACACTACCCCCAGCACGACCCTCCCCCTACACACAACCCTACACTACACAAACATTTCTACACTACTTCAACACAATCCTAAACCCTTAAAAAGTAACCCCCACCCCAAGGACAATCCCCCTTACCTCTCTCTCCTCGTGGTTCCTCTCTCCTGGTTCCAGCGTCGACAGAGGGCGGTGCATGTCGTTGTGAGGAAACGGAACAGCCCAGTTTTCTCACAACGATGTTGTTAACCATTACTTCACATGCGTTTTAAAAGCGCATGCGATATAATGATTTGCTTTGTAATGGTAGTCGTTGTTACATCGCATGCGTTGTTACACATGCGATGTAACAACTTGCGTGGTAACAGCCTCGTTGTAATGGCTGTTTACCTACTCAAGTTCTTTCGGACCTTCTTAGAACTCGATGATTTGGATCGAAATTACTTTTGTCTTCTGTTTCACTCTCCTCATGCACTGTTTCAGGAATCCGTGCTATTGATGAGCTTCTCCTCAGTCTCTCCTTCCCGAGACTCCTGGGTGACTTTGCTTTGCGGCAGACTCTTTTATCCCAGAGCTCATTCCTTCACCGGGATCTTGTTCATTTCTTTGTTATGTGTCACAGATGCTTTCAGCATGTGGTTCAGTCTCTGTTTTATCTTTGTCTTAGACCTCAATGCCACTTTGCGTCACCTCTGGCACTTGCACTTGCACTTGTCTTTCAGCTTGCTTATCTTCACCCCTTTCTTCTCCTTGTGCTTTGCAGGTGCTGGCGCTGCAGGTCTAGGTGGTCTCTCAACTGGTGGTGTGACCACTAATGCTCTTTTCTCTGGATCATAGACCAAAGGCACTTCCACTGGATTGCTCACTCTCTTGGTGTGCACGGCATGTATCTAGCTCAGTATTCCAGCACTTTTAACAGCAGAGTTCGCAGTCAGTATGACTTGGAAGTGGGGCTTTCCATCTGGGTTCAAGACAAGTCTTCTGAACGTGCTTCTTTTTCACGACCCAATCACCAGGATTGAGGTTGTGGCACTGTTCTTGGTGAGGATCTAGAATAGCAGCTGATACCTGATGAGAGACAGAACGAACCACATCAACTAGTGTCTTGCAGTAGTCCAATATCATATCATCTGTGATATTCACAAGGGCATTTGCGGGCACACCAGGCAGTCTCATAGCCCTTCCCATCAGAATTTCATCGGGGGATAATGGATAATCCTGTCTTCCTGTCTGGGATACTTTGAACGCTCATCAGCACCAAGGGTAAAGCATTTGGCCATTTCTGTGAAGTCGAAGCACAAACCTTCGCCAATCTAGATATGATTGTTCAATTCGTCTGTTCAACTATGCCGGAAGCTTCTGGTCTGTAACTGCAATGTAGCTTTTGTTAAATCTGTAGAGCAGCACATAACATGTTCATCGCTTCATTGTTGAAGTGTGTCCCTCTATCTGACTCATGAAGGACTGGCATCCAAATCTCTGTATAAATTAGCGTAACAACAGTTTAGCTACATTGAGACTATCATATCTCTCGCTGGGTAGGCTTCCACCCATCTCGAGAACAGATGAGCCCTAGGATATATTTCAACCCATTATGCACAAACATCTTGATAAAATCCATCTGTAGTCTGTTAAAAGGGCCATTTGATCTCCCTATGTGTGTGCTTCTAACGTGTGTTTTCTTCCTTACATTCAGCTGTTGACACATAGCTCACCTTCTGCAATTTTCATCAGCAATCATTTGAAACCTGGGATTGTACCAACTCTGTCGAAAGAGACTCACCATGGCATCTCTTCCTAGATGTGTGTGCCCATGATAATAACGTGTCATTGGAAATAACAAGCTATCAGGCAATGACGACCTTCCATCTGCAGACATTCATGTGTCATTTGCATTCTTTATGAAGCCTGACCTGATCCACCCCTTCTGCTCTGCCTCAGACACATTTTCCTGTACTCTTTTCAATTCCTCCCAAGTGTCAGTCATTTCTATTATCATTGCAAAAGCACTTTCTTTCTCAGATTCGCATGTGAAACCTCCATTAAATGTGCATGCTAGCAGTGCATAATACCTGGCTGCGGAGTAAGCGTATCTGTTGCCCATGGCAATGTACCCGCTGCCTGTTTGATGTCCTGGATTTTTTACCACAGCAATTTCACTAGGCTTCTGGAGTGCATTGAGAGGATTTTTGCCATGCTGTCTATTCCGAATAGGGGTACCTGTGGAGGTAAGAAAGCCAGGTTGTGACCATAATTGCCCACAATCATGCACTGCACCAAACCATACTGGCTGTCAGTAAAGATGGTGATTCATTTGAGCAGTTAAACTGCAAGCTAGGGTGAGGGCAATTAACTTGGCAACTTGCACGGAGAAAACAGACTGAAACCAGGAAGCTTCTATCACATCATTTACAATGCACACGCATATGCTGCTCTTAGTGTGCCTTCATTTCCTCTCAGGCATGAACCAGCCACAAATAGGACATGGTCAGGCTCATTTAGTGGTCCATCCTTAATATCAGGTCTTGGATTGTGCATAGTTCAGTGACACTTAGGCAATCATGTTCGAACTCGTCACAATTTTCACTTTGTTCAGTTATAGGTAATACGGTAGATATATTCAGCACATTGCAACATTTTATTACAGCATTCTCAGAAGCTAAAAGGTTCTGCTCATATCTAGTCAGCCTATTGTGTGTCAGGTGCTGTGTCTTTATTTTGGTCAATAATAGCTCCAAAGAGTGTGGGACCATGACAGTTAAAGGGGGTCCCGTCACTATGTTCTCGCTCTTTTCCAGGCTAGCACTCACCGTGGCAACCGCCTTCAAGCAGCCGGGGAGACCTAGCACTACAGGATCAAGTGTGGTGAAAAAATAGGCCACAGGTCTTCAGGTCCATCCATGAGTCTGTGTCAAAACTAAGAGTGCCCACCCATCTGTCTCACCGCAAAACACAGTAAACTCTTTTGAATAATCAGGCATTCCCAGAGCTGGGGCATGACACCATTTTTCTTTCAGATCTAGAAATGCTTTTGTACATTTGTTGTCCCAAGGAAGTGGATCAGACACATCTCTGTGTGTGAGCCTCAATAGGGGCTTTGCCATCAAGTAAACCTTTGGTGTCCACTGTCTACAGTAACTAACCATTCCCAAAAACATCCTGATTTCTTTTTGTGTTCGTGGTGAATTCATCTGTAGGATGGCAATCACTCTTTCTGGTGACACCTTTCTGACTCCCTTCATGATAATGTGTCCCATATATTGAACTTTTTGACAGTACTGCAGTTTACCTGGAGACACTTTGGGTCCGTTCTCTGCCAGGTGATTCAAAAGTGCAATGGTGCCATACTTACAAGCATCACATGTATCTGATGCTACCAATAGGTCATCTATATATTGAAAAAGAGTATAGTCACAGGGAATTTGTAATGACTCAAGGTTTCTTTTAGAATCTGATTAAAGATCGATGGACTCTCTGTATAGCCTTGAAGGACACAACACCACGTGATTATCTTCTGCTGGAAGGTAAATGAAAGCAGATATTGGCTACCTTTCTGCAAAGGCACTGAAAAGAAAGCCTGACATAAATCAATTACAGTAAACCATTCTGCACCACTGGGAATTTGGAAAAGTACAGTGGCAGGATTCAGTACCACGTGACCACAGGGTACTACTATTTAATTAATCCGTCGTAAATCCTGGACAATCCTATATTTGCTGCTCAGCTTCTGTAAACCTATAATAGGTGAATTGCATGGGCTCCCGATCAACTCTCTCAGCATGCCTTTCTGACGCATGTCTTCAACCACTGGCTTTATTCCTGCAATCGTCTCTGGAGACAAGTGATAGGATGGTTTTTCTGGGGTAAACAGCATTTGGTTTTAATTTGATTTGGACTGGTTCTATACCCTTTATAAGTCCAATGTCTTTTTCTGTGAAATCCCAAACCTCTGCATTTACAGTGTCTCTCAGATGTTCAGGTAACTCAGAAATTGTCAGTAAATGGAACATTCCCACCTCAGCATTTCACCTGATCATTTTAAAGTCCACATCTTCATCATGTGTTTGGATTGCCACACTGTCTGGTGTGTAGTATACTTTGCAATTTAACTTACACAACATATCTCTCCCTAACACATTTACTGGATTTGTATCACAAGCCACAAATAGATGCTTCTCTTTAAAGGTTCCTATTTTCACTGGGACCTTTTCTGAAATTGGATTTTGCATTTGTTTATTTGTAACCTCCAACTACTTGGATCCTTTTCCCCAAGAGAGGCAAGTCTGATACTTCCACTCTTCTTACAGTGGAATTTGTAGCACCTGTATCAATCAGAAATGCCACGTCATGACCATAAACATTTTCATCTACATATGGGCCACTTTGGTCTACATTTAAGACTGCGCCAAGTGCGCGATCTTCTTCCTCTCTCATATACCTCCATTGGGAATTATCAGAAACAAATTTGTCATTCTTGAATAAAGGAAATTGCTCTAGGACATTCTGGTTTTGATTATGGAACTGTGGCATAGCATTCTGGAACTGGTTTGCATTAAACTTCAGCATTTGATTTTAACTAACCTTGGATTCCCCATTTGTGCAGTAGCAAGGGGCATTATTTGGGCTTAATTCTGCATGGGATTCTGCATCTGCTACATAGGCATTCTTGAAGCAGATGTTCCTTGAAAATTTTGCATTAATTCAGCATTTTCAGGATTAAATCAACATTCTTGTGTCCAATGCCCCACCCTGTGACAGGCATGACAAGCAGTAACTGTTTTAATTGCAGCAATATCCATTCCAGACCCCATACCCATGGTAACACCTCTACCTCTGCTGTGGGGCACATTCATTCCACCTTGATTACCCAAAAATACAGCCTGTGGAGCAACCACTCCCTGCACCTTTCCTTAATTTCCTGCAAAAGATGAGTTCTGAGAACGTTTCTGAGCCAACATAAATTTCTCCTTTATTTTCCTCCTACCAATTTGGTCTGCCAGCAGATCACACTTTGCATAATGTGGGCACTGATTTCAGGTTTCAATCCTATTATGAACTGAGACACAAAATTCCCCGTTTCCTTTTCCTTGGGGATACTCACATCCACTATGCTGTTTAAACACCTGGCTTAACCTCTCATAGTACTCATGAACTGCCTCCTTCAGTTCTTGTGTAGTTCTCTTAATCTTTAACCAATCAGTATCTTTTTGAGGTATTTTCTCTTTCAAAAAGGTCATACCCGCTTCATATTTCTTCATCACCAGTGGTAATAGTGCACCTGTCCCTTTCTCTCTAGGGGGTTCTACTTTCGGCCATTGTATTGCTACCTTACATTATGCCCATGAGTCCGCTAGTACCACAATGTCAAGGAACGTATCCAAATCCCTCCACAACACATGTGAAATCTTTATAAACCTTCCCACTTGTGCATACCACTTCACCAGCTTGTCTCTCAATTTTGGAAAATTGTTTGTAAATGTTGTCAGGTCACCTCTATTCCATGCACATGTAGATAAGTTCTTCCAGCTACTTCCCCTAGTAGATATGCTGCTGCCTCATCCCCATTCATTTCATTCTCTTTCTCATCTGCTTCCCTCCTTTTTCTTTTATTGTTTCTTTACCCATCTAAGTTCCAACTTTTCCACATCCTTTCATTTGCAAATGCATTTGGTAAGTTCAATAAGATGCAAACGCATTCCCATAATTTTCATGGTTTCTATTGCTTGATCATCCGACTCAACCCTTTAGCTATGATGCAGATTCACATTGTTAGAAAGATCCACATCATACTTCTTTGCTATCCCTGCCAATTTGTCATGTTCCATAGCAACCCTTCGATTAATCTCCTTACACAAGTAGATCAACTAATTTCTCTGATATTGATCCAAATGATCAAACTCCAGACAGCCCTTGATTAGCTCTTCTAATTCTATCTTCAATTTTGGAATATCCAATGATCTGTCTTTTCTTGTCTCTAATTCTTTTGGTGGCTCTATGACCTCAGCCCTTTTCTCTCAAATAATCTCTTCAAGACAAGCCGGTAAATATCCCTCTTCTTTGACACTTAAGTCATTGGAAGCTAAGGGAGTTGTAAAGACTAGAGTCCCTTATCCATCTACTAGAGGCTGCAAATTGTGTGGAGGTCTCCACAGAACTAACTGTGTGCTTTGGACTGTCTGTATATTTCTAAAAGGTGTTGATAAGACTTCTGGCCTTCTCTCAATTTGGGGTGGTGCACTTGCAGCGACTCAAGGTGCCACTGGAATATTCTCAATGGGGACCACAGCTGTTGGTCGTCTCACAAGTGGGGGAGCAATTTGTAAAACCTGTAAAGGTCGTTCAATTGGAAGTGGGTCTGATCTACTGGAGCTGTAGCTATGGTCTGACTGGCACTACCACCTAGCTCTCCTGGGTCAGAGTTACTAATAGGCAGTGGTGGTCGGGAAGACAACATCTGTTCTAATATCTCGTCTCCCGAATCTGTGTCTGACTCAGCTCCTTCTTTCCTAGCAGTATCCTTACTCTTTTTGCTCCCTCTGATGTAAGAACCGGATATAATCTGGCTTCTTCAATAATGCCCTTCCTCCATCTATTCTGTGTTTCATCCCATTGAGCATTTGCATAATTTTTCATTGCTCTTCCTGTCCGTCTCTGATATTTCTCCTTCTCTTTTTCTCTAGCAACTTTCTCTGAAGCATGAAAATCCTCATACTGCATTGGTCGAGGTGGTGGCTTCATTTCGTACAATTTTACCTTTAAATGATCTAGAATTCTGGTATTAAATGTCCTATACCCAGGAAAACTCAAAGCACCCTCGTTTTCTGTAATCCTTCTCCATTGTCAAACCCACAAACATGAATGTAAACCATGTTCAGTAGTCATAATGTATGCCGGAGTACCCTCAGGAGATGCCTCCTCACCTTTACGTACAGGAATAGTGACATCTCCTCTTACCAATTTATTAAAATCCTCAAAACATTTCATGATGACAATTTATTTTGCAAAATGTTCACGTAAACCCAAATGTTTTGATTCTGTTCCGTACATGTCAATTTTAGTTCACCAATCAAATGAGAGCTAATAATTTCATGCGCTTCTTGCCAAATCCAAAGACATCACTCAAATAGACAGTATCCAATCACAGCATGACACTGAAAACCCACTAGCCAATGGAAGCGCGAAAGCACACCAACCGTCTAATCTCAGCGCGAAACACTATGACATACAATCTCACTCCTCGCAGCAGTCACCCTCCTTTATAATTTTCTCCGCATTCACACACCACTTTCAAAACAGCTACTTTAATCAACTTCTTGTTTGCTCTTCTAAAGAAATTAAGTATCGCAATCACTCAAGAGTATTCTACACTCACAAGTGAATTCTCGACCAGCGAAAAAAATCCCACAGATCAATGCAGTGTCACCCATTTGCGCAATAAGGTTCCACTAACAACCAAGATTAATCAAACACAACGTCTTGTCCCTAATGTTACCAATGGAAGTGATGGTATCTCACACTCCACATCTAAATCTCTGCAAACAAGTTTAAAACTTTTGTTGTTATCCCAGGATCTTTCAACTTTAACGAGCCTGAAGGTCAACTCCTCTTCTTCAACAACTCAATGCCTCTATTACTCACTCATACACCTTATAAGAAAAGACATTCCCAACCGCAACACTCACAAACATGACATTTTCACCCTATTAATACTCACACCATCAAACACACAGCCACCAATAACACAGCTGCCTTCGAATTCCACTTTGCCACGCTGTCAGGATCTAGACACTGGAAACTGGAATTGGGGATTGTTTTAATATAGCTTGGGTACTACTTTTAATGCTCCATCCGGGGTATGAACCATATCCGCTGCTACCAATACTAATAAAGCTAAGTACACTGATGCTACAAGAACTCTAGGGTCCTTGCGCCAGCCACCGTATCACCAAGACAAAATGGTGGCTGGGCACCTAAAGTGTCTGCTTAAATACCCTGGGCTATAAAATAGCCCAATGAAGTCCAAACCACCAGCAGTCTTTGGACTGCTCCAATTCCCCAATAATCCCGGTGGGGAGACCTCCCTGTGGTCGGCTGCCCCCAAACCTCATTCTCTCCTAATGCCCATCTCAACACTACTGAGTGGGCTACAATTGTAGGTTTTCTTAAGTAAGGTGTAAATGTAGTGCCATCTATGAGCAGGGTGTGAAACTATATTCCAATTATGAAAGAAAGCGCTTTACTCATATAGGGGATACAGCACTTGAAGATAAATTAGGGAGAGGCAGTTTCACAATTTACTTTGTAGAACACAATTCTCCCTTCTTACATGCCCCAGGACCTTTTGCTCAAGATTTGGAGGTTCTGAGAGAAGGGAACATTTCATTATATCTAATAATGTTAATCCAGTCCAACCTAAAACCATTATGGTGACACAATCTAGATAGGAAGTGTTCTCGCTGCCAGAGGTCGGTCTAGCTTTGAAACCATCAGCCGGTTCCCAGATTTGAGACAATGTCTCTTTATTAAAACAAAATTATGTTGTTTCAGTGGTGGACATAGCAGCATACCATAAAAACACCAACTTAGCTGTCTCTCCTTTCCGGGACCTCCAAATTAATTTTGTTGCCTTGGATCAAGTGAGCAAAAGAGAATAAAAGGGAAAGAGGCTTGGAAAGTTTGCTTTACTGTTGTGGGTGTCCTTTCTGAGATGTCAATGTCCCCAATTGTCTCTCTTGTGGGTTCACAACAACCCTAGAAAGACTAATAAAGACTGATTAAAGAAATCTAACCTTCTTCCAAATGGAGCAATTGGAGGTGCCTAGACAGCATCATGTAATACCCAGTCATATGACTCCCCATATGTCCAGACAATTCCAATGCTCACCAGCCTTCCTTCAACCAGGAGACCTCGAAAGGAGCAACAGAGCACCAAGAGAAATGAGAAGCACCAAAGTCACAATGAAACACCCAGATCTTGAGTAGTGGCAAATGGTAAAACAGATGAGCAGTTTCTACCTTAAATGGAAATCCTCACCTATAGGGATTGGCGATTTGCAAAAACCTCTTCCTTACATTAGCTTTGAGACCTAGAAGAGCCTTTCTAACCTACCAAAAATTCTAGAAGCCTGAAGATCAACCTGGACTCTAACCTTTACCTGCCTCCTCCGGTCATTGTTAAATTCACATTTTACCAGTTGATAATACTGAGAACGGCTTTTCCTTACTTTAAGTTCTTGCAGCGAGTAACAGTAACCACTCTGCTTGTGCTATTCAGGTTTCTTACACCAGCAGTCTCGAAACAGGGACATTTCCTGTCTACTGACCTACATGGAGTATCAGATCAAAAACTATGCTTCAAATATTATACTCAAGAACTGCAAATCCGGTCGGTAGGTAATTTATGTGCGACTCAAACCATGAAACTGAAACACAGTATTCGTGTAAATTTGTAATGTAACTGACCAACTGGCCTTCAGAAGAGCCATCGAAACTTGGCTCTTACAGTCTGCTTCAGATGTGTGCTGAGGCAGGTCACGAACCCTTCCCTGACCCCTGCTTAAACACTTCTCTCACACCATTCACTGACAGGTAGATTATTAGATTTTCACACAGGCCTATGTCTGCAGGGCATCCCAGTGAAAATCTGTGATAGACTTTGCTGACTTCCACTAAGAGACTATCTCATTCTCCCTATATATTAAACCTCTTTCAATGCGGGAAATGGTTCTACCTTATTATTGTATTGTATCGTTGCATTTCCATAGCTCTTTTCTACACATTGAGGAACCCCCACAATGCTTCATGGATGTTAACGTAAGTAGATACTCTACTTATTGTGCATGGTTGTTGAAGGGTGTTAGTTGATGTGTCAGCTGATACTAATGTGTTTTGCTTTGAAAAACAAAGATAATTCAATGAATTTCCGTCACCAGTTATTACTTGGGGTGGAATTGCAGTCCATCACTTTTCCCATCTTGCCACCTCAGATAGGAGCCTTCTGTGTGCAAATCAGTCCTGGCCTTGCTCGAACACGAATAATGCAGCCTGAACTGCAAAACAACTCCAGAACAGTTTCAGCCTTTTAGTGCCTCCTCAATGAGGTGCATTTTAATCCTTCTGACCATAGATTACCACACTCACCTTTTAAAGCCCCTTAACAGTGTGAGAAATGGTTCTACGTAATTACAACTGTATTGTACTGGAGCATTTCTTTATCGTTTTCCTACACATTGAAAGCCCTATAAAATGCTTTATGGTTGTTCCAGTGAATATGTCCTATTCGTGTTGTGCATTGTCGTGCAAGGATGTTTGTTGAGGTGTAACCTGGGACTAGTGTGTTGGTGAGAAAAACAAAACAGTTTGATTTAATCTCAGTTGCTGGTTACTACTCAGAGTCGCATCCCAGTCCTTCGTTTTCCCACCATCCCTCCGCTGACAGGAGACAGCCATATGCAAATCAGCCTTGGTCTTGCTCTGACCAGAATAGTGCAGTCCAAGCTCCCAAACAACTTCTCAACATTGGAGTATTTTTCTGCTTCCTCAATGAGGTGCATTTTGAAACTTGATAATGAGGTACATTTTGAGCACAGGGCCCACATTTGGGCATACCTGTCTCGCTTCAGTGGTCTCACTGAGGAAAACACAAAATGCAATCTCAACCACTGATAATTACGTACCTCCCTTGTTTGTGAATCTAGGTGATGTTTCTCTGTGGGAAGTCTTACTGCTGGGAAATTCTTTTCTGAGAAGGGCTTGGGAAATGTATCATGTTGGTGACTTTGCTGAGCGTGCCAGAGACGCCGGCTTCAGGATGAGGTGGGTTGGCCACGTAGCCTGCGCACCAACAGCCCGAGAGAGGTCACTGATAAGATTGTACCATGGGGGATTCCTCCTCTGTTTCTGGTTATTCTCACTTGGGAGGTAATGATCTGGCTGAGCATGGTTGGAGGGACCCTCTGGAAATATTAATTGCTGAAATGTCATGATTATCTATGCATTATAGTTTGGTTGCACATATTCCCAAGGCAGGTGTGGGAGTTTCTCTGTCCAGGACCTTAAAGAATCCACAAAGAGCGTGAACAGAAAAGTGCTCAGGCCCCTGAAGACTCTTAATCTTAGCTACATTCCCTATGGCTACATTAAGGGGTCAAGGTTTTTCCTCCTGAGGGGTGCATTTTTCCCCTCCAGGTAATGACATGGTTATTAAAACACTGTTTTCATTTTCCTGTTAATTCATGTTGCAACTTGGGGAGAGGCCAGATGGTAGGTGAACCATGCTGACCCGTGGCAAGGTGAACTCCTGGTCGGTGGGT
Source organism: Calotriton arnoldi (assembly GCA_963921515.1). Lineage (NCBI taxonomy): Eukaryota > Metazoa > Chordata > Amphibia > Caudata > Salamandridae > Calotriton > Calotriton arnoldi. The sequence goes on from CAWUFW010003453.1 coordinate 108,695, forward strand.
ACACTTCTGGTCACCTTGGTATCTCACAATAAATAAACCACAGAGTATATGTAGATCTCAAAGGGGGAGTTTCGAGCATTTTAGACCTTTCAGTGGGGGTTGGGTCAGTCGCTTCCTTGCCCCTTACCATGCTCCTGTCCTTCGTGGTTGCTTAAATTTTGGTGGGCCTTTGGAGTGGTGGAGAATGCGTCTCTACCAGGGAACCAAGTTATGGCCTGGATGCCCTACCCATCTCTCCGGCGAATGCTGGGGGTACCCCAATGGCGTGTGCCTGTAAGATCTGCTGCTAGCATGAGGCCTGGAAGGGTAAGGGTGTTCAGGAATACTTGTTGAGATGTCAAACCATGAGTTCACTAAATGTTTGTGTTTTTGAAGTTTATGACTTATGTTTTGATAATAAATACGACCTGAGAAATTGACTGTATTCCTCATCCTGATGGAGAGACTTAAAAGTTGGTTAAGACCGTCTGCCTCCGGGGTTCCTTATTTAAAAAACGTTGCCATCAGAAGATGGTTGGCACCAGAACTCATTTTTTGGACAGACTTTCACCTAGAGGAAGAGGGAGAAAGAGAGAAGGGGGCTAAGATAGGAAAACAGTGGCAAAGAAAGCAAGCAGAGACAAAGAGACAGGAAGTGTGGAGTGGTGAAAGAAAGAGGCGTGAGGTGGAATTAAGATTGGGCCTGCTTGGTATTCTGCAACTCCAGCGTTCAGAAATGTTGGTGGCGGGCTCCCAAGGATAAATTCTGCTTTTTTATTTCATCCTTTACCAGCTAAGGTAGCTTTAGTAAGCATCCTTTATATCATACTTAGTTAGACATGATTTATTTTCCCACATCGCATTGCACATTTTAGACTGAGGAGATGAACAAAGCCCACAACGAAATCCCCTATCGACTTATAATAATGTCTGTTTTGTGGTGTGCAAAGTTGTACATTTTTGCCCTTGAACATTTCGTGAACACTGTTCCAAAGCTTTGGAAGCTTAATTACAGCTGTAAAGGTTTTTTAAAAGTCTGACAAAATTAGGGTTGGATAAAAACAATCACCAAAAATACACCAGAAATAAAATATGCAAAAAATAAAAGATTTTGCAGAGAATTTTTACACAAAAACTCTTTTGCAAATTTTTCATCAACAGACTGAATTTAATGAAGTTGACAAACTAAGCAATGAATATGAAGTGCCAAGTTTGTAAAGTTCCCCATTCTCTGCAGCCAAGCCCTAAATTTCATCCACTTCATGTCTAGACCTCCCACACGTACTCTGGAAGTGAACCATCATTAATTGATAATTTTGCACCATGCAAGTGGTTCAGTCTCAAAGGATATTTAAGATCTGTTGCAAAACAAAACTCTGAGATATGTGGTCGAATTTAACGATCAAATTAGTTGGTAGGAAGCCTGCATTCATCACCTTATGTACTGCAATGAAGCTTATTCAATGTCAGTACTACTTTACAAACAGACAGTTAATGCATTAAGTTACAAATCAGGCTATATAGTGAACACTGTCCCCTTTACAGCTAACGGTGTTCTATATTTAGGACTTTTGTAGGGTGGTAAAACTCTCATTAAATGCCATTCTCAATTATTCTTATGAGAAGAATGGTTGACCATTGCTGAAGGTACCTGGATGGAGTCCAGAAATAGTGACAATCGTGAAATTTGATTTTAGCCTTAAATGCATCATGACTTGTCTGTAATGACCGATACGGGGCGATTCGTGTGGGTATGGCTGAATGTTGCCTTCAGCACATGGTGGGCAGGCATGTTTAGTCTCTTGGGGAGGTCCTGGTAGTTCATGCTTGTGACCAGCGGAGGTCCGGAAAGAGAAGCTTTCGTGATCTTTTGAAATGTTCGTTATATTTCACCATGGTTTACACATTATAGAAGTGTCCCTTGGTCTGGTGAGGATGGATGAAGTGGGCGTTACTGTAGGTGGTCAAAGTTTCTGTTCCTGAAAACCTTGAGGATGGTACAGTGGTTTTCATTGCAGCAGCGGTCCGTGCTGGTAAGTGCGGTGGGGTGGTGAGGAGGGGCGGGGCGGGGGGGAAAATTGACAGATGACGGAATAGAATTTATTTATGTATTTAATTTTCCCTATTCATTGTCTGTCGACTTACCCCCTCCCGCCCCGCCCTACCGCGCTTACCTGCATGGACCGCCGATGTTTCATTGTATTGTTGGTTCCACATTTATACATTAGCTTTTGAGCCACATTTTGAGTTTGGCAGTCCACCCACAGTATGTTTGAGTCTGCTACAAAAGATGTGGGGGCATATTAACAACCAGGCGATAGTCAATTATCGCCGCTTTAGCGTCCGTTTTCGGACGGAAAGCGGCGATAATTCTATCGCCTAATCAGCAAGGTCACGCTATCGCGTGAATCCCTGCACTATCGCCCTTTCCCCCAACGCCCATCCTTGCATCTCTAATGAGATGCAAAGTGGGCGTTACTGGCGTACCCCAGATGGGCTACGTTGTAAATATCGCCGATGTGCACATCGCGATATTTACAAGGCAGCCCACAGGATTATAGCATACGTTAGATTTTGGCGAAAACGGCCGTTTTCGCCAAAATCTAACGTCTGCTATAATCCCGACTTAGCCATCCCTAACATAGGGGGTGGATTCTGCTGATACGACCACAGGGTCGTATCAGCAAGGTTATCGCCGTTTTGTAGGGAACATCGCTGGTAAACCAGCGATGTTCCCTGCAAAACGGCGATAACCTCGCTATCTCTGGAATTTTTATCGCCCTGGAGAAGCGTGTTGTTAATAACGCGCTACCAGGGCGATAATTTCCAGAGATAGCCAGCGATAAGAAATCTATCGCTAAGCACGGCCAGCGATAATTATCGCTGGCCGTTGATAATATGCCCCGTAGCTGGCCCAACAAATTTAGAGATTGCGACTATTTTGCCAGGGTTTCTACTCCAAAATTGCTCCCACCCCAAGACAGAGATCAATTCACAGAAAAAAAACTGTGGTGGTAGGCCGGTGCAATGTTGTCATGACAGAATTATCAGCTCTACTGTTGTATCCAATGGAACGCTAAAGAAAGTGGCCCTTCTTAGAAAACTACAAATCAACGTCCCACACAGCTGGGAGATACCTATCATGACAGAGGGACATTTTGGGACTCCTTCTTTGCAGGACCATCACGTTTTACATGGGATTTACTGTTCTGTATTTTGTTTTGCATTTTGTATTTTTGTGTTTTTGTATTTATAAAGTTCCTCCTCATTCCACCTCCCATTACCACTCCTTTCCACTCCAATCCTCAGTGCTTTGAGGCAGCTTCAGCACTGCATGAAGCACTTTTCAAGTAACCAAAAAGCAGACTGCATCTAAAAAAAGGCAGACCATTCTCTGTTGGTATGTTTTTCTATGAAAAAGACATTCTCAGACAGAAAAGTAAAATAATGATGGGAAGCACTCATCCATCACAGCATTAAAAGGATGAAGTAGCTAGGAAGATGCATCAGGACATTGAGGTCCCACAGCAATGGGTGGCCTGGGAAGGCGGTGTCCCTGTCTTTCTTTGGGGTTTGTGCCCAGGGGCTTCCAGCAGAGAGATGCATTTCACACTTGTCAACGGAGATGTCAGGGGATCTTTCACTAATAAGGCTTCACAGCTGCTGAGTGTGCGGCTTGAGGCTGTCTAGACATGATCTGCGCCTCTCGGGGTGAGTCACCCCGATCCCGGCACCCTCAGCCACCGTCTGGATATAATGCTTACCACACACACTCCCTTCTTGCTTTAAGCAGAAACAAAGCTGCTATTGGAACTGAAGATCAGAAAGGTAATTGTAGAGACATATAACTAGAGAAAATATATTATTTTAGAAAGTTGTCGACATAAACTGTATTCATCTCATTCAAGAGACAAATAAACTAATTCAAACAAATAGGCTAAATATAATCAATTTACATGAAAATATTTACTGTTAAACGTGTGGTTTCCTTTTTTACAATTTAAAATGTAGAAAGCAATCATTCTTAATGATAAATGGTGTATTAACTTTACTAATGTCGAATAACATTTTCTCCCTCAACTAGTCATGGTGTTTACCTCCGGCCCATACTCCTTCTCTGGTCACTCCTTCACCTCCTTTCCTTACCATTTACCAGAACACATTTGCCAAGTGCACATTTATGCGGAGGTGGGGCGGTCTATTAGGAACATATCTGGTCCCCTCACTCACTCAAATTCCCACTAGTACCATTCTGCTGGGTCCTCCTCTCTGTCGCTTTCTCTCCACACTCATCGCTGAGCCTGTCTGTGTTGTGTACTCCTTCACATAACCCCTTGTTCTCCCCACCCTGACTGACTCCCTACCAAACTTGCTGATCTGTGACTGCCTGCTGAGCGAAGGGGCAGATGTTCGAAGCATTTTTGCAGATGCAAACTGCCCGTTTCGCAGAATAGGGCCATGGAGCTCGCAAAAATGCCTTTTTTAAGTACAAATTACCAATTGCGATTTGGTAACAAGTTACTCAATCACAATGTTTTTCCGACCCAATACCAATTAGTGGTTTGAATGGGTGTGTTTAGGGAGTCCCTTCCAAATACAGAATCACATTGGGATATATCGTTTGGCGACCGATTTCGAGTTGCAAAAAATCAATATTGCACCATCTCCTGAAAGAAGGTGGTAAGCCATTCACACGAGGCAGGGGTGTCCAAGGGACTCCTTCCCCTTTGTGAATGTTGAAACATACACTTTAAAAAAAAATGTCTTTGAGGAAAACAAGTTGCATTTAAAAAAGAAAAAAAAATATTCAAAAGTATTCACAGACATAGTGGTCTGCTGACCTCAGCTCGTCACGATTCCTGTGAATTGCGGTGATTCCTTGTGGATCGCAATTTGTGACCTAACTCACTAATATTCATGAAGTAGGTTGAATTGCAACTCACTAGGAGTCTGTAATTTGAAAGCCAACCTATTAGTAGATAAGCCAGTTTGCAAATTACCACACTGGTCGCACAAAAACTGCAAATTGCAACAAGTATTTTGAAACCACTTCTTAGTACATCTGGCTCCTACTGCTCTGCACGCTAGGTGTTGGACAAATCACCATATCTTTCCTTATCCATGAGGGGACAAAAGAGTACAGCTCAGTCCTTTTCTTTATTGCTCTACTATTCACACACAACCCCCTACTCTTCTTTGATAGCCATCTTTGAGTTTTTGGAGTACGTATTATTCATTTTTCCCACAACATTTCTAAAATGTTGCATTGTAAATTGTTCAGCACGTTTTATAGCCACTGACTTTTGGCCGTTTAACTTCACTGGAGCGATTTTATTACTACATTATTTACATTATCCTATATAGATCGCTCCCCCGTGAGACTTAAAATCACTCTTCCAAGTATAAACATGTGTCATTAATATAAACTCTATAAAGCAACTACATAAAACATTTGCAACACCCTCTGTGAGACACCCATGGGCTTCTCATAAAATGACTTAAAATTAAGTCATGTTTCATATAATGTACATACTGGCCAAATGAAACGTGCCAGTAAAAACTATATTTTATTAGCTAGAATGCTACCAACCTCAAAGACAAGAAATAGTAGACTAAAAAGGAAATACTCTACTATGGTATTTTGAGGAAAGACTGCCACAGATATGATTTGGTATATGGAGACATTCTTTGAACATATTGAAACCCATTGAAGAGTAAATTAGAACAAAATGATCAAGAAAGTGTATCTATGTGAGTTTTCTGTGCGAATAGGTTCAAAGCAGTGCATAGAATGGACCTGGATGTAGTTGTTTGGATGCCAGCCATTATTGGTTTTAATATCTTTTTGGGGTGAGGTAGAGTTGCTGAGGGTCATATGAACATTGCTGCCAATTTTCCCACGTCCACATGTGATGTACTGTTCGGACTTGCAGTCTTGTTTTATAATGGAATACAAAATACTAGAAGTCCCAGAATTCAAACACAAAAACCTGGAATAGATCGGCACATCATGCATAGACATGGGAACCTTGTCAGGGCTGTATGTTATGTTATGTTGATTTGTATAGCGCACTAATCACCTGAGAGGGTATCCAGGCGCTTCGGCAGGTGTGTCGATGTGTGATCCCCAAGGTGATTATTTAAAGAGCAAGGTCTTCAGCTTCTTCCAAAACTCAAGAAGTGAGGAAAAGGCTCTGATGTGTTGAGAGAGGTTGTTCTGTGCCTTAGGAGAGATGTAGGAGAATGAGCGACCACCAGTTTTGCTTTTGCGGATGTGTGGAATGTGTGCCAGTGAGAGTCAGACAGCGCATGGCTGTCTGGTGGATTGGTGAAAGAGTATGGGGTTGTTCAGGTATTCTGGTCCTGTGTTGTGTAGGGATTTGTATGTGTGAGTGAGAAGTTTGAGCTGGCTGCGCGCTTGTGAACGGGGAGCCAGTGAAGCTTCCTGAGGTGCGGTGTGATGTGGATGCGGCGTTGGAGATCGAGTAGGAATCTTGCATCGGTGTTCTGAATGGTCTGGAATCTGTGTAGGAGTTGCTTGGAGATTCCAGTGTAGAGAGTGTTGCCATACTCCAGGCTGCCGATGATGAGTGCTTGCGTGAAGGTAAGTATGGTGTTCTGAGATAACCATTTGAAGACCTTTTGTAACATGTGTAGGATGTGGAAGCAGGAGGTGCACACTGCTTTGACTTGAGACGTCATATTGAGCTTATCATCTAGGATGATCCCTAGATTTCTTGCGTGGTCTGTGGGTGTGGGTGTTGGTCCTAGCTCCAATGGCCACCAGGTGGAGCACCATGGGGAGGTCTTATTGCCAAAGACCAGTGCTACTGACTTGTCAGAGTTAAGTTTCAGGCAGTTAGTTCGCATCCAGTCTTCTACCATGGTTATGCAGTTGGTGAAGTTGCTTCTGCTGGTGGTTGTCTTGTTCTTCAGGGAGAGGATGAGTTGGGTGTCATCAGCATAGAAGATGAAGGTGATGTCTTGTGATCAGATGATGACGGCGAGTGGTGTAATATATATGTTGAAAAGGGTGGGACTGAGGGCCGATCTCTGTGGGACTGCACATATCATTTTCTTGGTCTCTGATGTGAAGGGTGACATCCTGATCCTTTGGGTTCTTCCCGTGAGGAAGGAACATATCCGTTTGAGAGTGGATCCTTGTATGGCAATCTCAGGGAGTCTTCTGATGAGGATGTAGTGGGAACAGTGTCGAAGGCCGCAAAGAGGTTGAGCAGGATGAGGGCCGTATTTCTCCTCAGACCAGGATGATTCAAATGTCATTGGTTGCTGTGATGGGTGCTGTTTCGGTGCTGTGGATTTTCTGAATTCTGATTGAGTATTGTCAAGAAGATGGTGAAGTATGAAGTGCCTAAAGCAAGAGCCTCAGGTGGTAGTGAGGTGAGGAAAGATATTTTGTGTGACTCTCAGCTTACAGGGCATATGCCTGGGATGCATGCACAACATAACACTATACATGGAAAAGATCAATAATGGGGTTGAGTTCCACCCTAGTGTTCATATATAAATTTAGCTCCGCTCTTTCTGGCTATTTAATGCCACTTGGGACTGCTTGTCAAAAGCAACCCTGCTATTGAGCGTTACTTATCTATAATTATTCATATTGTATTATTTGAGATTTGAAGCTTCTCTAACAGAAATTCTTAAAATAATGCAACGTTGGCTAGTAAGGTCAAATACAAATTGGAATCTTGCACATGTAAGGGCGGGTACACACTGAACAATAAGGCCAATAATTTAGGATTAACTCTAGGTTAACTGCTGATCTTCATCCAAAACTGCAAGGATATCCCCCATTGGAAATAGGACTGACATCACTGATATGGGCGGGTTCAGTGGAGTTGGAGGGAGAAGGGTCAGTGTGGCACACCCAAAGTTCATCAGGGGCAGGGGTATGGCATTGGCCAGAACTCATCATCAGCCATGATTTTATTTACCACAGTAAAACCCGCACTGCATGAAGTAGCCACAGCAGATGAAACTCTACCATGGAGTGGATGGATAGTTTCTAAATATCCTGAACTGGCCACTACTGGTGTGCTGGAGGTAATGCTTCAGGTGAACCACTACTTCAACTGCTGGTCCTGCAAACTGGTAATCAGGCCTCTATTGACACAATGTTTTCAGACAGAAATGATGGAAATGTTTTCAGGCTGGGTGCCCCGCAGTGAGGAGCCATCTGATGCCTTTTGTACCACTGTGAAGGCCATCAAAATGATGTTCACAAAGGCTGAGAGTGCAGCAGCTTCGCCATCGAAATCAGTCATCCCACATCTTATAAATGGGGTTGGGGGGTCTAACAAAGAGGAGGACGAGCAGGACACACTTTTGTTCTGCCAGCTGTCCATTTATACCCCTCCTCTAAGGAAAGTGACAGACTCTTAGGTCTAATTGATGCAAAAAAGGACATCCTTATTTGAACCCATAAGTCCACATTCATCATCAGCGGAACTGGTCCGTGATCTGAAATCACCGGGCTACTCCTTTTGATTTCTTTAAATGAAAGTGCATCTTGGATAGAAAACCCACCAGGTACTCTTTTTTTTTTTACTTCTGCAAAATTATTTTTATGGTCTGTTTTGACGGCGCAGCTGTCACCAGACAATTTCTGTGAGAACCACCAGGAGAGGGGCTTTGGCTCCACCCACAAGCTGGGAGCCAGGAGTACATGTTTTGATTAGGCAGAAGGTGTGTGCTTCCACAAAAAAGTGCCTGCCCTCCAAAGATGTGATAATTTCATGTATTTATCCAGCTGCCTGAGCTTGAAACTTAAGGGGCACATGTGTGCCATTGTAATGCTATTAAAGTGTCTTAGATAACTAGATAATTTATGGTGTCTGTCTTCCAGCAGCACAGTTAGGAGGAGGCTGTCATTAGCATACAAGGATTTTTAGGTCTGACTTGACAGTGCATTCATAAACAGGACCTATTGCCATTGCCAATGCTTGTTTAACCTTTGAGTGACAGAATATGCAAGGTCTGGCCACCAGGCGGCATGCCCTTCAATTGAAAAATATGAGGAGATACTCCCAAGCATTACGCGTGACAAAGCATAGAACTGTAACTTGATAAATCCGTTTGTTTGGATTAGAATATGTGCTTCAAGCCTAATGTAGAACATAAGGTGGACGTGATAATGATCAATAACACCGAATGATAAATTAGCATAATTTCGCTCAATTAGAGCCAAATACCACAGCCTGATGAAGGGGTTAAGTTTCTCCCACTGAAAGTGAATTGGCAACAGGCTCTTGGCAGCTCTCCATGCTCCTATATAATGCTCGCAGACACTGAAGCTTGTATTCTCACAGTAATGCTTTTAATTTGTGTTCGGTTTTGGGGAGGCCAAGATTTAATCGAAGGCATTAGAATGTCTTTGCTTGAAGTCGTGCAGGGCTTCCAGAAGGCAAAAAGGGGAGATGGAATGAGGTCGCGGTGAAAACAAAAGTTTTAAAAAAAACGTAAATTGTGGCCTGAGCTATACCAGACACCAGAGGCACAGAAAAAAAGGTTTGCTTTTAATGGATGCTCTGAAATCTGGGAACAAGTATGAAGTCGTGCATAAAGCACTTTCTCTGAACTGTATAGTTTTGTCGTCCAAAACCACCACACCCAACTAAGAGGTCAGAGGAGTTAAATACCTGATATGCTAAGGAGAGCCAACATATTTTATGATCATTATACAAGGCAAGAAGGGCAAACAACTTCAGTGAATTAAGGCCAGTGAGATGCAAGGCTGTCTCTTTAGAGTCCCCGCGCCAGCAAATTGCACATGTGTAATAGAAGCTTTTCTTAGTAAACAGCTTGAGTAGTTGGTCGCCTTGTGTGCCACCAGTAGCGGGTTGCACCGTGGAAGCTGTGAAGGAACCAGGGGTATAACACAAAATCATGGGGCCAACCGGCAGAATGACTTGCGAGGTCCCAGAAACACCCATATGTCAGATATTCATAGTCGCTGGATGCCTCCTCCTGGCCGTTGAGTGCCACCCGGCCTCTACGATACTTTGTAGCAACCATGCGGTCCAAGGGCTGGGCACAGCCCGAGGGCAAAAATAAAGGATGGGGGATCGCTTGTGGTGTCACTCGGCGATACTAGCTATACTGTGCATGTGATCCCATTATTTAGCTGCCCTGCGTGATGCATGAGTTGCGACGAGTACCTGTGCATGAGGCCTTTACACTGGCAATGAGGCTGGTAAGACCAGCATGCCAGCGCACCCATCACCGAGAATCGTGCCGAGTGCTGTGCGGCATGGTGAAGTTCATCCTGAGGGCTGGGAAGTTTCCGCCATGTGGACCGACTGTTAGGGAGCAGTTGTGTCGCCCGACTGCATGTGAGACGTGTACAGCCCTGGGCCCAGGGTTGCATCCGCACTACGTGCTCCTCCTCAGCACCTGTCATCCCGTTGCCCATGTGTGCAAAGAAGCCTGCTGCCTCGTGTTGACTGCTGCAGCCCCTGTGAGAGCGGGCTGTGCCCCCACAGGCGGACCATGATACTGCCCCAGATAAGCAGTCGGAAACCAGTGCATGTGGCCTGCACACGGCCTGATCTACAAGGCATGCTCGTGCCTGCTATGTGCTGGTGAATCCTGCTGGGAAGCATCGACGGCACAGGTTGGAATTTGCCTGATGAGGTACATTCAGTTGCATGTGGCAGTGGGATGCCAGTAGCAATAACCGTGAAAATATAGATGTGAAGCAGCAAAGACAGTGAATGAAAAGGTCCATGATAAGAAGAGGTTAATGCGAGGAACACAGACGTCACAAGGAAGGTCCAGGCACTAGAGAGTGTCTGGTGCACTGAAGAATAGGGGGGACATCTGCCTGGCAATAGGAAGCAGTGCCCCCTACGCCCCAGCGGTGTACATATGCACCTGTCACAGCTCTGCCACCATTTAGCCTACTGGTAGGCCCTGCAATGGGGGGCCCATGCTGACACGAGTGGATAGAACGCCACCAACACTTGATTCACACCACGCGAAAGACCGACGGAGCAGTCAAGATGTCCATGATGTTGCATGTGAGCGGAGCGCAGCTGTATGACTTGTTCGAACATCTCTCCAACACAAGAGTGGGCGATGACTTCAATGCTGCTGTCACAGCCCTGACTCGACATTTTGACCCCCAGTTGAACCCTGATACAGGAAGGTTCACGCTGAGACAGGCCAGGCAGACTGAAGACAAATCGGTAGATGTATTCTATACCCGCCTGTGCAAACTGGAGAATGTCTGCACCAACATCGACCAGCCAGACGAAATCAGGGCCAAGTGATCCAAGGATGACGCTCATCCGCACCCTGGAAACTCATACTTCGCCAACCAGGTATCACATTGGACAATATCCTAATATTGGCTAGATCCCACGATCTGGCAGATAGCAGTGCTGAGGACATGGAGGTGGCGCTTGTAAGAGATGCAGCTCAGTCGAACGCACAGAGAATTGTCAAAATAAAGGATAAGCAAGTCAATGCCATCCAGTGATGCCCTGCCCAGCCACAAATAGTCTGAGATAGGATGTGGGAACTGTGAATGATGCACAGAATGCCCAACGTGTGCCCAGCACCAGGAAGATCCTGCTTGAAATGCGGCTGTATGAACCACTTCGCCAAGGTGTGCCACAGTGGTGGGCGAGCAGCAGCACAGGATACCGTGGGTGAGAGAGTTCTACCTTTCACCAGTTGTCCATGGAAGAGGGTGAAGAAGAAAAACCCCGGCATTTGGTTTGGAAGCCAAAGGATGCCCTGTTGATGATGATGAGGTGTTCACAGTGTCGTTCAATGGCAGAGAGAATCAGCGCAGAAGACCCCACCGATGTGTGAAGTGGAAATCGGAGGAACCCGAATTACAACTCTGATTGACATGGGCAAATCTGTGAATGTCATGCACACAACCCAGTTCCGCAACTCATACCAAGGCCATGGTTAGCATACACAAAACCCCGGGTCTATATGTATGGTGGCACGGAACTAATACCCCTGAGAGGAGTCGTGGAGGTGGAAAATTAGGGGAAGAAGACATGGGCCACATTCCATGTAACCAAAGGAGACACCAGCACCCTCCTAAGATATCACACAGCAGAAGACCGCAGCCCGGTCTTCTTTGACTGACAGGTCCATAACTCACATGCAGGGAGCTTACTGAAGTAATTCTCACAGTTGTTCATAGGCCTAGGGTACCTGAATGGTGTGACGGTAAAGCTCCATATTCATGAGACCATAAGACCGGTAGCCCTGCAACACAGAAGAGTGTCATTCCACTTACGCCCGTTGGTCGAATAAGAGCTGGCATAACTTGAATGACTGGGGGTTATCTAGACAGTCACTGGGCCGAGTCCGTGGGTGTCACCCTAGTGATAGCTCCCAAGGCCAAGCAACCAGGAGCCATAAAACTCTGAATTGACATGCGACTCCCGGTCAAAGTGATACACCGGGAACTGCACATCACCCCCACAGTCGACGACATAGTAGCTGATCTGAATGGAGCTTGCTGGTTTTCCAAATGGCATCTGAATGCTGGATACCACCAGCTTGTGCTCAACGAGGTAAGCAGCTATATCACCACTCTCTCCACCCATGTGGGTCTTCGCAGATACCGGCGTCTCAACTTTGAAATCTCGTCGGCAGCCGAAGTATTCCAAAACGTCATTTGAGAGACTCTGTCTGGGCTAGTCAGCGTGCTGAATGTGAGCAACAACATCTTGATATTCTCAGACACTCTGGAGGACCACCATGTGAGGCTGAGAGACACCCTACAGCACCTAGTGGAATGTGGACTAACCCTCCACTGGCAAAAGTGCTCTTTGTACAAGAATGCTGTTGAGTTCTTCCGGTACCACTTCCCGAGTGATGGACTGCAGGTTGATCCGAAGAAGGTGGATGCCATACGATCTGCAGGATCCGAACGAAGAAGCATCCTGGGGATGGCCAACTACTGTGGGTGGTTTCTCCCTAACCTGGCCACATTTTTAGAGCCCCTCCGAGCCCTTACTAAACATGATTGCCCGTGGAAATTGGACATGAGGGTCGAAAAGGCATTCAGGATGGTGAAAGGAGTGCTCCTGGATGATGCCACAATGGCATACTTCAGCCCCAGGCGGTACCGAGCTGGTCATAGACGCAAGTCCCATGGGCCATGGTGCTGTCCTGCTCTGAGAAATACAAGAGCGGTTGTGGGTTCCCTTCACCTAAGTCAGCAGAGCTCTCCCGGACACTGAGACCTGATGCGCCCAAATTGAGTGCGAGGCACTGGACATGCAGCAGGCATGCCGGCACTTCCACCTACACTTTTGTGGGCAGAAGTTCCAAGTAGAGACGGACCACTGGCCTTGGTCACCTGGTTTGCTGGCACGGACCAATGAGGATCGAGGAAATTCAACAGAACACCTTTAAGGTCATGTACCACCCAGAGGTGAGCAATCCTGTGGATTACCTATCCAGACGCCCACTCATTCTGGTGGGGATCAGCAACACTGACAAAGATGAAGGTGCAGAAGACTTTGTAGAATGATCATTCATGACCCCTGCTGAAGAGCTCTCTCCCTGACAGAGATCCAGGAAGCCACCGAAAGCAACACATGCATATCCAAGGCGAAAGAAGCGCCTTGAGTAAAGCAATGGCACAAATTCCTGGTTGGCGCCAGAGCACTCGCTGCGGATGAGCAAGAGGTGATAAGTCAGATCTGGCGAATCCGAGATGAGCTCAGCACAAGTGAAAGAGGTCTGCTGTTGCGAGCCAGATTGTGGTTCCGAGGAGTCTGTAGTCAAGGGTCATTGAGCGGACCCACAAGGGTCATCAGGGCATCACAAAGACTAAAGCCTATCGCTGAGACAAAGTGTGGTTTCTTGGCATGGACAAACGAGTGGACAAAAAAGTCAGAGGCAGCCACTCCTGTCCTTTCACAAGTTGAGCCCAGGCGGCTCCTCCGCTATGGCGGAGGAGTGTCTCCCCACTGCCCGCAGAGGCAAATGAAAAATAAAATGATCTTAATGCAGATCATTTTATTTTTCTTCCTGCAGCTGAGTTTTGGGGTGCGGGCGACAGCAGTGCAGCAGGGGAGGAGGAGCGGTGGGCCCTGCAGCTGTGCGCATGAGGGTTTGGCCCGCTGTCTCAGGCCTGCCAAACCCTCATGCGCACTGACATCTCTCCAACCCAGCTGTATTACTGGGTGAAGAGATCAACAGGCACGGGCTTCAAGCTCCCAATGGAGCGCAAAACCAGTGTGCTCCGCCAAATCCCGATGCTGCCCTCATGGTGAGAGAAGCATTGGGATTGGCCGCAGGGAAAGCTGGGAGCTTCAGCCTGTGCGAAGAGGAGAAGCCCTGGGAGCAGTGCAGTGAGTGGAAGACTGGCGTGTAAGTTTTCTTTTAAAAATTATTTTAGCCCCGCTCGCGCTACCCCCTCTGCCTACGCCCCCTTGTTCTCCCTCACGCTCTCCCCCCTCCGCGCTGCCCACCCCGCCCCACCACCTTTATTTTACATTAGCCGCTACTAAAGTTGAGACCCACTGGCTGCACCAGTAATCCCTGAAGAGGCAAGCATCACTCCATGATCGTGCATCGGCATGGATTTTGGCAGTTTCCCTGATGGCACACTCACAGCAGTTGTCATGGACAGCCACACTAAGCACCTCATTGTTGAGCTAGTGAGGTCCACTGCATTTGTATATGTCAATCCATGCTGGAGAAGATCTTCACGCTGCTGGGGTTTCCAGACGAAATCAAGACTGACTACAGGCCCAAGGTCCAGGGGCAGGAGCTCCAATCGCATCTTGACAGCCTCAACATAAAACATCACAAAGTAACTCCTCACTGACCCCAGGCCAACAATGAGGTTTAGCGCTTCATGTGCACTCTGAACATAGCCTTGAGGATCGGAGTAGAGAGAGGAGATTATGCAGGGTATTGTCTGCACCTGTTTCTGAGGGCCTACCAGTAGACTCCACACATCACCAACAGATGCGCCCCAAGTGACCTATTAATTGTGAGGTGCGCTTAAGACATCCTTCTGGCTGGGCTTAGCCGGAGGCCAGCAGTCATCAAAGTCCAAGCCGCACAGGAAAAGCGCCAAGCTACAAACAACCGTACTAATAAAGACCGCAGGGCTGTAACGTCAGACATCGTCATCAGAGACATGGTGATCATAAAGATCGACACCAGGGGTGAAAGTTCCGAACCCCGTTCAAACGAGAAGAGTGGGAATTCACGAGAGTCCATGGAACTTTGATCACCGTTCGAAGAGGAGAGTCCACTGTGTCCAGGAACACATCCTGATTAAAGAAGGCCACTCAGCTGAGCCGGAACAAGATAACAGCAAAGATCTCGATGATGCGCCTGGACCTGAGGTACCTATGCTCAGCCCCTGCCAAGACACCACCCCAACTGGTCCGGGGTGAGATGGAACAGCCCACAGCGAAGCCAGCAACCCACTACCTGCAGTACTGAAGGGTTTAAGCAATGGTCAAACCATGAGTCAGGATTTCAATGGCCGCAGCCTGAGGTATGGACTTTGGCCCAATCCGACATGCAGCCAGAGACTGAGAGACCATGTGTGCTTCATCCCTGTTCCATGATTAATCCCGTTAGGATTATGTGCAAGTAAAAGTTGGGAGAGATGTAGAGTGCCACTCAGCCTTTATGATACTTTGTAGCAACCATGCAGCCCAAGGGCCGGGCACAGCCCGAGGGCATAAATAAAGGCTGGGTGATTGCTTGTGGACACTCGGCAATACCAGCTATATGGTGTGTGTGTTCCCATAATTTAGCTGCCCTGCATGCTGCTGAGTTGCAACCAGTACCAGTGTATGAGGACTTCATACTGGCCACCCCAGTAGGTGGGCCCCTCCTGCACCTCTGGAGATACAGGGTGCTACATGATGCCCTAGAAAGGAACGGGTCAAAAGTCACTTAAACCTGGGCAGTGACAAGCCTGGATCCAGTTCTGCGCCTAAAAAATATCCTGATGAAAATACATATTTTGTTTAGATTTAGCCAGGGTTGGGTTAAGTTATGAATCCTCGCCTATTGCATTTTAAAGATTGTTCCATATTCTCTAACTTCATGAAGTTGGCAAAGCTTATTAAAAAGGTTGTTAAAGTCTGGAGAAAAACCTCAGCAAAAACTACTTTTAGCAAGAACATTCTCCCACAAATAACGAGAAAGGTCTCCTACAAAAATGTTGTAGCAGAAAAACTTTGCTTGCATGTAAAACTTTGCTCGTTGTGAAATGTAGTGTCTTGTAATGACAGAATGCTGGAACTCTGTTGGGTCCCACTGTATACCGTAGGCCTGTGACGTAAGCGTTGGAGGGATGAGTTGAAGGCAGGCCTAGAATGTTGAGTTCTGACTTACACGCAGCGAAATGAAGATGTGTAAAACTACTCTCCACGTGTGGCATGCTTATTGGTGAGTGCCTAGGCTGCGGACACGATAGGGGATCTGAAGCCTATACACAGAAAGCACTCTTCCAGAGAGTTTGCCGTGGTCCACCCAACTGTTGGTGCGTGCCACATATGCTGCAATTGTAGTGTACAATCGATGCTGGCACAGGTGTAGTCTCAGTGCAACGCCAGCCTGTGCAGAACACTTGAAGATAAAAAGAAAGCGACATTCAAAGTCTACATGTCGTTGGCCAGGAACTGAATGAAATGGCCGCTAATTAAAGGTACTGCGCCCTTATGCAAATAAATGTCGTATGCTATATGGAGTAAGGAAAGCTAATGATGAATCCAACCAGGTTACAAAAGCTGTGCACAACGATACTTCGATACAAATCAAATTTAAATTCATGTGCTACAAAGCAGAGATTTACCAGGTAGTTGTAAAGAAACATTTAAGCACAAAGCCAACCAAAAATCATATTGTTATCTGCTTTCATGAACCAGTAGAATATGAGGTTCATCTACTTACTGAAACCTCCAATGACTCATCGTGCAACGACATGCTGCAGAGTGATTTTAGAAAAGGGTCAGGAGTTGTGCACGTGGAGTTGTTCTCAGACAAAGCGGTCCACCACCAAAGCTACAGCACAGGGGCCCAGAATAACTCCTTAGACTGCCACAGGATCAAGAGCTCCAATGAAGAGCCAGGGCGAGACACAAACTCTGAAAGTTGTTAAGGATGACCCCGAAGCCAGCACTTCACAAGGCGCTAGAGAAGCTCTGCCAAATCAAGGTCCACACAAAGTGCTTGAGAGACCACGACTGTCCCCCAATGTATACGGCTGCTGCATTCTTAAAACCGCCAGACAGGCAGAGAGGGGTAGGTCACGCCCTAATCTCTGCGTCGGACAATTTGAAGCTGCAGTTAACACGCGGTTCTCTGCCTTGATCTAAGGTGCATCTATTAATAGACCAGCGGGTTGGAAATTGAGATCCAAGTAGGGAGTCTATATGTAGGTACGAATGAACTTAAGCATCCTTAGAGATCATTATAAATAACCTCTTTATAATCAAGTCACATATCTTGCTCTGGTGTAGGGTAGAGATATTTTACTCAGTTGGTCCTGCAGAAATGCCCAAGATCCTTCCTGGAGCGTGCAGGCGTGAACTATGTCGACCTTTTGATCACACACTGTGAGATTGTCACGGTTCGTAACCCCCCTTTGACAATCTACACCCACCCGTTTTTAACCCCGCCAAGGTGACCACTGATTTAAACTTAACGTACCCTTAGGTAGTTTTAAGACACACTTCACTACACATATTATCACATCCCCACATACCCGCACTCATCATCATGGTTGAAAGAGAGGATCTCTGCCATAAGAGCCCCCTCGCAGGCCCGTGAGGCATTGCAGCACCAGCTCCATGAGGAGCTAAGCCTGATGATGAAGCATGACACCCATTTTCGTGTGTGAGCGCTATATCTTCCAATAAGGAAGATTCCCCCTTAATGTACTTTCCAACCGCACTTTACCTCTCTCTTCTCCATGGGAACAGCCACCCTCCGCTTGTATATATATTCCAAGATGGGAGCATGGGTGCTGGACCTTCAACTGCTTCCAGTCTCTTCTCTTTCGATTGATTTAAGGAGTGAAAGAACCCATGAAAAATATACATCAAGAAGGTAAAGTTACGTACGAACAAATCTAAACACAAAAAGGTGAAGTGACGTACGAACAAATCAAAATAGTCTTCAATGTCAAGTTTAATCCAGTGCCAAATGTGGATTATGAAAGATACATATTCAGTCGAAAATGCCAGAGACCAGAAGAAACCATCGATAAATTTGTTGAGAGACTGGATGTTCTAGTGAAGCACTGTAGATTCAATGAGTTTAACGATGAGGAAGCTACTTGCCTCAGAGTAATAGATGATGTCTGTTAGATTCTTTTTGGTGACGAATGCTGAAGGAAACTCTGAGCTTAGATCAAGTCCTCAAGGCTGCTCGTGCTGAAGAGCGTGCTGACCATCAAGCGACTGACATGGAAGCTGGAGGCACCCAAAGGATGTCACCAATTGGAGCTTGAAGAACAATCCAGGTACATTACAATCTTTTCTACACATATTGGTCTGTTGTGCTATAAGCGATTGTGTTTTGGTGAATACTCTGCTGCAGAACTTTTCCAAGACGTCATTTGATGTATGATACAGCCTGTAGTAAATGCATTTAACTATAGTGATGACATATTAGTTTTTTGGAGCCACACAGAAAGAACATGACAACTCTCTCATGTAATATGTCATTTGTTGACCAATGCAGGCTTAACTCTGAATGCCAACAAATGTGAGACAAGAAAAGCTTGAAATTCTTGGATCATGTCTTTTTTGATGGGGGTATGAAACCTGATCCAGCAAAAGTGCAAGCATTGTCCACTGCAAATCCCCCACGAGACATTTCTATGTCACAATCCTTTCTTGGACTGGCCAGTTACGGTTCAAGATACATACAAAACTTAGCTATGATCTGTGCACCGTTATGAGAACTAATGAAAAAGAATGTATCTTTTCATTGGTTACGAGAGGGTGAGAAGATCTTTCAACCCATCAATCACGCCAGGGAGAGTGCCACAGAAATGGTCTACTTTGATCCCAAACTACATACAGAGGGGCATATTTACGTTCCCTGGCGCATCCCTGCATATCAGCAGGGATGCGCCAGGGAAAATGCGTCACGCAAGTTTACCCTTGCGCCACGTCCGATGCGCCGCATTTACAATGCAGCGCATCGTGGCGCAAGGATAAGCAGATGCGTGACGCATCTGCCGGCGGAAGGTTGGCGCAGTGCTGAAGTTGTGTCGCAAGCGCGACGCAACTCCAGCACTGTTCCAACCTTCCCTATCCCTAACATGGTGCGTCAATCCTTACGCCTGCTTGAAGCAGGCGTAAGGATTTGACGCACCAGCGTCGGAAAAGTGACTGCGTGAAATCTTGTAGATTTCACTACGTCACTTTTCCGAGGCGTTCCTGCGCCGGAACGCCCCCCCCTGCGCCGGTACGCCCACATGAAACCTGACGCAGGTTTCATGTGGCGCAGGGGTTTACTACGTGACGCATCTCCCTAGATGCGTCACGTTGTAAATATAGCGCAACGCGGCGCATGGTTTGCATCGCCGCTGCGTCACATGCGTGACGCAACGGCGGCGCAAAAGTGGCGCAAGGGGCTTGTAAATATGCCCCACAGTTTATAGTTGACACTAGCCCTGTTGTGTCGGGTGCTATCCTTACACAGCACGGTGAACAGTCAAATGCCAGGAGTCATATCATGGCATACACTAGTGCAAGTCTGTCTCAAACAGAATGTGCCTACTCACAACCTGAGTAAGTACGTTTGGCAGTAGTTTGGGCTTGTGAATACTTCCATGTTTTCTTGTATGGAAAGCCTTTCACTGTTGTGACTGATCATCAAGCACTGTTGACGATATTTAGCAATCCAAAAGCCAAAATGCCTCCTCGAATTGAACGTTGGGGTCTAAGGTTACAACTACACAATTATTCATCATCCAGGGAAAGATCAGAATCCAGCTGATTATTTTTCAAGCAGGCCATTACAATGCCCTGGTACCACATTTAATACAGCAGAGGCCTACATCAATGTTATTGTGAAATCGAGCACAACAGCTGCCTTGTCTTAAGAACACATTTTCACTGCCACGAGCCAAGATAGTGACATGTTATGATTTAAAGACATTATTGTTCATAAATCATGGAATTAGCATTCCAGACCTTTCACTAATGACAATGAGTATTTGAAGTTCAAAAGCGTAAGAGATGAACTTTCAGTGGCCCAATACATCCTCGTTCTGCAAGGTACACTAATTGCTATTCCTGAAAGTCTACAACAAGTAATCAATGTCGCCCATGAGGGACATCGAGGAATAGTTGCCACCAAGAGAGCTCTTTGTGACCGAGTATGGATTCTGTATCTTGAAGAAAGAGTCGGAAAAAAAAATAAGATTTGTCACATATGCATCTCAAATCATTCAGCACCCTGTGAACATGTCAGACTTGCCACATCATGCTTGGGAGAGACTTGCTATTGATTTCTTTGTTCCTCTTGAGAATGGGCATCATCTTCTAGTCATTGTCGATGAATACTCCTGTTTCCCATTGGTGGAAGATTTTTCATCCACTACACCTGAAAAGATAATTCGAAAACTAGATGGCATCTTTGTGACATGGAGTATACCTACAGTATTAAAGTCTGACAATGGCCCACCTGTCAATAGTCGGGAATGTAAAGACTTTCTGAATCACCTCAATATAAAGCATCAAAAAAGCACTCCTCCTTGGCCTGAGGCCAATGGCCTGGTAGAATGGTTTATGAGTACTGTTCAGTGTGCTGCTGTAGGGAAGCTCAACATCAAAGCTGTTTTAAACACTACTTTTGAAGTTTATCATTCGACCCCTCACTCCATGACAGGGGAATGCCCTGCTACTCTAATGTTTGGAAGAGCCATGACAACCAAGCTGCCCCAATGGACCAGCCTCAGATCTAAGAATGAGGAAGACATTCACACTGCGGACTTTGGTCACCGACAGAGGATAGAAATATATGCTTACCGATGACATCATGCAAAGGACATCATTTTTACAAGAGGAGATCAAGTGCTGGTTAGACGAAACAGAAGAAGGAAATCTGATGCTCCTTTTGATGTTGAACCCTTTGCTATCACCAACACTAAAGGACACGTGGTGACTGCCCAGCATCCTGCGAAGTCATTTTTTAGAGATTCCTCTCATTTTTGACATGTGGCCCATCACTCACCAAACATTGATGTCAACATAGAGACTTGATCTAGACAGACGGTTGGTGACTCTGTAGCTGCTAATAATTCCACCTCACCTGTGCAGATCACTGACACTTCATCTGCCAGTTTCCAGTGACCCGATCAGGAGGAGTGATTGAGGCACCATGAAGCTTAATTGAAGAATTGTAATTGCTTTTGTATTTATTTATTTATTCATGTAATTGTTCGTATATTTATTTATGTATTTATTTATTTAGTTGTTTTAAAAAGTTGTGCCTTTTTATTTAACAAAGTGGGAGATGTAGTGTCTTGAAATAAAAGAACGCTGGAACTCTTTTTGTTCCCACTGTATACCGTAGGCCTGTGACGTAAGGGTTGGAGGGATGAGTTGAAGGCAGACTTAGAATGTTGAGTTCTGATGACACATAGCAGAATAAAGACTTGTAAAACTACTCTCCGTGTGTGGCATACTTATTGGCGGGGGCCTAGTCTGGTACGACACTACATGAAGTATAATAGGTGTGTATATTCGATTGCCGTTTATGTAAATAATCACCCCATCCTTACTGTGCAATTATAATTAATCGTACAAAAAAGGGAATAGCAAAGGGGATGTAGGATTAGCATGCCTGTATCCACACATTTTCCCGAATTCCTGATTATATACTCCACTTGTTTTTGGTAGGTGGGACTGTGTCTAGATTTTACTGCAACCGGTAATCCCGAATGCATGAATCCCATTTTGTCTGAAAATGGGAGTCTTCAGGAATACAGATGTAAAATAGAGGCAGTTACATCTGTGTCATGCGATTCAATGTACAAAGAAACGTAGACCCGAGACACCACTCAAGTCAGCCCAGGAAAGCATTATACACATCTCTGAATACAGATGTTTGTATCCGGTTGACAGCTATTGAACGATTAAAACGTGCCTTTCCAAGTCAGACTGTGAGTCAGCAACTGTCTCCAAGGAAGGGCATCCATGCTTCTTTCATTATAAATGTTTTTCATACATTTACAAAAATGACTTTGAACTTTGTTAGCCAATGTGGAATAGCTCTTCAAAAACAAGCTGGAGAGAATTTACTTTGCTTGGTGGTAATTTCAATGGCGGACTTCTGTGTTGCACTCTGGAAAGGCCCTGATTTTGGGGCCATGCAGTAAACAATGTGTGCTCCATTATTTCCCAGGACTGCTGTGGCTTCACTGAAGTAAGAGGTGAGCTGGGCTAGTAAATCTTATGTAGCAAAAGGAACCATCACTATTTTTACGTAGAGGTAACATTTAGTTAACTTTGGGTTCAAAATATTTAATGATTTGAAGGGCTGTTTGTGCAATGTAGATTTTTCAATACATCATTTAGATTGCATTTTAATTGACACATCTTGATTTAACTCATAGGCCTTTACATCTTCAAGTCATAGAATTAATTAACTCGGCCTGACACATTTTTTCCGCTGCCCTCGGGTTTGTGTTCCTTTAAAAGGTGGTACACAATGGCACCTTGTCTGTAAAAATGTGCCACATTAAACTGATATGGCATTTGAGGACTTAATGGAGAATAGCTGTCTACATTGTGAACTAATAAACCAAACCTGTATTGCACTAAATGGTTGATTTGGACATCTGCCTTCCTCCTGGTCTAGTACCACAAATGGATATTGCAGCCAATGGTTGGACACCTGCCTCCATCTTGGTTAGTACACATGTTAATTATAAATATGGGAGTCAGGGCACCGCTGCTATCAATCTCTTTCGATACAGTGCAATGATATGCTCATCAGGAGAACAGGTGTATTTGCAAAGCCAGGTGGAACACAAGGATGTTCTTTCACAATTAATGTTGCAGGAATTACAGATTTCAGATGGAAATAAAAACTGCTAACTGCAGAAAAAGCAGCAGGGAGATGAAACAAGCAGAAAAAAAAGTTAACGAACAAACTGAGAGAGCTTACAAAACCCTCCACTGTCTTTCATCATTTCTTTGGAAAATATGGATGGAATTGGTCCTTTTCCCCTATCTTCTATTAGCAGAGTAAGGGCCAGATGTATGACCGTTTTTTGCGGTTGCAAACGGAAAATCAGCCTATTTGCGACTGCAAAAAACGCTGGTGGTATGTACAAACGCTATTTTGCGAGTCGGTGACTGCAAAAATATTGTTTGCAAGTCGCTATTAGGAAGGGGCATGCCAAGGACGTTCCTTCCTAATAGCGAGTTGAAATGGTATGTACCATTGTTTTGCGACCGCAAAACACTCGTAGTTTACCACCTACTTCAAGTAGGTGGTAAGCCACTTGCAAACAGGAAGGGGTCCCCAGGGGACCCCTTGCCCTTTGTGAAAGGATGAGAAAATATTTTTTAAGAGTAGGCAGCGGTCCCACGGACCACTGCCTACTCTTAAAAAATGAAACAGAAACATTTCATTTTTCTTTTTTAAATGCATCCCGTATTCCTTTAAGGAAAACGGGCTGCATTTAAAAAAAAAAATCAGTTTTATTGAAAAAGCAGTCACAGGCATGGTGGCCTGCTGACCCCAGCAGGCCACCATCCCTGCGAGCGCTGGCCATTCCCAATGGTTCGCAAATTGCAAACTGCCTCAGGAATATTGATGAGGCAGATCGTTTGCTGTACATTCCATTTTGCGAGTCGCAAATTGTGAGTCGCAAAACGTCGCAATTTGCGGCTCGCAAAATGGAATGGTCGTACATCTGGCCCAAAAAGTGTTCATACTTCTGCTGTAGGCAAATCTCCTCTCTTCACTTATTATTTTCAAACTACCAGAAGAAAGGGCACAAATACATATATTCAGCCTAGTACTCGAGCTGTTTCTACTGTCCAACACCCGACCTATTTTCAGTACTTAATTTTCAAAACAACTTAAGCTCAAGAGCCCAAAGTTTTTTTTGTAAGGCTCCACCTGGCTTTGCTTCATGCAGTGGTTCTCAAATCCCAAGGCTGCCCAGTCTTAATTCCGCCTCATGCCTCTTTCTTTGACCAGCCTAAGCTTCCACAGACAGATTTACTAATATTTGTTTGCAAACAATGCAGCATGACAACTTGCTGTGCTGCACTGTGTCAAATGGAGAGGGCAGGAATGCGTCATATCTACTATGATATGGCTCATTCCTGCTCTCCCTCTGCGCTAGTGCACTTCTGGCTGCCAAGCGCCTCAGGTACCCTTGTACCATGATTGAAGGATGCCTGCGTTACAACCAGGATTGTTTTTGTGCAGGAAGGGACATCTTCCTGCACAAAACAATACTCTGAGGCTTTTTCCTCTTTCTATGTGTGCTGCCGAATGCAGAACATGTAGAAAGAGGAACAAAAACAAAGAGAAAAAAACATATATCTCCTCGTTACGCCTCCTCTCAGAAGACATACCATTTTGACGCATTCCCAGGTTTACTAGTGTTAGTAAACCTGGGAATGCACAAAAAAAATTGGTGGAGCTGTGGATACACCCATGCTCCACCCATGGAACGCCTTCCCAGGGCAGAGTAAAGCAAGGCAGTTACTTGCGCTGCCTTGCATTACTTCAGATTTACTAGGGCACGCAGAGCCACACATGGCAGCCCGCATTGGCATAGTAAATCTCACTTAAATGCTTGCGTTGCCCTTGCAACACCTTGCATAACACAAGGGCAATGCAAGCCCTTGATAATTCTGGCCCACAGTCTCTTTATCACACTCATAATGTTTGCTTAATTCCTGCTTTGTCTATTTGTCACTGTTTTCCTATATTTCTCTTACTTCTTCTGGCTCGCTTTCCTGCCTTTTCCTCTTGCTCTGGGTCAAAGTAGGATGATTAAAAAAGTTCCAGTCCCAGAAAATGAGTGCCAGTGCCCACCTCCTGAAACCACCAGTGCATACTATGCATCCATCCTCTCTCACACTATTTATAAGTGAGGGAGGTGTTTGGAGTACAGCCAGTATGACAAGATGTGGTATATGGGATGTGCCAAGATGTCATGAAGCAGTTGATCCAGTGGTATACTTTAACAACAGATACTCCACTACCATATACTCACCTGGGCCCATAAATCACAACACACTCCGTATCAAGTAGACCGCTGGAGTCTTTATAGTTTTATAATTTTCATATTTCTCAAGATTAGTTATCTAACATTCCTAACTAACCTTTCACTGATCAAAAAGTTCTTTCCTCTGGTCGATGGACCATTAGTTGAACTAATTGATGGTGATAATGAACATAACTCTTAACTGTTCTTTAATTAAAGAAAAATAACCACAGACTCGGGAAGTTTTAAGATCTTTATCTAAATTAAATGCATGTGAACCATCTCAAATTTTAGCACGAAACACCCTCATTCATAAGAGTGTAATTTCAATAGAAAATACTTCAGACTCATGCAACAACTATGCTCAGAAAAGAGAGGATAGAGAGAAAAGAACATCTCCAAACGGACAAGGAATAATAATTACCAAGGATGGTGTGAAGACCAAACCCCCTGGCCAAAGGGTTGGTGTGGGTCCCCCGAGATAGATCAGGAGACAAAGACTTCAGGACAGGATTCAGGAAATGATACTTAACCTCTCTAAATACCAACGGTTGCATCACACCCCTCTCAGACACTCTCTTCCTCCTCGTGTTTCTTCCGCGATCTTCTTGTCTAACCCAATTAAATTAATAAGGTTCTGCATTCGATTTCTTCATCAGCATCCCACAGCATCTCTTCCAGCATCAGCACCACCCACAGCACCGACAGCATCCCGAGCTCTGCTCTGCTCCACGCACTGCTAAATTAACTAAACTACCTCAATTATACCCTTCGTTCATCATGTACCACCCACTAAAGTTTCAATATCGTAAAAATACGAATTCTAATTGGTCAGGCAAGGGAGGGAGGATCATCACACCATGCTTACACATTACTTTTATTCTATCATTCTATTGTTTGCAAACCCATCCCCTTAAACTTTATTCATTTCTTTCGTTCCCATAAATATTCAAACTTTACTTGCAACAATTATTACACGTCATGAATATAAGTCTTCTTGACTGAACTCGTCACCCTCTTGTTCTCAGGGCACATCATTCTCGTCCTTGGACGGCTGACAAATCCTTAGTCATCCTTCCGGGTTAACTTTTTTTGTGAGCTTGCGCATAAATCACGTGACTCAGCTTACTCTGATCAATTCGAAAGGCCCAAATGCGCACTAATAATAAAGTCAAAAAGACAAAAGTTACTTTCACAAATAAATGATTTCACTGTATACCACCCATCTCTACTCTAACCCTCTTCACTTATTAATACTTTTCCCGCATTAGCATTAGTAAAATAGCTGATTTTTATTTCGGCTAAGCAGATGCCAGTGAGTCTTCAAGACTCCATTTTAATGCCTTCTGCACATGCGCTAGAATTTCCCTCCAATTGTTAGTCCGTCATATTGCGTAGATGCAATTGACGCATGCGAACAATAGTTTCCCCATTTAAAGCGGTATGAGTCCGTTTTCTTTGTTATTTTCATTAGTGCACACATAGGCAAGCTTCTCTAACCCGCGTGTTTCTGTGGTGCGTGTTATTATTTACAAGACACGGTTAGTAATTTCGTTAATAAGTTAAACGAGAGGATTGTTTTCGAGCAAGTCTCTTTCTTTACGAGTCCTTGCTCCATCAATCCACTCTCTGATGGCATTTTAAGCCATCACAAAATTACCCATCCCATCCCAGATGCCAACTTTAGCACATCTCAATTTTCTATTTCTTTTCTCATTTTTCCATTTATTACTTCTTTTCCTTCTAAATCTTTCATCTTCTTATATATCTTTCCATTCATTTCTTCTAGTTGTATTTCCTCATATTCTCTTTTCCGTTTCTTCCCTTTTCCTTCTTTTTCTAAATGTATTCTTCCATTCTCTCTGTTTTTACAACATTTATATGTAATCATTAATATCATTACTATTGTCATTATCACAACTAATGGTAACATTATTTGACCTAGAAAACTTTTCCCAAAATCAGTAAACCATTTCCCTATTGATGTTATACTCTTTGTTAGTTTTCCCCATACACTGTCAGCCTCCAGTTGGGTCAAGTCATTATGCATTCTTGTAATATTTCCAATATATCCTTTAATTTCTTTACTCTTGTCTGGAATATAAGTGCAGCAATGTTGAATTTTCAACATACCACAGACTCCACCCTCTTTTGCTAATAAAATATCAAGAGCAAGACGGTTTTGTAAAACCATAGACCTAATTGCAATCATTTCTGTGTTAATCATTAAGAATCCTCCTGCAGTGTCTGTAGAAAGACAATCAACTATGGTTGATAATTTACAAATTTTCTGTGAATTTAGAATGACTCCAACTGAGGGTATCAATGCACTAAATATATCTCCTACTATTTCAGAAAAACTAGCTCTTCTTCTCCGTGTTAGTTCATTAGATTTTCCATTGATTCTGTCCACATGATATATTTTCGGGAAAAGTATTCCAAAATAACAGCTCCTGTACCATCTTGCAGGTAACCTATAATAGGCATTGTTCCCGCAGACATAATAAACTCCTGGAAATACAGGATCAGTTCCCCCTTTTAGTCCCCACCCTCCTAAAATTAGGAAGTTGTGTTCACACTCACTGGAACCAATGTAGTTATTATTATAATCTGTCCTTAATCTGTGGAGGCAGAATTTTCCCCTTTTCACAAAATCCAGGGACATCGCAGCATGAGCCTTGCCTTTTGCATAGATTCCCTCTTTCTCAGCTCATGGAGGTACATGGGTTTTCTGTTCAGCAGCTTTCTTTATTAAATCCTGTCTCCTTTCTTCTACTAAATTCAAAAACTCTTTTTCTTTTTCACGTAAAATACAAGTTAAATTATTTTCATGTGCCTGAGCTATATCTATTGATCTCATTGTTAAAAAGAATTCACCCATAAACTGTGCATTCCTACTACTAGCTACTGGATTAATTTTCTTTCTAATAGGCAATTTTGAAAATACTACATCTAGATTTGAATAAAAATTCTGAAGTCTCCCTGTTGCATAAAATAAACTTGATAAAACACTACATGACACACCATATGTTAGAGGTATATGGTGATATGTCACCCCTTCTGATACTGATGAGGGTAACTTCATACAAACATAGCAATTATTGATCTCCATTGTATTAACATACTGAAATAACAATTTAGTAAACACATTTGAAGACATATTATAGTCTGACTCATTATAATAATTTGCCTCATCTTCTACCCCTATTTCTATTTTAGTTCCCTTTATTCTATCTACATTTTCATTAGTAAAGGTATTATTTTTGTCACTTGTTTCCATACAAAGGTACTCCTACTGCTGGAATAACCATACTAATACTACCAATAAAATACTACAAAAACAAAATCTAAAACATTTTTGTTTAAAACCTCGTTGTGGTCTTTCTGTGACTTCAACTTCTGCCATTTCAATCTGAGAAAATGTCTTCTCTCTTTTTCTTTCTTTGTCTCTTTAATTTTCTTTTTATTTTAAGGAGGTCTCAATTTGCTTTCATCAATCTGTGCAACATGAACCCTTTCTGTTTCTTCACTTAAATCTAAGTTTTCAAATTCTTCGAGTATAACGTAGGTCCACTCAGGGGCCTTATATTTTCTATTTAAATTTCTCAATCTTGGGCTTCTTCGTGTAATTTTTACTAAGGTTTGTTTAGGTTCTGTTTGACTCGTAACTTCGTTTACTTGTTCTGGTTTCCTTTCTGATTTTC
This sequence comes from Calotriton arnoldi, assembly GCA_963921515.1. Classification (NCBI taxonomy): domain Eukaryota; kingdom Metazoa; phylum Chordata; class Amphibia; order Caudata; family Salamandridae; genus Calotriton; species Calotriton arnoldi. Next base: position 137,606 of record CAWUFW010003453.1, read on the forward strand.
TCAAATAATATCTTAATTTCTTCACTCCTTCTAGCCAATTATCTCCTTTTCTAACTCTTTTGACCTGTACTGCACTTTCACCTTCTTTATCTCCTTTTAAAGTCCTTTTATTTTCACTTAATCTAGGCACAATCTGTCCTTGTTCTTTATTTTCTGTGTTTGAACCTTCCTCTACTTGCACCTGTTCAGGTCTTATTAAAATTTGTTCTTCTTCTTCTGCCTGAACTTGTTCTTCTAGATCTACCTTATCCTGTTCAGGTCTTATTTCAGATTGTTTTTCTTCTTCCACCTGAACTTGTTCTTCTAATTCTGCCTTTCCCTCCTCAGGTTCCTGAATGTCTTTGTTTATCTCGACCTGAGTGTGTTCTTCTTCCCCTGTCCTTCCCTGTCTACCTTCCTGTCTTTTCAGTTTTGTTATTCTTCTCGTTTCGACAGCATCATCAGGTATTTCAATTATTGGTATCCAATCTTCCTGACTTGTACTTGGCTGTTCGTCATATAGTTGTCTTTCAGAATCTATCACTCTAGACTCTTCAATTTCACAGCTTTCAACTTCTGACGTTTCAGCCTGTTCAGTCAGTGGTTGCTCTTGTTGCTCTGATGGGCTAGGAACTCTTCTGGTATGACTAGCATGAATCCAGTTGGGCAAACCTGCACACTTCACTGCTGTGGTAGTGACTAGTATGACTTGACGCGGTTTATCCCACCTTGGTGCTAGACAGGACTTTATTGCGTGTTTCTTCACTAGCACCCAATCTCCAGGATTCAAATCATGTGCTTGGTCTGGCTGTCTTTCAACTGCGTCTTCTCCAACCTGGTGAGAGACAGAACGCACCATTTCAGCCAAACCTTTGCAATAGTCCAATACCAGATCATCAGTTATAGTCATTAACTTATTTCCAGGAATAATTGCTTGTCTCATTGCCCTTCCCATGAGAATCTCATGTGGACTCATTCCTGACTTTCTGTCAGGAATACTTCTGCGACCCATCAGTACAAGAGGTAATGCATCTGGCCATTTCAGCATTGTGGATGCACATACTTTCCCTAATCTTGACTTGATTGTGCCATTTAGCTGTTCAACTATTCCAGAAGCCTCTGGACGATAGGCACAGTGCAGTTTCTGTTCAATGTTAAATGCAGCACAGATTAATCGAATTATCTCATTATTAAAATGAGGTCCTCTATCTGATTCCAAAGTGACTGGAAAACCAAAACGAAGAATCAACTCCCTCAACAATAGTTTAGCAACTGTAAGACTGTCATTTCTTCTGGTGGGGTATGCCTCCACCCATCTTGAGAACAGGCACACTATGACAAGTACATACTTTAGTCCATTACAAGGAGGCAACTCAATGAAATCTAACTGCAACCTGGTGAAGGGTCCTTCTGCCTTTCCAATTTTTCCCCAACTAACCACTGTCTTCCTACCTGGTTTTTGCTGCTGACAAGTTAAGCATCTTTGGCAAAGGCTTTCTGCGACTACCCTGAATTTCGGATTGTACCAACTCTGTCTGAATAATATGATCATTGAATCTCTCCCTATGTGTGTTGCTCCATGATAAGCTCTTGCCATTTTAGAGAGCAAACAATCTGGCATGACTGGTCTTCCATCTAAATACACCCATATTTCATCTTCCGACCTTTTTGTACAAGCTGATTTTATCCAAATTTCTTTTTCCTTTTCCTCAACTTCTTCCTGCAACTGCCTAATCTCATCCCATGTTTCTGGTATTGAGAAAAACATAAGTTGGCAGCTGGTTTCACCTGTTTCAATTTTTCTGTTTATTGCCATTGTATTTTTCGCACAATATCGAGCAATTTGGTCAGCATGTCTATTGCCTGCTACCACATAGTCATTTCCTGACTGATGTGCAGCGCGTTTAACAACTGCTACTTCTTTTGGCAATTGTAATGCTTCCAGCAGATCTTTCACATTTTTACTGTTCCTAATAGGAGATCCTGAAGAAGTCAGAAATCCCCTCTGCATTCAGAGTTGGCCAAAATCATGCACAACCCCGAAACCATATTGACTGTCCGTAAATATGGTTATTCTCCAATTTTTCCCATTTTTGCATGTCTTTGTTAAGGCCACCAATTCGGCTACTTGTGCAGATTTGACTCCCGGTAAACAGGATGCTTCAATGACCCCCGATATTTTACACACAGCATAAGCAGCACTTAATCCTCCTTCTTCATTTCTCAGACAAGACCCATCCACAAATAACTCATGATCAGCTTCCTTTAATGGTGTTTCTTTTATGTCAGGACGGGACTTGGTACACAATTCATTCACATCCAAACAATCATGATCGATTTCATCTCTTACTTCCTCATTGCATGGGTCTGGCAATAATGTGGCAGGGTTCATGACTGTACATCTTATTACTGTCACATTGTCTGCTCCCAAAATCACTCTTTCATACTTAGTCAGCCGACTAGGTGTGAGATGTTGTGTTCTTGTTCTTGTCAGAAGAATTTCAACTGAGTGTGGAACATAGACTTTTACAGAATGTCCCATCACTATTGACTCACTTTGCTCCAGACTCATACAAGTAGCAGCAACTGCTTTTGAGCAGCCAGGTAAAGCTGAAGCCACTGGATCCAATGTGGCAGAAAAATACGCCACTGGACGTCGGCTCAGTCCATGTCTCTGTGTTAAGACTGAAAGTGCACAATTTTCTCTCTCACAGCAAAACAACGTAAATTCTCTTGAATAATCAGGCATGCCCAAGGCAGGAGCTTCACACAAACAATTCCGCAATTTCACAAAAGCTTCCAAACATTCATCATTCCAATCAATTGGATCTTTTGCTCTTTTTCGGGTCAATTGTATCAATGGTTTTGCTAGCATGGAAAAACTGTTAATCCACTGCCTACAGTACCCAACCACTCCCAGGAACATTCTCATTTCTTTTTGCGTCTGAGGTAGTTGCATCTCTTTGATTATTTTTATTCTCTCCGGTGTCACTTTTCTTACTCCTCTTTCTATTTTATGCCCTAAATATTTAACTTCTTGTTGACAGAACTGTAATTTTTCTGAAGACACCTTGTGTCCTCCTTCAGCCAAATGGTTCAGTAATGCCATTGTGTCAGTGACACAATCTTCTCGTGTTTTTGATGCCACCAGTAGGTCATCAATGTACTGAACCAGAACCGAATTTCCAGGCATAACTAATGACTCTAGGCACTTTTTCAGGATTTGGTTAAAAATTGAGGGACTCTCTGTGTACCCTTGAGGAACTCGGCACCATGCGAAAATACGATCTTCAAATTTAAAGGCAAAAAGATACTGGCTAGCTGGGTGCAAAGGAATAGAAAAGAACGCTTGGCATAAATCAATTACTGTAAACCAGCCTGCATTCCAAGGTATCTGATAAAGGATCACTGCTGGATTTGGCACTATTGGGCAACATGGCACTACAATTTTATTTATTTTTCGTAAATCTTGCACTATTCTATATTTTCCACTAGGCTTTTTAAGTCCCATGATTGGTGAGTTACAGGGACTACTCATTATTTCTTTTAAAATGCCTTGTTTAACCATTCGATCAATTTCTGGAATAATTCCTGCTTTTACTTCTGGACTCATCTTGTATTGTCGTGTGTTTAGATAAACTGCACCTTCCTTCACTGTCACTTTCACTGGGTCTACATTTGACATCAGCCCAATATCTTTCCCTGTAAAATCCCAAACTTCTGGATTGACTGTGGCTTTCAACTCTTCCGGCAATTCATTTTCAGTCATTAATGAAAACATCTCATCTACTTCTGTTCCTTGCTTCACTAGCATCATTTTGTATATAACATCCTCATCAGGGGTCTGGAAAGCGACACCATCTGGTGTACAATAGATCATGCAATTCATCTTGCACAATAGATCTCTTCCCAACAGATTTACAGGACTGGAATCGCAAACTACAAATCGATGCATTTCTTTAAAGTTTCCGATATGTACCTCCATCGGTTTTGTGATTGGGGTTCTAATCTGTTGATTTGACACTCCTACAACTTGGATGGACTCTCCCGAGAGGGGTAGGTTTGGGATGTCTGCTGTTCTCACAGTAGACCGGGTAGCACCAGTATCCAATAGAAAAGTGATGTCTTTACCTTCCACTTTCCCATCAACAAATGGACCTGACTGATCTACCGGCAAGGATGCGCCAAGCACGCACTCCTCTTCCTCCCCCATCAGGCACCGTCATTGCACAAAGTCTGAGTTTTCCTCATCATTCTGCAAATAATATTGTGTAACTGTTCTATTATTCTTACCACTTTCTCCTTGAAATCCGGTGCTCGTACTGAACTTTTGGTGGTTCACAAAATTTGGCATAGGACCTGGTGGCACCTGATATTGTGGAGTAACTACCTGCTGCTGCTGATTCATAAGTACTTCATTCTGCATCTGTGGAATTAAATTTTGATTTGGCCCATTATTATTCTGAATACTCTTACACTCGTTCTTCCAATGTCCAAACTTTCCGCACGCATGACAAGGAAACATCTTCTTTGCTTCTTCTCTGTTCATTCGTCCTCTATATTTACTACCATTTGCCACTTGATCATTCTGACTCTGCTCTTTCTCTTGATTATCAGTCTGAGTATTGGTTTTATTCTCCTGCTGCTCTGCCAACTTTACTTGTGCCCACATCATTTTCTCCTTTAACTTTCTACGCCTCGCCTCAATGTCGTCTCCGCAATATTTTGCATACTTTAAAATTTCATCCACTGTCTTACTCTGCCAACACAACATGTGCTGCTGAATCATCTGACTAATCTCTGGTTTCAAACCATATACAAACCGATACACAAAATGTCCCATATCCTTATCACCAATATTCTCAAAACCACTATACTGTTTAAACACCTGCAGTAACCTTTCATAATACCCATGTACAGACACATTTGGTTCTTGAGTTGTCCTATCTATCTTTACCCAATCTGTTTCTTTAGGAGGAATTTTCCCTTTCAAGTATGTAATCACTTGGTGATATTTCTTCATCACCTCCTCTGAGGGTGCTCCTGTCTTCGAGTCTCTAGCATACTCCTCACTTGGCCAATCAATTGTAATTTTACACTCTGTCCATAAATCAGCAGGTACCACAATGTCAAATAAACCATCCAAATCTTTCAATAAAACCTTTGAAACGTTCACAAATCTTTCCACCTGTTTATACCATTCCACTGGTTTCTCTCTCAATTTTGGAAAGTCATTTGTAAATGACAAAATATCTTGTCTACTCCAAGGAACATGAACGTATCCACCTCCTGGAACCTCTCTCATTGGACACAATTTCTCAACCTTTTCTATTTCCCTTACTGGAAATGCAGATGATGCTTCTCTCGCTTGAACTTCCTCTTTCTTTCTTATCCATCTAATTCTCCATTTATCAATGTCTCCCCATTTTCGCAAAATATTCATTAATTCCTTTATCTGTAGTCTCTTACCAGAAGCATTTACACTTTCCAAATCCTTGTCAGTAAAATCCACTCGATATGGTTTCTGCAACAATTTCGATTTCCCTATATCTATTCCAATCTCTGAAGCGACTTCTGTTAGTTTCTCATGAAATACTCTTGCTCTCCTGGTTATGCTCTTACATAAAAATAATAACTCTTCATCATTATAAACGTTCAATCTTTCTGTGCTCACACTCCCCACTATCATTTCTTCCAATTCCACTTTCAATCTGCTGATATCTAGCATCTTTGGTGGTGGGTTTCGATTATCTATTTCCTGTGCCCATCTTTCTATATCTTCAGGGGTAACTACTGTTGCACCTCCAGCTCCTATAGTAACCAAAGATCTCTTCTCTCTCAAATTTGTGGGCGTAGCTCTTTTCGGAGTTTCAGTTGAAAGTTCTACATTTGGGAGATCCATTAGTGAAATAACTGATTCACTTTCACTGACCTGATCATCTGTAATTATTACTTCTTTTCTGGGGCTATTCAACGGAATTGTTACAGTTTGTGGTTTCTGGCAAGTCTTTTTATCTCCATACAATGGAATTACCGGACCAATGGTCACTGGTACTGTCAAAGCTTCAGCATTTAAATTTAATTGGCTTATTTTCTGAACTAATTCTTCTCTTGTTTTATTCAAAATATCTCTCTCATTATCCTGCAGCACCCTATTAAATGACGTATCATGTAAAATTTGTGGGGTTAAAGGCATTCCTATCACTGGTGCACTTGGGGTAATCTTACTAGTTGCTTCTTGATACGGTGGTGGATTTCTAATTAAAATATCCTCTAATAACTCATCATCTGATTCACCATATCCTGTTGTATTCAAGTGTTTCGTTTTCTCTTTACACTTTCCTCCAGACTGTTCATCAGCCATTAATACTGGATACAAACCTTCTGATACCATAGCTCTCCTCCATTGTTTCATCTGCCCTTCGCGTGACTCATGCAAGTGTCTAGGGAAAAATCCTCTATATCTCCCACTTCTGCATTTTTCGCATTCATATGTCTCAGTCTCCCATTCTTCTAAAGCCTCATATTGAGTTAACCTAGGTCTTGGTTCTAAATCATTCATTCTCATTCTCAAATTCTGAAGAATTCTCCCGTTAAATGTACCATTTTCAGGAAACGCTAGCACTCCATCACCTTTCGTATATTCTATCCAATTTTCCAACCACACGCAAGTATGATATCCTCTTTCCATCATCATGAAAGAAGCTGGTGTCTTCGGTGGCGGAATAGGAATTCCTTCCCTAGTTAACACAGGCTTATCTTTCTTAAAGAAATTCTTAATTCTCTTTATAAATGACATTTTTCTCTTTTCTCCATACATCCTAAATGAACGATATATAAAATTGTATTCTGCAAACCCTTGAAATCTTCTAACTGCGCGTCTCACACTGGCAGTCAAATCAGAATCCTGCATACAATTTCTCTTTCTACCAATCCTAGCGCGGCTTCTAACTGATTATCCAATCAAACTCAGGCTCACGCTCGTGGTCTGACCAATGCCAGCGCGGCCTTTTGTGACGTCAGTTCTGCTCCTTACTACTGACCCCTCCTTTACAAGGCTGCTTTTGTCCCACGCCCGCTGTTTCTACCAATCCCAGAGCGGCTCACTATGATGTCAGTACAACTCCGGCGACTGACCCTCCCTTCACAAGGTAATACGAAAAACCTATTTCTTAATACTTTTTCATTAAATTCTTTGTTATTAACAACATAAAAACATTCGCTACTCTGTCTGTTCCACTAAACCAAAGGATAGAATTTTCGACTTATTCTGGAGTCTCAGAATTGCTCCTCTTCTATTGCGAGTAAAAACCTCTGTTTACCCTTCACTCAAGCTCCAGAGAACCTGCTACTCCTCCAGTGTCACCCGTATTGGGAAATGAGACCAAAGTTTCACCAGCGAACCCCTTTTGCTATCATTCGCACTCCACTTTTATACGAAATAGTCCCTAGTTTAACACTGCCAGCCCTACCTAGCTTCTCAGTGTTATTCCAACAGACGAGTAACCTCACTGCAGTATGGCTTCTGTCACCACCCGCTATTCATTTCCCGGGAATTCTGGACAACATAGAACAAAGACGCTAACTCTTTTGTTAAAACATAAATCAATAATCAATAATCTATACTTATCACCAAACTAGTCAATAATAACCATAGCTCTGCTACCAGAAAACTGATCCAGTGGTATACTTTAACAACAGAAACTCCACTACCATATAATCACCTGGGCCCATAAATCACAACACACTCCGTATCAAGTAGACCGCTGGAGTCTTTATAGTTTTATCATTTTCATATTTCTCAAGATTAGTTATTTAACATTCCTAACTAACCTTTCACTGATCAAAAAGTTCTTTCCTCTGGTCGATGGACCATTAGTTGAACTAATTGATGGTGATAATGAACATAACTCTTAACTGTTCTTTAATTAAAGAAAAATAACCACAGACTCGGGAAGTTTTAAGATCTTTATCTAAATTAAATGCATGTGAACCATCTCAAATTTTCAGCACGAAACACCCTCATTCATAAGAGTGTAATTTCAATAGAAAATACTTCAGACTCATGCAACAACTATGCTCAGAAAAGAGAGGATAGAGAGAAAAGAACATCTCCAAACGGACAAGGAATAATAATTACCAAGGATGGTGTGAAGATCAAACCCCCTGGCCAAAGGGTTGGTGTGGGTCCCCCGAGATAGATCAGGAGACAAAGACTTCAGGACAGGATTCAGGACATGATACTTAACCTCTCTAAATACCGACGGTTGCATCACACCCCTCTCAGACACTCTCTTCCTCCTCGTGTTTCTTCCGCGATCCTCTTATCTAACCCAATTAAATTAAGAAGGTTCTGCATTCGGTTTCTTCATCAGCATCTCACAGCATCTCTTCCAGCATCAGCACCACCCACAGCACCGACAGCATCCTGAGCTCTGCTCTGCTCCGCGCACTGCTAAATTAACTAAACTACCTCAATTATACCCTTCGTTCATCATGTACCACCCACTAAAGTTTAAATATCGTAAAAATACGAATTCTAATTGGTCAGGCAAGGGGGGATGATCATCACACCATGCTTACACATTACTTTTATTCTATCATTCTATTGTTTGCAAACCCATCCCCTTAAACTTTATTCATTTCATTCGTTCCCATAAATATTCAAACTTTACTTGCAACAATTATTACAAGTCATGAATATAAGTCTTCTTGACTGAACTCTTCACCCTCTTGTTCTCAGGGTACATCATTCTCGTCCTTGGACGGCTGACAAATTCTTAGTCATCCTTCCGGGTTAACTTTTTTTGTGAGCTTGCGCATAAATCACGTGACTCAGCTTACTCTGATCAATTAGAAAGGCCCAAATGCGCACTAATAATAAAGTCAAAAAGACAAAAGTTACTTTCACAAATAAATGATTTCACTGTATACCACCCATCTCTACTCTAACCCTCTTCACTTATTAATACTTTTCCCGCATTAGCATTAGTAAAATAGCTGATTTTCCTTTCGGCTAAGCAGATGCCATCTATGCGAGTCTTCAAGTCTCCATTTTAATGCCTTCTGCACATGCGCTAGAATTTCCCTCCAATTGTTAGTCCGTCATATTGCGTAGATGCAATTGACGCATGCGCACAATAGTTTCCCCGTTTAAAGCGGTATGAGTCCGTTGTCTTTGTTATTTTCATTAGTGCACACATAGGCAAGCTTCTCTAACCCACGTGTTTCAGTGGTGCGTGTTATTATTTACAAGACACGGTTAGTAATTTCGTTAAGTTAAACGAGAGGATTGTTTTCGAGCAAGCCTCTTTCTTTACGAGTCCTTGCTCCATCACAGTCTAATGACAGCTTCAAGCTGGCAAGGGCAACAAACATCTTAAAGTAATCATATCACCCATGCGGAATCTAAAACTCAAACAAGTGTTCTCAAGATAGTGTAAGTAATACGTTTTCAATGGGGAATTTTAATTTTTCCATGTGAGTTTCTTTTCAATAATGGCAAATCATTGAACTTGTGACGAAGCACTTATGGGCATATTTACTAAGGGTGGGCCGAGCTGGCGTAGTGCCTCTACGCGTAGCTCCACGGAGTTTGAAAAAAACTAAGTGGAGCTACGCTTCGCTACGCTCTCCATGCATGCGCACTCGCAAGATGTACAACGTAGTGTTTTTTTCAATGAAGAAGGACGCGAGAGAAGCAGGAAGGAGAACGGCCAGGCAGCGGAGGCAGCAGAAACGCAAGTAAGTGACTTCTTTTATCATTTTTAAATAATTTGGGAGGGGGGAGGGAGCGGCTAACTACGCTCCGCCACGGAGTCGGAGTTTTGTCTACCTCCGCGTTCGCAACGGAGCGCGGAGTAGGCAAATCTCCGCAAACTCCGCTGGCGCAGCGGAGTTACCCGCCCAGGGTTAATATTTACTAAAACTTCATGCAACGCAGGGCAGCAAGCAAAGTTGCTGTACTGCTTTGCGTGAACAGGAGAGTGTTGTATTCCTCTTAGGGTGTCCATACACGGGCTTTCCTGTATCATGTCCTTATATAGGCACAATTCGCCCTGCCCTGCATAAAATCCCAGTCCTTATTTAGGCATTAAACCGTGCACTCCAAATACAGGCATGGTCTCTGACTTCCGTCCACCCTAACGTCACAACGAGTTCTTGAAGAACAGACCCTTAGGCTTCGGGAGTTTCCCTAGCACAGGACTATTGATTTCTTCAAGGACTCATCTATATTGCATGAACCGTTATACCTTAGGGGTTCATTCATGACGTCTTCCGCTGTCCGATTCACGTCAATGCTAACATTCTGAGGTACCTCTCAGGTATAAATATACCTTCCCTAGCCCTCGTAAACTAGAGGAGACCTCGACTTCAGAGGAGCCCGTTTCCCGGCCTGACGCACTGAGAAGACGCTGTCATCCCTGCACGTAGAGAGTCCAGCTTCCAGTGATCTGACTTCCCTCGCGGGGTGTTGGAGTTCGAGTCAGGCAAGAGATTCCCACCTCTCTCATTCTTAAGGTATGGAGCTGACTAGAAACCTAGAGGGACTCTTGGCATACTAGGCATACTAGGCTTAACATACTCTTAGTATACCATAGTAAGGAATACTTCACCTACTTCATACCTCTCCCTACACCTAGGTTAGGTTAGGGACATTGGGGTAGAACTAGCTTAGAAACGCATCGTATGAGTACTCGCATTTTTAGTCTATGTTATTTATGTAAATGAATATCTACTAAAAATCATGCTAGCGCAGTATTATTTATTTCTATCTGCTTACGCTGTACATTATTTATCTTGCATACTGTCTTGTGATCGTAACCGCATATTTTACTTACACGAGAAACAAGACTGTTCAATAAATCTTTTATTGAAACGCCCGTCTATTCTTTCTGTGTAACTTTGAGGAAAACTAAGTATGCACGATTGAGCTGAGTGAAATAGTTATCTATTGTTTCCACGACTCTGGGACACGTTCTGATTCTAAAGGGAAACAAAGTGGTCATGTTTTGCGGCTGCCAGAAACTACTCCCTTCTTGTTTATCAAGGAGTTTCTAGTGGCCTCTGAGCTAGCTGGCACAAGTAATTAAGTTTAATATACTCGATAGGGACATACTGACCTTAGTCCTATGTCAAACCTATAGGGGATATTATTCCAATGCGCAGAGCCTATTAGGGAAATAGGAGCTACACTACATGGCGCCCAGCGTTTGGTAAGGCGGTAATTTAACGTTAGATACTAAGTAACTCAGCCGTGCTTTTTCTCTCAGAGACCCCTACCCATATACTCCAAAAGACGTCTGGAGTGGGCAGGGTTAAGTATCCACCACGGCTACATAGGGAAGTACCCTATATATTAGCTGTTTGGTTTGCTCAACGTTGAAGGATACAGTGTTCCAAAATATTGTGCACCTTATCTTTGTTTTCTTGAAACTTGTTCTACATTTTTCAAAAAACAAAATGCCTGACTCCGACAATGACACTGGTGCGGCGGCAAATCCAGCCCAAGCAGCAGCTTTTAACATTACCGGTTTAAATGAAACCGAGGAGGGTGTTATAGACATCCATCCAAACTTAAGAAGAGCCATCACTCTAAAACTCATAAAACATGGCCTACCACCATGAGGCGGTAGGGCAGTTTTCGTGATAGAGGCACACGAATCCTTTCAGACAGAGGTATTCTATTCATGGGTAATATTTCCTGAATCCAATTCAGTAACACACATGTTTCACTTCTACAAAGAAGATGATCCACCAGAGGAATACATTCCTTTCGAGGATATTGAAATTCCATTAACATACCAGGAGCATCAGCTCTGGTTTAAAGGCGCCCTAAAACATCACAGAAACATTACCAGGCTCGGTCCACTAGGTAGACCAGGAGCAACATGGCCGATTCTAGCCGGCTACACACCTCATCCTGAACTTGAAATAATGTCAGACGAGGAACTACTTACTCAACTTACAGAGTTAATAAAAATCTACAGACAATTGGTTCAATATGTCATGCGGACTTTCACAGTCCAACAACCATTAACCATTCCAAATCAAACTCCCCAACAGGGGAATACACTAAAAATTACACCACAGACTCTATACGCAGTAATGGGTAAAATGCCCACAAAACGTGAGCAAATTCCATTTTGGATAGCTCAAAACATTACTCAAATCGAAGCAGTATTTCCAAATACTAGCCCGTATGAGAAACACAGAATACTGACAATCAGTTTACCAATGGGGATCACACCACAACTGGAAGACTGCACCACTTGGGGCTCAGTCTTTGTTGCCATCTATACTAAAACACATGGCATTCCGTCAATTGCGGTAATACCTGATGTCCTGAAACAAATTCAAAACGAATACGGGGCAGAGCCTGCTCTGAATTTAGGTATGAAATTACTGAAAAATTTCGACCAGGTCTCAACAATAATATTATCTAATATTAAAGGGGAGGCAGCAGCAGTGGCGATCCGCCAAAATTAAGGGAATTTGATGTTACAGAACATCAAACAGAGCTACCCAGAATTATAGAAAAATCTTATGCAGAATTAGGCAGAGACAGTTTGGGTGGAAGACCAGTGAAGCCGAAACTATCTGAAAGTCCTGAGAAGAACTCAACTAAACAAACTCCTACATCTTCTAAAAAGAGGTGGGAGACTAATAAACAAAATTCAAACGAGAAACGTTCTCAATCCTGAGGTAGGTCTCCTCAAAAGGAGCCCTCTGAAAGGAGGTATAACCTCAGGAATAGGGATAATTTGAAAAAGCCTGACAGGTATCAAGATACTGATACACGTTCCTCTCGTCCCTTTCAGATCTCATCACAGACTTCGGAAAGAAGAGGACGGTCAGAACATAGAGAAGAACGCGTGAAATCCAAGGAAGAGAAACACGCTCCAAAAAATAAAACAAAACCTCAATTCTCCAAAAAGAAAGTAGCAGGTCTAAAGATCAGACATGCCGAGAATACTGAGAACACAATTCAAGAACGGAGAATGGGCTCAGACAATGCTGGACAGTGCAGCAGAAGTCACAATAGCTCGCCAGAACCTGAAGGAACTTCTGGAGATAGTGGACTTGAATGAGTACATTACAGTTGAGACTGTGGACACCAGGGTTAGTACTCCACAAAAGTTATATGAAATAACACTCCGGATGGAGGGAGACATACCTAGACAGGTGAAAGCACTTTTTTGGGAAAGACTATCAAGGGGCTATGACATACTTCTAGCAGAAAAAGACTGGCCACCACAATTTGTCAGGGAGTGCCCACACGGCGAGGACATTATTATGCCTGCCTTCTCCAACCACATTCCAATTCACCTAAAATATACATATGCCAGGAAATGGGCAGTAGCCCAGGCCCCAGCATTATATAAAAATCATGTAGGATGGGATGAGGACTCGCCTCACCATAAAATACATCTAAAACATGAACCAACTGCGCAAAGGCAGTACCCGATAAAGCAAGAAGCTAAAAAACAGGTCAGGGAGATCTTAGATCAACTTGAATACCACGGGGTGATTGAAACATGCACCTCCTCCATGAACAATCCTTTGTTTCCTGTCTCCAAACCAGACAACACATATCGTCTAGTTTTGGATTACAGACACTTAAACACTTGTTCTAAAACTTTTGCAGTGCAAAATGCACATAGCACAGCATTAATGAATAACATTGTGCATAAAAAATATAAAACCACATTAGACATCTCAAATGGTTTCTTTTGTCAAAACATAGCACCTGAAAGCAGGTACTTAACAGCATTCTCCATAATGGGGACCCAGCGTCAATTTTGTCGACACCCACAAGGGTTCAAGAACAGCCCAGGTTTATTCTCAGCGAGGGTAACGGAGTTACTACAAATCTATGACAATGAGGCATTGTCCTATGTCGATGATATCTATCTGACAGACGATGACCTGGACAAACACTTGAACAGGGTGAGCACCATTATACTGGGCTTCGCCTCTGAGGGCTACAAATTCAACTTTAAAAAGTCCAGAATTGCCCATCTCAATGTCCTATTTCTAGGATATGAGCTTTCAAGTGAAGGCAAGAGCTTGGCAGCTAACTTTCTAGAGAAATGTGCGCTGATCCAACCTCCAAAAACGCAAAAAAACTTACAATGCATCCTGGGTTTCCTAAATTTTGGAAGAACATACATTCTAAATTACGCAGAAAGGGTTAAACCTCTCTACGCATTAATGAAACCTGATTTTTCCATCAGAAACTGGACAAATGAACACACAGAAATCTTGCGTTCACTCCAGGATAACATGTTAGCAACAAATCACTTACAAACACGCTTAAGTCAACGCAACCTGGTGATCCGAATAATTTCGGGTCAATGCGGATTCACCTACTTAACATTTAATGAGGGTGAAAAAATACCAATCGCATACAAATCTCATTTGTATACACAAGCGGAAATGCGCTTCACTTCAACTGAAAAAATTCTAACAGCAGTTCAAACCGCTGTAGCAAAAGAAAGAGCCTTAGCCCAAGGGAAACGCATTATTGTCGTAACCCCAGTACCAGCATTAGAAGCGGTCACAAAAGCAAGCATTCCAAATGCAAAAGCATTACATCCAAGATGGATACAATGGGTTAATTCTCTTGCTGCAACAGATGTTGAATATGTTTTTGACCCAGATTTAAAAACACAAGCATTCCTGCAATATGAACAAGAATGTCCTCTGCCCACTGAAATTCTGCCTCTCGATCAGTACGAATTCATAATTTACATTGACAGATCCGCACAGCCCGCAACAGGGAGTAAGCAAGCTTACAGTGCAGCATGTGCAATCATTAAAGGTCGCATGCGAGATGGCATCTTCAGACCTATGGTCACAAAAACCCAGGGGCATATTATCAAGAACGGCGTTAAAATTATCGCCGCTTTAGCGGCAGAAAACTGCCGCTAAAGCGGCGATAATGGGCTTGATAATATGCCCTTGAGAATTCCAATAGAAGCCCATGTTGACACCAGAACATTGGCTTCTATTGGAATTTTCAAGGGCTTATTATCAAGCCCATTATCGCCGCTTTAGCTGCAGTTTTCTGCCGCTAAAGCGGCGATAATTTTGATGCCGTTTCTTGATAATATGCCCCCCAGTCTCTAGGAGATTGTACAGCTCAGCGAGCTGAACTACAAGCCTTCAAACTGGCACTTGAAAGTAGAGATCGAGAATTCCCCACACTGATAGTGTGCGATTCCTTTTACTGTGTTCAGTCGTATAATGAATATATACAAAACTGGCTTGAAAATGGTTTCAAAGATGCGAAAGGTGGCACAATAAAGCACAAAACGCTTTGGGAACAAGTAGTTCAGTTGAAAAACGAACTACCAAAGGCTCACGTGATCCACACACTGAGTCATCAATGTGATGGCGTTCACATTGCAGGGAATTCATTGGCTGACGAAGCTGCAAAGGGGGCTGTTCAGACGGCTTCCGTAGCTGCGATCACTCGTTCAAAAACAAAAATAGACAGTGAGATAATGTTGGCTGTCAATTCTACAAGCAAAGGCAGTGGTGCAGCGTTACCAAAATTTTTTCCACTCAAGTACTCTTATGTAATTGATGCGAACAGCGTTCCTTTTGCTCGAATCCCTGGAGTGGGGGATAGGGTAATTCCAAACATGGAACGTAGAGCAGCTTTGATTTATGAAGCACATTTGGGGGAGGGTCTGTCACATCAAGGGATCTCTAAAACAATTTTGACGTTAAAAGAGATGTACTGGTGGCCTGGAATGAATACAGAAATTCACATATTCATCAATAACTGCTTAGACTGTAAATTACAGCGAGAAAGCCACCAGACACCATGCTGCAAATGCAGCTGCCCAGTACAGACACCGCTGTTAGACAGCATTAGACTATCTACGCGCATGCGTCCTTCTGGACAAATGCAATCCCACAAATACTGAATCAAGGTTCCTATGGATATGGCCTCAGCGCTCGTCTGACGCTCAAACTGATATAAAAGATTTGCGAGTCTTTATCGGCACATACGCAATAGGCACGCTACATTCTGACCAGGGCCCTGCGTTTAGCTCTCGGGCTTACAAAGAAGCCATGGCCAGTCTGGGCGTTGCATTGCGGTACTCCTCTCCATTCCATCCTGAGGGAAATTCGGTTGTGGAAAGGAAAAACCGGGACATAAAGCAGTCTATAACAGCTAGGGAATTAGGTTCGGGTGATGGGTGGGTCAAACATCTTTATGGGGTCCAACGCTCATTAAACAATCTGCCAAGAAGTTCTCTAGGGGGGTCACTCCATATGAGGTCCTATTTGGGACAAGAATGTGGGTACCAGACCTCGATCACGTAGGCACAGTGGTGGAAAATAAAACGTTTGATATCAAAGATCGTTTGGCTGTTTTACAGGAACTCAATGAACTAAGATTGAAACAAAGCAACGTAGTCCTGCAGCCAACCACCACTGGGGAAAAACCGGCGGTCCCAGCAAGGCCTGTCTGGATTCCAAAAGTTGGGGATCTAGTCAGAGAAAAGATTGCGGACAAGAAGGAATTTGGACTTTCTTACAGACAACCAGTACCTGTCCTAGCAGTTCAAGGAACAAGAACAGTACTTCTGCCGCCCCTTGCTGGAAGAAAGGAGAAAAGATTTGTGTCCATCGACCTCATCAAACCACAATATGTGGCCAATACTAAATAGTAGGCCTCGTGGACTCCGCCCTAGTAGCAGACACACTCCTCTCGCTACTATCCAAGAGGTTCAGACTGAAAGACTGATAACCATTGAGACTTCAGCAGTAATAAATGAAGGACTGAGCAACAATGCTATGGAACTCATCCCTCTTGAAAATCAAGTAACAGTTCATCCAAATACACCTGTCTACACCAATGTAGCACGTGATCAACTGGTTCCAGCGATTTCTACAAATCCTGATGCAATTCCAACAATTGACATAACTGCTTCTGGCTATTTCATTAACTTTGATACGTTCTCAGAAGATCCGAGTGAACCTGAAACGACGCCAGCATCATTCAAACTCAAGCAGCAAGTACAAGACGTTCTTCACTTTCTGAAAAAGACTTATTTGGTTTCTCCATGGATTGAACTCTGGATTATATCTGGACTATTTGTTTTCCTGCTCTGGCTAGCTTTGGTTACAACTGTGAGCGTGCTTATAAGTGGCAGATACATCCATGTGAACACTGAAGGAAAAGATGTGAAGGTACTTTTGAAACCTCATAAATCTTCCCATCGTGAAGCAAGCGACTTGTCAACAGTGAACATCACAGCCGTTCCTATACAGGATAGTATAGTGTGGGACAAAACAGATTTTGATATCTTTGGCCCGACGGAACAATTGAACATTCCACATTTGTTTAAAATTTCACTAAGTGATCTCATTTCGTCCAGTACCTATTCTGATGATTGGGACTTTGAGACTGTTAACGACATAATGTTTGACCTAGAAAAATCTGCTGCATTTTCTAAAAATGAATATTTAGAGGGTTCATCAGACTATGAACAGCTGTATTGCTAAAACCACTATGGTCATCATTATTTGCATAAATCTGCATACCCTAGAAATGTGTTTATGTTTAACCAATGGGAGCATTGTCCTACACCACCACAAGGTAGTTCAAAAACATTTGCTAACAAGTTTCCATATTTTTCAGGTTACAATACATCTGATCCAGAAACGTTTTACTATAAAAATGTAAACAGAACAGGGCTGAAAATTATGTTAACTAATACAAAACAGATTTACTCTGCAACATTTATTGCCCGACTGTCTAGACAGGGTTTCGACTTATGGAAAGACACAATAGACACAAAAACTGTCTGGGGTACTAAAGATTGGCAAGTGCAGGGGATAGAAGCTTTATTTAGAGCCTGTATCATCCCTGAACAAATAATGTTTTTGAATGAAACTGTCCAACAAACATCTTGTCTTGGACTAGCCAAGATCAAAGAGATGAAAATACCTTCTGTACCATCACCTGCCAGTGACAATAAAACACAGGCAGCGGTTACAGTTGACCAAATACTACAACTCAACAGATCTAATCCTGATTGGAGAAAATGGTTGATCTGGCCCACAGACACGAACAACTGTCAGGAAAGATTCCTGAATAAAACTCAGGGCTTTACTATTCATAGGCCAGACTCAAGTTACGTCCAAAGACAGCATCCGGGGGTAGTAACAACATACAGTGTAGGAAAATTATGCCTCGATTGGCTGCAGAAATCTACACTACAGGAGGTGAAACAACACTTATCCTTACTTAAAGATGACGCAGACCTTAGGTAATTCTTGCTTGGACCAAGAAAACCGCGTCAAAAACGTTTCATATATGCCGGCATTTACGCTGCTTATAATGAAGCATGGAAAGTGTCACAGATGGAGGCCGCAGAACGAATACGTGAACTTGATCGTATTAATTTAGAGAAAACACTCACTGTGGCCGACAATGGGTTAACAACTTTGTCCTCCAGAATATATTCATTGGACAACATTGTATCCTCTGCTATCGACATACTAGAACAGGATTTGGCGAAGTTACAGCAAGGACAATCTCAATTACGTTCTATTGTGTTATTAAGCTGGACGCTGCAATCTTTACGTGCGGGCTATGTGCCTTGGCGTTTCATCAACTCGTCGGCTCTGTTTGCAGAATACAATCTAACTGATAAACAGATCGAACTGGCACAAAGAGGAGCAAGGTATACAGTGTTGAGCATTGAAAAACTGGAAAAATTACCATTCGCAGTGGCAGAAAAACTAGCTACAGAATGGCTCATTCATGTCAAAATCACATTACCTGTGACTACTTTTCAGTTTCAGTATTGCCTCAGACAAATGCAAGCAGGCAAATATGAAAGGTTGGGTAAGGAATACATTAAGACATCTTGGGATTTACCGTATACATATAGATGTTAGAGTGGGGATCGTGAAGTGTTTTTGAGCGGTACACACTGTAAAAGTGCACTGAGCGGTTCACTTATATGTCAGGACATTTCTTTACACGGGGCTTGCAATGGTTCTGTGGCAAATTTGTCTTGCCACCAGCAGGGTACACCAGCTGCTGTGATTAATCCAACGTTTGGACAACTTTCGAATGGGAGTTACCTCATGTTGAATGATCAGAGTTGCTGCGGCATGTTGCCAGGCATCCCATATCTAGTAACGGTCAACTCCAGGGTCACTTGCTGTATGCAAGTATTGTTTGCCCCAATAGACACAGTCAGGAGTCGCCTTTGTGGCCTTCGCTGAACGTCTCTTTTATAAGATTTGATACTTTAAGCAGAATGAAAGCCATGCTTTTACAGCAAACAGTGCCTTTGACCTCGGCCAAAGAAACCTATGATCTACAAGTAGCAAGGACTTCGGCTGAGATACAGACTTTAATACGTACAAACTGCCCTATACATTTCGTGGAAATGATAGGACGTATCTTTAACATGTCTGATACAAGCGGAATTGTACATGTATTTAAGAGCATCTGTTCCGGTCTGTTAGCACCTTTCCAGGCAATACTCGGAATCATCCCGAACTTTGCACATTCGGTGTTTGGTGGCATACCATTAATTCTAGCACTTGTTGCCGGAATTCTATTTCTCTTCCTGCTATTACGCTATGGCCAGCCTATTCGCAGACATCACTCCGAGCGAAATGGAGAAAGCTCTCCTTGAACGAAAGTGCAGTGAGCGAATAGTACAGCTTTTGGGCATGAATCGTCTACGGGACTTGAACACCACGTGGTTCCTGTCATTCAGACCAATCTGGCAAGATTGCATCTTACCTGACCTACGATGCCTGCTATGCGGTGAAGAATGCGTGTTAGACACCTGTCTGACATTTCCATCAGCAACGCCAACGGATATCGATACTCTGCTGGACCCGATTACGGCCCATGCTCTGTGTTGTCCCCAGAGGCTACCAATACTGATGACGGCATTCATTGAGATCTCACAGTCGCTTCCGGCTGCTGCTGAGGTACGAGATGGATCTACAGGCACACAGGTAACAACGGACGCGAACATTGCTGCGGCATCCTATGCTGAGAGCGATGCTTCACATCTCTGTGCAATTAATCTACTACACGAGGTGTTCCAACTGACACTAACTTCAGTGGACGATATTTTGTCTACAGAAATAGATGATCTCATGTTTACACCAGACCCGTACACTGACTCTGATTCGGCCCACAGTGTTCCAGAGATGCAGTAACAATTTGGCCTTCATATTTCAAAACTTGGAACTCTTCCCAAATTGAACTTTTTCCCATTTTTACAAACTAAATGGCAATTCAATCTGCTTGAAGTAGAACTAGCCTTATAGTACAGACTTCGCGGTACTTCCTCAGACATTTTGTCATCTTATTTGTCTACAAGAATCATTAATGACATGAAATGACTTTGATTTTTTAACAAACTTATCGATCATTTCTGTCCAATGTAACTGTAAGCTAATTTCATTCAAATTGCATTTAATTTCAAAATATATGCCTGAAATGAAAAGCAATGCTTAAATTGTATAGTACCTTTTGCATTTTAATAGGCTTTTTATATGCTTTTTTTAAATGCTTTTAAGAAATATTTTTAGCAATATGCGGTACTCCATTTAATGTTTAGCATTTTAAATGCTTAGCATTTTATTTATCGTACACACGAAAGTGGAGTGGGTGTTGTATTCCTCTTAGGGTGTCCATACACGGGCTTTCCTGTATCATGTCCTTATATAGGCACAATTCGCCCTGCCCTTATATAGGCATAAAATCCCAGTCCTTATTTAGGCATTAAACCGTGCACTCCAAATACAGGCATGGTCTCTGACATCCGTCCACCCTAACGTCACAACGAGTTCTTGAAGAACAGACCTTTAGGCTTCAGGAGTTTCCCTAGCACAGGACTATTGATTTCTTCAAGGACTCATCTATTATGCATGAACCGTTAAACCTTAGGGGTTCATTCATGACGTCTTCCGCTGTCCGATTCACGTCAATGCTAACATTCTGAGGTACCTCTCAGGTATAAATATACCTTCCCTAGCCCTTGTAAACTAGAGGAGACCTCGACTTCAGAGGAGCCCGTTTCCCGGCCTGACGCACTGAGAAGACGCTGTCATCCCTGCACGCAGAGAGTCCAGCTTCCAGTGATCTGACTTCCCTCGCGGGGTGTTGGAGTTCGAGTCTGGCAAGAGATTCCCACCTCTCTCATTCTTAAGGTATGGAGCTGACTAAAAACCTAGAGGGACTCTTGGCATACTAGGCATACTAGGCTTAACATACTCTTAGTATACCATAGTAAGGAATACTTCACCTACTTCATACCTCTCCCTACACCTAGGTTAGGTTAGGGACATTGGGGTAGAACTAGCTTAGAAACGCATCGTATGAGTACTCGCATTTTTAGTCTATGTTATTTATGTAAATGAATATCTACTAAAGATCATGCTAGCGCAGTATTATTTATTTCTACTGCTTACGCTGTACATTATTTATCTTGCATACTGTCTTGTGATCGTAACCGCACATTTTACTTACACGAGAAACAAGACTGTTCAATAAATCTTTTATTGAAACGCCCGTCTATTCTTTCTGTGTAACTTTGAGGAAAACTAAGTATGCACGATTGAGCTGAGTGAAATAGTTATCTATTGTTTCCACGACTCTGGGACACGTTCTGATTCTAAAATGAAACAAAGTAGTCATGTTTTGCGGCTGCCAGAAACTACTCCCTTCTTGTTTATCAAGGAGTTTCTAGTGGCCTCTGAGCTAGCTGGCAGAAGTAATTAAGTTTAATATACTCGATAGGGACATACTGACCTTAGTCCTATGTCAAACCTATAGGGGATATTATTCCAATGCGCAGAGCCTATTAGGGAAATAGGAGCTACACTACAAGAGAGCTGAACAGTGCTATATCTGCTAAGATAGGGCACTCTTAAGCTCTCTACCTGTGCTGGCGCACTTGAGGCTTCCTAGCACCCACGCAGTCACACTTGCGTGCAAGGGTGCCTACGTTATGGTTAGGATTGTTTTTGTGCAGGAAGGGATCCTGCACAAAAACAATCCTAAGTGTCAATTTCCTCTTTCTGTGAGTGATGCCGAATGCATACAGGAGAACTCTTTTACATACGCTGTTGTGTATATGTGTGTATATACACAGTCGCCAGTAGGTAGTTATGGTTAGGACATAGTTTCTATAGGAAAATCACTTTTTGTTTAGTTAATAACTTTGGTGCCATTTGACGAATCTTCACGAAATTTTCAAAACTAGTAGACCACTCAGTTCTGCTGTTGTCTGGAGAGTTCTGGGGTAATTCAACAAGGGGCTGCCAAGAAAAAGGGTGGTCCCACAACACGTTTTCCCCATGAATTTCCCAAAGGAAATTTGAACACCACTACAGCCCGAACCGCTGAATGGAATTACACCAAATTTGGCAAAAAGCTAGCTTTTGGTCCGGAAAGAGCCCTTTTTGAAATTTGGTGGAAATCCATTCAGTAGTTTTGGTGTTATTAAAGAAAATAAATTCCATATATCTAGAGATATGAATCCTCCACGGATCCGACAGATCTCATGGTGAGATCTGATTGGCAGCCAAAACTTCAACCAGGAAGTGTTGGTAGCCATCTTGGGACTCGGACCACGCTGAGTCCAAAGAAACAAACCCAACACAAAATACATAAGGGGCAGGGTAGGAATACCCTGAGCCCCTAGGCCTGGTGGTGGAGTCCCACAGGGGCCCAGCCTGGGGCCAGAAATGTTTTTTTTTTTTTACTTTTACCGCAAATTCACGGAGATCCGCAAATCCACTGTAATTGTTTTTTAAAAAATAGGTTTTTTTTTTAATGCCCCTCGGGAGTGCCAGGTCTTGAGGGTATGATTAGCATTATAATTAAGGGAGGGATTGCACATGACCCCCCTCCCTAGGTCAGTTTTGGCCCTGGGGACCCCATCCCCCGCGGCCTGGTAGAATAACAGTAGGGGAAGGACGGGCCATGCAGCTCCCACTCCTGGGTGGAATTTGGACCCGGGGACCCCATTCTCTGGGGTCCGGCCTTAATGTAAGTGGGAGGGGGCACATGCCAATTCTCCCGGGCAGATTTCCACCCAGTGGACCCCAACCCGGGGGGGCCAGGTCCTGTAAAGAAATGGGAGGGGGGGCCGCGCAGCCATTAATGGCCCTGAGGACCCCTTCCCCCAGGGCAGGCTCCAGCTATGTGCTGGGGTGCCCACTCCCGGGACATAGTAGTTTCCCTGTCTACACTGGTGTGGGTAGGGAAACTTGTGCTTGCTCTCACTTTTAAGCTCCCACTAAGCGAGATCAAGCGCTAAGTCCGCTCCCAGCGGGCGAGAGCATGAAAAATGCTCCCGCCCACTCGTAGCGGACTTTCTTCTGCTTCCCTGCTCCCACCGAAGCGAGCAGGGAAACAGATGAAAATACTGCTCCCGTCTGCAGGGAGCAGCATTTTTAGCTGCTCCCTGCGGGTGGGAGCAATGCCGGCTGCCGCTGGAGGTGGGGAGCCAGCTGGGGCCATGTGGGCATTGGGGCTCCCCCTGCCAGCCCCAACAATGGTGAAGTGGGTGCCCTTAGTGGGCTCTGGGACACCCACCCATTATTGGGCCGGCCCTGGGGAATGGGGTCCTATGGGCCAAAATAGGCCCAGGAGGAGAGGGGGCGCACGACCACCCTCCCCATTAATTAATTGCCAGGCCCCATGCAATGGGGTCCCCAGGGCCGAAATTGGCCCGGGGAGGTGGGCCACATGCACCAGACCCCCATTAATCATTGGTCAGGTCTTTGGGAGGATACGGTCCCCGGGGCCAATATTGACCCAGGGAGGGGGCTGCATGACTCCCTCCCCCATGATAATATGGAAGGACCCCAGTAGCTGTGGTCCCCGGGACCAGAAATCAGATTGATGAGGGGGGCTGTGTGCCCCTTTCCCATTTACAATATGGCCAAGCCCCAGGAGATGGGTTCCCCAGGGCCGAAATCGGCCTTGGGAAGGGGTGCTGTGTGCCCTCCTCCCACAAATATACGGTGATGGGCCCCGGGAGATGGGGTTCCCAAGGCCAAATATGGCCCTGAGAGGGGGGCCATGTACTCCTCTCCCCTAAACAATATGTGATGGGCACCGGGGGGTAGGGTCCCTGGGGCAGATATCGGCCCGGGAAGGGGGGTTGCATGGTCTTCTCCTGGGTTGGCTGCCTTTGGGGAATTGGCAACACCAGGCCCTGTGGCCAACCCCCCGCTGAGCATGGCTGACGGGGGGCATGCAGAGAGATTGGATTAACGTATGGCAATTAAATATTACTTTACGTTGAAAAAAGCAGAGAAATTCACTAAAAAAGCAAAGGTTACAGGGACGTTATATTTAGGAAATAGCATTAAAAAAAGTAGAAATTCATTTAAAAAGCCAAAGTTACAAGGACGTTATAGCTAGGAAACAGAATTACAATAGCCATAGAACGTCACTGAAAAAAATAAAGGTTACAGGGATGTTAAAGTTAGGTTCAGATTTTACACACACAAAACTATAGAAATTCAGCAGTCATAGTTAGAGTTATCTCAAGTAACTATAACTTGTGCTCCAGAGTGACTATAACTCTCGCCCTCCCCATGCTCTCTTAATTACCCCACTTATTACATCACTCATGACATCTTCTATGAGATCAATGATAGTATCACTGCAACATTTGCTGTAAAATTATTGATAAGAAAACTGTGCCTGGCGGGCGCATGAGTTATAGTTACTTGAGATAACTCTATAACTGCTGAATTTCCTTTTGTTTTTTTCGGTGAATTTCTAAAAAAAAAATTAATTCTAGTTCCTAACTATAATGTCCCAATAACCTTTGGTATTTTTAAGTGCATATATATATATAAAGCACAATATGTGGACCAAGATCTAGCTTCCTGGCAAATTTTGTGTGATTCCATTCAGCAGTATTTGCAGTAGTGCTTCTTAAATTCGTTTATGGGAAATACATGGATGTTTTATGTTTTTGGACTCCCCTTTTTACTCGGCCCCCGCTTGATGGGTCACCCCAAAACGTATGTAATAAATGATGTCATAGAACATGTAATGAGTGATCTAATATGTGAGGTTATAAGCAATGCAAGGCTGGGTCGCAAGTTATAGTTAGCTCTGCTAACTAAAAATGGTGTATTTCTGTGGTATTTTTAGTCCAAAATGTTAATCTCAGTGAATATGGCAAAACCTAAGGTTAAAGTCGTTATTGCTAGGTGATTATGTCGTGAAAATATTAACATTTTAAATCTTTGATCATTTGAACATTTGCTAATGCAACTCGTTAGGGAACTCGGCTGAGTTTCCTGAACTAATCTTTATGGGGAGTTCATTCTTTCGATAAATAAATGCTCCAGAATCTTGCTCTTTTCCAAGAGAACTCTTTATGGGTTCTTATTTAGGTTAGGACTCTTGGATTAAGATAGGGACTATTTCCTTTATGGAACACGCTGTCAATATTATGCTGAATCTAACGAAACCTTTTTTTGATATTTCTGTAAATTTACTAATCTGAATAAAAACGACAAAAACAATACTAATTTCTTAATGAGAAATAAAACATTGACAACTATTCCAAACTTCTCATCATTGACTGAACATTAAGTTACTGAAAGTTGATGATTATATTGGAAAGGAAATTTGTTACAGCTCCATTCTACGACGACAGCCTAGATCCATCGGTCTGAAGATGAAGAAGCACCAAAGATAAGAGGCTTTTGTTATAAGTGCTTGGGTCTGCACTGGTCATCAAATTGCCCTCACAAATTTTGGGCCCTAACATAGGCTGAGGCCGCAGCTGTGGTAGAGTACCTTTAAAGTCTGGTCTAGCTTGTGGGACCGTCTACTATGCATTACAGAATTTGGATTTCAGCAAGGAAGTGGGATGATGACCTATGTGAGGTATGGTTGCCTATCAAAAGATATTTGCTGCACCGACACCCACAAGGACAAGCTGTTGTGCAAGGGATTGAACTAATCTCAATGGGTAAGCTCAGCTACATCTGCTGCTTAAGGTTAGCTGATGGAGTGGGGATCTTTCCTCACACGCAACCCCTCCTAAAGTCACAGCTATTACCAGAAAAATCAGCACCCATTCCATCAAGGGATGATGCTGACAGCGCACCTGACATGCATTGAAATTCCTCTTCAGTTGCAAGTAAATGTTGCAAGAACATATAACTGCAGGAGACGTTGCCCACCACTATCTAAGTCAATGATATCAACCATCAGAAAATATAACAGAAAACAACATGACACAACATAAAACATGAAATGTTAGGCTATATAATTCACATAAATATTACCTTAAAAACAATTAAAAAATACTTTACAAGAACGCAGTCATCAAACAACAACAGAACAACAAGACAAGGAAGAGGAAAACATTTACAACTTTGCGACAGAAAACATTACTCAAATGACAAGGCAAAGAATCCTTGAAATATTAATGATATAAAAGAAAAAGGAATGTGTACAGTTAATAAAACACCCAAATCCCAACTGTGTATTTTTTTAAAATTCCATGGGCCCGATTCACAGAACTAACTTACGTCAAAAACGTAAAGTTAGTACCTTTTAGTATTCACAGAATACACTTACTCATTTTGGTATTCACAGAATACACTTACTCATTTGGTATTCACAGAATACACTTACTCATACTAACTTTATGTCCGCATTCGGGCCGGAGATTCCGGCCGTTTGTGGAGATTCCGGCCCGGAGGTGGAGATTCCGGCCGTTTGTGGAGATTCCGGCCGTTTGTGGAGATTCCGCCACCGGCCGGAATCTCCACAACCGGCCGGAATCTCCACAAATGGCCGGAATCTCCACAAACGGCCGGAATCTCCGGCCGGAATCTCCACAAACGGCCGGAATCTCCACCTCCGGGCCGGAATCTCCACAAACGGCTGGAATCTCCACCACCGGGCCGGAATCTCCGGCCCGAGTGCGGACATAAAGTTAGTATGAGTAAGTGTATTCTGTGAATACCAAAATGAGTAAGTGTATTCTGTGAATACCAAAATGAGTAAGTGTATTCTGTGAATACCAAAAGGTACTAACTTTACGTTTTTGACGTAAGTTAGTTCTGTGAATCAGGCCCCAAGAGCTTTGTGAAACTTAAAAGAAAAAATAGAAGGCACAGCTTCATCAACTGTGAAATGTTCCTGCTGCTGTGAAACGCGACACTAGGCAATGGGTAGACTGATAGCAGAGCAACAATCACCAAACTCCCTGTCCTTGCAACATTTCAAGCCTATGGATCCACCCCACCACCACAAGACTACTCAGGCCTCCCAGGCCCAATCTTGACCTGTGAACTGACCTTCCCTTTTTCACTCCACCCTAGCAGTCCTTGGCACTGCCCCTTAGCTCTCCCACACCTCACACAATCTACTGCAGTACACCCTGGCACTTCTTATCTGGGTAACGCATGACCTTGCCAGGTAGGTCGCTCCCCGCCACACAGCTCCGCCTGTGGTGTCCTGCCCGCTGCTGCTGCTGCTGGTAAGCTCGCCCCTCTGCTTGTGGCCTCGGTGCCCGTTTTGCCTTCTGTTCCCCTCGCTGCCCCCATTTCTCTGCGTCCATTTTGCATTCTGTTCCCCTCGCTGCCCCATTTCACTGTGTCCATTTTGCATTCTGTTCCCCTCGCTGCCCCCATTTCACTGTGTCCATTTTTCCTTCTGTTCCCCTCGTTGCCCCATTTATCTGTGTCCATTTTGCCTTCTGTTCCCCTCGCTGCCCCCATTTCACTGTGTCCCTTTTTCCTTCTGTTCCCCTCGTTGCCCCCATTTCACTGTGTCCATTTTTCCTTCTGTTCCCCTCGTTGCCCCATTTATCTGTGTCCATTTTGCCTTCTGTTCCCCTCGCTGCCCCATTTCACTGTGTCCATTTTTCCTTCTGTTCCCCTCGCTGCCCCCATTTCACTGTGTCCATTTTTCCTTCTGTTCCCCTCGCTGCCCCCATTTCACTGTGTCCATTTTGCATTCTGTTCCCCTCGCTGCCCCCATTTCACTGTGTCCATTTTTCCTTCTGTTCCCCTCGCTGCCCCCATTTCACTGTGTCCATTTTTCCTTCTGTTCCCCTCGCTGCCCCCATTTCACTGTGTCCATTTTGCATTCTGTTCCCCTCGCTGCCCCCATTTCACTGTGTCCATTTTTCCTTCTGTTCCCCTCGCTGCCCCCATTTCACTGTGTTCATTTTTCCTTCTGTTCCCCTCATTGCCCCATTTATCTGTGTCCTTCTTGCCTTCTGTTTCCCCTCGTTGCCCCCATTTCCCTGTGCCCATTTTGCCTTCTGTACCCCTCGTTGCCTCTCTCCACTCCCGCCGCTGCGTCCCCTGCGGCCCCGCCCCCCTGACTGCCCATTCGCTGCCCCTGCCTCCCGCCTCCCAGCTGCTCCTCCCTCCCACCTCCCCATATATGGCGGCCGCTACGCGGCTGCGCCGCTGGCGCGCCAAAGGCGCGCCTAAGGCAAGCCCGTCTGCGCCAGTCCGCGCCTGGACCGCGCCCAGCGCCAGAACCCCTGGGCCGTGCGCCCCCCGCTCCAGCCTCGAGGACCGACGCCGATACGATGCCACCACACTCCACGCTCTCAACCCCGGACGGACGCACAACTGCTTCAAGGCCGCCCCGAAACGCACCCATGGTCCCTTCACCTGCCGGAACTGCAGCTACACCAGCCTCAGAGCCACCGAAGCGCCCGCCAAGAAGGACCTCAACCACCTCCGATGCATCCTACTGAACACCCGCTCCGCACGCAAACACGCCGTCGAGCTCTGGGACCTGCTCGACACATCATCACCAGACGTCGCCTTCCTGACAGAGACCTGGATGAACGACTCCTCTGCCCCCGACATCGCCATAGCCATCCCAGACGGCTATAAGATCACCCGTAGAGACCGCATCAACGCAGTAGGTGGAGGAATCGCCATCGTCCACAAGAACACCATCAGGGTCTCGACCAGCACCGACGACACTCTCAGCACCGCCGAACACATGCACTTCCAGATCCACACGGACCCCAACACCACCCATAGAGGCACCCTTGTCTACAGACCCCTGGGCCCCAACCCCAGTTCAGCGACTCCATCGCCGACTTCATCAGCATGCACGCCCTGACCTCTACCGACTACATCCTCCTCGGAGACCTGAACTTTCACCTGGAGAACAACAACGACAGCAACTCCACCACCCTGATCGACAACCTCGCCAACCTCGGTCTGAGCCAGCTCGTCACAACACCGACCCATTCCGCCGGCCACACGCTTGACCCCATCTTCTCCTCAAGCTCCCACGTCTCCTTCAGCCACACCACGGAACTCCTCTGGACCGACCACCGCTGCATCCATTTCACTTTCCAGAAACCCACCACACACCACCGCACCCAACAGATCCCACGCCGCTGCTGGAGCAAAGTCACCGAAGACCAACTACGGGCAAACCTCGCTCTCAGCCCTCCCTCCGACCCATCCAACACCGACGACGCTGCCTGCAACCTCAGACGATGGATGGACGACTGTGCCAACACCCTCGCCCCGCTGAAAAAACTCACCTACAGTGACACCACCAAAAGAGCCAGCTGGTTCACCTCGGAACTCCTAGCTTCCAAGCGTACCTGCCGGAAACTAGAGAAGAAATGGCACAGTGATAAGACACCGGACAGCCACGCAGCCCACAAAGACGCCATCCGTAACCACCACCACCTCATCAAGTCCGCCAAGAGAATCTCCTTCAAAGACCGCCTCGACAACAACGCACACAACAGCAAGGAGCTCTTCAACATCGTGAAGGAACTCTCCAACCCCAGCTCCAACACCAACGACATCCCGCCGTCGCAAGCCCTGTGCGATTCCCTCGCCACCTTCTTCCACCGCAAGATCGCCGACATCCACGACAGCTTCAACACCCAGACAGCCCCAACTAAGATCGATGCACGAGACCCGCCGCACACC
This sequence comes from Calotriton arnoldi, assembly GCA_963921515.1. Lineage (NCBI taxonomy): Eukaryota > Metazoa > Chordata > Amphibia > Caudata > Salamandridae > Calotriton > Calotriton arnoldi. Next base: position 167,564 of record CAWUFW010003453.1, read on the forward strand.
ATCGACCACGACCCCCTGCCAGCCTGGGCCAGCGTGAACATCGATGACACCATCAAGACCATGAGCACAATACACTCCGGCTCCCCGTCAGACCCTTTCCCGCACCACATCTTCAACAAAGCCAGCAGCTCCATCGCACCCCACCTGTGCAACGTCATCAATCTCTCCTTCGAGACCGCGACCTTCCCAGAGAGCTGGAAACACGCAGAGATCAACGCCCTACTCAAAAACCCAAGGCGGACCCGAGAGACCTCAAGAACTTCCGGCCCATCTCCCTGCTTCCGTTCCCAGCCAAGGTCATCGAGAAGATCGTCAACAAACAGCTAACCCGATACCTCGACGAAAACAGCATCCTGGACCCATCCCAATCGGGGTTCCGCAGCAACCACAGCACTGAGACTGCCCTCATCGCCGCCACCGACGACATCAAGATCCTGCTGGACAACGGTGAGACCGCAGCCCTCATCCTGCTGGACATCTCCGCCGCCTTCGACACTGTCTGCCACCGCACTCTACGCGCACGCCTCCACGACGCAGGGATCCAAGACAAGGCCCTGGAAAGGGCCACCTCCTTCCTCGCCGGCAGAACCCAGAGAGTCCGCCTCCCACCATTCCGATCCGAAGCCTCCGAGATCATCTGCGGCGTACCCCAGGGATCATCCCTCAGCCCAACACTGTTCAACATCTACATGGCCCCGCTCGCACGCATCGCCAGACAGCACGACCTCAACATAATCTCCTACGCCGACGACACTCAACTGATCCTCTCCCTCACCAAGGACCCCCTCGCCGCCAAATCCAACCTCCATGAAGGAATGAAGGCCGTCGCCGATTGGATGAAGATCAGCCGACTAAAACTGAACACGGACAAGACAGAGGTCCTCATCCTCGGCTCCAACCCCTCAGCCTGGGACGACTCCTGGTGGCCAACGACACTAGGAGCAGCCCCGACACCCACCGACCACGCACGCAACCTGGGAGTCATCCTCGACTCAACGCTCTCCATGGCCAAGCAAGTCAACGCAGTCTCCTCCTCCTGCTTCAACACCCTCCGCATGCTTCGCAAGATATACAGGTGGATCCCGACAGATACAAGAAGAACAGTCACCCAGGCCCTCGTCAGTAGCAGACTTGACTATGGGAACGCCCTCTACGCGGGAGCCCCGGCCAAGCTCATCAAGCGACTGCAACGCATACAAAACGCCTCCGCACGCCTGATCCTCGATGTACCACGCCACAGCCACATCACCCCCCACCTGAGGAACCTGCACTGGCTCCCCGTTGACAGGAGAATCTCCTTCAAACTCCTCATCCACGCACACAAGGCACTCCACAAGACTGGCCCAGCCTACCTCAACAGACGACTCCTCTTCTACGTCCCCAACCGCCAGCTCCGCTCCGCCGACCTCTCCCTCGCCACCGTCCCTCGCATTCGAAGAACTACCACCGGCGGCAGATCCTTCTCCCACCTCGCCGCCAAGACCTGGAACACCCTTCCACTAAGCCTACGAAAGACCCAAGACCTGCTGACCTTCAGGAAGCTACTCAAGACCTGGTTGTTCGACCAGTAGCAGCAACCCCCCCCCCTTTTTTCTCCCCAGCGCCTTGAGACCCTCGCGGGTAAGTAGTGCGCTCTACAAATTCTGTGATTGATTGATTGATTGATTGATTGATTGATTGAAGGGCACCAGGCCGCCATGATTTCGTGCTCCAGAATACCCCATTAAACATCTGTGAATCAGGCAAAGTCAAGCCATTTCACCCATATTTGCAAGAGGGAAGTTTCATAACTTTACTCGAGTACACAGGCAAATTAATAACTTTATCGCCCCTCTTTAGTGGGTTCATGCTCTGCTTTTTGATCCAGCATTCAGCTATGTTTTTTTCCACCCATATTTTAGATCACCTTACCTTAGGCACAAACTCGAGGAGAAGAAAAAATATGTTTTTGATGGGAGGGCAGGCAACAGCACAGTTACCGAGAGGATATTTTCAGGTGTCCCAGGATAGATATGGGTTACCAGGCTTCTATTGTGACAATCTGAGTCTTTTACAAACTGTTTTGTGAGGCTAAACATTACTATTGAGCACAACACTGGACACCAAATACACCGTTTGAGCACTTGGCCCTCGGAGTAGCAAAGTCAAGCAGTTCAAGGATTGTAAAATGGGGTTGGAAATGGGGTTGGAAACTCAGAATAAAATAAGACAATCAGAACAAGTTAATAACTCAAGGCCAAGTAAGTGTTTTCTCTTAGAAAATGTAGAAGTACTTTACTCAATCACACATAAGATAATACTGTGCACAGCATTCGAGAAACAATGAACTATATTGGATATTCTTATTGCCGTTACTTAGGAAGCTGCTCCAATGGGACATCCTCTTATAGAATCCTGCAGTCAACTGTACTGAAGTTTCTGTGGTTCTACTTGAAAGGGGTATCTCAAGTCTTTAGGTAAGCTGACCTGGTCAAGGTGGCATACCACAACAAGAGAGGCAGAGGTAGATACACTACTCTATGTCCTCCAAGTCACCTATCAATCATACACAAAAAGGTACGATAGTGAGAACCACACTTTGATTGTTTTAAAGGCCCACGGTCATCATGGGACCATTGTTTATATTGGATGGAAAAATCTCACCCACATTTTCGAGGCGTGCTTCATCATCAGCTGATCTGTCCCACCTTGATAGGATAATATCATCAAGACGGCCCGACCACAAGATGAGAGAGTTCAAAATAAGAAGTGCTGGATAGATGTAGGATCCAGAATATTGTTACAGGAGGTTAGAAAACAAATAAGTAGTTTGAAGTTAAGACTTACTCTTGCCTTGTTGCACATATCAAGATGTAATGTAGGGGCCAAAACACATTAACACACAAGTAATTAAAGGATGATTGAGGCCTAATTCCTTACTCTGTATCCAACATTTTTTGTAAACCAGCACTGTGTGCCCTCTTAATAAAGGTAATTCTTTTGGGACCACACAGAGGAAGTTTCAAGAATATTCTGGATCCTGAACCTAGACAGCAGCACTTATTTTGACCTGGTCAAGGGCCAGCACTTGCTTTCTAGTGCTTCTGCGTTCAGCTTGAGCTTTGCCCTCCTCCCACTTTTGGGTTCTCCCAGGTTGAACACTACCTCTGTTGCTGTTCGATTGTTGAAGACTGGATTCAGAGCTGATACTCTCTGGTGTTTGTCAGGGCAGTGTTTTATTTTTAAGTGATGTGTGCTGAATGGTGGATGGAGTGCAGTGGGCACCATCTTCATCCCAGCCCAGCTGACTTGAGCACAAGTGATGTTACAGCACCAGAGTGATGAAAAAGGTAAGCAGAGGCAACACAAGCACCAGTTGAACAGGAGGAGTGGAGCTGCGGTGATCATGGCTTGAAGTGTCTTTAAGCTTGGGTTTTTCCTCTGACCCAAACCAAGTGCCTACCCTGGTCATAATGGTGAGTACTTAGGTACTGGTGCAGGAATCTCCGCGGATGTAAGTTTTCCTTTGTTACTCTATTTGTTTCTTCCGTGGGACTGCAGGCTGTGGTCGAGCTTCTTCTACCTCCTTGTAACATTTAAGCACCTGTCTTCACAATGGAACATAGAAATACTAAATTTCCTTAATACCCCACACTCACGGTGATACACAGTTCTGTCTGCACTACAGGAGCACTTTGCGACTCCTGGGCCTTACCATTTCAGAGCTGTATATGTACTCCCTTGGTGCTGCTGCAGACGTCTTCGACTCATTGTGCCTCAGCTCATTCGCTGTCCCTCTCCTGCTGACGAGGTTCTTCCTCTAACAAGGGCATTTCTGGCATCTCCAATGCCTCTCAATCTTTCAAAGTAAGCTCCAGGCAGCCTCTAGCAGTCTCAGTCGAAGTTCCTTGGTTTCTGGTCAAGAATCTGGGAATGGGAGTTGGCTGTGAAAACCCCAACCCTGTGTCAAAGGCAGTTTGTTGGTGGCACTGGTATGGAGACACTGGTTTCTGGTAGAGAAACCTTGGCACACAGTCTGTAAGTTTTTGTTCCATTGTTATACCAAGTCTAGGGCCGGACTAGGAGCCCAAAGCAGCCCTGGCGAATTTGGTCAGACCAGCCCCCGTATGGTGCATCGTGAGCAAACACAGCGAGCGAGCATGACTGCTATGAGGTGGGTTTAAAGGGGTTTTCGCCCCTACAAAAATTTGGGAAAAATTGCAAAAATAGTGCATTCTGCAGAACATTTTTCATTACATATTCAATTGTATTAGCTTTTAAAGCATAGTTAATGATGACCTTCCAGTGCACCAGGATACACCAATCTTTGTTGGGGCTCTTCAATGATTCCCTCACTATCACCCTCCAACAGTGCTTCTCATCTCTTCATAGCCCCTTTCTCACATGCATTTCATTTGTGTTATAGTGCCTCTCATACAAGTTTAGGGTGCCTGACCACTTTTCTTCACACACATACAGAGACAATGAATCCTATGTGTGCACATCAGTGTATTGAAAATGTTACATAAGATCAGGTCTGAGCGGAATTCTGTGGAGTTGCCGAAAAACTCTGCCATATTCCGCGGAGTTCTGCATACAGGCAGAGTAGTAAGCTTGTGCTGCTAAAGTTACTCTAAGACCATACTCCTGAGCTGACATCCTGTTAAGTGCCCACAGCACACACTCCTCTCAGTGCTGGATGGGGCAGGGGTAGCTGACTGGCAGGGGGCACAGCTCTATGAAGTGGCGGGCAGCAGTGAAAGAAGGAAACACATGTACTCACCAGTCCAGGAGCACAACGGCATCCAGGCGCAGCAGCAGGGATGGCAGAGGTGCCCGGGTGGCGGCTGTCCATGCCGGGGCAGGAGGCTCAGTGCTGCTGGACAGAGAGTACTGTGCGCTGCTGTGCTGTCTGTCACTGCCCATCCTCCTCCTCTCTCAGTCCTTCATGAGTCCCTTCTCCCCGGCAGTGGCTCCCATTTCCTAAGCCTAGTTGCGGAGGTAGCGGCCGGAGTCCCTGCTGGTGCTCCGTGCACAGTGTGGAGAAGCCCGGGGCAGAGGCAGAGCTTGAGCCAGGACAGGGATAGGCTGCACACATGATATGGAGGGGGCTCAACATCACAGGGGTGTGCCGCATAGCGGAGGGTGTGGAATGGACTAGGTACTGCTGTAAAGTGAGGGGGCATACAAAAGGGATTGCAAACTGGGAGGGCCACGGGCATTGGGGTGGTTAAGTTTAGCGCTGGCAGCTTTGTTGTTAACAGGTGGAGGAGGAGTTCAGTTCTACGGATGTACTCCGCCCTCTCCGAGTCTCTCTTTCAGTCAGTTAGGATCAATGACGTGAACCACATCACCTTGTTAAAAAAAATAAACACCCATAGCCGCTGGAAAGCCAGAGTGCGCTGAGCCGCGCTGAGCCCTCATCAATCAATGTCAGCTTGGAGGCCGAAGGGGCAAAAGTTCAGAACTGTTGCCATCGTAATAAACATGTAGTGGGGGAGGGCTGGTCTCACTAGCGTAGCCACTACATGGACATTACAGAGAAAGAAAGTTGAACTGTTGGTAAACTCCGCTACGCCATGGAATAAGCAGAGTTTTTGCTGAACTCCGCCCTTCAAACGAAGTGCGGAGTGGGAAAAACTCCGCTAACTCCGCCAGTGGAGCGAATTTTACCGCCCAGCCCTACATAAGACAAAGGGGATTACAAGGTGAAGAATTCACGTCATCCATACTGGTAGGTCTTTTTAAGAGTGCTAGGTCTGGAGAGGCACAATCTCAGGATTCAGAACATAACATAGTGGTTGGGCTTGGCTTTATTAATAAGAATTTATTTCTACTTAAACAAACCCTCTTTAGCAACAGTAGCATAATGAAAGACTGAGAAAAACATTACATTTGAACCTGTACCATGCAGTTTGCATGCAGCTCTTTGATGGCAGTTCATAGCTCACTATGCTAAATTACGATTGTAATTTATGAACTGCACAGAACCAACATAAAATACTGTTCTGTGATCTGAATGGTACACGTTCTGTGCAGCAGTCATTTTAACCCACTGCACTACCTTAGGTGAGTCAAAATACCCACTAGGCAAAACTCAGATCTCTCTCTAGCAAATACATTAATCACCAGAGTTAACTTGACACTTTTATTGTTGCATGAAAACTGCTAGATATACAAGGAACTCTGCAGAAGGTGCCTTTAAAACTGCTGCACTGCAACAAAACTGGCACCCAGTTACAAAACCAGCCCACCCACCCTTCTAACCTCCCAGGGAAATGCCAGATGCCTGGTACAGCCATTCCGGCCTTGCCAAAGTCGCTGACAGTAGCTGTGTATTCCAAAAGTCAGCTCTGGTTTTGGGCAGTTTTTGCCGTTTTGCTTATTCCACTCAGATTGGTTCAACCATGGTCTTTGTTACAAGGTGCTTCACCTGACAATAGATAAGTGGAACAGTTGACAGGCAACAGACTATTTGTATATCAATGGTTATTGGGCTAGCTGCAAGACACTTGATTCCAGGACATCTACTCCCTCTACTGCCATGCAAAGCATCTGTGAGCGTGCAACTACTCCCGTTCAGCAGGACAAAATCTCATGCACCTTGGTCATCATGATGAAGTTCAATATCAGCGTTTTTAGTCAATTAAACAAGGGTTTGATTATTAATTGTGGTGCATCGCATGACAACAGCAATATTGTACTTGGATTGACAGATATCAAGTACTTGTGGGGTCCATGCTGTGTACACTGGCTGAACAGCGCTCTGTAGTTTCTCAAAAGCACACCAGAGGTTGCCAACATAAGGATCATCTTTCAAATATATGTGCTCATTTGAGGCATTTGGTTGCCCAGAATGAGTTAAAGAAGATGACAAGTGGCAATGCCTCTCCTCTGCATGGTCTCATGTAGCCGGTTCAGGAAAAACGCAATTTGAGTCTGCACATGCTTTAGATGATTGAACCATATAAGTCCTCCAAAAAATAATGTGATAAATGAAAAATATGGTGCACTGCCATCCACGTGGTTAACTTCTGAGCAATAGAGGCATACAAAGCTAATTATTCAGATAGATTGTTACTCGGAGTGGTACACTACACAGGCAGTGATCAATAAGAACTCTGTTGTGAGCAATGCCAATCCTGAGTTGATGAGCTTCAATTTGTTTGCTGATAATTGCAATAGAAATCAGAGAAATTGAGCACTGAACAACTTAGTCTTTGACCTAGAACCAATCAATCACTGAGAGCCAAATGTCAGGCTCAACAATAAGACATTAGCATGTCAGGAGTATACCGGTGGCACTATTTTGAATCCACAATACCATACTGTGTGGTCCACTTTCTTGTTCCATTCAGAGTACAAGAAGTTCATTGTGGACAGAACTGTGGTTCACGAAGGCAAGTTACAAATTCAACTACAAGGATCCGAAAAAGCTCACACACCTCCCACCTCTGCAGAAGGTAATGGCGGTGGCAGCAGCACCAATGTTAACACGCTACCAGAAGAGTAGCAATCACCTACCTATCAAACCATCATCATTCAGCAAGACTGGGTCAGGTCAGATATATTCTTCAGAAAAAGAAGAGACCCCACATTTATACCAAGGCCCTCATTTATGAGAACTGGCACATCGCTGCAGCAGGGCAGCGATGCGTCAGAAAAAGTTGCGCTGGTGTTCAAACGCCTTGAATGCATCTTATTTATGGCACGGTGCACCATGGCGTCAAGTCCCATGGTGCATTAAAAAAATGACGCTTCCTGTGGCACGGCTGCCGCAGAGAAAACTGACACATGTGCAGCCAAAGTGCTGCCAGGCTGCTTTGCGGTACGTAAAGCAACGCAAATCACCCTACCGTGACATTGGAGTGTCATGCATCAAAAAACCCTTAAAAAGTGATGCATTTGAAGAAAAAAACATTTCCCTATACCTCAAAAGGGAGAGATGGAGCAGACAGCAGCAGCCAGGGCAACTACCCCAACAATGCCAGTACCAGCCAGGATGTCCAGACAGACACCCAGGGGAAGAGAAAGAGGGAAAGTAATTTTAATGAGAAGAATCAAATTCTGATAACAGAGGTGACAAAGTATGAACATCAACTCTTTGTCACCTCCAAATTGCCATTCAGGAAGAAAGAGGCCATTTGGCAGTCCATAGTGGAGAAGATTAACAGTGTTGGTCAAGCTAAAAGGACAGTGCCAGAGTGCAAGAAGCACTTGCATGATTATAAGTGTAGGACCAAGGAGAAACTGACCAATAACCTCAAGGCAGCCATGTGGACCGGAGGAGGACCTGAGGACAAGGAGGCACTGACCCCCTTGGAGGATCAGGTGGCATCAGTCATCCTAGCAGAGTTGGTGAGAGGAATACCTGGATAGGACAGTGCTGACTCTGGGGACCAACAATACCTACAGGGTAAGTGGCAACAAGGGACAATATGGCCAAAAATGTCATGCTCTGCGGTGCAGCAAGCTCCGTTCCTGCTCTGCACTGTGCTGAGTGTAAGGGAAAGGGAAGGAATTGCTCACATGTCCAGTCATACATCATATAAATGTGAGTCAAACTGCCCAGTTACCTGTTGCACAGGCCAGTCCAGCTCTGTCAAGTTTGTCCAGTCCATGTGTGATGTGCAGCACCAGCCCCAGTTTACCTTTGTATACTGGGACTTGTAGTGGACTTTATAACATGACTGACAAGTCCCACAATACAAACCAAAAAAGATGGACTGGAACACCACATCATGCAGAGACACTGGAACCCTGCCCTCCCTGATTTTGACAATGCAGGCCCCCTTGCACCATGAGTCTAGTGTGTCTGTCTTTGGGCCATGCAGACAAATCTGAACTGTAAAGCAATGGAATGGGGTTGCCAGAGGATTAACTCCTTATCTGCGAGGGGGTTCAGGTGTGGTGTATGTGAAGTATCAACACAAAGGAAAATGCAAAGAGCCATGTGTACACTCACTAGCATGAAACTACATTGCACACAGCAGTGCCGATTTGCAGAGTGAGAGCACACAGGTGTTGGCTGCCTTGGTAGAGACCACCGTACTTCCTGTCATGTACAAATCTAAACTGGGGGAGGGGGTGAATGCAAGTGATGCACACACGAGGACCATGAGTGTATGTTGGAAGAATAGATTGGTTGGCCCCTGGTAGTGTAGTTCAATGTAAGTGTGGCTGAGCATATTGACAGGCACTGTGTCTGAATGGTGAGACATTGCATGGCAAGGCGGTGAGAAGTGACGTGCACTGAAAGGTAGCCTGAGCAATACTCATGCACTGCTAAGTAAGTAAGTAAGTCCGTTTTTTATATAGCGCAGCTACTCACCCTTACAGGTCTCAAGGCGCTGGGGGCCGTCGTGGAAATTAAGTGAGCTATTGCCCAGAGTCACATGGTGCTGAGCTGAGCTGCCGCCGGAGCCGGGGATCGAACCGTGAACCCTGTGCTCCGAAGTCAGCTGCCCTGGCCGCTGCACCACACCTCTCCACACTGCTGTGTCTGATAGTATCACACTTCTGATGCAGCTGGGAAGGAATGCCATAGAAGAGGGCATTGGTGTACTACATCATACTTGTGATGTGGACATGATGAAGATGTAGCACATGTGAGAAGAGATTTTAGAAAGGGAAATGTCTGACTATGTCACATATGTCAAAGTAGGAGGATGTCAAACAGGAAATCATGAAGTGACTGGATGAGATAGGTTTCCACAATGATGGGCAGGTCTTAGTGATGTTTGCAGGGTGAGGTGTACAGGCCTAGTTGTGTGGCCAACCTGGGTAGGTACATGTCACAGAATATCATTACTACTAGCAGGTGGGCCACAGCTTCATCCATAACCCTCATATAGGGACAGTCATATTACTCAATTGCAAATGCTGGCTCACATGGGGGGTGTTGGTGTCGCATGAGAGTTAAATGATCATCTGTGTGCCATCAGTGTGCGACAGAAAGTCAAGCCCCTGGGTCCACTAGAGGATTGTCAGAGAAGTCATGTACAGGTACAAGTGAGCGGGCCTGAGTTGAGCCATGTGTGATACTCAGCAGATAACCAAATCTGGCAATGTCAAAATCGGGTGAGTGTGAGTGGTAACAACCTTCCTAGTTTGACTGTGCCTATACCCTCAGAGTTGGTACATAGTGCCATCAGTACAGAACTATGGAGACAACTGTGCATGAACTGAAATCACATAAATATACCCAAATAGGAAAACAATGGGCAGTGCACGCCCTTACACATGCCTACAGTGTAAGAAGGTTGCAAGCTGAGTAGAGTTTTGTGGATCCATGTCAAATATGAACCCTTGGCCACATTAATGCACAATGTGCATGCAAGGCAGCACAACAAGGCAGACTGCTGTGGTGTACTATGTGAAAGGCAGACTGCAGGATCAAATCAAATACTTGACCAAACCCACATCACTTTCCCAGGAGCTGTGGGCTGAGTAGTGGCCAGAGGGAATGTAAGCACCCTGGTGACTTGGTGCAATGTGCACAGTAGTGGTGTCAATACATGAAACCCCATTCAGTATAGACATCATGAAAAAGAAAGCTAATCACCAAGGGAGATGTGGAACTTACTTCAACTTACCCTCACATCCAGGAGAGGCCAGCAAGCTGCGCAAATGTGTAGCAATGTGTGGTATGACACGAAACATCACCCTTGTCACACAGTGGATGTTTGAACAATGCAGAGATATTGCCATCTGAAAGGCATCTACAGTGAAACTTAGCGTCAGTTCCGAAAAAGTCAAATACGTCCTACACATCAATGTGGAACTGAAAGTGAATGAAAATATAGTCTGTATGTCAGCCAGATCACTCATGTCAACATCTAGCATAGATCACCATTAACATATCTCTATTTCACTGCAGAGGGAGAAACAACACCTCCTGACAAGCTGCCTGTTCTGGATGACCAACCTGCTGGGGATAACATCCTTCCCCCCATGGACAATGACACCTTCCAGCAACTCCTGGACTCCATTCCACTACATCTTCTCTGATTGCAGGAAGGGGTGACAGCATCGCTGGGTCTCCAGAGGAACTGCATACCAAGGGACATACCCCATCTGCCAGCCCAAGCACAGCCCTTGACTCCGAGGACCCTCAAGTTATCTTCCAACAGCATGCGTTAGGAGTCCAGCTTCAGCTGGTAGATGGGGTGTGGGGTTTGGAGACCATCACGGGCACCCTAGAGGGAGTCCATAGGTGCCTCAATCTCAATAAGGACACCTCTGAGGCAATAAGAGGCACCTACTCTCCGCTCCATAGATTGGATCAGTCCTTGGCTGACATCGCTGGTGTCATGAGGCAGAAGCAGGAACAAAAGCCCTGCTGATGTGACACCAGTGATGTTTCCAACCAGCTGGGGGCCATCCGCAACATCCTTGAATCTATGGAGGGGAAGCAGGACTCCTATATTGCAACAATGGGTGCCGTACATCGTGACGTTGTTGCCATGCTGACAAGTCATCAGGCCCTTCTCAGCGCTGCCCAGTAACATTTGTCTGTGCCTCTTGGACAGTTTCTCATTGGACCTGTGTTTATCATCATGCCACCTCCCTTGTCACCCAGTACTGTCACCTTTTTGCATGCCCACCTCAACATGTCACATGGCATGTATCCCCTATGGACCCTGTCTGAACATCCTTTGGACTTCAAAGGTGTTGGGGTTGTTGCAGCAATAACTGCTACTTTGGAATTGACTATGTAAACATATCCACTCACATGAACCAGCGTGTTGTCTGTCTGTGGCAGATAGAACTAACTAGACCATGGTGGATGTGTTCCTACAAAAGCCACTTCTTACCATTGTAAGGCAATAGTGCTACAGTCATTATAACCTGCTCTGATTGGCAATGCCCAAGCATCATGTACATCCAGTGCCCTGACATTATGTCTCATTTAAGTGTTAAGTGTCATGGTGTGCCAATAGGCATCATTTTCTTGACAGGCACAGTGAAAATGCATTCATATTCACACAAATGCCTACCTGCACAAAATAAATCTTGTGAGCAATGTGATCCACCAACACAGGTTCACATATCCATACATCTATCTCTGTGATCCTGACAACAAGATCAACCACATATGATAGCCTCAATGCTTACACTTAAGGATTATAAAGTTACCCAAATTATGCATACACTGACAAAATACAGATACTAATGTCCAGGCTCCTTCTGATTTAGCATCATACCTATGTTACTCAAGGATGTAGAAACTCAGTGAAACACTTTGGTTGTCAGTATGCATGAAATGCGTGTAATAACTCTTTGTGATCCTGTATCAAAGATAAATGCTGTCTAAAGATACACTGGGAAATGAATTGTCAATTACTATCTCTGCCCCGGAGAGCCACCACATGCATTGAGTGTGAGTGTAACCACCCATGACATCAATTGGACGTTATACACACTTACCACCAAATAAGAGCCAAAGCACAGACCCAGGAACAAAGCTGCACATCTCCAGGGTAAGAGGAAATGTTAGACTTATGACATTCAAACTTAGCAAGTAGTCTTCCAAAGTCACATGCGTGAAATTCTACACTTAGCAAGTACTCAATGCCAAGGATGATTGAGGTTATCCAGGCAGGCGGGGACCACATCCATGATTTACAAACAGCTAACAACAATGACCTCCTACTATAATGGTGCAAGGGTGAGTGTGTAAGTGGCAGGTACCAGTTTGTGTACCAGCACATCAAAGAGTGGGTAATCTTCAGAGCTATAACCATCCATGCTATACATGCAACATCTTGTACACACACAGTACAATTGTAGGTGCCTATCTGTGTAGGGCTGTGCATCAACTCACATAAAGAGGAGCACTCACAGTGCATAAAGAATGGTGAAGAGTACTTAAGTGACTCAGGTGTGAGGTAGACTGACTCTTGTCCTTTGGCCTCACACAAAGTTACACATATCTACAAACAACGCAGGAAATATTTACATCATGTACTCAACTCATCCTAAGCAATGATGACAACTCTTCAGCATTACTTTTTATACTTATAAACTAAATATATATGTATCCTACAGTAACTAAAAATATCTAATCTATACCTAACGTACTTTAACCTACCTATCCTTCAACTGTTACCTTAACACTACCTTAAATTAACTAAACTTATCTAAAATTATCCTATACACTTAGCATAAAAGACATGTTAGACATCAACCCCCCACTCCCCTTAACACACATGTATTTGCACAATACTAACATCAACTACACATAGACATAAACTTCCTACACATACTAACCTAAAAAAATGTATTTTTTGGAGTTTTTTATATATAATTTTAAAACATATCCTACACATCAACCCCCCCCACCCACTAAAACCCCAATAAATATACTAAAATCTAGGAAAATACTTATCTATAAAAACATCTAAAATATAAAACATACCTACACTAAACCTATACTAAACACTTAGGGGATATTCACAAGAACATGCGCTAAACATCTCCAAAAAATGTTAACGCAACTTTACACATCGCAGTCTATCGCGGGAAAATAACCCCGTGTTAACCTGGAATTCACAACACGGCGGTACCATGCGATAATCTCCCGAAAACTCGGCCAATGTCCGCGATACAACCACCGCGACGGAGATAAAAACACAAACCCCAACACCAAAAAACGTGCGATGAGCCCATTCGCGATGAGGAAATCAGCGATAAGCAGCGCCAGGCCTGCCATACACACACGGCAGGTGGGAAAATCACTACAAAAGCAGAAAAAACACACCAACACAAAATGACCAACACTGAAGCACCATGGAGGCAGCCGGAGCAGGCGCAGAGGACGAGCGGAACCCCACAAGCACCCCGGACGACCAGCCTGGGACCTCGGTGACAGGGAAGGGCAAGGACAAGAAGAAGAGGAAGACGAAGTTCAGTCCGCAGAGAATAGGATCCTGGTCACGGAGGTGATAGAACACCATCAACAACTGTTCGTCGCCTCCAATGTGTCATTGGGCACCAAAAATGGATTATGGCGGTCCATCATGGACAAGTTGAATGCCGTCGGAGCGCACAAGAGGTCAATGGACGAGGTCAAGAGGCAATGGATTGACATCAAGCGCAAAACCAAGGAGAAACTCGCAGGCAACCAGAAGGCAGCAATGCAGACTGGAGGTGGGAGCCCAGCGCCACAGCTGGAGCTGGATGACATGGAGGAGCTGGTGTCGACAGTCATCAGTGTGGAGACCGTGGCAGGAGTCGGGGCACCGGACACTGCTCCACATGACACAACACAACAGCAACAGGGTAAGTAACCACCAGGTACTGGGGGGACGGGGGGAGATGGCCACAATGGCACACATGCACAATCAAGCAGAGCACAGTGCACACCCACAATGCCTCTGGATCATGGCCCTGATCTATACACCGTCACAATGTACATTACCATGCTGTCTGAATGTGAACATGTACCATGCGGCTACATACATGTGGACACATTGTAACACAGCATCTCCCCTTCACATTGCAGGGGCACGGTCAACACCTCCTGCAGAGCAGTCCCAGCCACTCTTCACTGATGACGAGGAGGACATCACCAGCATCGACACCCAAGCCCTCCAAGACATCATTGAACTCATCCGCCATTCACCTCCAGGACCAGGGCAGCCCAGCTGCATCGAGGAGACCCCACCCACTCCACAAACCACCCAGCAGGAGGCACCCACATCCCCGGCTGTCTCCAAAGACCCCCCCGAACAACACATGGCCTTCCAACGCCGTGTGTTGGAGGTCCAGAGGGAGATGGCTGAGCAGGTGCGGGTGGGGTTCGACCTCATGGCTACCAAACTTGACGCCATCCATGGGTGTCTGAGTCCCATCAGGGACCACCTACAGTCCCTAACGGACACCTACACGCCGCTCCATGGTCTCCAACGAGCCCTGGCTGACATCGCTGGAGTCATGACTCTGAGACAAGAAACCTGTCCGCTCAGAGTGGCTCCAGCGATCTCAGCCGTGTGATGGCACACATGTGGAGGCTCATGGAGGACATGGTGCGGATGGAGGCTGAAAGGATGGCAGCCACCGCTGCACATCAGCAAAATGTAGCTGGGATCTACCATGCCCTGCATGTCCTCATCATGGCATTGCTGACACAAGGCATGGCGCAGATGAATGCTGCTGCCCCTACACCATCCACATCTCCGCCCCCTGGTGTGTCAGTGCCTCACAGTGCGGCAGGCATTTCCACTCCGGCACCTGATGTGTCACTGCCACACAGTGCTGCAGACAATCCACCTCTGGCCCCTGATGTGTCAGTGGCACACAGTGCCGCAGCCGGAACAGCACCACCCACAGGTGGGGCAGAGCACACATTCGAGGACGTGGATGGGCTTGAGTTCAGAAGGAGGCACTAGCATTCATGTCCGCCACTGGCCTGTTGCTGCTTGGTGCCGCACATGGCCCCATGACCTTCCACTGACCCCCGATACACTCTGCTGAACTCACCTTGGACCGCGACATGGACTGCCATATCCTGTTTGGTGACCAATGACACGGCAACCAGACTGCGAACTGTACCCTTCCTCTTCCGCTGTACTTGTCATTCCCCGATGGACTCTAGCTGGCCCTCCACGGGCCCATATTGTGAAGTGGGCTTGGCATGGCCCTGTACTGCTCCAGCTGCAAAACTCCACTGGATGTGCATTAAACATTCAGAAACGCACTGCTGCGTCATGTCTTACATCATTCATGTATGAATGTATGGTCAGTGATTCCCCCTAACGTCAATGATGCTCATCTAGTGGGATTCCAGTCACAGTGTGCTACATTGCCGATTGCGTTCCGTGTGCCGTAGACACTACAACAGGGACACACGCATTAGTCACTTCCTTGTCCAGACATGGACTGAACCACGCCCAGAGCCCCCGAGTCATTGTTGCAAGCCCTGTGCTGGTCCAGCGTACGCCATGCCAGACCACTCCGCTTACGCTCCGAGAGGGGGGCCACATAGCTACAAGTCGCAGGTTTACACGCTAGTGGTCTGCAGGTCGCTGGTCTAGTTGTCAGCATGTCATGGCCACTCCCTGAGGGCAGGTTTGCACACACACCACACCCATCCGGCACAGGCGTCACAGGCCATGTGACCCCGCAAATATAAGGGGCCGACAACGTCACATTCCCCACTGCCGGTGGTGACTGGATGACGGACGTTCCACGATTCTCAATCATAAAGGGCCCATGAGTTGTTGCGCACGGGGTTGGTGGCACCCGAAGCCTTGCGGCCGTCACAGGCCTACCACCACGTGGCACTGACTGGGGTTGCACAGGGTTAGTGGCACCGAAATTGCTGAGCGGGTGTGCGGCCTGCGATGATGACGTGTGCATTGATGTGGTCTCTGCCATTGATGCCTCAGGTCTCAGCGTCATGTGTGGGACCTGCTGGGCCGCAGTGCGGGTCCACATGATGTGGAGCATGCCATGGTGGCGGAACCTGGGCCTGGAGCTTGCACGGGCACGTGGTGTGCCCACTGGTGGACACACCATTGGCGGCAGATGAGCAGTGGGGCCTGTGTGTGCAAGTGCGGACAGCCAGCGCTGGCCGGCGGGAAGGGGTAGGGTGCGGCTGCATGTGTGCGCAGGACGGACAGGCGTTGTTGCCGTGTGCAGTGAGATGGACTCTGCCATGATTGACTCTGGCCTCGATTACAGATTGCAGACCTGGTGGCTTGCAGTGTATACCGACACGTGGTTGGAGACACACCGGTGGCAGCAGGTGAGCAGTGGTGCCTGGGTGCGCGGGGGCGGCAGTGTCCCTCCTTCTCTCTCTATCCCTCTCTCTCTCTCTCTCCCTTCCTTTCCTTCTCCCTCTCTCTCTCTCCCTTCCTTTCCTTCTCTCTCTCTCTCTCCCTTCCTTTCCTTCTCTCTCTTTCTCTCTCTGCCTTTCTTTCCTTCACTGTTTCTCTGTGTCTCGCTCCTTTGATGTGCGCATGACACACGTTCTGATTTTGTGCTTTATTTTCCAGGCTGTGACATCAAGATTGTCCCGGACGGACCCGACAGGAGTCTTCTGCATTGGTGTTTTGTGTTGTATTCAATAAAGTTTTTGGTTGTTACTTCAATGATGAGTGACTGTTTCTCGTTCTTCTGCCCACACATGTGTTTCTTGTTGTCATTGTGCGACCGCTTGCGCTTTTTGTGGCTCTTGTGTTGTGCAAGGTATGTGTTTGTCCGGGGGGGCGGCCTGAGGGGGAGGGGCGGGTCCTGGGGGTGGTGGCGGGCCTGGGGGTGGTGGCGGTGGGTGTTGTGGCCCTCATGGGTCTCCGAGCTGCATGATCATTGTCTCCATGGCATCTGTGGGTCTTCAGATGTGGCTCTGGGCTGGGCTCCCTTTCATACTGCAGGTAGTCGTCCTGCTTAACACCAGCAGTAGGCAGGTGTTAAATCCCTGCTGCTACCACGGCTTATCGCCTGTTTTTGGTTCGCATCGCAGATCTGGCAGTTCGTTGTGAAAGTGGTGTAGTGGTGTTTTCGTGTGTTTTTGCACGGGAACGCCTACTCTGCATCTCATTAGGGTTAGTTGGTGGTGTCACCCGTGGAGGTAAATTTTGCGGCAGTTATCACGGGAATACTTGCGTTGTCTGCAGTTTGCAACCGCTTGTGAATGGGGCGTTAAATCTATCTCCACTTTTGATGCGTTAAGGTGGTGATAACTCGGCGATAAGTCCTTGTGAATATCCCCCTTAGTAACTCTACGCCTAACTATCTAAGAAAATATTAACTAAATCCAACCCCCCCCCCAAACAAGGTCCAAAACAAAGTTCAAGGGAGTTGGAATATTTGTTGCAGGGCCTCCTCAATTGTGTCCTGCCATCTCCGCAACGTGGCCTGCTCCCTCTTGATTTCCTCTAAGCTGGAGGTGATCTTCTTAAGTTCTCTTAAAATGAAGGGGCATATTATCTAAAAAGTGCGCTAAACATCGCAAAGCGTGTTTAGCGAGCACTTTTTTATCGTCGGAATAATTTGCCATGCTAACGCTGTATTAGCGACATTTAGCGCTATGGCGATAATTATTCCAGCCATAGCGGTGTTTTCCATGAAACATCGCTGGTTTGCCAGCGATGTTTCATGTAAAACGGCGATAACCTTGCTGATACGACCCTGTGGTCGTATCAGCATAATCCACCCCCCATGTTAGATATGGCTAACACCTGCTAATTGCAGGTGTTAAATAAATGGCGATGACCTCGGTTAGCGCGACTTTTCACGTCGCTAACTGGGGCCATGGCCACCTTGCTAATAGGCGATAGGCCTGTTAGCGGGTGTTTCCCAGGTTTGTTCGTCGGGAACGCCCACTTTGCATGTCATTAGCGATAAATATCGCTGACATGCAAAGCGGTAAAACACGGGCGCTAATGCCCGAAAACTGTCTCTAACTGCTGTTAGAGACAGTTTGCTGATAGGGCGATAAGAATATCGCCGCTTTAGCGGCAAAAAGTGCCGCTAAAGCGGCGATAGTGCCCTTGCTAATATGCCCCGAAGTACTTAAAGAGGGAGCCACTGCTTTAAATTGCTCTCCTGGAATGTGTGGTTGGCGTTGGTGTTGTTGCCGAAGTTGCCGCTGGTACCTGGGCTGGTGGGGCCTGTTGCTGGCTTAAACCTACTGTGGTTTGAGTGGTTGAGGTGGGTCTGCCTGCTGATGGTCTTGGCAAATGAGGGACATTCCATGACCCCACTGCCTTGGCTCTTCCATTTTGCGGTACCCCTTTGCAACCTTTCTGATGTGGTGGTACCGGTCCCTCCACATTTCAAATGTCTTGCGATCTTTAGCTGACATGTTATCTAGGGTGGTAATGGTAAAACCTTGTTAGCACAAGCTTTACATGTACAGGATGTGTGTGAAAATAGTTGACATTTTGACACAATCATATGTGCATGACCAGACCAACTCACAAAATTGAGATGGATATATGCACAAGATACTGTCACTACATGGGCATCGCCTACTTGATCAAGGAAAATACAGCCTGCTGCCATCTGTGTAGGTTTACTTTATGTAAATATGCTCACAACGAGATTACACCATATCATACCTAACAGTGATTCACAATTGTGATTATGTATAGATTTCAAATAGGACACATGGTCCTGAGTCAGTCCCGAGTCAGTAAATTGGGTTGAGGGATTGCATTATGCAAGTGGGCAGATTTTTTCACATATGTGAAAGTGGTTAAGGTGATACAATCCAGGTAGTGTGCCTCTATGATACATACCCCATCCGGAGTCACAAAAGCCACCAAGCATTGCTGACTTAACTTAGTCAGGGTCAGGTAGCCCATACATGGATATGTGTATTTTTATTTTATTTTATTTTACAGAGTTTTATATAGCGCAAACTTGACCCGAATCGGGTATCAGAGCGCTTTACATAGCACCAGTTGCATTACATGAGGACACATTCATTTTTGTTAGGCACAGGGAGTTTAAGTGATTTGCCCAGAATCACAGGATGTTCAGCGTCATTGCCGAGACTCGAACCCAGTTCCCTAGATTCGAGGTCGACTTCCCTAGCCGTTAGGCCAACTCCTCTCCCCATGTCAGTTATCTCCTTCAAAACATGACTGGGATAGCTTTCAATTATGTACCCTCAAGCAACTGTAGGGAAATGTGACATGTGGCTTCTCGTTGACACTTGTAGTCAAAAACATGCTTAATCATATTTCAACATTTTTCAATACATACATCATCACAAGCCTGCATTTGGCTGCACACATCATGATTTAGACAATGCTTTTCAGTAGTGTATTAAATGCAAGGAATATCTCTAATAACATAGCGGAACAAATGCCTAGGAGAAGGAAATGGAATTTGCAGAATTCCAAAGTACTTTAATGATGCTCTCTTACGCAACTCGCCCCAGCTGGGGGACAATGCCAGTCTAGCTAATTTCCAGATCGAAAACTGGATATCGGCAGCATTGGATGAAGCCGTGCCATGGACATCAGGGGGAAAAAAACCCAGGGCCCAGAATTCTACACCCTGGTTCACGCAGGAACTTGGCGTAGCCAAAAAAGCATGCACACGCTTAGAAAGCATATGGAGAAAAGACTATACTCCTAACAGTAAAAACACCTACAAAGCGGAACTTAAAAAATATCATGAGCTTATTAGGAGAACCAGGTGTAGTTTTTACACCCATAAAATTGAAACGGCAAATAATTAATCGAAATAACTTTTTTGGATCCTTAAATCTTTGTCTTCGTTGGATCGCATTACGGTGCCTGCACCTGCTTCGGTGGAGAACTATAAGATTGCAAAGTTCTTTTCATCTAAAGTAGCTAAAATCTATGATACCTTCCCTCTAAAAGCTTGAAGTCCCATTAATTTTGATGCCTTGCCAACTGAACCAGCCACAGCGTTTAGTCTTTAAATAACTCACAGTCCCTAATTTGGAAGATTTGAAAAATATAGCGTACGGTATTACGTCTGGCTCCCCTTCAGACCCTGCTCCACCTAAGGTTTTGGTGCAGGGGCTTAATATTATCACTCCTTATATTCAACAACTCCTTGCCCTCTCTTTTAGTGCTGGAGAGGTTCCCCTGAAATGGAAACTAGCCATCGTTCTACCACTACAGAAAAAACCTTCTGCTGATCATATGGCACTAGACAATCTACCCCCATCTCTCTTCTTCCGATTTGTGCCAAAATATCAGAGAAAGTGGTAAACAGCCAACTTACTGCTCATATCAACTCGAATGATCTCTACCACACCACTAATTCGGGCTTCAGGGCATCTTATTCCACAGAATCGGCTCTTTTGCTAGCCACGGAAACGCTAAGGAAATGTGCAGATGCAGGTCAAACTGCTGCACTGGTCCTTTTGGACTTAAGTGCAGCCTTTGACACCGCCTCGCATAGTCTCCTTTCTCAAAGACTTAGTCAATGCGGGGTCGAAGGACATGCACTCCGCTGGCTATGCTCTTATCTTCATGACCAGAGCTTTCAAGTGTCTCAGAACCCTTTTCTATCGGAAAGTTTGCCTCTAGCGCAAGGGGTCCCACAGGGCTCCATTCTAAGCCCTACTTTGTTCAATCTTTACATTGGCCCCCTTGCAGACATTGTGGAAAGACATAATGGGACACTTGTGTCATACGCAGATGACACACAGCTTATTGTCACTTTATCACAAAATCCTGAAACTTCAGCCACTCGCTTCTCGCTATGTTTAGATGAGTTGACCACTTGGATGGTGAATCATTGCCTCAAACTTAATGGTAATAAAACGGAGGTACTGATTGTAAGGAAGATGCCCTCTATCTGGTCCTCTGCCTGGTGGCCTGCCTCTTTGGGACAAACCCTCACTCCCAAAGCAGTAAGTAAAAACCTTGGGATCTGGTTCGACTCGGAACTATCCTTTGACTATCAAATTAGGATAGTTGCGGGTAAGTGCTTTGGAATCCTTAAAATGCTAAGGAAACTTATTGATCTCCTCCCCTTAGCAGCCAGGAAGAATATCGTGCATGCCTTGGTTACGTCTCAACTAGACTATGGCAATGCCCTATATCTGGGGGAGACCAAAGAAAGTCTGACCAGGCTTCAACGCATTCAGAATGCCGCAGCTCGCCTGGTATTGGGTCTCCCCAGAAGATCCTCAGCCTTCAAAGCATTGAACACTTTACATTGGCTGCCTATCGAGAAAAGAATTACCTATAAAGCGATGTGCTACTGCCATAAAATCTGGTGGAATAGGAGCCTCAGCTACCTGCGCCCTCTAATCACGCCTTATACTCCTTCTCGCACTCTTAGATCAAGCAGAACCCTTCAGGCTAAGGTTCCCAAAATCCAGAAAGTGAGAAGGGGCGCCCGCTTCTTCAGCTACCTGGCAACAAAAATTTGGAACTCCCTACCCGTGGCGTTGAAATTTTGTCCGAAGGAATACAACCTCCGTAAACAACTCAAAACCTGGCTATTCATGTCATAATTCTGGGCCTTCTTTGTATCTTGTAGATCTATGCTCTTTTATGCTCTTGCAGGTTTGGTCTGATTCAAGCAGGGACACACAGTTTGGCTAACCAGGCACTTTACAAATGGCATTTGATTGATTGATTGCATGCCGGAGCACACATCAAAGCAAGAACCTTGTAGCATATAATGTAGACACCCTTGCGCCATGACTCAGAGTGAGGCCTTGAGGCTGCATTACAACAACCATACCTCACAGTAGGCCAATAAATAGAAGATCTAGGCAGCCACATGATGATGATCAAACACATGACCACAGTCACACATGTAGCAGTGTCATCTGTTGTCTGTCATGGATCATTGAAATTTTGAGTAACTAACATTTCCATCTCACAAACTAGTGATGCTAATATACATAACAAATTAGGTTAGTTTATGATGGCTGTTCTGAATACACACATTAATTATTTATGTAATATGTATTTTGTCTGGCATACTGCTACAGGAACAGGAATGTTGTTGACAAACAAATGAGGTGTAACATAGCTAGTATGTTTTCCCACCTTTATGGTCAGTCAAATAGATATATGATTAGCCGGAGAGATCAATGGTATGTGCCATTTCTGGGCTAAGTATGCTGCATGTCAATGCAACACATGTGGCATTTTGACACACTGTGTGCCTTGGATTCCATCATCACTACCTGTACATGCATACTAACAGTGTCTGTGTGAACATATTGCACATCATCTGTACCTGTGTCCAACCCAATTTTCTACATACGCAACTGACCACTAGCTATACATGCTTAGCAAAACACATTTCACTGTGCTACTACATTTGTTGAAACTTGATTGTATAGCTAAGTGCCATTGTTGGTACCAGCTAATGTGCTTATGTTGAACACATGCAGATTCTGCAACAGGTGGCGGTTAGTATGTCCAAAGCAACATGACTATAGATGTGCATACATTATCAAAATGCTTACATGCTTACATCATTTGTGCCTACTTACATAACCCTATATTCACAATGGGAGGTTTCCTTGTTCATTCACAATTAATCTTTGTGCAGGTTCCGTTGTGTTTCACACACTGCCAGCAAATTGATAGTAGGTGATCATTACCTCCCAATATCACATCACAATGTTACATGAACTTAGATCACACACGGACCTAAACATTCAACATACATGTACTCATGGCACTTACTGGTAGCATTGGGGTCATGCAATGAGTCCACCTCTCCCTGGTTGAATGGCCTATCTACCCCTGGAAAACATGATTTTGAACATAGCATTGTAAACAGTGCTGTAACATATGCTCACAGGTACATCTTATAAATTATGCTAACCCAGTATTTCATATTTACATAACAGCTTAGTGACAAATATCTGATTATGGCAAAATCATTGAACACAGCTAGCAGCATGCAGGCCTGAACTGGCTTGAGGACGTACTTCAGATGTAGCCATCATTAATTGGCTGAAGCATGGCTCAGGCATGTGATGTATTTAGTTATGCTGGGTAGCATCATGTCAGACTACATTGTAGCATGACACCTAGCTGCACTGGCCTATGTCAAAGTGAAAGGGCAGGATTGTGCCATTTGGATAGCGTGTGGTGCATTTCTTTTCTTTCCCCATGCGCTGGGCTCATTTCGGAAAAACTAGCGCCAACACAGGTACCCTTGCACCATGATACAAGGGTGTCTGTTTTGCATGCAGAATTGTTTTGGTGCAGGAAGAGGCACATGCCTGTACATGAATAGGCATTACCATCTTCTCTGTGTGCTGCCGAATGCAGCACACATGGAAAAAGGAAAAATACAAGGAGGTATGAAGAAAAAACTCACCATTGCACTTCCCCTGGAGGTGTAAGCTTTTGACACATCCCCAGTTATACGCAGCAATGTAAATTTGGTGATGCATAACAATCCATGGGTGTTGCAGGGGACCACCCACCACAAAGGCCATGGAAGTCATCCCTGACACAGATTAAGCCCAAGCCGAAATTTGCACTGCATTGCCTTACTTCATGTCTTTGAGGACATTGTGAGCCACGCAAAGTCGCTTAGCATGCAACGGCTTAACAGGGCTCTCAGATTTATGCCACAAACTTCATTTACGTTCATTATTATTATATTTTTAAAATAATTTCTATTGGTATTTTTTCCAACATAGATACATAAACAGAATGCTGTACATGACAGGTCATTATAGTGATATTTAACAACTCCAGAATTGTCAGAAATATTGGTTTAAAAGTGTTATAAAATCATGAAAATGATTGATGCCACAAAAGTACTGCGCTTGTGAAAAACAATAAAGTGAATACAATTGTATTTGTGATAAAGGAGGTTTTTCCTCATGTTAATCATGCTGAATAATATCACATCATAATAACAAAAGTGCCTTTGAATTGTGGTAGAAGTGAAGCCTATCAGTAGGACTATTTGTTTAAGAAACAGGAGATGAAAGAACAGGGGGAGGGGGACAGCTTGGGAAACAGTGGGTGCACTCGTACATAGAAAAGGATAGTGTATCATAAGTGACTCCGGGTCAGGGGAGTTCAAGGCTGGTAAATAGATTATCCAATGGTGTGGGGGTCAGGGATGGGGTGTAGAAAAAAAAGGAGATAAATCAGTGGGTAATGTGTATGATCAAGTAGAGTATTGGGTGTACGGAGGTCCCTCACTGGATTTCCCAAGTAGAACGTCCCTGAGGTCTCAAATGGGGTATCTGTGGAGGCCTTTTATTTCTTCCCTATGTAACAGTGTGTTTTCAGCTTGAGCCCATACTAGTACGGAAAGCATCCATGCAGAGGCTACTGGAGGAGTCGTCGTCTTCCATCAACAGGTGATCAATCTCTTTTCATTTATGTTCATTATGTCCATGATTTCCTCACATTTTGATATACATCTTGGACGTTGCAGTCATTAAAAATACATTTTTAAAATGATGTGCAGTGCATGCTTTTGTTTAGCATGAATTAAATAGCTACTTCACAAACGTCAGCGGGAACAACCATACATACAGACAGGTCGGCCAATCTCCAGTCCCAGGAGGTCAATGAGATCGGACTCCTGTGCCACCACGTCAGTGCACCTATGCTTCATCTGTCGTGCAGCACGTCCCACCTCAAAGGTCTTCCTGTGGTGCAAGCGGATATGTTCCCATCTGTCTTTTTTATCTTTTGCAGGATATCCCTGGCTCGCCCTGCCCCTAACCACAACCATACTCAGCAGGTAGTGCATCACCAACCAAATGAGCCCACCCAACTCCAGCTTGGAAAAATTCTTTCCCCTCTGCGACATGTCTCTATCCCCCTAACTATCACTATAGAAAATAACTAAACTCCCAAACTACTTAAACTCCCCCTAGAAGAAAAAGCCCCAAAAAGACAAACTCCCAACAATATAGTGACAAAAACTTCACAAAACTAGACAAAATGACAATAATGGACAACAGTGACACAATTTAGAGACACAGAGCACAAACAGACAAGACCAAACAACCACCAATTTCAGACAAACTCCCAAAAACCACCAGCACCCAGCACAGACTAACACAGAGTAAGAGTGTTAGAAATGGGATCTCTAGTTGGCAAGGGCTTGCACCTTTGTCCAAGTAGGGACCCTTCTTCCTAGTCAGGGTAAGGGTGTTACACTCGTGAAGTAACCCCTGCTCACCCTCGTGGTAGCTTGGCACGAGCAGTCAGGCTTAATTCAGAGGCAGTGTGTAAAGCATTTGCACATAACCAACAGTAATACAGTGTAAGCACTACAAACGGACACCACACCAGTTTAGAAAAATAACCAATATTTTATATACTCAAGACAAGACCAATTACGACAAAAATCCACAATACTATACTTTACGAATGAATACTTGATACGGTAACTTCTTCTTTGCAGGAATAGCACAAAAGCAAAGTTCGTACGAGTCGGTAGCTCCGTCCGAGCCTACCGCGATGCTGAAAACCACAGAGTCTAATAGTTCCAGCCGACCGCGTCGATACGGGCCAGCAGAGTCATGAACAGACTCGGTTACAGTACCTTTCTCGTTGTGGCTGGTACGGAGTGTACGAGCCGGTCGGCGTTCGTCGCGGTTGCGGTGCAAGACGGAGCGATGCAAGGTGCGGTGTCCCTCGATGCGGTGCAGGCAGCGGCTCGATGAGCGTCGTGCAGACGGAGTCGGTGAGTCCAAGGCGTGCGATGCAGGGTGAGACGATGCTCGATGCGGTGCTGACAGGTTGCGATGCAGGCGACCTAGCCGGAGTGCGGGAGCTGGCGTCGGACAGCGGTGCGAGTCGGAGCGGTGCGTCGCAGACGTGCGAGCGGTGCCCCAAATGCGGTGCGGTCACGACTCTTGAGCCAGTTGCAGCGACCTCGTCGGTCGGGTCCGGTTGGTTCAGTGAAGCGATGCGATGCGAACTGCGGTGCCCACAGGTCATGGTGCAAGCAGCGGCTCGATGTTGGCGGCGTTGGACGTCGCCCACGGTGAGACCAGGGTTGCGATGCGAAGCGGGGCGATGCGGTCTGCGGTGCAAACAGGTCACCGGCCAGGGATGGATTCGGTTGACGGAGTCGGTTGCAGTTCCCTTCCTCTGTGGCAACTGAAACAGCGTTCCAGAAGCGGTACCCAGAGGCTTGTGAAGTCTTTGTAGTCCCTGAGACTTCTTAACAGGAGGCCAGCTCGGTTTCAGGCCCTTGGAGATACTCAGCACAAGTTTGTAGAAAGTTCAGTCCAGTCCTTTCACTGCCCAAGGCAGAAGCAGCAGCTGCAGGCCAACCCAACAAAGCAACAACACAGCAAAGGGGCAGTACTCCTCCTGGCAGCTCTTCCAGCTCTTCGTCTTGGCAGGTTCCTTGATTCCAGCGAGATCTAAATTCATGGGGTCAGGGCCCCAATATTTATATCCCAAATTACTTTGTTCTCTGAAGGCAGAGAGGCCTTTGCCTAGTCCAAACCAGTTCTGGAGCACTTTGTTGACAAGTCTCCGTCCCTTCTTTCAGTGAGTAGGCCAGGGACATCAGACGCACCACAGGAGGTGGAGCCAGCATTGTGGAGGGAAGGCACTGTCCTATTCAGGGCCCAGGTGCGACCCCTCCCACCCATCTACATGTAGACCTTGCTATTCAGCCCTGTGCTGACTCACCCTGTCTCCTGGCATCCCCCAGCCCCTGTCACTCACACTCCAGACAAGGAATGCACAACCTCGCAGAGGCAGGCTTGGATGGTTAGACAAGAAAATACCCACTTTCTAAAAGTGGTATTTTCGAACACAGAATGTTAAAACCAACTTCACTAAAAGATGCATTTTATCATTCTGAGTCCAGGCATACTAAACTCGAATTTCTACCATGTTCCCGGGGTCAGTTAGGATTATAAGCTGTAATAATCAAAACTGCCCATTCTGGCCTAGGGGGAACAGGTAGCCTTGCAATAGTGAAAAACGAACTAGGCTGTAATTCACTATCAGGACATGCCACACACACCCGGGCATGTCCTACCTTTCGCATACAACGCACCCTGCCCACAGGGGTACCTTGGGCCTACCTTAGGGGTGACTAACATGTAGCAAAGGGAAGGTTTAGGGACTTGCAAGTGTGTGCACTTGCCAAGTCGACATGGCAGCCCCAGGCTGCGCACAGGCTCTGCGTTGGCAGGCCCGAGTTACACTTTACGGGCTGTTTGCGTGGGTGGCACAATCCAGTGCTGCAGCCCACCAACAGCATTTGGTCTAGAGGCCCTGGCACTCGCAGTGCACTTTACAAGGGACTGACACATAAACCAAATAGGCCAATCATGGAAACATCAATCCATAACACATTTTATACAGGAGCACTTGCACTTTCCCACTGGACCGCAGTGAGGAAAGTGCGCAGAATCATTACACCAGCAAAAACAGAGTCAAAACCGGGAGGTCAGAAAGCAAAAAGTCAGGGGAAACACGCCAAAAGATGCCAAGTCTAACAAAGAGAAAGTGAAAGTAACTTCCCACTTTCTAGTATGCAGCCTACCACACCCATTGAGTAATATCCTGGCTGAGTTGCTGCCCGTTTTTGACAAATGTATCGTGTTTTCTGACTCATCAGTAGTGAATTTGATATTGTAACATGAATGCACAGCGCATTGGCACTTATGCTTGTTTGTACACCCATTAGCCTCGATGCGCAGTTACAACCGGAGCAACTGGTGCAATTCGCCATGCAGCAGGGGTGATGCGTGGTTTGTGACACATGCTACTGGCCCAATATGTGGGATGTAATGTAGATGATAGTGAAAAACAAGATATTGCAGCTTGTACCCACTTCCATTGGTCCTACAGTTATAGCAGACAAGCCCAAGGTTGGTTATGTGTGTCATTTTACTGGTCATAGTGTGCTTATGCTTGACATATTACCATCTTACATGTGCAATATAGAGTGACAATTTATTGAGAGCGTAACAATGTCATTTTTGTAATATATTGAGTTATTGAGTTAAATATCTTCATTTAGGGATTTGAAGAGGCTGCAGTTATATAATTTATGCATAACTGCATCCAGTGTTGAATGGTACTTGGTACAGCTGTGGACTGGGTTGGCAGCACTTGTCAGGTCTGTGTGACAGAAGGCTGTGTCCAGGTGGTGATAAATGCTGAGTCAGCTGGTGTAGGCGTGAAAAGTGTCAATAATACTGAGTAAAACAATGTTTCACAAATCAACGTATTGGCTATTGCTGCACCAGATATAGGCTCCTTGAATGTTGCTTGGGGGTACCCATGCACACACAATGGTAACATATGCATTCTGAAACATGCAGTGGGAAATGTGCCAGTAAGTAAAACATTTCCAGGTGTGAAATTACAAGGTCTAGTACCAAAAAATCTCCTAGCCACTTCAGTTCTCTATGTGAGCTGGGGTTCTGCATCACCCATAGATGGTGGAATTAGGCTCAAAGGATAATACTATTAGCAAGAGGATGCCCTTTCATGCAAACACACATTCCTGCATGTGATATTTGCTTCCCTGCTTCATGGTTCAAGGGTGCCTGCGTAGGCCCTAGCCAGCCAAAACAGCAGTGGGACAGGTGATACGGCATGATTGTTTTGTATTCAGTTATGGATAGCACATTACTTGCAATGTCCTGTCACACACAGCCAAGCATTAGGGAGTATGTCAGTGCTGCACTGTGTGGCTATGCACATGCTATGCCCCTCTGTTTACTATCCCAGGACCTTGGTGGAACTCAACTATGATGCGCATGTGTCTGACGCAAGCCACCATCATGACGTGCAGCACACACACACTCAATCAGCTCACAATGTTTGGATCTATACTCCCTTGGAGATGTGCTTGAGTGTCAGAAGGTGAACACAAGCTTGCAGCACACATGCTCTCGGAATGTGCACACTGTTCCACATTTCTAGATTTCAGTTGTGTATGTCTTGCCCAGGCACATGCTTTTGGCACATGGTGTTTATATGAACACAAAATTTGTTCTACATGATGTTGTGCTGGGGTGAGTGTAACAACCAGCTACATTCCTTTGGTATAGGCCTAAATTAAGTTGAGGATATGTGAGTGTTTTGATGTTTACAGTGACTATGACATAACATTGCAAACAAAGATATTGTATATAAATGTATTTACAAAACCCCTGGTCTTGCCCAGTGCCTGGTTGTACTGCTGTTCAGCCTCTGTATGGGGATGTCCAAATGGGGTTATGACCATGGATGCAGCCCATAACCTTGGTCAGCTGAAATTAGAATATAAGAAAATTCAGTCCATGATTATGGTGATTGTAACACCCACATTCCTGTACATGCCTGCTATGTGTACTGAATGACCAATATTCATTTCTACCAGTATTTGACAATATTTGTTACATTGACATTTGCCTCCATTTTATGTCACGTCTCTTCAAGATCTCTGTTTCATTGCAAAATATTTGCATGGCCTGATACTTTGGACAATTCCACATGCAGACAATAATATTTGGGCAGTAACTTACTGTGATAGGTCTTTTGGGAGGTTCATTGCCACTGTAGGTCATGTGCACTCACTGCATGTGCAAAGTGACAGTATGTTGATCTGATTTTAGCCCTTTTGGTCATCCCTATGGAGGCTGTGCCAGTGCCATCCTGTTTCACACTCACACATACATATGTCCCTGTGGAACCACTGATGCTGTTGTTGCACTACCTGACAATGACAGAGCATTTGTAATGTTCACTTACTTTAGCATGTGATTTTGGTGAGTACATGTCGTGTATTCCAGACATGTTCCATGGACAGCTGTACGATTTATTGTCAGCCTTCAGCTGCTGCTTTTCATCAGACAATTTGTCATGGTGCACTGGGATTGACACATAGGTATTGCAATGTGGGGCATCTCTATGTAGGACACACTGATGTAGTAATACATATCGGTCTACCACAGACCTGGACACAATACATTGGTCTTCAAATGTATTTGTTTTACTGTAACTTGCAGGGAATTGTGTACTTATATGCATGATTCTATCATCATTGTTGTGGCAAATGAATGCTGAGATTGGTATCCTGAGTACACTGTGGTGCCTTGTCCAGGTTCCATTCAATTGTATGTTGTTGACTGATGTATGCCATGTTTGTTAGCATTGTGTTAGACTTTGAAAGTTTCACATTGCAGTATTTATATGCTATTCATTTGGACAACCGACACCACAGAACAGGTGAGCCATCACATTGGTTGCATCTGTCAATGTGGCTATAAACCTAAGTGTATGTCTGTAAGTGGACTGGCTGTATGGGTGAGACATTTGTATGTTTGTACTGTTGATGCCTCATTGTTATCCAGTATTGACATTTACCCATGTCTGTGGCCTACACTGAAATTGCATGTCACACATGGCCTTTCAAAAGACTTCTTCATGTGTTGCTCCTGAAACTTTCATCAACATACAAGTATACTGGCACGTGTGACACACTTACTCATTTTCACAGTACTTGTTCGCACTCCCCTGAAAATGTTGAGCCTTCACTGATACAGAGAGTAGTTACGCCATTGAGGAGCCACTTATCTCATATTTCTCTCTTGTGTTGCCTTTATACTGATATTGGTTTTTCTGGCCTACCAATGGTTTAATCATGATTCATTACCCAGTGCAGATGATGTGGTTACATTCATTCACACAGAGTAAACTGACACATTACTAGTCACTGATGTTCTGTAGCTACTGTCATTCACAGATTAGTGAGTGTATGTCAGTGTGGGACATCATTGTGTACACATTGCGGTGCATTTGACCCACTATGTGCACATGTCACAAGGGGCCAGATATTTGGGAATGTGGCACTGTACAGTGCAGCAAGTCACCTATCAGCACTGCACTGCATCACTGACAAAGGGCAGTGGTGGACAGTATTCAGGCCATACAGCACATTCATGACTTTTAAACCTGCACTGACACACAATGGGCTGCCTAGCACAGAGACAGGCACACTTGCAACATGGTGCTCGTGTGCCTGCATTTCATGTAGGATTGACTTTGTGCAGGAGTGGCCACCTTCCTGCACAGGATGAACCCTTGCAGAATGCACACATAGGTTGCAAAATAACTTAAGTGACTTAAGTTATTTTTCCTTGGTACACATGACCTGGGAAGAGCAATTAATTTAACACATTTCACAGTTTACCTGGTGTGGGATACATGGCATGCCTCATGAACCTTGGGAGTTGCATGGGGACACATACACAACCACCATGGTTCCTGAAGATGTAGGCATCATGAGCACTCCCAGGGTACCTGGCCAGAACATTTATAAACATCTCCGGATGGTCCACGATTCCCTGGACATTGATGGAGTAGGTGTGCTTTCTATTGCGGAACAGGTGTTGCTAGAGGAGGAAACAGTTGCACATGTGTGCAGTCCATAGCCGCCATGACATGCGGAAACCCTGCAATGGCATAGAAGCCTTGCTTCGTGTCCAGCTGCTGTTGTAGTGTCTTAGGGAAAAGGAGGTACTGTGGTGTGAGGCTGATGAGGGCTTCGAGGATGGAGGGTAGGAATGCAGAAAAAGATGGCTGCGATATTCCTGCCACTCTGGCTGTTGTGCTCTGGAGTAAGCTAGATGCCACATGTGTCGGACTGCAATCAGCTTGACCTGCAGAGGGATGTTGGTTGGTCTGGCAGTTGGTGGCTGCAGCCTTCGCTCAATCTGGTTCAGCAGTTCAAAGATGGACTCCCTCCTGAGTCTGCAGTATGTGATGACCTCATCCCCCCTGAGGTCAATGAGGAAAATCCACATGCAAAAAACATGCTCCCTTCTCCCGCGCTGCCTACATGGTGGTCGTGGTGGTGGAGGTATTGGTGGTGGTGGTCTTGCAACTTCCAGCTGAAGAATGAGCACCTCCATGGCGTAGTTGAGCTTGTCAAACTGCTTTGTGTGTATTCTCATTATGTACCAGAGCCACTGCATCATTTCTTATGCCTGCGTTGCCGATGCACAGGAATGTGGATGCATTTCAGGCTCTGCACGCCGTTGGGCGACGATGTGTAACATATTAAAAAACCATGCATATAACTGTCAGTTTTACGTTAGAATTTATCAGGGAACGCCTACCTTGCATAGTTTAATCTCTGTGTGGTGCAGCCAATTCTGGTGCAGGTATTTTCCGAAGCAGGTCTACTAAAACTGACACATTGGGCCATATGCATCGACTTGTAAATATGGAGTATTGCCTGTGCCGCCATCCTGTCTAAAATAATGACACAACATCAGCACAAGGCTCTCATACATATGCCCTCAAATCTTTACATAAAGGTTTTACTAAATTTGGATGGTTTCTTCAGTTTCTTAGCGAACTGATTCCATGTCAGTTTCAACAAGGCCAATAGAGGAAACGGTACACATGAAAATGTAAATTTTGCTTTAGACATATTCTTGTGCTCTTTCGACTTGGATAAATGTAAGTGGCCAGTAATGGACAGGCTAGCAGTGACATATTTATGATGTTTTATCATCCACATTTACTCCAAACATGAATTCAGTAGACCTGGAGCTATCATTGGTAACAGAAGGAATAACCTATTGACTCAAAATGTAGAGAGGCTAGCAATACAGAAAGTGGATATGCTCTTGTTACCACAGGTATATATATTTTTAAACAAGAACCAACAGAAGATTCGGGTGATGCTCTCAGAGTCATTGTACAATCTACAGTAAGTTCCACAGAAAATGATTATGCAATGCAAGAAACAACTGTCCACCAAATATTTTCTAACTTTACTGTCAAATAACTCAGCACCTCCTTTGTGAATATCTTATTGTCCATAACTGTAATTCCTCACAAAGTATTCAGTGTGCAAGCAGCTTGCATATAAATCACAAATTGTCATACCCTTAAAGAACATTGATTTCTGTAACATTTTACATGCCTACTCATAAGCTGTCATTTTAAGATGAAGTGCATTTTGTCATGATAAGATTTGAAGCCAAAATGATAGTGTGAACACAGTTTCAGCGAAAGGAAGAACAACATTAAGCCTCCCTGCCACTACCATTTTCAGCCAAATATAAAACAAACTTCCTGCTCTACATTCAGAACATGAAATTGTGTTTGACTGCTTAAATTATTTTAAGATGGGTGTGAATCTGAAGATATTTTATACTATTGGCAACATTATCTGGACCTGGTATTACGGTGCACAGAGTTGCCAAAATCTACACCATTTTGAATATATTTCAACAAACTTGATGAGTATTCCATTAATGATATTTTATCTTCCTCAAAACAACTCTAGTAACTTGGGCCTGTTACTTTTTTCTGTATTTCAATAAATTTATGGTCTAATATATTATGCAATCAGGTGTTTCACAAGTACATCTCATTTTAAGATGGCAGTATTTATTTGAATGTATAAAGATCTCAAAGCAATTCTGAAAAGAAAACAAAAAAAGTAAGAGAACGAGCAACAAAAAACTCATCGATCAAAGAGTGCAATAAATAATATTAAAACATACCTAAAGATCCCATTCACAGTCAATTCTAAACCATTTATGTCATACCTAGGAGTGCAAATATAGTAGAGACTAAACAATATTTCTCAAATACTCTCTCAAATTAAATATTTCTCTGAGCTTTTTTGTATATCTCTAGAGTTTTCATACACATGTTATACACAGATAGATATAGATACGAAATTATCTACTGACTTAGAACACGGCTTACAAATAAATTAGAAAGAATGCTTATAAACAAGTACAGAGAACCCTTATCTTGGATTTATCATAATCATATTTTATTTTTGTGCCTGTGTAGCACACTGCCTGCAATTAGCTGTACACAAACAAGTAATGTTTTTAGAATAAGGTAAATGTGGTCTTGCTGAAATTATAAGCCACCAACATCTCTACAGGAAAGTAAACAGAAACATATGTTATTATAATCTGAGACATTAATAGAGATGAGTATGCTCTTCCTTAACACATGAATTGGTATGAATGAGACATGAACCAGAAGATATGTAAACAATCAGATACCAGGTGCCCAGGCCTAACTTCCCACTTACCTGGACTGGTTCTCCGACTAGTCAAGCCCTCTTGGACCCAGATCCGCGCGCCTGCTGCTGACCTCCTCCCTCTCTCTCTGCGCTCTCTCACTCTTCCCCTCTCACTCATGCTTCATTGCGCTTTTCCAGCTTTTTGTCCCTTTTTGTCTTTCACTCGTGCCTCTCCGCTTCTTTGCTCCTTTACAACTTTTGCCTCTTTTTGCCCAGTTTGCCTTTCACTCGTGCCTTTTTTGCTTCCTTGCTATTTCCCAGCTTTTTCCTCCTTTTGCCTTCACTTGTGCATCTTTGCTCCTTTCCGCTTTGCCACCTTTTGCCATCTCTTCGGACCCCCTTCCTTCACCCCTTATACTGCTGCCAGCAGCCTTCACCCGCTCCCCTCTCCCCTCTCCCCTCTCCCACCTCCCCAGCTCCTTACCTGCTCTCCTACGCATCTTCCGGTCTCTTCTTCACTCCTTTGCAAGCCCCACCTACTTCCCTTTGTGCCCTTCACACCTCCCAGGAGCTATTTAATGGTGACCACAGCACGACTGCGCAAGGCCATTTACTCCACTCCATGGCTGGACCACGCCCAGTTCCATGAACTGTGGTCCATCGACACTCCCAGAGCTACACCTCCGCCGCTCTATGCACTCTTGACACAGGTCGCCGCCACGAGCATTGCTGCTGCGTCGCCCCACTTGCACACTCCTACACCCCCAAGTCACCCTCAGACCACTCCAAGGACTCAACACAATAGTGGATCGCATGCTCACTCCCTAACATGCACTCTCTCACCAAACATTCCGCCGAGGTCTGGGAGCTCATCGACTCGCTTTCACCAGATGTCCTCTTCCTAACGGAGATCTGGCTCAACCCATCATCAGCCCCCAACAACGCAACGGCTATCCTGGAGGGATACAAGATCACCTACTGCAACTGCGTCAACAAACCAGGAGGATGGCTTGCCATAATCCACAGAGACTCTATCCAATACACCACCAAAATGGACGCCACCTCCGTAGCCATGGAACACTTGAACTTCAAGCTCCAAACCAATGAAAGAACAGCCATCAAGCGAGCCCTCATGTATGGACTACAGGACCATAAACCAGTTTCACAAAACTCATTGCAGACTTCATTGCCCAACTCGTCATCGATTCCAAAGAGTACATGTTCCTTGGTGACCTCAATTTCCACCTAGATGACCTCGCGGACCCCAACCCCACATAATTCCTTAACTTCCTGGACAACATCAGACTCACCCAACTTGACCACGACCCCACACATGCCACTGGCCACATGCTCGACCCATCTCCAGCGACAGAATCACATACAGCCACACAACCCAGTTCACATGGACAGACCACCTCTCTGTACACTTCAGCATTGCCACCCCACAAGCGCACAAGCCCCCCCCCCCGGAATTCTCAGCAAACCTGGCCACAACTGGAGCAAAGTCATAGGAGCATATTGGATCAACGCACTCACATCCAGCCAGCCAGAACCCACCAGCAGCATGTACCTCAGCGTCAGACACTTCAAAACCTGGATCATAAACTGTGCCAGCACCCTCGCACTAGTCAAACACACCAGATAAAGAGGAGCCAACAAGCAAGCCAGATGGTACACTGAAGTCCTCAGGCACTACACATGCCACTGCAAAGAGTTAGAGAGAAGATGGAGAACCAGCAAAAACTTCACCAATAGGATAATTTACAAAACTGCACTCAACCATTACTACCACCAACTGCAGGAAACAAGGAAAAGAGCTCTCACAGCAACAATTGAAGCCAGCCCCAACAACAACAGGGAACTCTTCGGGGTCATCAAGGAATTCTCCAAAACCTCAGCTGCAGCAAACAATGTCACCCCTTCACAAGAACTCTGCGACAGCCTCACTGACTTCTTCCATGACAAGATAATCATGATCTCCAGAAACTCCAACCCTCAGTCCAAACTAAAAGAACAGGCAGTGGGGTACAAATGGCGCAATTTGACGCACTTGAATAGCTTAATCATACAATACATTCATTAATGAGATTGCTCACAAGGGCATAGAACAATGACCACCCAGCATTGCTAAATGGATGTAGACAGATCCACACCCATATGACATACAAAAAATAAACTCAATGTCCTGAGCAAAACTCATATATTAACGCAAAAAAACGTTTTAGTCCACACAGTGTTCTTCTCCAGTGTTTCTCTTGTTGTTTAATTGTGACCAATCTTTTTAAGTAAATGCTTCCGTTCTTATTTTCCTTTTCTTTTCCAACACACAAAAGTCACCGAGCCAACACGTGTTTCGTCTTATGCGGGCATTCACCCAAGACTTCCTCAGGGCACACACAAAAAACGACCAAAAGTATCAAACTTGTGATGTCTATAATTCAGTAATTATGAAGTCGTCATAAAAACCAGAGAATACCCAAATGGTTTGCAGGTCATACAGCCAAACGGCGCCAAATAATTTCCATAAAACTTGATTATTGGTCAAGTGCAAAAAGATCCAGCTGCACGTAGAAACAGAATGAGATGAGGAGAGTACTCCGTATCTCAGCCTGAGAGTTTTCAGTAAGCTGGCAGCTTTGAACAGCTTTGCAGGACCATTTACAGTATTAAGAATCATCATAGTCCCCTTAAATGATTACTGCACTGGGATGTCCATGCTGAGATATTGTGTTCAAAATGTATGGTACTGACAGGCATAGGTTGGAAGAAAACTTGGTGGAGAGATCTGCTGAGATGGACTTTGGTAATATCATCCCATATCTGAGTGTCATTATGAGATGTCAATAGACAGTCAGTCATAGTATGTAGTCTGTTGGAACTTGCAGTTGTGGACTAAAATAAAGTCCTCCTTTGACCATCATCATGTGTCAGATCTCTTCAGTTATTTCATACCTGTTCAGTTGGTGATTGGTGG
This sequence comes from Calotriton arnoldi, assembly GCA_963921515.1. NCBI lineage: Eukaryota > Metazoa > Chordata > Amphibia > Caudata > Salamandridae > Calotriton > Calotriton arnoldi. Next base: position 204,927 of record CAWUFW010003453.1, read on the forward strand.
TTGTTTACCGTAGTCTGGTAGCCTGGGTGGTGGACATGACCCACAGCAATTTTGTCTTATGTGAGTGTGATAGTGTCAAGCTGAATAAGTAAATTATTATGCAATCTGAATGAACTACAACTGACTGCCCGACCACTGAGTGTTATGGTTTTAGTATCAGCGTGGAAAATATTTTTTTGTACTTGTAGTTATATAGTGCTTGCTACCCCTGATGAAGCATTGAAGTGATTTTCACTGGGCGGCCTGATGCTACAGAACCCAAGGTTAGTGTATTTTTAGTGGTTGTTGGGATTATTCTTGTGCTCTTAAGGAAATTATTGTATGAATTTTCTCCAGTTTCTATATGGTAAATTACACTAATAGGAGTTACATGTGATCTTTAGTCAGAGGGGGTATGTGAATTCATACAAATGATTCCCAGTGTTGACAGATGAGTTACAGGAGATTTTTTATGGTTTATAAACTTTGTTGATAGGTCAGAAAATCGAAGAGCCAGGACATCATCATGTACATTTTCTTGGCAGTCTTATAAATGAATATACACAAGAATAACAAGCCAAGAACAGTTATGTAATGGCTGAGTACATTACACTGAAGAACGACCTCATAGCGAAATTGGGCCACTATTTTAGAATAGTATCTGCATGTACAGTTGCTAACCAGTAAGTTAGGAAGAGAGTTTCACTTTGAAAGAAGAAAGAAATACTTACAATTTGAGGTGGATTGTAAACAAAAGGAGACACTACACAAACCCAAGACTGGGGGGGGCGTGGCCGATGACGATGGAGTGAGTAGCGTCTTTTTGACCATCCAGCCCCATCCTGGTGACCCTCCTGATGTCATTTCCCCCAAGTTGGTGCTGCCATTCCGGTGCCGGATTGCCCTACGCAATGGAGGGTGCATCTGGCTCCTAGATTGAGCGGCAACCAAGTTCTCTGCTGCAGAACACCGCCACAAGGGGATCCAAGATGGCAGCCGGCGATTGTATGGGGCCCCGAGGAAGCAACCCGCGAGTACCACGGCTGCGTCCCGGTCTATACCCTGGACTTTAGCTCTGCTTGGAAATCTGTGCACCGCCAGTGGGGCAAGTGAGTGTGGGGAGATTGCGCCGAGCCGCCTGCCCAGAGGACGCCAGCCGAGACAAGAGCTGGGGAGCCACTCCGTACATTGGTGGTGGCTCTGCACTGATGGTGAGCCCTCAATGGGAGGTGCAGGGAGGCATTGCGCTTTTGGATTATGGGTGTCCCTTGCAGATACTGGATGTGCGGTGTCCCCCTTTTCTCTCCCTCGCACGTTCCCCCTTCGGGTGCGGGCAGTGCAATATGGCCTATGAGGTGTGATCTTTCAGGGAGCTTGAATGAACGGTGCTGCCCTGCCTTGCTTAGGATGGGCTTGGGCCCTTGCCTCCTGTCTGTGTGCTTGTAGTGCTGCACTGCCATGATGTAGATGGCAAACAGTGGGGGACTGAGTGTGTGAGTCCACGGGCCTGGAACTGTGGTGCAGCCTGGCCTGGGTGACATTGTGTGACTCGGACCATAGTTATCTCCTACATGACTGGCAAAGCACAGTCGATTGCATACTTAGTGGACATTGCAAGCACTAGGGTCCCCTAAGGCGCATATCAGGTAACGTCCTTGCAGGCAGCCAAATCAACCCCAGCCGTTGCCTTTCTTTAACGTGCCAGTGAGGCTGTGAGTGGAGAAGAGTGTGAATTGGGAGATCCTTTTATGCTCCCCTGCCTGTTGGGGGTGCGGATCCAATCTCCTCCTTGGAACCTGAGCTGGAACTACTGCCAAATTACTGCTATTGGGCCTGGCTCTCATTAGGAATTGCGCCCCCCTCTGTTGTGCTCCCCAGAATGCATGGGCAGGCATTCTAAATGGAGGAACCCCTCTGGTCATCCTAGGACTACCACTACTGCAACGGATCCCATTGAGGATGACACTGCGGGTTAGACTAAAGCCCCTGGGGGTGCTACTGTGGCCACACTAGATTCTGTCCTTATGGCTATCAAAGACACTAGAGAATCCCTAGAACCCAAAATGGACGCTGCTGGAGTGGACATTGTCATTCTACGTGATGATCAACGCAAAATGGCCGAAAAAATCTCCAAAAATGAAAAATCTGTCCCAGAACTGGGTCCTGCTACTGGGGCATTGATGGGCCAAATACTGGCAATAGAGGAAAGGCTCCAGACATTAGAAAACGGGCTGAGGATACAGAGGTGAGGGCCTGCAGGAACAAAATACGCATAGTAGGAATGAATTGAGGGTACAGATATGGTTGCTTTTCTGGAAAGCTGGGTATGGGACAAGGTTGCCCAAGAAAGACTGTCCCCCTTCTTTGCCCTGGATTGGGGGCACAGGTACCCGGCTTGACCACTGCCACCGGGAGCACCTGCCAGGCTGGTGGTGGTCAAGCTGTTGCATTATCGTGACCGACATTACATTGTACGGCAGGCACAGATGAAGGGGGAACTCCACATTGAAAACAATAGAGTACTACTGTTCCCGGACCTTACTATGGCTGTGCAGAAACAGGCATCATTTTAAGAGGTTAAGAAGCAACTCCGGCAGATGAATGTCCAATTTTCCATGCTGTTCTTGGCGAGGCTCTGGCTCATCATGGGCACAGATGCACAATTTTTCATGGATCCGAAGGATGTGTGGACTGGATCGATTTGCAGTTGCAGAGCGCTGGGTCCTCCAAAGCCCACTGGCAACCGCAGCGGTCATGGCCAGTGAGCACATGGAGGTCGGCAATGAGACACTTTAAATCCAAGGTCCAGCAACAACAATTCAGACAACAAGGGTTGGTTGCAGCTGCGACCATCACCGGTTCTGGGAGCAGAAAACATTGAGAAGTGGATCGAGACCTGGAGCATGACATGTCTATGGGGCCAGAGACAGACTTCGCAACAGATTCAGACCTGACCAAGAATTATCCCACACCCTCCACTGTCCGGCAAGCTGACGGAGTTCTTAACAAAGAAGTTTAGGGATTGGCAAAGACACTGGGGCTTGTGGCACATGGTGCGTTACCCAGTCACAAACCCTCAATTATTCCTACTTCTCTGCACTGCATGAGCTTCATGTTAGACTGGATGCCTTCCTCTGTACGCCAGATGCACATACGGCAATTGTCCAGTCTAAATATTTTGCCAGGATGATCTCGGATCACAATCCTATAGCCATCACACTGGCATGGGTTAAATCATGCACTACCATTCCTACTTGGCGTTTGAAAGTTGAGAACCTAGAAGATCAGGTTTTTTTGCCACAGTATAGAAGAGGGGTTCCGGAATTATTTTGCAGATAATTCCGGTACAGCCATCTCCACACTGTTGGAATGGGATGTCTTTAAAGCGCTGATCTGGGGCGCATTGCGACAGTTGTGGGAGTTCGACACTTGTTAGTGGACGATCTTATCAACCAAGAAGAGACACTTGAAGCGTACAAAAAGATAGACCTGGGAAGTCGGACTTGCAAGGTAAACTATTGGAGGAGAAGGAGAGGCTGTCAGAGAGGGTGGAGTGCCTCCGGTGCTTTGATTATAAAGAATATATGGTAAAAAAAAAACGCATGCTGAGAGGAACATTGTTGGCATGGCTGGCTAACCCCTCTAAAGGCAGTCCACAACTTTTTGAAATAGACAATGATGTGGGGTACAAATCTAATGGCTGGATGGCATTAATTAGGTTTTTAGGTGCTATTACACTGTGTTGTATGCCAGTGATGGTCAGGATAACCGGCTAGGGGTCCAGGACTTTTTACATCTTTTGCCTCTGCTGACTCTTACTGCGTATAAAGGTGAGGAATTTGGTGGCGTTATTATCTTGAGCTCTTAGCGTCACAACTGGTGGAGGTTTATGGGGCGTCGCGGCATAATTGCTCCTTACCGAAATGGCCTAGAGAAGCATTGATAGTCCCCTTACTTAAGTCTGGTCGCGATCACCATGATGTCAAGGCGTACAGGCCACTATCGATGTTAAATGTTGATTACGAAGTACTGAACAGGGTGTTAGTGACTTGCCTGTTGCCATACATGTCGCAGCTCTTACACACAGACCAAGGCGGTTTTATACCTGGCTGGAAGAATATGTTAAATATGCGGTGGTTGGTAGACATGTTACTAGACACCCCGAATATCACCATGGATGCACTGGTCATGTCTGTTGATATGGAAAGGCATTTAACAGCCTGGATTGGTCCTATTAGTATGCTGTCATGGAGCAGCTGGGCCTGAGCCCCTGGTTTCTCGCTTGGACGCATGTCCTGTACTCTAACCCCAGGGTGCGGGTTAAGACTGGGAGAGTAATTTCTAGCACATACCGTGTGGAGAGGGGCACCCGTCGGCGATGCCCGCTGTCCCCACTGTTGTTTGCCATCACAGTGGAGTCCTTAGTGAGTGCTGCACCGACGGGCCTTTTTCATGTTGGGGTGGCCTGCCACAGTAAAGCGCAGACGATATGTCACTTATTCTAAAGGATAGGTGCTCGGACCCTGGCAGAGCAATTGCCTGAACGTTAACTGGCAAAAAACTAGCTTGTTTTCAATCCGACCATGGCTGGACACACCTTCCGCTATTCAAGGGGTAGCATGGGAACCAACCTCATTTAACTATCTTGGTGTTCGTGCATATAGAACAGTGGCTGATCTGGTGGAGGGCAACACTGGGGAAGCCGCGGCCTCCCTATGGGCGATGGTCGGTTTCTGGCAGACCCTCTCACTGTCGGCTTCTGGGAGAGTTGCAGTTGCCAAAATGGTAGTACTACCCTGGCTCCTCTATTTATTTACTACTACTGGCTATAAACCCCAGAGCAATCTTTCTGGAATCAGATTCCTTACTCATTGATCTTATGTGGTCCACTTGTTGAACATCGGACGGCACTTACTAAATTACAGCACCCAGTACTGTGGGGAGGCCTGGCAGCCACAGATTTTGACTCCTACTATTTGGCGGCACAGTTGCAGTGAATTGCATGGCTAGTCCAATTGAGATTGGAGCCACTCTGTGAAGTAGCAACACCAGGTGATTTGTGGGGAGTTGCCAAATACTGCTGGATGCGTTGGTTGCAAAAAAACAAAGTGAAGAGTCTTACTTGTCCAATACACAGCTTCGGTGGCTGTCCACCCTTCTCCCGATGAATCTCCGAAGCAGGTTGGTTAAGTGGGTTGGGTGAGACATTGAGAAATTGGGAGACTTGTATAGACTGTGAGAGTTGCTTTCATTTGATGAGTTGCAGGGCGAATTTGATGTTCTGGCAGTGGTGTAGCTAGCACCAGCCCACGAGAACAAGTCGCCCGCCCGCCACCGACCCCCCCGGTCTTACCTGTACCTGCACCAGGAGGCAAACTTAGGGAACACCCCTGGTGGCAGTAGGTCTAACTACGCCACTGCGTTCTGGCCGGTCACCTCTTACTGTACGGAGCCCTAGTGGCGGCCATAAAACGTAGATTGCCAGGGGAGCTGGTTGCGCCTAAGATACATCTGGGTTGCTATTTTATATGTACTTATTCGGGAGAGGCTAAACTTGTTTCAGGCCTCCACTGAGCCCTGAGAACTGACATGGATTCTCCTTTGGCTGCACTGAAAGACAAATGGGAGGCAGACAAGGGAACACCCATTGCGAATGAGGCCTGGAGGAGGATTTTGGAACATACTCCAAAAGTCTCTAGAAATGCGAGATATAAGATGATTAACTTCTATATCTTACATAGGGTGTATCTTAAACTGGAAAGAATTAATAGATTCTTCCTGAGTGCCCAAGCCACATGCCCCAGATGTGGTGACTTTGGGGCGGGGATGCTTCATATGGTCTGGGAAGGCCCACGTCTCACAACACATTGGAGGACTCTGCTCAATGAGGTCCCAGACTGCAACATCTTCGAAACGCCAATGGTGTGTCTGCTGAGGTTTTTCCCGCGCCCTGGTATATGAAAGCACCACTCTCCTTCGGAAGGGTAAATGGGGTGAGGGTCCCGTGGAGACTGTTAGGGCATGGGATGGCTTGTTGATGGAGCTTAGAATGGATGATGGTGCTTCAGACAGTGAGTCCACCCCGGGAGGCGCAAACCTGCAGCCTCCTAACAGGCCCACTACGGGGTAGAGCTCTAGGAGTGGTGGGCTGCTGCTTGCAAGGATGTTTTTGAACACACCCAAGTTCATTCCCCTTCCCCTCGGGTGATTCAGGATAACGACAGGGGCGTATGGAGCATGTGCCATGCATAGCGATCTGATTGGCCTCTGCCCTGCACTACTGTTGGATACTATACTGGACAGGATTGGGTGGGGTGGGGGGGTTTGTTGAGGAGATGGTCTAGGGAATGCCATTGATGCTAGGTGAGTAAGCCCTTGGCTGGGGGGGGGGGGCGATGTAGAATGGCTGATACCACTTGTAAAATCTTGCTCTGCCAGCTATTGGATGACTGTGGCCTACCAGTTCGCTTATGTCACTGTATTTCTTTGAAAATGCCCAAAAAGTTTGTTTACAAAAAAAAATACACATTGCCAAGGGCTGCACAACAGGCAGCAGAAGGGAGTCACTCATGGATGGGCCTGGTAGGCAGGTGGGACATTACTGCTCTTGGGAGTGCAAAAAACCACCCCAGATGTCTAAGAAGACCTGTGTCTTATGATTTTTTCTATAGTTCAGGTGTTCTTGGGCTGCTGTTGTCACCAGATAGCCCATCCAGTCCTCGAGGATAGAGGCCATGGGTTTGAACCAGTTCCGAATAATACAAATCTTTGCCATCGTAAAGGAGGAGGACAGCCATCGCTTCTCATGTCTAGTGATAGCAGAGACATTCTGGGTGTCGTGTAACACTGTGAGGGCTGCCAATGGAGTACCGTCCAGGTTGCAGATATCTGTAAGAACTCACCATATCAAAGTCCAAGAGGGCTGAAGTTTGGGCAGTGTAGAATATCGCTGTTTGGTGGGCACATCCAGCAATTTGAGGTAGTCAACATTTTCTCCTGGAGAAGTCTTTCCAGGGTCCAGTGCCAGTCGTGGAGAATTTTTAAAAACCTGAATTTTGTGCCAGCCTCCAGAAGAACTCTGTCATGGTCAGCCATATCTTGTGCCTAATGAGTTGTAGAGTAAGTGACGTTGAACAGCCATTGCTATGTGTGACAGAGGAAACATTCTAGTGGAGCAGACAACTGCTTGGTAAGTAGGAGATCATAAGGTCCTGTGATCAATTTTTTGTAGTGGCCCCAATGAAACAGGTATGTAGAGTCGAGGGTGTGTGGAGCCATTTGCAGGTCTTCTGCATCGAGTGGAAGCTGTGCATATCTCCAGAATTGGGATCTGGGTAGTCGATAAGCTTCTCAAAGTTCTGCAAAGGACTTCATAGATACATTTGTCTGTGAGTGGTACACCTCAAAAATGCTCTTGAGACACCAATCTTGCCATAGAATAGGTCTGGAGTCACTGGTTACGGCATTGTTATGTCATAATGGATCTTTAAGATGAGTGAATCCGTCTTCTTCCGTCTTCTTGAAGAAGATCATGTGTTGTTCTCCATATATTTCGCATTTCCAATATGATAGGGTTATGCGAATTCGTTGAGAACTTGGGATCAGCATGAAGTATCGATGGACCCTCAATCCCCTTGTAAAGGTGAAATTCAATTTTGACCCACTAGGGTGACGCCATATGAGATATTCATAGATAATCCATATGCGAAATGTGTTGCACCTTGTAGTACGATCAGAGGTGTGGAAGGCATAGTCCTCCGGATGTCATGACCTTGTGTAGTTTGGTAGCTGGCAACCTAGGGGGAGTAGAGTCCCACAAATATTGTTGAATGGTTGCATCAATCTTTTTCAAGAGTCCTGCCGGTAGTTTGAACAGAAGCATGTCAAAAACGTAGTTAAATCTAGGAATTATTAGCATCTTGAATGTTTGGACTTTAACCCAGGAACTTTAAATGCAGTGCTTTTTAAATATGCAAAGGGAGGGCCATGGAGACACAGCATCACTAATGGTTAATCCCAAGAAGGGATAGGGAAGGGAACTACTGGTATCCTACTAGAAAACCTTTTAGAAGACAAGACACCAAGGACTCCAGTGTATGAGGTTAGTGGCCCTTAACTGCCCTCTGAGAATGCAAAGTAGAAACAGAATGACACAGTACAAAGCAGTCTCTGAAAAAATCCAAAACCTGGCATGGTCTAAGAAACAGAGCTAAGCTTTTTAATAAAGCACGGCTTTCAAATGTTTTCTAGTGACCAGAATAAAGGGCATATTAGCAAGACCGGCGATAAAATCATCGCGTTTTAGCGGCAGGAAACTGCCGCTAAAACGGCGATAATGGGCTTGCTAATATGCGTTATGGAATTCAATAGAAGCCCAGGTTAGATGTGCAGGACATCTAACCTGGGCTTCTATTGAATTCTATATCGCATATTAGCAAGCCCATTATCGCCGCTTTAGCGGCAGTTTCCTGCCGCTAAAACGGCGATAATTTTAACGTGGGTCTTGCTAATATGCCCCAAAGTCTAATGCTCTGATTACGAGTACAGGTGCTATTTATCACACATGATGAATTACGATACCAAGTTGTATGTTATTTATTGGGTGTGATAAATAGCACCTGTTATGAGTTTGTGGGGAATAACATGCAGAATTTGGTGATTAATGTACCAAAATCCACATGATACAGTAAATACTGTATGCTTTTCCTCCGCTAAATTTTGGCTGGTTTAACCTGCCAAAATGTAATGAAGGTTGAGAAATTTAACACAACTGATAATTGATGAGATGCATTAAATACCTACCAACTGGTAATTGCGACCCATGCGTAAACAGCAATTTATGCATGGGTTGGAATACACCAACCAACTCATAATCAGGCTCTAAGTGTACTAGGCCATCTAGCGTGTTGGATGGAAGCAGATACCTCCTCAGAACAACCTAAAATTGCAAATTTAACCTTTCAAGTGCCAAAACCCCAGATGTAGTTGTTGAAGTGAGTCGTCTAACAGAAGGGGAACCTGCAGAGAAGCAGGAGATAGAGAGAAAATCCAAGGAGCCTGGATTGCTAGCTGCAGAAGCATGGGATACAAGATACTTGTTGGCCGACAAGGCACCACCAACAGCCCCTCCAACCAATCCTCACTGATTTTCCTCAGAACCTGCTCAACAGGGTAGGTGGAAAGGCTTAAATAAGGACCAAGGCCATCGATTGAGAATACACCCACTGCCCAGCATCTCTGATTTGGATGAAGGTTGCAAAAGTGGGTAAAAGGGAGTTGTGCTGTGTTGCAAAAAGATCCAACCATAGTAGGCCAAAACGTAATACTATTGCAAAGAAGAGCTGGGGGCACCGGCAAATAGAGACTGAGGAGGGAAATGTCCTTCTGAGCTAGTGAGTATAGAGCTCCTTCTCGGGAAGATGCTCTGCCATTAGGGAAAGGAAACTGGCCTCTGGCCAAGACATTATCTTCTGGGCTACACCTGCTAAACTCTGGAATCTTTTTCTCCCTACCGAATTATGTATGCTTGGGCATTCTGACTGTCAATATGACTCATTACTTTATGATTCCTCAAAAGTGTGGCAAACCCCAAAAGAGCCTGGAGTATGGCAGCTATTTCCCTCAATTTGGAAGAAGCCATCAACTCTACTGGAGACTATAGGCCCTGTATACACTTGTCCTCCATGTTTTTTCACCACCAGACTTGATTGGCATACATTGTTAAGGCTATGGGAGCAGGTGTATCTAGAAGACTCCCTTCTGTAGGAACCAGGGCAACCACTATAAACCCATACAAATGTGAGGAATTACTGAAATGTGTTTACCATAGTTCTATAGGACTGGATCCCAAACGTTCAACAGATATTTCGTAACTGGTTTTAAATGGATTCGAGACCATAGAAAAAGAAGCAGGCTGGCAGATATGTCACCCTGGACTCCTACCTACTTGCATGCTGAAGCATACAGTTGAAGCAGACAGTACTTTAGGGGATTAACCAGCTTCTTCTAATGAGCTTAAGGAACAAAAACTTAATTCAGGTCCATTTTGAAGGTGGCTCCTATGAATTTTAGTTTCTGAGAATGGTTAGGATGAGACTTGGCTTGATTCAAGATGAACTTGTGTGCCTGTGGAAGACTGCATACTTGGTGAACAGCAATGACTCCCTTGGGAAAAGAAGAGGCACAAATTAGATTATAGACAAGGTAATGGAAGATTAACAATCCTTTGAAACGAAGAATACTCATGAATGCACAAATACCTTGGTGAACATCATAGTCATGACTTTGAGGCTGCAGAAGTTTGGACTTTGGTTGCTGACTGCTGCTAGGACCTTTCAGAGAGGAAGGGCCTCAAAGGGTACGGTCCCTGCCCGAAAAAGGCTGATCAGTGCCTTTGAAGGAAATCAGTGGACCAAAAGCTCTATGAAAATTGAAGCATCTGCCCATAAAGGAAGGATGAACAGGAGTATTTAGCTTCTGAACCTCAGCAAAATTCTTTACAAGTTCCTCGGCTGAGAGCCAAACAATTTTAATCCTAAGAAGAGAAGATGGGCTAGTAGTTCTTTTTGTGACGGATCCACCTTCCACGGTCTTCTGATCCAAATGTGCACTCATGCTAAGACGGCTAAACCAGAGGCTTCCGCAGCCAGAAACAAGAAGTAAAATGATACGCCTTCAAGGAATCTGACCTGCTATTCCATCAATTAAAGCAGACATCAACAGTTATGACTTTGCTGCATCATCTCCGCAAGAGATTAAAAATGGTGCATTAGAGACTGCAGCTTATGTTGATTAAGTGTTGGCTCTAATTGTAAAGTTCAAATCAGAATAAGGCTGTTTCACTGCTACATCTGCTTTCTTGTCCGCCAAATCAGTTCGGGATACTTCCTCTGAGATGATAGTGTCATGAGAAGCCGATCTAACTATCAAGAAATCCACCATAACCAAAGTTGGGAATTCCTATGAAAGTTGATTAAGCAGTAACGTTGAAAGAGGAAGCGAGTAAAAAGAGGACAATCAAATTCCTTCCATGCCCTTTTCAGAACATTATGGACCGCAGTGTGCTGAGGCAGGGAATCTGGCTCCTTGTGCAAGTATTGAAAAAGAAGTTCTGCTCTTCCTCTCCCTCCTCTTTGCTTATAGGTTATTATACTTCAGTCAGCCCTGAACCTTGAATATAGTGCACCTTTTGTTCAATTTGAGTTGGGACGGAGTTTTGAAGGAGTAAGGCCCTCTCTTGCTTTCAAAGCGGCCCCCATAGCTTGATTGATCATTGCTTGGAGAATTGCTTGAACAATATGAACAGTTCTAGAAAATTCACCCAACGTCAGCACAGTGCACTGCATTGTGTTGCTTTGCTACTTGTTTTCTGCCCTCTATAGCAGAACTTCAGCGATGGGTTTCAGCCGGGAAGTTCAAGCAAGAACGCTATGTGCAACAGGGACAGCTTCCTAAAAACAATTGGTTAATTAGCAACAAGCTCTCACATTCATCTTTGATCTCGCCCAACCTATGCCATGTTGTTGGGATCAGGAGCAGGTAGCGGTACGCATGATCCCTCCAGGCATGCTGCAACAAAGCTTCCTGGACATCCCCGAACCCGCTCAACAGGCTGAGTAGAAAGCAGCATTAGGTGAGCAACACAAAGCACCCTTGGCTTAGTAGTGACAACACGGGGCCACCACGAACACATAGGTGTGGAAAAGCAAATTTAAAGGTAGACAAACAGGACCGACAAATCTCTTAACACAAAACCGCTGAACAGGCTCATAGTGACTGAAAGTATAATTTGGCATAAAGGTCTCTTTGCTGGCTCCGGCACAGCCACAGGGACTTCCGTATCTTTATAATAATAAAATATTTTAATCTAAAATTCTTCCCGAAAGAAGAACACTGCCCAAGATAGCAAGACAGGAAATAAATAGGAAGTGATATGGTTAGTGTTCCCCTTTAGTGGAAGTGGTAGGAGGAGAAAAGGTTCTAATCCAGTTCTCCTTCTTTCCTTTAGCATAAGATTAGAAACAAAAAACAGCTTGCAGTTCCTAGGGTATAGTAGGAAATGCCTGTATGTGTGGTAGGGCAACATATTGTAGGAGAAAGACAGGTGAGGAGTTAATGGGCTTTTGCAGCCTTTTTTTGTTGCATGTATACTTTTTCAAACAAACATTGGCAAAGCCAATAGGTCTCGCCTTTGGGCGAGGTATTGGCTTTGGCAATTGGGTGGGGGTGGTGAAAAGAAGGGGGTTGGGCTGGTGAACGGGACAGCGGATTAATTAATGAAAAGTGAGCACACCCTTAATGGAACATCCCCGAAACAATATTTTTGCATTCGAGTCATGAACCATATTTGTTTAACAAGACTACCTAGCAGTCATTTAGCCATTATGATGTTTGTTGTGACAGAAGTAATAAAAAGGCTGCATGCTGATTCTCAAGGGTGCTCGTAGACACGCATTGCCAAGCTTTTTGTTGTAAGCAAACAGGGACTGCACTTTGAGTTCTGCTTCGCTTTCCATCCATACCTCTGCCACAATATTATGGGAGCTGGCGATCAGGCTGACCTTGCTGCAGTGAAGCTGCAAACAAACGGGCAATTCTACAAAGAAAATACAAAAATAAATAAAGGAAATGCTTTATCCAGAGAAAGGCTTTTTGGTTATTTTGGTTATTTAGAAACAAATCCAGTGACGATGTCGGAAAAAACAAGAGTAGGCATGAAATAATTAAATAGCGGTTTGCGTTTTCACCATCCATGCTAAGACAAATGTAAGAGTCAATTTATTTATAAGAAGTGTTATAAAGTGCCATATGTCTCCTACAGCACTTCAGATCATTAGCCAAAGATAAAACTGAGATAAGGACGTAAAACATCTTTATTGCAACACGCGACCTGCTATAGCGAGATGAAGCAGCTCCGAAAAAGCTTCCGACTTTGCAGCTGGGTAACCAGGGGGCATATTATCAAGGGTATAATCGCCGCTTTTTCGGCACATAGCGCCGAAAAAGCGGCGATTTTTTTATCACTCTATCAACAAGGACACGCTAACAAGCGTTAGCGCGTGTTTCCTTGCTACTTTGCATGTCAACGATCAATATCGCTAATGACATGCAAAGTAGGCGTTCCCGTCCATAACTCCATGTCAATTCACGCTGACACGGCTTCGCGCTATTAACAACCCTGCAGCAGACCTGTGAAGCGATAAAAAAAAACACGCTAACCGTGTTTATCGCTGGAATCTAACGTCTGCTTTTTATTTGACTTAGCTATACTAATAATGGGAGGTGGATTGTATGTTTAGGTCCACACTCCCCTACCAGCAAGCAGCCCCATAGCGCTGTGAAATCTTCGCTGGATTTCACACGCTATTTCTCATTTTCGTCCTCTATCGCTGGAATTACATCGCCTGTTAGCTAAGCGTTGATAATACGCCGCTAACACAGCGATGTAATCCGGCGATAGACGGCGATATACAGACACGCACTAAATGCGCTTAGCGATGTTTATCGCTATTCTTTGGTAATATGCCCCCAGGTTCGAGTCACTGTGTCGGTTCAACATCCTGTGATGATAGGCACATCACTTAATCTTCCTGTGCCTACACATAATGAATATGTCCTTGCGCAAAGCGCTGTAATAACTTCGGGTCGAGTTCGTGCTATATAAAAACAAAAGCAAAAGACAGAGGCTTTCATGAGGGAGGACGGGACAAAGGCATCTGGCCTTTTGGATCATTTATTGTGCTGGGTGGGAGGCCAACATGGCATAGGGAGGGGGGAGGGCAACACAGAGGGAAGAAACAAACACAGATTATGGGAGAGAGCACACTGCAAAGCCAGCTACAAAACATGCTCTCTGTAGAGTGACTCAACAAAAAGAAAAGAATTGTTCTGAAAATCGCGAGCAGAATAAGGACACTAGCACTTGGGCCATGCTCTAGGGGAAGGTCACATGCAAAAAGAGGAAAATGCCGACTGCAGAGCTGACCAGCAGAAAGCAAGCAATTGAGAGTGGCTTTGAAGCCAACCAATGGTAAGTAATGGGCGGCCTCCAAGCCCACTAACAGTAAACAACATGTCTCGAAGACCTAAAAATGGGAATTGAACGGTACCTATTGTGCTCCATCGGTTGTCCCCACTAAAGCCTTTTGTACCAATAAAACTATCTATTTTGCAGATGAAGCCCATTAAGCCCATGACCATGCAGTTTCATTTAGAATTTATGACGTTTACTGAAGGGATATACTGCAACTTCCTATGCTTATACATTTGAAGGGAAGGGTAAAGATAGGGTTGAAATCTTAATTGCACACAGGTTTTTGGTGACAGTTCTTAATTATTAAAAACATCTCAAATTAGTAGAATTCCAGCTTTCATCAGTCACAAAAAGGACCTACAGCTTAAAACAGGCTGGTAGTGATGACAGGTTGACTAATGTCCTACATAGTGTAACAAGGGTTGCCATCTTTTTTTAGATTACAAAAAACTGACAATTTGATCAAGTTTTACATTCTGGAGTGGCTTGGAACATTTAAGCAAGAATTTGAGTTAAATCCCCCATATTCCCTTTTAAACATTCCAGTTCAGCCTGTTTGCTTTAATAAAAATTGAGAAATAGCTTAAATAGCTCGGCAATACATTTGAAGTGATTTATACTTGTATTTACTGTTTTCAGTTTATTTTTCAAACAGGAAAAATACAATCTTTTGCTGATTTTCGACATTTTCACCAGCCATGATTTAAAAATCTAGTCCATAAAATGCTGTCCAGGTGGTAACCCAAAGGCCTCATTTAATAGAACCTTGGCGGTTGCAATGTTTATCTTTATAGGTAAGATCTGATACCAGGGGTTTCAGAATTTACTGTCTGTGGTAAAAGGCACCTTTTATGAGATTGTTCCTTAAAAAGGGGCTGCATTCTTGATTTGGTGCTTACTCCACCAAAATTCACAGTTGTGTTTACTGGGCCTTGTGCCTGTTAAATTTCACCAAGTTTGACCTACAGAAATGCATACAAGGGTGCTTTATTGCACCTGATAAGTACCTACTGTGTGTAGTAAACTCTGCACCACTTATTGCGATCTTGCACAAAAGTGTAAGGATTGTAAAATTGGGGGAGTGTAATCTAGGCCTACATGAAACTGCTAAAACAAGAGCCCACTCTCTCCACCATTAATCGAGTGTGGATGTCTACGTTGTAAAACATTAGTATAAGAAGAACGTTTAGATGTGTTTTCATCAGGAGCAGGGCCCGCTTTAGCGCTGGTGGTGTCCAGTGCGACAATCTGCTCTGGCACCTCCCCCACCATGACCTCCTCCTCAGATTCCCTCACTCCCACCCAGCAAAAGTGCCCTTCATCTCTCCATAGCCCCTCTCTCGTATGCATTTCATTTGTTTAAAACCGCTGGTAAAGGCTGCCTTTACTGATCTACTCAGCAATCCACATAAAATACAGATCTGTTCTTTGCAGCAGGCATATGAACCCTCTACACTACTTTATAGCCAGTCAAAACTGCCACTAGACAAAACTTTGATCTCTCTCTCTAGCAGCAACATTAATCACAAGAGTTATTTTGATATTTCTATTGCTGCCTGAAAGCTGGACGCCAAGGAACTCTGCAGCAGGTGCTTTTAAATCTTAAATTATGCTAAACACAGCCTCCCCCCCCCTCAGGTCAGTGCCCCCCTCGAGCAGGGTCGGATTGGTAAGGCGGGCACTCGGGCAATGGCCGAGGGGCCGGTATCCGAGTTACAGCTGTGGACTGCTTTTTTTGGCAGGCTGGGGGCTGATTTGGGCGGTATCTGTCCTTTTCGGATGCCGCCAGCGGCCCAGTTGGTGCCTGAGTGGCATTTCTGGAGGCAGACGGGCGTCCATTACATCCCTTTTATCAAGGGGCAGAGGTGTCACCCCCTTTCTCTCGCTGGGCCGGTCCATTAATGTATGCAGATTGAGGGGGGCGGGGGCCTGAGCAGAAGTGGTCTCACATGTATTAAGGTGTGTTTACCAGTGCGAATTAATCCGTACTTTTTTTTTTGTCAAAGCTCTTTTTATTAAACATTCAGATGGCAATACAATGTATGAAAACAAAAGGACTTCATATAAGCAGTACAGTCTAATGAGGATACAGCTTCTCACTTTGGGAAGTCCAAAAGCCCCCCTCCCCACATCTGTCATTTCCTGCTTTTTTTTTTTTTAATCTAAGTGAAGTTAAGTAAACATGCCTCTGTCAGAGACCCCCCCCCCCCCCCCTTCTTTTCATAACACTTCGCCCAAGCAGTGTTTTGCGGAAAGGCACTATGCAAATGAGGGCCACTTTTTTTTTAGCGAGCCCGGGCCGAGTTTTGATCCCAATCCACCCCTGCGCTCGAGGCCAGCATCCCATTGCGGCCGCACCTGTCGCACTGCCCTAAAGCCGGCCCTGGTCAGAAGTTAGGGCATTGGTCATCTGTTGATCAGCGTGACAAATGCACTACGTTTAATAGGGAATGCGTCGCTGTAGCATTTGGAACTGCAGTCCATCTTTAGCAGAATTGCCACAGTGTAAATAGGATTTCTCGAGGGCCTCCACATTCTGTATTTTTTTAATACAGACTAAGAATAACAAATTGAATAACTACGAAAGCTGATAGCGAATGTTAAAAGATTTCGGGAACTGGATATGAACTTTTGAACCTGACAATATAAAAATAATTACTTTGCCTGGGAATTAGTATAGCCCTGCTAATGGGTGCCAATAAGGCATGTAACGCTGTGTGTCAGTAACCTAATCTTTTCATTAAGAGTGGAGTGAGCAGTAGGCTGGGAGATGCAATAAGTCAGACATGGGTCAGATCAAGAATAATAATGCATGGGAAGTGAAGGTACACGTTACAGGACTATAGAAAAAGCATTGGCAAGGCCAACAGGTTTGACACTCATGTTTCAGCGCAGAGAAAATCTAAAAAATGCCTACTGGAATGCAAATTAATTTAAAAAAAGGATTATTTTGTGTATGTAATGAATGCTTGAGATAAATATTTGAATGTGTGACAAAGATGTAGTTTTCAGATGTAAAATGGTCCCTTGCATTCCACTAGAGGTGAAAGAATTCACCCTAACAGCCAATAGAAAGAAGGTGAGACTAAAATACTCCTATGGACTGATCCAAGAGTTGGTTAACATTCCCTCAATAGCTGAAAGTTCTTTAGCCAAAGAAGTCATTGTTGAAGGAGCTACAACCACAGCCCCTTAGGATCTGCATGTAATACAACTGATTCACCTTGAATGGCACATACTCCACTATGACAAACATAAAACAAGCATTGGCATAGCCAATAGGTCTCACCTTTGGGACCTTATAAGTGTTTAGCTATGCAACAATTGATGTTGTTGCATTAAGGATATTGTGCTGGATAACTAAACACTTATAAGGTCTTATTGTATATGGCAATAGGTTTTGCTTTTGGGACCTTATAAGTATTTAGTTATGCAGTATAATATCTTTGGTGCAATATTATGAACTGTTGTATGGCGAAACATTTGTAAGGTCCTAAAGGCGAGACCTATTGGCTATGTGAATGTTTGAGAGAGTGTTTTGAAGGAATGGTTTTTGTAATGTTAATTTGTATTGTTATAAAAGTGAGAGGTTGGCCTGGTCTATGTTGACCACTAATTATAGTGTGCACTTTGCAGTTGTTTAAAGAACCCTTATTGATGAATAGGTTAAAGACAACATTTATTGAAAGCTATCCTAGTGTTAGTTATGGAGAGTAGCCTTTAGTGTAAGAGTTGAAGGAATGTAAAGCTGCTTATTTTACCATTTGTGAACCTTATGAATGCGCAAATTAAAGGAGAACCATAGAAGGCATATATAAAATATAAGTATTTATTAATAAACAGTTTTTTAAAAAATATTGATGATATTAGAGAAGAAAGCATACTATATTAAATCTGTAGAACGACAGTAAATAGCAGAATATATAGTGGCCAGTAGGGGGAGATCAAAGTATAAAGTTTGAAAGTGGTATAACAACCACAATAGGACTAGACAGAGTGCCTAGAGCAGTTATTATTTTTTTTACCTTAAGGAAACAGCGAAGGTAGTGATATAGGGGACCTATGGAGGACGGGTGCAGTGTGAGAACTGAGAAGCGTGAGAGAGTGATAGAGTTAGTTATTTTTTTATAGAGTTAGTTAGTGAGTGAGAGAGTGAGAGAGTTACTGTGTTTTTAAGATAGTGAGTGATAGTTAGTGAGTTACTTAGTGAGAGAGTTAGTTAGTTAGTTAGTGTGAGGTAATGAGAGTTAGTTAGGTATCCTGTTAGTTAGTGAGAGAGAGTGAGAGAGTTAGTTAGTTATTTAGGTAGTTAGTGAGAGAGAGAGTTAGAGATTTAGTGAGTATGTGAGATAGTTAGTGAATTAGTTATTGAGTTAGTTAGTGAGAGAGGTAGTTAGTTATTTAGTTAGTTATTGAGAGAGTGAGTCAGTTAGTTATTAAGAGAGAGAGAGAGTGAGAGAGTTAGTTAATTATGTATTTATAGAGTTAGTGAGAGTTATTGAGTTAGTAGGAGAGTGAGTGAGTGAGTTATTGAGTGAGATAGAGATTGAGATAGTTAGTTAGTGAGAGATTTAGTTAGTTAGTGATAGAGTGAGAGATTTAGTTAGTTAGTAAGTGAGAGTGGATTGGCAATGCAATAGCTTAAACTCTCGCAAATGCGAGACCCATTGCATTGCAAATTACTAGCGCCCATGCGGTGCTTTCACATTCATGGTGAGCGCCCATGCGGTGCTTTCACA
Organism: Calotriton arnoldi; assembly: GCA_963921515.1. Classification (NCBI taxonomy): domain Eukaryota; kingdom Metazoa; phylum Chordata; class Amphibia; order Caudata; family Salamandridae; genus Calotriton; species Calotriton arnoldi. Next base: position 223,677 of record CAWUFW010003453.1, read on the forward strand.
TTCGTGAGAGAGATGGCAGGATGGGTGAGAGAGATGGTAGGATGGGTGAGTGAGTGAGAGAGATGGCAGGATGGGAGGGGGTGAGAGAGATGGCAGGATGGGAGAGAGCGTGAGAGAGATAGCAGGATGGGAGAGAGGATGAGAGAGATGGCAGGATGGGAGAGAGCGTGAGAGAGATGGCAGGATAGGAGAGAGGGTGAGAGATGGCAGGATGGGAGAGAGGGTGAGAGAGATGGCAGGATGGGACAGAGCGTGAGAGAGATGGCAGGATGGGAGAGAGGATGAGGGAGATGGCAGGATGGGAGAGAGATGGCAGGATGGGAGAGAGATGGCAGGATGGGAGAGAGCGTGAGAGAGATGGCAGGATGGGAGATAGGTTGTCAGACAGACAGCGAGAGAGTGGGAGGAGCCGCCGGTGGGCAGGAGCGGGAGAAGCAGTGACGCTTTACCGACAGAGCGAGGGAAGGAGGGAGAGACGTGATGGGAGGGAGAAACGGCCGCGATTACTGACACTTCAGGAGAGAGGGCGCGTGAGGAGAGCAGAGAGTGACAATGTCAACAAAGGATGGGAGGGCATGAAGAAAGGAGACGCTTGCAGAGGTGACAGGGAGAGAAGAAGAGACAGCCATTGGAGAAGGGTTAGAGGTGACAGGGAGAGTAGAAGAGACAGCCATTGGAGAAGGGTCAGATGTGACAGGGAGAGAAGAAGAGACAGCCATTGGAGAAGGGCCAGAGACAGTTGTAATGGGTGAGAAAGGCGACATTGGCAGGGAGAGAGAGCAGTGACGGAAACACAGTTCATTGGACATGAAGGGAAAAGGGTGTATGGTTGGAGGGGGTACTAAAAGCGGCTGCTGCTGGGTGGGGGGGCGAGGTAGAAACAGAGAGAAGAGCTCCACAGCCAGAGGCAGAAGATGGGGTCAGGGTACAAGCGTAGAACGAGAGGAAATTGGGTACAGGCAACATCCATAATAGCGAGTGCATGCGGACAAACCCTGCCAACCCATCCTGCCCCCCAGGCATGAATAACAGACAGTAAGGGCCCAGCTGCAGCCTGCCAGCCCCAGGAGAGGGGCCTGTCTCAGCAGACTGCAGGAAGAGTGATTCACCGCGGCAGGCACAACGGGGCCTGTGTGCAGCAGCAACGACAGGCAGAGGGCCCTGCTTGTTTTGGAACAGATGTATTGCATTGAAAAATAAAATTTACGAGGGCTTGAACCAGAGCTCAACGACCGCTGCTCTATTTTAAGAAGTGTCTCGCGCTGTCAAATAGACACAGACAGCACGACGAGGCGCGTCTGTGATCGCCGAACTGGTTTGCGAGATGTTTGTCCCGAGCATATTTAGCGCCTTGATGGTTACCCTGAAATTATAACAGGGCACTGTACTGAAGTATTGTGTAAGTCAGCAAGACTCTCGAGATGACGCTGGCGGGGTGGGGGCTATACGTCAAGGAGGAGGGTGGACATTGACTGCTGGAGAAGGAGGGTAGAAGTTCGAGGGGGAGACGAAGATGGGTGAAAGACCTCTAAGAATGTAGATATGAGCGAGTAGCAGGGACGGGTTCACAAAAAGGTATTAATGGAAATTGGTTACTAGCTTCACCAAACCGCGCTGTAATAAAACCAACCTTTCTAGAAACAGGATCGGACCCGTCTCCATTCTCACACGCAATGGAAGGAAATCCACCCCCTGCCTGGGACTGCAAAGGCGGAATACACGTAAAAGCAGACCATCAAACTCAGGAAGCAATAAACGACATGCATTCTGCAAAGAACAAACAGCTGCAGGGGTAACGCGAATATTCATTACAACTGCTTCCACGCACAGATAGAGAGGAGACGAGCTGGCCAGAGCGTCGCAGCGATGCAAACTTCCTGGACTATAACAAGCCCGCGAGTGGTGCGCGCGCGCGCTTGGGAGAGTAGTCTTCACTTTTCAAGCACTGCACTCGTGCTTGTGGCACGCCGCTGCTTACTCCCGCAAGGTGGATGCCGCCACAAGCACCAGTGCAGTGCTTGAAAATTAGCAGAGCGATGGCTAAAGGCCCTCCTATGCAGCGCATACGCGCTGCATAGGCGAGACCTAAAAAAACTAAACTGTTCAGAAAATTCCAGTGGATTCATAATTTCTGCTTCATCAACAGCGGGTGAGTGCAGGGCATACCAGCATGATCATGGCTGGGGAATCCCTGCTCAAAGTTTGACTTTCTTCTCTCTAGCAGGAGTGGATGGAATCTGTGCATTTTAAAGTTTATGTATTTCTTGATCTTGTTGCCAGCCTTGTTTGATCTTCCACATTCTTTCTCTTTCATGGTGCGTATTCATTCAGCAGTAGAGAGTATAAAATAAAAAAATAAAACAGAATGGTGCATGACTACTGCTTTTGTCACAAATTCCCATTCTTGCCTTTTTGGTATACTTTTATTAATTCAACAGCATCTCTGCCATGTGCATGCCACTGTATGGTTACTGGGCCTTCTCTGATTACTCTTCGTTTTGGTGTACAAGCACACAGCATCTCACTGCCCCCGTGGCTAAGCAGGCTGGTCCTTATTATAATTATAATTTGTGCATCTATCTTTCACATACTCTCACAATTCACACCGCCAGGCGTTGCGCCCATAACATGATAACCGCACTTCAGTGATCATCATGCACGACATGGCAACACTCCACATTTAGGCTCAAAACAAAAACAAGCCCCTCCCCACCACACACCCTACCCCGTGCAGCTTGCCGTCCATGTGGGAATGCGGTTCAGTGCCCCACATAGTAAGCGATCTACAAGTGATATAATACAATGCAATAGTACCAGTGATAAGAGGCTTTTTCAAATGTTCAAATTTGAGCAGCAAAGTCCAGACTGCTCCAACTGACGCCCCTGCCAACAACATATTTCTGGTTAAACGTAGGGTGTGTAATGTTACCAGTGGGCAGGGCTCAACGTACTCCAAATTCAAAGGCTGATAATGGCAGGGTGTGCGCAACGTTTCTACAATATTGATGATTGATGAAGGCAGATTGCAAGTCATATCTTCATAATGGAAAGGGTCGGCAGGAAAGGGCCACTTCGGAGGAGTCAGCAAGGCTACTCTGAGATATTGCAACCAGCCTTAATTTGGAAATGGATTATTTTGATTTTTCTTGACTGGCATAGCTTAGGGCACTTGCATCTTCTAATGCAGAGAAAGGCAGATTGAGGGTCATATCTCCACGATGCGAATGGTCAGCAGGATAGGACCAAGCACTTAGAAAGCAGCAAGGCTAGCTCAAGACACACCAACCAGTATTAAAGTAGCAAAGGGTAGTCTACTTTTCTGTTCAATGTGCTGGTATTGCCAAACAACAAACTTCTTCAATGAACAAGGCAAGCAAATGATCTGCTCTCGCAGAGCAGACAAAAACTGCACTATCCAATAGACTCAATCAACACACTCTGCTGGTTGGAGCCAGCATAGAGAGTGGTTGAACATGGAGTTGTCAATCGCAGGATTGAAACCTATTGGCTACTATTGTTCTAGTTCAAAAGCCTTTGACTAGAGGTGACAGCAGAGTTACTGGGCGGGGTACAGGCAGGGTGGGAATAAACCAGACAAATAAACTTGGAAGGGAAGTTAACTGGTGGAGGCATGTATACAAAGAGGCATATTTATAAAAGGTTTCGCATCGCCCTTGCGCCACTCTAGGGGACACAGGGCGACGCAAAACCTAGAATGAGATTTGCCAAGCTACGCAAGGCCACCTTCCGTGGCCCTGTGTGGTTTTGTAAATCTGGTTGTAACGCAAGCCAATGCAAGTTGCTGTCTTGCATTATTGTGTCCCGGGGTGGCGTTTCATGGGTGGAGCATGGGTGTCCCTATGCATTCACCCATGAATTTTGGCATGTTCCCAGATTTACTATGAGTGGTAAACCTGGGAATGCATCAAAATGCAAAACCTTCCCAGGGGCGAGTGACGAGGAGAAATATGTTTATTTCTCTTCATTTTTTCCTCTTTTTACATGTGCTGTATTCTGCAGCGCACATAGAAAAAGGAAAACGCCTCAGAGGATTGTTTTTGTGCAGGAAGATGTCCCTTCCTGAACAACAACAATCCTGCCTGCAACTTAGGCACCCTCGCACCATGGTTGAAGGGTTCTTGCATTGGCGCTAGTACGCCATCGCAAGGAGAGGACAGGAAAGTGCCATATAATGTGAAATATGTGTCTTGCTGCTCTGCATTGCTTGGCATTTTGATAAATATGCCCAAAGTTTTTTCACACGGCTCACAGGTCAGAGAAGAGCTCTGCTAAGGCTGAACAAAGTGAGAACTTCCAAACTGGTGCTATGCTGTTGTCCTAGCCGCAATACTGGAAATAGTGTAAGTCTCCATTCACTACATTGTCTATTTTTACCCTGAAATGTCATTCACTGTTAATAATGACATTGGAATTTGGTATGCTCGCACTAGCTCAGTTGATCCCATCAACGTATGAGTAAGCTTGTCCGACTGCTTTCCTGGGAAAACACTTTTTGATCTTCATGTACTAGAGCAGTGATATAATTGTTCAAACTTGCAGCTAAAATGATTGACCTTTGATCACAGTTCATCAAGGACATTGTCTTACGAGATTACCATCTTTTAGTATCCTTATCAAGCTTCAATATCGGATTGATAGTAGCTTCATTCCAGGGATCTGGAGCCTTATTTTTAACCATTGTGATATGAAATAAATCATGCTATATTGGTAACCTTTGATCTATTAACGCTTTGTATATTCCAGCCAGAAAGCCACCCCACGCCTGCAGCTTTATCCCTTTTAAGTTCATCCACTGCAAATTTTATCTCTTCACAGGCAAATGAATCTTCCAACTCCACTGGCTGGTCCGAGTTAACAGAAGGGGCAACCTAAGCTGTTCAAACCTTTAACTAATCTGTACCTCACATGGAAATAAATCTTATTTTTACATCTTACATATCCTAGAAAAGCTAGGTCAATTTCATCCCTGTTTACATGTCTAGAATTGATTCTGGATTTTTACTGCTCTGATTAGATCTGATTAGATTATGAAACATGCTTGATCTGCTATTCTAGGTTCAGAGTGACCCACTGCCTCACTATACTCAAAATGTTGAAGCTTGATTTGATTTGATTTATTATTTATATAGCGCAAACGAATGCCCGGGGGATCTTGGTGCTGCTCAAAATTAGTAAAATGATAGACAAGAAAACGGGGACACCATTCATCCCTGAAAAGCCAAGTCTAAAATCTTTCCTAAACATCAGTAAAGAGGGGGCCATTTTTAACGACAGAGGTAACTGATTCCAGTTCCAGGCCGTGCAGCTTACTAGGCTCCTGCCTCTCCCGGTAGCCAGTCTGAGGGTGGGCACTACTAGATCTTTTGCTGAGCAGGAGCAAAGATTCCTTCTTGGAAGGTACCATCTGAATCTGTCTTTTAGATAAGCGGGGCCAAGGCCATGGAGTGCTTTGTAGGAAGTGCGAAGGCATTTAAAGGCAATCCATTTCTTCACAGGATGCCAGTTCAGCAGTCGCGGCCGGTGCAGGTAAAAGCGGTGGGACGGGGCGAGGGGGGGAAGTAAACAGACGACAACGAGGGAAAATCAAATTTAAAAAAAGAAAACCCCTTACCTTGCACTTGCTGCATAGCCAACTCGGCGATGCAGTTAGCACAAGGTAAGTGGTTTTCTTTTTTTTATTTTATTTTCCCTCGTTGTCGTCTGTATACTTTTCCCCCAGCCCCGCCCCGCCCCACCGCTCTTACCTGCACTGGCCGTGACTGCAGTGCAGTTTTTTATTGCTTTGGAGGCCAACTCATATCTAGGGACCCTCATCAGCATACGAGCCGCTGAGTTTTGAAAAAACTTGAAGTTTATTCCGTGATTTTCTTGGTAGGTTTTGGTACAAACCACTGCAATAGTCTATTCTAGATAGAACTAGTGCAATAATAACGGTCTTTATCAGATCAGAAGGAAGGAACTGAGCGATTTTCTTGACTGAACGCAAAGCAAAGAAGTAAACCGAAGTGACTCTATTCACTTGTGCTTCATATGACAATCTGTTGTCTATCAAGATACTCAGATCTTTTACCTTCTGGATTGGCGATGGTAAAGTGCTGAGTTCCTCAGGCCACCAGTCCTGTGTCCAGAATGATGGATTGTTGCCAAATAGAATAACTTCGGTCTTTGATGAGTTAAGTTTTTGGCAATATTGGTCCATCCACCGGCCCACTGCACTCATACAGCTACAAAAGGTCTTATCCACCTCTGCGCTCTTATCCACTAGGGAAACCACTATTTGGGTTTCGTCAATGTAAGAGACTAACAACATCCTGAAGGATTTGATTAAGGCTGCCAGGGAGGTAACATACAAATGGAACAACACTAGGCTCAGAGATGAGCCCTGAGGGACCCCACAAGACAGTGTGAAGGGTTCCGATATGAAGCCCTTATAGAAGACTGATTGAATCCGGTGAGTCAGGAATGATCTCAAAAGATTGAGGGCAACACCCGGAATCCCCAGGCTCTGTAACCGAGAGATCAGAAGGTCAATATTGACTGTATCAATTTCCTGCTATAGATCTACCTCATCTTTCCTGCTTTTGTATTCAGCTTGTGCCTGTTCTAATTTGGATGTTTCATGTTATCTAATGTGGTATCTTGTGAGGAATCCATCAACTGAATTAAGTCTTTATCTTAGATTTGAGATCCTGGAAGCACTTATTATCTACTTGTGTCTTCTGGATTACAGCTTGTGTTAAGCACCTGCAAAAGAAAGCTTTAAAGGAGTCCCACAGTATATATGTAGTGGGGCTGAACCCAAGTTGATCTTAAATAATTCACTGACCTTACTTTTCACAATTGTAACTAAGCGATCATCAAACAACTTCTTTTTTATACTGTTTATTTAGCACATTCTGAGGCCTCCAATGAAAATTTCACATCAAATTTAATAGCAGCTTGATCTGATAGATTTACTGGCAAATTCTTTGGATCCTGGACCCAATCCTTAATTGCATAAGTCACTAAAAAATAAACAATTCTAAGACTTGTCTATGTTTCTTTGAGCTAAAAGAATATCCACATTATTGCCTAGCAATCTCTGTTACTCATCATCCTAAGATTTGCAATTACCTGCCTGCTATTTTCATCTGTTATATGATTTACAACCCCAATCCCAAATACAGTTCCCCCTCATAATACACAGCTGAGCAAAAGTTATAATGTAGTGAAATCTAGAGTAGTACACTCATTTCTAAGAAAATGTGCCTTCTTTTGTTGGAGGATAACCTGAAACTTGAGTTGCAAATATTTACATTAGAGCAAGTATTGAACTATCACAGGACTCTTACTTGTACCCTTGAGGGCATTTACAATATTCCTACTTTTCTTAGAACATTGTGTAAGTAAAAACAAATTATCTAAGTTCACCCACCTCAATCTGCAAGGTCATAACATATTCAACTTGATATAAAATATGTATGAGGAATGTATATTTTGTTAAAACTTTTCCCATGCTGTCCATAGCCCTGCTGTGAACCACCATCATGCTTGATGAAATCTCCCTTTATAGCAGAGGGTCCAGTTGGGAGAAGCCTGGTGGTTAGCTAGCACACTAAACAAGTGCTTTTTCTACCACTCAGATGTATTCGATTTACTGCACCTGTCCCAAACCCATTACTGTTGGGTTGATGGTGAATGGCCCCAGTAGCCCTGCAGATTCTTTGGGTTCATGAGAGTGGTGAGAGGTTTGAGTTCCCAATTGTTTGTTGGGATCACTCCAGATGTAATAATATACAGATTGTGAGTATTCCAGAAAGACGGTTCATCGTAAATTTATGATTCAGTGGATTTAGAGCTAGAATTCCAAAGGGTTTTGGTTAAATTCTAAGAGGCAGAAACCAAGGGAGATCCTGGCAAACCTTTTAACATGCACCATGGATGAAAGTAATAATATCAGTTTGCTTAAATGTGTAGACAGAACAGGTCCAGGGTTTTTTTTCTAAATGTAATATATTCTGATGCATGCAGAGCAAGAGATGAAATGCTCTGGGAACTAAACGAAAGATTGAAAGAGTTAAAAAAATATTAGATGCCACACTACGGATGAGGTTGCTGGCTCTGCTCAAGGTTATCTGGACAAACCAAATGCATATCTTTCACCATGTACAAGAGGTCAACAAGTTTATCAGCAAAATAAAAGGGTGTTAGAACTGTCGGCCGTAGGGTGGTCTTCCCCCAGTCTTTTTGCTTTTGCCTCCAAGTTTTGCTGAATCTTTTTGATAGCCTTAGGCCTCTGAGCACATTACCACTGCTAATCAGTGCTAAAGTGTATGTGCTTCCTCCCTAAACATGTGTATAATTGATGTAGTCCTGATTGAGATATTTATTTTACTTGTAAGTCCCTTGTCAGGTGGTATACCATATACCCAGGGCCTGTAAATTGAATGCTACTAGTGGGCCTGCAGCACTGATTGTGCCACCCACAGAAGGAGCCTTTCAAACCTGTCCCAGGCCTGCCACTGCAGTGCCTGTGTGTGCAGTTTACTGCCAGTTCAACTTGGCATTTAAAACTACTTGCCAAGTCTTAAATTCCCCTTTTCTTACATTGAAGTCACCCCTAAGGTAGCCCTAGGGAACCCTAAGGACAGGGCGCTATGCAAGTAAAAGGTAGGACATAGGACATAAACTTTTATGTTTTGCATGTCCTGGTAGCGACAAACAGCCTATTCCTTTTTCACTAATGGGAGGCCTACTCCTTTCGTAGGTTAGCATTGCAAATTCCTTGATGCACTTCTAAGCTGCAATTCCTGATCACAGAGGAGTATCTTTTTCATACTTCACATGTTTGGAATGGCATTGATAAATGCTACTTACTGGTGAAGTTAGATTTAACATTACCATTTTAGAGAAGCCACTTTTAGAAAGTGGCCATTTCTCTGTATGAACTGCTCTGTGTGACTGCCAGCCTGTCTTCAATGCATGTCTGGGGTGCATGACAGCTACACTTTGTGCATTCCCTCTAGACAGTCACACCACAGGAAGGCTAGATGTGCCTGAATAGCCATCCACATACATCTGCATTCTGATGGCCTTGCCTGGGCAGGATGGATGGGAGGGGCCAACATTTACTTGAATAGGTAGCGTCCTGTCCCCATACAAAGGGCTGATTTAGACCCCCTAGATAGCCCAGCAGACATGACTGGGCTGAAAGGGGAATCTGTGCACTTTAGAGAGCTGCTTTCAAGTCACCCCCCACATCAAAGGCACTTTAAGTATTGGGTATCTGACCCCCTAAAATTAGACATTACTGGACTTGTAACAAGCTCTGCCAGAAGAACTGCTGCACTGCTTAAAGGACTCAACTGGGCTGCAGATCTGGAAGGCTTACTTTTCTGTTTGTTGTCCTGCTGCCTGTTGCTCTTTGACTCTGCTGAAGGAGAGCTGGACTCTGCCTTCACGCCAAGTGATCTCCAGGGGCTTGTTGGCTTGCCTCCTGTTGCTTGAGACTAAGAGATATCAAAGTCTCTACCTCTGCTCCTGTGCCTGGCTCACTGGAAGTGACAGAGATACTGGCAACACAGATTTTGTTGCATCTCCTGTCTGCGTGTATTAGAACCGGTGCAACCACCGTGGTTGAGGGAGTAAAATCGGCGCATTGCATTGAACCAGTGCTTTGCCTCTAGAGATCGATGCATCAGACAGCGTATTGCCACTGTTGCAGCTTGGTGAGATCGATGCATCCCCTCAACTGCGTGGCAGAATTTGGAGCATCGCTCAACGCTTCTCGACTCCAGCACCCGTTTTTGGAACTGACGCATTGCCTTCACTGCATGGTGAAGATAGACGCATCTCATTGTTTGCGACCAAGAAAGCTACTTTGTTCACGGGTGCCTGCGTAGGTCCTGTAATCGGCCAGCCCAATCTTTGACTTTGCCCCAGTTCTGCACCACCTAAAGTAACCTTTTTAGCGCTACTTGATTTTAAGAGCTTTACTGCATTTATTCTTTTAAAATTCAATATCAACTTCTCTTCATTGGATTTTTGTTGTTTTGGTTTCGTTTTGTTCAGAATATAATACTCTATTTTTCTAAATCTGTGTGGAGTCTTTTTGTGGTGTATTCATTGTGTTACTGTGTGTGTGTGTGTTGCACAAATACTTTACACTTTGCCTCTTTAGATAAGCCTGACTGCTCTGTGCCAAGCTACCAGAGGGTGAGCAAGGTTATCTTTTAGTGTGCATCTAGCTTACACTGTCTAGGATTGTTTTTTTGCCTTGGACAGGGTGCATACCTTTGGCAACCAGCAACCCAGGGGCATATGTACAAGCCCCTATCGCCACGGAAACGTCACTTTTTGTGACGATTCCATGGCGATAGGGGCTTCGCCTTATTTACAAGGCAACGTTAAGCCACTTAACATGGCTTAACGCTGTCTTGTAAATAAGGCCTCCTTTTACGCTATGCTTAGGGGTGGGCAGTGGATGTTGCGATAGGCGTTCCACCGCAACACCCATTGATTTTGACGCTGCCCCCAATTTACAAGGGCAGCGTAAATAGGAGGAAGCCTGGTCTTAAGTTGGCGAAATGAGGAGAAATGCTATATTTCTCCTCGTTTTGCTTTTTCCATGTGTGCTGCCTTGTGCAGCACACATGGAAAAAGCAAACAGCCTTTTATTGTTCATTTACGGGAAGGTCCCCCTTCCTGCACATAAACAATCTTTTAAAAAAATGACATTTTGTGACTTCCATGTGTGCTGCATTAAGCAGCACACATAAAAGTGACAAAATGGCCTTTCAAGATTGTTTATGTACAGGAAGGGGGACCTTCCTGTACATAACAATCTTCCCCCTGCACGCAGACACCCTTGCACTATGGTGCAAGGGTGCCTGCATTGGCGCTACGCTGCTAAGTGTAGCGCCAGCGCAGAAGGAAACGCAAGTCTGCACCATATTGTTGTAAATATGGTGCAGCCTTGCTTCTGAAGTGGCGGAGTGAGGCGTTAAGCCATGATGGCTAACGCCTCACTCCACCACGTCTGTTGTGCATATCCCCCCCAATTTCTAACAGTTGGGTTTGAGGACAGGGATATATGAATGTATTTGATTTACATGGGGTGGTGGTCTCAAACCGGTGCCTTTCAGGTGTCAAAGTAGAAAAAGAAAAGGTAGAGTTTTTACTGATCTTTCTCTGGTCTTCAAAATGTATTCATTTCCATGTATTATTTTGCTTTTCTACAGTGCTACATGCAATAATAGCATTAATGCTGTGCTAGATAGATATCTATGTGAGGATGGAAAAGCAGTTATGTGCTGGCAGAGAACCAGTGTTGTCTTCAGGACTGAGATGGTAGTCAGCAGTAGAATGGAGGAGTGAAAGTAAAAAATGCGGTGGGTGGACGCTCGAGAAGAATAGTGAGGCTAAGAGAATATTTGCTGTGGTATTGGGTTGTGTTGAAGACCAGTTTGAAAAAGCAAATTTCCAGCTGTAGAAGGCATGTACACAGATTTAGCATGATCCAAGTATGGGCTGTGATTAAATTCTAGAGTCGATTACCTAGTCTGAGGGAATATTCCCCTGATTGGGTCAGTATTGTTTTGGTAATGTAAGCGTCACAGCCATATCTGTTTCCGCTGATTGACAGATGTCTTTTATTGTCAGTTTGTTGACCATGGTGGATGGCTTTTGTTTGTTGACAGTGTTTAGCCTGGCTTTTGGATTTGAGGTGTGTTAGCTTATGGGGAGTCACTGGAACTACTGTTTGTGAGTTTGGCGCGGGTCTAGAAAGTTAAGCCACTAACTACTTCTGGACACAAAAGATGTTCAGAGGAATGCTTGCAATAAGTCTAACACACTGGTTCGCTTAGGGTAACATTTTAACTCATTGTTCGTTTGCCAACCATGCTACTTTAGTTTGGACCCAGACATATGGAAATCAGTCTTGGTCCTGCTCCAATAGGAACAGTCAAGCCTGTATTGCTCAGCCAGGTCCTCTGAACCAGAACTCAAGCAACTCAAGACCAGTTTGGCCCACTTTGAGGCTTTTCAGGTGGGTATGCCTTTGCTACAGGGGCCAGTGAGCACGAGACCAACATCTGGGCATATCCTTGCCACTTAGGGTGGTGCATCAAACACACAAAAAGGTATTGGGAGGGAAACTTGCAATAAGTCTAACCACTGACAATCGCTAGGGGTAGCATTCCAATCCAACGTTGTTTTGCCCACCATTTCACCTCAGATTGGACCCAGCCATATGCAAATCAGCCATCAACCTAGTCCAACAGGAACAGTCCAACCTGAGCTGCCAAATATAGATGGCTGGCACATACATATTAAATCGACCAATTGAAGATTGCTGAATTGCTGTGGTTACACCATCCTTGTCTGGTCCTGTTTTGCAGCATAGAGTTGGATTCAGACTAGCAGTGATCCAGACAGAACTAATACTTAATTTAAAAACTTGTGGTAGATGGTTTTGAGCTTGGGTGAAAAAACTAGTTGAACCTCCCACTGTAAGTGAATGTAACCCATCATAAATGGCTATGCACACTTTCTGTACTGTGGATGTGTGGCTGTCTATTTGACAGTCATGATTCCATAAACTTGTTTTTAAAAAGACCCGATCAATATGCATTCTTATTAAGGAAGCAAAACACTTGATTAAACAAATGCCAGGCTATGGTCCTTTTTTAAATAAGACCCAGTCGAGGTCGAATTTGAAGGCCACTGAAGCTGTTCTCCTTCGCCTGACTATTTCCTATTTTATTCTATTGGTACACATTTATGTAGATTGTTTAAGGCAACAAGCAGCGATTTAACTGATCGATTGTAGTTCAGCGCCTGTCCTGCAGGGGCTTATAAAGGTATCTTTAGAAAGTATGATATACACAACAAGAGTACTCAACATACATAAACTCCATGTACTGGGACATCGGCAGTGGAGAGAGGCGGGTTTAAGAGCATTCTGGAAGACCTAGTATTCCTACACTAGTAAGAGATCACATTAGTTGAATATAACAGTGCATTCTGGTAGTTGGATTTTTGGGTTTGTTCAATTGCACTATTTGGACTGTAATGCACAACAATAATAATGTGGACAGGGTGATCTGCTATTGGAAGTGCACTGCTCCACCTATAAATTATTGATCACCCGAATGTTTTTGCTCACAATGTCAGCTCTCTCATCCATCTAAATCTTTCATGTTCATAGGGCCTATCCTTTTTCCATACATTTTCAACCTCCATGCTTATTTCTTCCCTATAAACATAGACTTCTGATGACCGCATTTTCTGCCCTGTTGCCTGATGAGGGCGTTCTCCAGGGGCACAGTTTCTCTGCTCACAGCCTGATAGCCAATTAAGCTCCTCTCACTTCTATTTCTTCTCTTACTGCACTCCAGTTGCAGACTAATCGTCCACTGCCCCAATATGTCATTGCCTAAGTGCACTCTCGAAATGATCTCGCTTCATCCAATGCTAGCATCTCTTTCTTCTGAGCCATACCATCATTTCAATTCTGTCAGGCTTCACCACTTGATTTTAGGTATTGAAGCATCTTCAATTCATGTGTGTTAAGTGACCATTTTCGAGTTATCTTTGAATACACTTGATTGAAACCCCTGGTTTTTTAAATATTGCTAGTCATTATTTAATTATTTATCTTGGAAAACGATGCAGTTTCACACTGTGTTGCTTTGTCCTATAGAAAGGACTTCTTAACTTGAAATATATGAGGATTTACATTTTAGCTTTAAGTTCTTTCTTTCTATATTTGATGCAAGTAGTCTATGCACCTGTGAAGGCACCCTCAGTAGTACGGCTTGTGTCACTTATGAAAAAGAGGATTGAATTTAAATCTTTATGTCTAGCGTGCAAAGCTTTGCATGGAACAGGTCCAGCGTTCCTGAAACAACATTTCACCTGGTATCATCCACTGAGAAACCTACGTTCAGCTCAGAGCAAACTCCTTCAGACACCCAAATTTAAGAAAGTTCACTGGGGAGGAAGAAGCTTTGTCCTGAGCACAGTGAAACTTTGGAACACGCTTCCGATAGATATTAAAAACTGCCCAACGTTACTTTCCTTTAGAAAATTACTAAAAACGTGGCTATTTTCAAACTAATTTTCACCGTTTTCCACTGTAATTTTGGCAGACACCTCTGCACAGCGCCTAGACGCCCTCAGGCATTCGAGCGCTATATAAATTTCACAATCAAATCAAATCACTTATGTGCACACAACTTTATTTTCTAACAGATTTTTAAACACACCTCCTGTAGGCTGGCTTTAGCAACAGTGTTGCTCTGTGAGCCGTCAAGTCTGACAACAATAGTAACAGTTTCTACATTGATTCTGCACCCAGCTTTAGAGTCAATTATTCTTGTGGTAACCTGTACAGCTAACCACAACGTTCCAAATCTGTTTCTCTGCCTTGAGGGATTACCCGTTAAGGAAATCAACCCAAAACACTTGCACCATGACTCATGATTTCACCTGTGCTAGCTGGCAGACCTCCCAGGATGTTGTCTCCCATGGGTTCCCTTTAGATGGACTGATGTAAAATTACTTTAAGCAAGTACTGAGTTTGTAGGTAAAATAGGGTTACATTTTAAAGGGTTAGGTATGTTTTTCTCTCCATCATTCGCTTCAAGTGTATGTCAAACTGACTTGCTTTGTTTTATAGACAGTCTAGCCAGGAACTGTTTTCCTCTGCACCCCCTGTGCTCTGTGCAGGTGTACAGTGCTTGCCGAAACTCATGTCAGCACATGATTGGAACCACAATTGGAAAGATATTATTTTATTAGCCGAACAGGAAATTAACTTGAGCTGAATAATTTATTTCAATTTGAAAATGTGAAACTACAGATACAGCTGTTGACAGCCTGTAGATTATTTTTTTAGGGATAGTGGGCCAGATGTACGACGGATTTTTGCATGCGCAAATGGGTTTTAGACCCGTTTGCGCATGCAAAATACCTGTGGGCCATATACTAACCCTGTTTTGCGAGTCGCTAATTAAATAGCGACTCGCAAAATAGGGTTAGCGACTCGCTATTAGGAAGGTGCGTTCTGAGGGCGTCCCTTCCTAATAGCGAGTCTGAACCCTATGTAAGAATGTTTTGCGACCGCATTTGCGGCCGCAAAACATCACAGTTTACCACCCTCTTCAAGAGGGTGGTAAACCATTAGCAAATGGGAAGGGGTCCCCAGGGGACCCCTTCCCCTTGTGAATGGGTGCGCAAACATTTTTTCAGAGCAGGCAGGGGTCCCAGGGACCACTACCTGCCCTTAAAAAATGAAACAAAAACGTTTCATTTTTTTTTCTTCAATGCATCCCGTTTTCCTTTAAGGAAAACGGGCTGCATTTAAAAAAAAAAAACTGCTTTATTTAAGAGCAGTCCTAGACATGGAGGTCTGCTGACCCCAGCAGGCCACCATCCCTGGGAGTGCCAGCCACTCCCAATGGGGTCGCAAATTGCGACAGCCTCATTAATATGCACGAGGCATGCAATTTGCGACCCCATTGCAAATCGCAAACAGTGTCTCAGACACTGTTGTACATTGGCAATTGCGACTCGCAAATCTTAGGCCACCAGATTTCCGACCATACCGATTGCTGTGCTTCAAAGACCAGGATCTCTGTCTTATCGGCATTTCATTTCAGGTAGTTCTCTTTCATCCAAGTAATGACACTGATTTTGCAGAGTTTGAATTTGTCAGCTATCCCGGGCAAATCATCAGTTAAAGAAACAATAATTTGTGTGTCGTCCGCATTAGACAACATCTGAAAGACAAAAGACCTTACTAGTCTAGCTAGGGGTGTAACATATATGTTAAAAACGGTAGGATTGAGGGTGGACCCCTGTGGGTCCCCACAGGGAAGCTGCAATGGTTCTTTCCTGAACTTGCCACAGCTGACTATATGATCCAATTGGTGAAAGGACTTTATAAGGTCCAGAGCCATATCCCTCACCACTGATGAAATCTTTGCTCCAGGCATGATGTTGATATCTGGTCTAATGCCACAGACAGATCCAACATTACCAAAATAGCGGCACCTCCCTGACCCACTTGGCAGTGTATAGAATCTGTTGCGGCAATCAATGCTGACTCAGTGCTATGACCACTGCGAAATCCATTTTCTGAGGGGTCCAATTGATCATGAGTGGTTATGAACTTAACCAGTTCCTGGTTTAAATATTTTACTAAGATTTTTGCTGGTGCGGTCAACAGCGAACCAGGGCGCAGATTTTTAAGATCCTCTGCATCCCCATTAGGCTTTTTTTTTTTAGGAGATTGACTACTACCTCCTTTCAAGGCTGCGGAAATACTACAGTTGACAATATCTGGTTTAAGACCTTTACCAGGAAGGTCATAATCAAGTCTGAAGCATGTTGGAGAGTTCTAGGACAACAGTGTTAATCTGGTGAGCTTGATTTCAGGCTCATAAGAAGATTTTCTACTATAAGCGAGGAGATAGGAGGGAAAACAGACATAGCAGAGGATGAACGATGATCCGTAAAGACTTTGGTTGCTAATGTGAGGGGGGGCCCTTCCTCATAGACGTTACACTCAGAGTATATCTTCAGGATTTTGTCTGTAAAATATCCTGCAACATTATTACAAAAGCGTTGTGAATTTTCCAAGGGTTGCTGAGTTGGCACCACAGAGATCTCTTTAACCACCTCAAACAATTTGTTGGGAGTATTGGTGGCAGTCCTACTTTTGTTAGTGTAATAAGAAGATTTGGTAGCAGTGATAGCATGCTTATACATAAGTAACAGGTCTTTGTGTTTGTCTTTCTCCTGTAATGTGGAATTATCCCTCCATTTTCGCTGCTGTCTGAGGTCTTTTAATTCTTCCGAAAACCAGGGTGAGGAAGCTTTGGCTCTGGTGAAGATCATAGATTTGATAGGGGCAACCTGGTCAATAGCGGCCGTAACCCATTTTTTCAAACTGTCTGCGCAAGGTTTCTGTGGGTAATTGTTGCTTCCTAGGACCTCTCTGAGTGCAAACTCCATATCTGTTGCGCAGATTTTGTTCCAGCTCCTAAAAATAAGGGTTTACCCTGTGCTTATTCTACTCTCCTTTGAGTTAAAATTTTGAAAAATAACCACTGAGTGATCCACCCAGCTCAATGAAGAATATCCCCCACTAGTGATGCTGCATGATTGGTAAAAATTCCATCCAATGTATGAGCTGCTGTGTAGGTAGGGGATTTGACCAGGTGGGAAAATCCAAAGCTTGACATAAATACCAGCAGTTTAATGGAGTCATTGCATCCCTTATCTTCGAAATAGAATTTAAAATCACCCAGTATAGTGAGATTAGGATTAGCAATTTATGGTTGTAAAATACGACCCCAGGCCTCGGTAAACTGTGTCCGAGAACCAGGGGGCAATAGACCAGTAACCCAGAGAGTAAGGTTTTGTTATTCACTTTAAGTTTAAACCCTGCCACCTAACATATGCATTGACAGTCAGTATTCATGGGCAGGGTGCAGTTAATTGGATTTTTTGGCTATAATGGCCACACCACCACCTCTGCGAAGGGGCCGGTCAAGCCTAGCAATCATAAAGCACGGGGGGACTACTGACATCAGATCGGGTCCCGAATCCACCTTAGCCCAGGTGTCCGTAATGAATAAACATTCTAGATCCAGCATTTGGATCATTTCACTGACCCCTGCAGTATGTTTAGCCACATAATGTGCCTTGATCAGGGCGCGTGCCATCTCCTCCTGGGCAAAACTGCCCCTTTTTTGGGCCTCACACCATTCCATGTTGTTAGGTGTGGGCCCTGCCTGCTCATGTTTAACACGGTGTGCCCATTGCAGTGATTGCAACAATACATTTGGGTGTTAGCAAGACTAAAGGTAGCACAGCCCTCCTTACTAACTTTACAACCCCAATTCAATAAATCAGTGCATAAATATTGAATGCGCCTACCCTCCTTAAAAGAAGAATACAAGCTGGCAGCATTCTTGACCCCTGGCGCCCTCCAGGGGCAGACGGGCTTGCGTTTGGCACTCCAGCTGCACGCCCGCTGCGCGCGTCCACGCATTGGTCCACTTTTTGTAGGGAATAGGACACATTAGCAGATCAGCACTAGAATGCTGACCTGCTCCTCATGGCGGCCTCCCTAAAATGGCCGTCAGGGGGAGGAAAGCACACGGTCTCCCAATTCAAGAGGAAAGATGTAGCAGCGTGAGCTCTAACATGCTCCATGTCGTGCCCCAAGTGTAACAAGGTAAAGTGCCAAAAAAGCATCAAATAGCAGCACGTTAAACACAGTCCCACATATATTTTAAAAATTCTAAAATAACGTACTAAAAGTATTTAAAATGCCCCCAGAAATATGTAGCAGCAAAAACAAACATTTTTATTTAGAACTAAGTGCGGTGCAAACAAACAAGTGTTTTGAGTGCTCTCAGGATAGTGGATGCTTCTAGCCAGAGTGTCCGCGCATCGGCCCTTTTTTACAGAGATTAGGGCACATTTGGAGGTCAGCACTAGAACGCTGACCTGCTCCTCACAACTGCCTCCCCAAAATGGCCGTCTGGGGAGGACAGCACCCAATCCCCCACCTCAAGAGGAAAGATGTAACAGAGTGAGCTCTAACAGTCTCCACGTCGTGCCCCAAGTGTAACAAGGTAAAGTGCCAAAAAAGCAGCAAATAGCAGCACATTAAACACAGTCCCACATAGATTAAAAAAAATCTAAAATAAGGTTCTAAAAATATTTAAACTGCTCCCAGAAATAAGCAGCAGCAAAACCAAACTTTTCTTCAAGAACAAAGTGCGGTGCAAATAAATGAGCGTTTTGAGCGCCCCCAGGATAGAAGATGCTTCTAGTGCATATATTGTCTTAATAAATGTTTTGATAATATCACTTGACTCCAAATGAAATATATCCATGATAAGAAGTGGTATAAAGTGACTATATAGAAAACGTTTATAATCTCTTGGGGAGGTGGGCTTTTTCTTGTTTGGCCTTGTTTTTATCTGCTGGGATAGCCTAAGTAGTCCCTGCAGGAACTCGACAGTTCATGCCAGGCAAGATGTCCTCGAGGATTGGTATAGCAAAGAATGCTGACTTTGCTCTCAGGCAGCTCCTCCCCCTTTTGGGTAAATGACATTTCACAGGTGTGGTGTGTCATGGTAGTACACCACAAGAAATACTCCAATAGACCAACAAGTGGTAGACGAAAAAACTATATTACCTAATTACGATAAGGGAGGTGTCTATGTGAAGATCTAGATCTACAGATCCCCAAGGGTGCGTAAGGAAGCAATTCCTTTTTGTTTAGTTACCCTCACACACCCTAGTGGTGTCATGCTTCATCATCGGGTCACCCTGATGCCTATAAGTCGGGTGGGCTCAACCACAGTGTTGGGAGCACTTTGGAAAGTGAAGACCAGGGGATTAAAGATAAAAACCCTCAGACAGGCCCCGGTTTCCCTTTATTATTGGGTCTGTCAGGGATATTAAAAATGATTAAAACAGCGGGTCAATGGGAGTAATTATGGTCCTATGACCCTATTGCCAACATGTTTCAGTCCTGGGTTGGCCGTAAAGGTCCTGGACTTTCTTCAGGGCAAAGGTCGTCCTCCCTGGGAACAACAGTGAAAGGGGAGTCCCTATCCTGTGAATTAATAAGGGCAGAGTAGCTGCTCCTTTTGTGAAGATAACAGATGTTTAATCTGTTATACGCAGTCCTTCATCTCTGAAAAACACAAAAACAAACATACACCATATCGTTTTCTTTGAACATACATCAATTGTGTAGATATTTATACTCCCAATTAGGTGCGTTGATTGTGACCCAACATCAAATAAATGCCAGGTGAGTGTGCAAATGAATATTCTCATTTACATCATACTTGTGCCATTCACACCTATATCTGTAACACAATAGTGCTATGTGGCAGATAAATGTGCGGTGGCGATTTTACTCGCATACTGACATTATTAGCAGGCCAGTGTGTGTACGTTCAGAAGTGAAAAATATCGCGTGACAGTCTAAAAGAACAGCACTAGGCTGCTATCAAGCAGTGTAAATTTGTGCAGGCGTGCACTCGCATCTCTTTTTAATTTTTTTTTTAATAAAAGCATCCAAATTCTTACCCAATTTGCGGAGAAAAACTGTGTCTCAGGGGACCGCTAGGCGTGATGGAATAGCCCTGTAGTCAGACTCTATTGTGTTGTTCGGGGGTAGAGAGAGGATGAAGTAAACCGGAATATTTAAGGCAGGGCAGAAAGCCTATGTCGAGCGGAATTACAAGACTAAACCTATAGCAGCCCACTGCCAACACCCTACTTAATTCTTCAAGGGTCCTATCCCGCCTGCGCACCTACTTGGTCCGAGTCCCCGGCTTTCGCTCTACAATGCCGGTGAACTAGGATATAAATACCTTTGTTTTTTAGCGGGAAGATCTCAATTGAGGGTCACGCCCATGATGTGGTCAAGGTACCTTCAAGCACGTAGATGCGTGTTTAACGTGCCATAAAGGATCATGGGATTTGTAGTATTCATACAATGTGGTATCTCGATCAAAAAACTTTAATCGGCTCACACTTGTGTGTTCGTATATTAGGAACAATTGTTTTAGACAAATATATATTTTTGTGTATGTATATATATATTTTTTATTATCTACTGGCGGTCGCCAGTAGATAGTTATAGTTAGGACCTATTTTCCATAGGAAATCCGCGACATTCGATTTGAAATAACTCTTGCGTCGGTTGACGAATCTTCGCGAAATTTTCAAACTTTATGGCCCGCTCCGGTCCGCTCCTACCCTGAAAGTCTCGGGGTGATTCGTCAAGCGGGGCCGAGAAAAAGGGGGGTCCCAAAACGTGTTTTCCCCATTCATTTTCCCATAGGAAACTTTAGACACGGCTACAGCCCGAACTGCTGAACGGAATTACACCAAATTTGGCAAAGAGGTAGTTCTTGGTTCAGAAAGAACCCTTTTGTTAAATGGTGTAAATCCGTTCAGTAGTTGCGGAGAAATTAAAAAATAAGAGTCAAAAAATCAATTTCGCATAGGAAACTTTATGCAAGGCTACAGCTCGAACTGCTGAACGGAATTACACCAAATTTGGCAAAGAGGTAGTTCTTGGTTTAAAAAGAACCCTTTTGTTAAATGGTGTAAATCCGTTCAGTAGTTGCTGAGAAAATCAAAAGTAAAAACACATATATATCTGGGCGGAGCCTAACCACACATGTCATCGTGAGTTCTGATTGGCTGTCAGCACTTCATCCTGGAATTGCTGGCAGCCATCTTGGGACCAATATAAATGATAGTACCCTATTGAAATGCATTGTAGTGAATCGAAGATTTTGAGGGTTACCAAAAGGAGAACTATAAAGGGTGATAACAGACTTTAGTTACATTAGAATTCATTTGTTGATGGTACCATACTAATTTCAGGAATTGTGGTGTGTTCTAAGGTGATTTTACCCTGTGAAAAACCTTCTGCTGGGATATCATGAATCATGTTTGAGAGAAAACTATTTTCACATGCTTGTCCCATACAGTTTTGGAAGGTGCCCCAGAAGCTAAAATGAGAGCATATTTTCTGTAAATTCACATTATCTTTCTCAGTCATGTGAGAATGAAGTCTGACATTCTCAGTAAAACATGTACATCCAACAAGGGCAGAGACTGTCAGTTGATTCCTTTGTGTCCTACTGCAGCTTCCCAGAGTGTTCTAAAGAACAACTAGAGTGCTAACAGCCTTACTTATGACAAAAGTATGGCACACCTGAAGCCATCTTGATTGGAATAAACTGGTAACACTTAAAACATTTAATTTAAAAAGGAACAAAATGATGGGGTTCATCTTGTCATAGAAATTATGGTTAGTGCTCTGAAAGAAAAATTAGGACATGTTTCAAGTGTGATCTCAAATATCTTCCTGTTATATTTCAACAGGAGCAGCCTGTCAGTTGATGCCTTTGTGTTCTACTGCAGCTTCCCAGAGTGTTCTAAAGAACAACTAGAGCGCTAACAGTCTTACTTATGACAAAAGTATGGCACACCTGAAGCCATCTTGATTGGAATAAACTGGTAACACTTAAAACATTTAATTTAAAAGGAACAAAATGATGGGGTTCATTTTGTCATAGAAATTATGGTTAGTGCTGTAGAAAGAAAAATTAGGACATGTTTTAAGTGAGATCTCAAATATCTTCCTGTTATATTTCAACAGGAGCAGCCTGTCAGTTGATGCCTTTGTGTTCTACTGCAGCTTCCCAGAGTGTTCTAAAGAACAACTAGAGTGCTAACAGCCTTACTTATGACAAAAGTATGGCACACCTGAAGCCATCTTGATTGGAATAAACTGGTAACACTTAAAACATTTAATTTAAAAAGGAACAAAATGAGGGGGTTCATTTTGCCATAGAAATTATGGTTAGTGCTGCAAAAAGAAAATTTAGTGCATGTTTTAAGTGAGATCTCAAATCCTCTTCTATTTCATTAGAAAATTCTGACATGCAGACTGAAACAATCACTTTCAATACCAGCAGTAGACTTCCAGTTAACTCCTTGGTGAGCAGTAGCTTTACTACAGTGATTTAATGAACAACTAGAGTAATAACATTCTGAATTTATGGCAAATGTGTGACACATCTGAATGCCTTCTTGATGGAATCAAAGTAAAAACTGAAAGCATTTCCTACTGAGGAGGCTGCAGTAAATGAGGAAATTAGGAAACTTCATAACAAAGAAGTCTTCCAAGATGGCCACCAGTGAAAAAAGAGCCCAAATGTAGCACAAATATTACCCAGATGTAGCCCACATATAGCCCAATGACAAAAGTGTGCAAAACACTTTTTATTTTTAGTTTTTTGTAGTTTTATGTAGTGCAGACTGGTCAGGTATTGGAGCGTTGCATCTTAAAACATGACCCCCTACACTACAAAAACACCACTGCACTACCCTAAACCCTAAAACACTACCCCAGCACGACCCCCTACACTACACAAGCACCACTGCACTATCCTAAACCCTAAAACACTATCCCCAGCATGACCCCCTAAACTACACAAACACCACTGCACTACCCTAAACCCTAAAACACTACCCCAACACCACTGCACTAACCTAAATCCTAAAACACTACCCCCAGCACGACCCCCTACACTACCCAAACACCACTGCACTACCCTAAAACATGACCCCCTACACTACACAAACACCACTGCACTACCCTAAACCCTAAAACACTACCCCCAGCACGACCCCCTACACTACACAAGCACCACTGCACTACCCTAAACCCTAAAACACTGCCCCCAGCACGACCCCCTACACTACACAAACACCACTGCACTACCTTAAACCCTAAAACACTACCCCCAGCACGACCCCCTACACTACCCAAACACCACTGCACTAACCTAAATCCTAAAACACTACCCCCAGCACGACCCCCTACACTACCCAAACACCACTGCACTACCCTAAAACATGACCCCCTACACTACACAAACACCACTGCACTACCCTAAACCCTAAAACACTACCCCCAGCACGACCCCCTACACTACACAAGCACCACTGCACTACCCTAAACCCTAAAACACTAACCCCAGCACGACCCCCTACCCTGCCCGAACACCACTGCACTGCCCTAAACCCTGAAACACCAGCCCCTGCATGACCCCCTACACTGCCCGAACACCACTGCACTGCCCTAAACCCTGAAACACATACCCTAGCACAACCCCCTACACTGCCCGAACACCACTGCACTGCCCTAAACCCTGAAACACCACCCCCTTCACGACCCCTACACTGCCCGAACACCACTGCACTGCCCTAAACCCTAAAACACTACCCCCAGCAAGACCTCCTACACTGCCCGAACACCACTGCACTGCCCTAAACCCTGAAACATCACCCCCAGCAAGACCCCCTACACTGCCCGAACACCACTGCCCTAAACCCTGAAACTCCACCCCCAGCACGACCCCCTACACCTCCCGAACACCACTGCACTGCCCTAAACCCTGAAACACCACCCCCAGCACGACTCCCTACACTGCCCGAACACCACTGCACTGCCCTAAACCCTGAAACACCACCCCCTGCACGACCCCCTACACTGCCCGAACACTACTGCACTGCCCTAAACCCTGAAACACCATCCCCAGCATGACCCCCTACACTGCACGAACACCACTGCACTGCCCTAAACCCTGAAACACTACCCCCAGCAAGACCCCCTACACTGCCCGAACACCACTGCACTGCCCTAAACCCTGAAACACTACCCCCAGCAAGACCCCCTACACTGCCCGAACACCACTGCACTGCCCTAAACCCTGAAACACCACCCCCTGCACGACCCCCTACACTGCCCGAACACCACTGCACTGCCCTAAACCCTGAAACACCACCCCCAGCACGACCCCCTACACTGCCCGAACACCACTGCACTGCCCTAAACCCTGAAACACCACCCCCAGCAAGACCCCTACACTGCCCGAACACCACTGCCCTAAACCCTGAAACACCATCCCCAGCAAGACCCCCTACACTGCCCGTACACCACTGCACTGCCCTAAACCCTGAAACACCACCCCCAGCATGACCCCCTACACTGCCCGAACACCACTGCACTGCCATAAACCCTGAAACACCACCCCCAGCACGACCCCCTACACTGCCCGAACACCACTGCACTGCCCTAAACCATGAAACACCAGCCCCAGCACGACCCCCTACACTGCCCGAACACCACTGCACTGCCCTAAACCCTGAAACACCACCCCCAGCACGACCCCCTACACGGCCCTAACACCACTGCACTGCCCTAAACCCTGAAACACCAGCCCCAGCACAACCCCGTACACTGCCCGAACACCACTGCACTGCCCTAAACCCTGAAACACCAGCCCCAGCACGACCGCCTACACTGCCCGAAAACCACTGCACTGCCCTAAACCCTGAAACACCAGCCCCAGCACGACCCCCTACACCTCCCGAACACCACTGCACTACCCTAAACCCTCAAACACCAGCCCCAGCACGACCCCCTACACTGCCCGAACACCACTGCACTGCCCTAAACCCTGAAACACCAGCCCCAGCAAGACCACCTACACTGCCCGAACACCACTGCACTGCCCTAAACCCTGAAACACCACCCCCAGCAAGACCCCCTACACTGCCCGAACACCACTGCACTAAAGCCTGAAACACCACCCCCAGCAAGACCACCTACACTGGCCGAACACCACTGCACTGCCCTAAACCCTGAAACACCACCCCCTGCACGACCCCCTACACTGCCCAAACACCACTGCACTGCCCTAAACCCTGAAACACCAGCCCCAGCAAGACCCCCTACACTGCCCGAACACCACTGCACTGCCCTAAACCCTAAAACACCACCCCCAGCAAGACCCCTTACACTGCCCGAACACCACTGCACTAAAGCCTGAAACACCACCCCCAGCAAGACCACCTACACTGGCCGAACACCACTGCACTGCCCTAAACCCTGAAACACCACCCCCAGCACGACCCCCTACACTGCCCGAACACCACTGCACTGCCCTAAACCCTGAAACACCACCCCCAGCACGACCACCTACACTGCCCGAAAACCACTGCACTGCCCTAAACCCTGAAACACCAGCCCCAGCACGACCCCCTACACTACCCGAACACCACTGCACTGCCCTAAACCCTGAAACACCAGCCCCAGCAAGACCCCCTACACTGCCCGAACACCACTGCACTGCCCTAAACCCTGAAACACCACCCCCAGCAAGACCCCCTACACTGCCCGAACACCACTGCACTAAAGCCTGAAACACCACCCCCAGCAAGACCACCTACACTGGCCGAACACCACTGCACTGCCCTAAACCCTGAAACACCACCCCTGCACGAGCCCCTACACTGCCCAAACACCACTGCACTGCCCTAAACCCTGAAACACCACCCCTGCACGACCCCCTACACTGCCCGAACACCACTGCACTGCCCTAAACCCTGAAACACCACCCCCAGCACGACCGCCTACACTGCCCGAAAACCACTGCACTGCCCTAAACCCTGAAACACCAGCCCCAGCAAGACCCCCTACACTGCCCGAACACCACTGCACTGCCCTAAACCCTGAAACACCAGCCCCAGCAAGACCCCCTACACTGCCTGAACACCACTGCACTGCCCTAGACTCTGAAACACCAGCCCCAGCAAGACCCCCTACACTGCCCGAACACCACTGCACTGCCCTAAACCCTGAAACACCAGCCCCAGCACGACCACCTACACTGCCCGAACACCACTGCACTGCCCTAAACCCTGAAACACCAGCCCCAGCACAACCCCCTACACCGCCCAAACACCACTGCACTGCCCTAAACCCTGAAACACCAGCCCCAGCACGACCCCCTACACTGCCCGAACACCACTGCACTGCCCTAAACCCTGAAACACCAGCCCCAGCACGACCCCCTACACTGCCCGAACACCACTGCACTGCCCTAAACCCTGAAACACCACCCCCTGCACGACCCCCTACACTGCCCGAACACCACTGCACTGCCCTAAACCCTGAAACACCACCCCTGCAGCACCCCCTACACTGCCCGAACACCACTGCACTGCCCTAAACCCTGAAACACCACCCCCTGCACCGCCCCCTACACTGCCCGAACACCACTGCACTGCCCTAAACCCTGAAACACCACCCCCAGCACGACCCCCTTTACTGCTCGAACACCACTGCACTGCCCCAAACCCTGAAACACCACCCCCAGCACGACCCCCTACACTGCCCGAACACCACTGCCCTAAACCCTGAAACACCACCCCCTGCACGACCCCCTACACTGCCCGAACACCACTGCACTGCCCTAAACCCTGAAACACCACCCCCTACACTGCCCGAACACCACTGCACTGCCCTAAACCCTGAAACACCACCCCCAGCACGACCCTCTACACTGCCCGAACACCACTGCACTGCCCTAAACCCTAAAACACCACCCCCAGCATTACCCCCTACACTGCCCAAACACCACTGTACTGCCCTAAACCCTAGAACACTTCCCCCAGCACGACGCCCTACACTACCCGACCACCACTGCACTACCCTAAACCCTAAAATACTACCCCCAGCACAACCCCCTACACTACCCGAACACAACTGCACTGCCCTAAACCCTCAAACACTCCCCCAGCACAACCCCCTACACTACCCGAACACCACTGCACTGCCCTAAACCCTAAAACACTCCCCCAGCACGACCCCCTACACTACCCGAACACCACTGCACTGCCCTAAACCCTAAAACACTCCCCCAGCACGACCCCCTACACTACCCAAACACCACTGCACTGCCCTAAACCCTAAAACACTCCCCCAGCACGACCCCCTACACTACCCAAACACCAATGCACTACCCTAATCCCTAAAACACTACCCCCGCATGACCCCCTACACTACCCTAAACCCTAAAACACTACCCCTGCACGACTCCCTACACTACCCAAAGACCACTGCACTACCCTAAACCCTAAAACACAACCTCCTACACTACACAAACACCACTGCACTACCCTAAACCCTAAAACACTACCCCCTACACTACACAAACACCACTGCACTACCCTAAACCCTAAAACACTACCCCCAGCAGTACCCCTACACTACCCAAACACCACTGCACTAACCTAAACCCTAAAACACTACCCCCAGCAGTACCCCCTACACTACCCAAACACCACTGCACTACCCTAAATCACTACCCCCAGCACGACCCCCTACACTACCCAAACACCACTGCACTACCCTAAACCCTAAAACACTACCCCCAGCACGACCCCCTACACTACCCAAATACCACTGCACTACCCTAAACCCTAAAACACTCCCCCCAGCACGACTCCCTACACTACCCAAACACCACTGCACTACCCTAAACCCTAAATCTACCCCCAGCACGACCCTCTTCACTACCTAACACAACTGCACAATTTGTTACAGGTGTTGCAACGCAGGCCTGTGGTGCTTACTGGAAGTACCTAGTGGGCTAGTTGGGCCCCAGGGACCCTCAGGATTCAAGGTGACCTAATCCCCCAACTTAAAACGCACCACGGGGCGCGTTTGCACAGTGGTGAAGGGAGGGGGCGGGGCCTCAGGTGACATGTGCGCAAACACGCCCTGTGGTGCGTTTTAAGTTGGGGAATTAATTCCCTTTGAATCCTGAGGGACCCTGGGGGCCAACTAGCCCACTAGGTACCTTCAGTAAGCACAACAGAGTTGCGTTGCAGAGAGGTGAAAAAGGTTCGTGGCCTCGGAACGCCTCTCTGCAACTCAGCTCTGTGGTCCTAACTGTAGGTACCTGGGGGCTAGTTGGGCCCCAGGGACCCTCAGAATTCAAGGGGACTTAATCCCGCAACTTAAATTAAAACGCGCCACGGGGTGCGTTTGCACACATGTCAGCTCAGGACCCCCTCCCTTCACCACTGTGCAAACGCGCCCTGTAGCGCGTTTTAAGAGGTAGTTTTAATCCCCTGCCCTATTATGTACTAGGGACTTGCAGAGGAGGTCATGCTAATCACAGGGGTACCCCAACGCATAGTGTTCCCTAGTGTATGTAGGTGTTTTCACTGTATTCTAAGTGTCTTTTAGCATAGCACTGGCTCTGGTTAGTCAGAGTCTGTTACCACCAGTACCCGTCTGAAAAGTTGTGGGCACAGGATGATTTAGCAACAAGGCCTCTTTCTGCTCCTCTGTTGGTTCTTTCTGCACATCTTTTGCTTCTTTCTGTGCGTTTTTTCTTCTTTCTTCACATGTCCTACCTCTGTAGGCATAGTTAGAAACTAGCATTTAAAAAAACCTTTGAAATTCACTTAAAAAATCATAGGTGTCAGGCACGTTATAGTTAGAAATTAGCATTTAAAAAACCTTTGAAATTCACTGAAAAAACCATAGGTTTCAGACACGTTATAGTTAGAAATTAGCATTTAAAAAACCTTTGAAATTCACTGAAAAAACCATAGGTTTTAGGGACAGTTATAGTTAGTTGGACATTTCACTCGTACAAAACCATAGAAATTCCCCCATTATAGTTAGTTCAGCTAACTATAACTCGCGCCCCGCAATGCACTGCTGATGACGTCACATATTACATCACTCATGACATGGTCAGTGACATCACTGATGACATCACTGATGACATCTCAAATGACATCACTGATGACATCATCCATGTGATAATTTCATGCATCTTCTCACACCCTAATATAACTTTTGATACACCCACTCTAAATTACAGACTGCCATTCTCAAAACCATAGACACTCCAACACCAAAAACTACATACCCACTCACTGATTCTTAGGTCTACACACACATCCACTCACTCACCCGTACAGTCACTCATACTTAGTCACTCAGTACAGGACTATCATATGCACTCATACACCTATATAAACACTCACACACCGCCACTCATCCATAGAGGTACTCACACACCTAGTCAGTCATGCAAAAAACTTAATCACACACCCATTTACTCACCTATACAGTTATACACACACCAGCTCACTTACTCATACAAATACTAGCACATTCTTACGCTCTTATACAATCACTGATACAAGTACACACTCATCCATACAGCCACTCTCACAATCACACACTCTCACTTATAGCCATTTATATACTCCAACACACATATATACTGCCTTTCACATATGTAGTTACTCACACATGTACCACTGAGATATACATTCAATCAGTAACACACCCATACACACACTCACCCACCCATACAGTCCATCACAGATGCACTCTTGAAACCAAGCACCCAGTGAATCACCAACTCACACATCTATGCACAGAGTCACACACACCCCACCCACACAAACACTCAGGCACCCATACAGATACTCAGACACTCAATCAATAACCCATGTAGACACTCATGTAGCTATTCAGAAAGCTCATGCAGCCGCTTACAAACCAACAGACAGACTGATACAGACATTCACACAGTTTAGTCACTAACCCATGCATTCAGTAAGATACATTTAATCACTCACTTGTAGAGTCAGTCACTCACGTACTAAATCATCCATTCAGACACTTATACACCCACTCATTCTTCAATACGCCTTTCCCTATATATATTAAACATATTTAAACTTTACAGAAACACACAGTCACTGGATGATGTCATCAGTGATGTCATCAGTGATGTCATTTGAGATGTCATCAGTGATGTCATCAGTGATGTCACTGACCATGTCATGAGTGATGTAATATGTGACGTCATCAGCAGTGCATTGCGGGCGCAAGTTATAGTTAGCTGAACTAACTATAACGGGGGAATTTCTATGGTTTTGTACGAGTGAAATGTCCAACTAACTATAACTGTCCCTAAAACCTATGGTTTTTTCAGTGAATTTCAAAGGTTTTTTAAATGCTAATTTCTAACTATAACGTGTCTGAAACCTATGGTTTTTTCAGTGAATATATATATATATATAGAGAGGAAGACACTCCCTGCATTCTGGAAGAAACCTCCATTCGGGGCTTCATCAACAACGTGATCACAGTGTCGTGACACGCGTGAATGTTACATATGTGTCATGCAATGTCTACTCATGGGAAGAAGTATTTTGCAGCATAAGGAGGATAAATACTTATGCTCGAACGTCAATATGTGATAGATATGACGTGCTGGATGTCAATGTCATTTTCGAAGAGGATCATGGGATCTGTAGTTCAAATATATTTTTAGATAGAATGGGACCTTGAGCAGGGAAGTGTAGTCAATTATACTAGTGTGTATAAATCGATTTTAGAGATAATCACTTCCTGAATTCTAATAGAGAAAGAGAAAAACGAATAAACATCCATAGACACTACCCGCACAAGCTATCCATTTTTCACATGAAGGGTGATGACAGTGATAATATGTAACTCAGTCTGGTTTATTTATTTAGCTGGTTCCAAGGTATAGAATCCTTCAGACCGATTTTATATGTTTTCAAACGATATACCCACCGTTGTTCTCGTTCTAGAAGTCTGTTCAGCAAATTGCCTGAGCCTTTCACTTTCTCTATAACTGGCCACCTAATGTCTGTGTCTTTATGTTGTTTCTCTTTATAGTGTGCTGTTAATTTTGTAGCTGTCACTGCTCGCCTTATTGTACTTCTATGTTCGCTGATACAAACTTTGACCTTACGGCTAGTCATGCCGATATAGCTCAAATTACATGGGCACTTGATGAGGTAGACAACTGATTCTGAATTGCAGTTAGTATGGGATCTCTGTTCCCATGGGGAGTGTAGGCCTAAATCAAGGCTTTTAGTATGTTCTGTAAAGGGGCACACTACACATGATCCACATGGAAAGTGACCCATGACAGGTGGGTTATTCCACAATGTGGATTGAATATTGATTGTACTTTTGAAGGTATCAGTGTGAACAAGAGTGTCTCTCAAGCTTTTGTTCTTTCTGAATGAAAACATAGGTTTCTCATAAGAGAGTCTATTTGATGTGAGTATGGGCCATTTCTTGTTGATTATTTTCTTCACATCATTGGATGAGGAATTGTACGTGGTTACGCAAATTATTTGATCTGGTTGGGTATTTTGACGAGTCTCTAGAAGTTCCGCTCTTGGAGTATTACGAGCTCTTTTATTGGCTTTTTCTATATTCTTGACTGGATATTTTTTCTGTCTAAGTTTGGTAGTAAGAATTGCAGCTTCTTTTTTATAGTCTTTCAGATCCGAGCAATTTCTCCGTACTCTCAAGAACTGGCCTACCGGAAGATTCTCCCTGAGAAAGCGTGGGTGTGCACTGTCAAATCTTAACAAACTGTTCCTGTCAGTAGGTTTTGTATATAGTGAGCTCAACAAAGTTCCGCCAGCTGCTTTTAATGTGATATCTAAAAAAGAGATATTTTCTCTATCCATATTCATGGTGAATCGAAGGTGAGGATTCAGATGATTGATCCAGTCAATAAAACCGTTGAGAGTAGAAATTTCTCCTTTCCAGATGAGAAGTACATCATCAATATATCTGTACCATTTGCATATGTTAGTAGTATAAGCATTTGCCATCCATATATGTTGGTCTTCAAAATGACTCATATACAGGCAAGCTAAACTGGGGGCAAAGGTACTGCCCATCGAAGTTCCGTGTATCTGAAGATACAACTCGTCCTCGAATTTGAAAAAGTTTTCTGTGAGGGCTACACGAATCAAAGTGATGACCCACTCAATAGGAGCCGCCCATTGCCACTCTTCTTGTCTTAGAATATCCTCTACTACTTTAATGCTCTCTTCCTGAGGAATACTGGTATACAGTGCTTCTACATCAAGACATACCAAGATATTTTCCTTTGGGTCATATTCTATATCAGCTAGAAGATTAAATAGATGTTTTGTATCTTGTACGTATGATGTTATGCGTGTAACCAGAGGTCGTAGAAACCAGTCCGTGTATTTCGATAAAGGTTCAAGAATAGACCCAATCCCAGATACAATGGGTCTTCCCGGGGGTGGTATCTTGCCTTTATGGATCTTAGGTATTGTGTAGAACAGAGGTATCCTTGGATCATCTTGGTTGAGGAAGTCATGCTCCTTTTTGGTGATCCATTCTTTTTCAAGGGCATCTGTCGTCAGTGTAGATATTGTAGTCTTGATCCGTTGAGTGGGATCCCTGTTGATCTTTTTGTAATATTTGGTATCTGCCAGAAGATCAAAACAAGCTGTTCTGTATGCATTAGTCCTCTGAATAACAGTAGCGCCGCCCTTGTCTGCTGGTTTTATAACTATGTCAGTTCTGGTTTTCAGGGTTTCTTGGTGCTCAAATTATTGAATGTGTCTCTTTTTGGTTGTAGTTGTTCAATTTCTTTGATTACTGCATCCTCGAAGGGCAACACCTCTGGGGGCATTGTTGAGGCCGGAGGGAGAAACGTGGATTTCAATCTTAAGTCAGTGTGACTGTCATCATTTTCTTGTCTTTCTTTATCCAAAAAGAAAGTCTTAAGGCGGATCTTCCTGAAGAATTTGCCTAATTCACATCTTAAACGGAATTTGTCCATGTAGGTAGTTGGGACAAAACCTAGTCCTTTCTCCAGGATTGCCTTCTCATCCGTCGTCAAGACAACGTCTGTTAAGTTGACAATTAGTCCCTCATTGTACTCGTGCTCGGCTGTGGTTGACCTCTGGTGTAACTCCGTGTGTTGATTGGGGTCCTGTCGTCTTCCCACTGGATTCCCTTGTTCCCACGTCTTCCTCGTTTGCCTCTCCTTCCGCCCTGTCCTAAAAAATGTTGGTTGAATTCAGGCTGGTAGTAGGGTCCAATAGGGTATTGTGGTGGTCCATGGAACGGAGCTGGGCCAAATGGGCCCGGCCAGGGATACATCTGTGGTTGTACAAATCTTTGGTTAAAACCCCTCTTCGAGGTCTCCTTGGTTTTCCTCTCCAACTTCTGTTAGATCCATCACTGGACCAACCCTCTTGTTCCGAGTCGGAAGATGCCGACTGTCCACTATAAGAGGATCCTGAATCCGGGTGTTCATGACCCTTGTAGTCATCTTTTATATAGGGATAGACCCTCTCATGACTAAACTTCTTCAAGTCTTTTTGTAGTTTGCTGATTTTATTTTGCATTAGATAGTCTTTATGTTCACTTATTTCTTTATTGACCTCTTCAAGTTTTTTCTTATAGAGAGTCAACTTAATTTCTGTTATCAGACAATCTTCGCTGGTTTTGATTTTGATTACTAATGCTTCAGATAAGCGTTTAGCCGTATTAATGATGAGGATCAACCAATCGCGTGAACATCGCCACGCGATTAGTGACCACTCTTTGTTGAATTGGGGGTCATCCAGGAATATTCTTGGGGCATTGGTGACTAGTAGTCCATTAGGTGCTGCATTTCCACGGAGATATTCTGTCATAATGGCACCATGTAGTAGAATTCTCATCTGGCATCGTTTCAGTTCTTTCAATTCATCCCAGTTTTGTGCCTGGGTAAGGCTCTGATTGATATTGGTAACAGGGATGGTCCTGCTAGGATGGCGGATGCAATATCATCTGTGTAGCCTAATCCTAATAGTTCTGTCATGGTAATATTGGATGATAATGGATGCGAATGTTAAAATAAGCAGTATGAAGTGCTGTGCGTGACTGTAAACGCTCGTATTATTCACTAACTAAAGTACCGTCATAAAATTTCAGAATGAATTCTGAGTTATCCCCTACAGCTGTACGCTGCGCAAAACACGTATAGACATGGGGCTATGGGGAGGTGATCCCTAATGCCCAGAGGGTTGAGAGGATTCTACGTTGGAGTATAACCTCCCATGTCAAGACATTACACCACAAGAAATACTCCAATAGACCAACAAGTGGTAGACGAAAAAACTATATTACCTAATTACGATAAGGGAGGTGTCTATGTGAAGATCTAGATCTACAGATCCCCAAGGGTGCGTAAGGAAGCAATTCCTTTTGTTTAGTTACCCTCACACACCCTAGTGGTGTCATGCTTCATCTTTCGGGTCACCCCGACGCCTATAAGTCGGGGTGGGCTCAACCACAGTGTTGGGAGCACTTTGGAAAGTGAAGACCAGGGGGATTAAAGATAAAAACCCTCAGACAGGCCCCGGTTTCCCTTTATTATTGGGTCTGTCAGGGATATTAAAAATTATTAAAACAGCGGGTCAATGGGAGTAATTATGGTCCTATGACCCTATTGCCAACATGTTTCAGTCCTGGGTTGGCCGTAAAGGTCCTGGACTTTCTTCAGGGCAAAGGTCGTCCTCCCTGGGAACAACAGTGAAAGGGGAGTCCCTATCCTGTGAATTAATAAGGGCAGAGTAGCTGCTCCTTTTGTGAAGATAACAGATGTTTAACCTGTTATACGCAGTCCTTCATCTCTGAAAAACACAAAAAACAAACATACACCATATCGTTTTCTTTGAACATACATCAATTGTGTAGTTATTTATACTCCCAATTAGGTGCGTTGATTGTGACCCAACATCAAATAAATGCCAGGTGAGTGTGCAAATGAATATTCTCATTTACATCATACTTGTGCCATTCACACCTATATCTGTAACACAAATAGTGCTATGTGGCAGATAAATGTGCGGTGGCGATTTTACTCGCATACTGACATTATCAGCAGGCCAGTGTGTGTACGTTCAGAAGTGAAAAATATCGCGTGACAGTCTAAAAGAACAGCACTAGGCTGCTATCAAGCAGTGTAAATTTGTGCAGGCGTGCACTCGCATCTCTTTTTAAATTTTTTTTTAATAAAAGCATCCAAATTCTTACCCAATTTGCGGAGAAAAACTGTGTCTCAGGGCACCGCTAGGCGTGATGGAATAGCCCTGTAGTCAGGCTCTATTGTGTTGTTCGGGGGTAGAGAGAGGATGAAGTAAACCGGAATATTTAAGGCAGGGCAGAAAGCCTATGTTGAGCGGAATTACAAGACTAAACCTATAGCAGCCCACTGCCAACACCCTACTTACTTCTTCAAGGGTCCTATCCCGCCTGCGCACCTACTTGGTCCGAGTCCCCGGCTTTCGCTCTACAATGCCGGTGAACTAGGATATAAATACCTTTGTTTTTTAGCGGGAAGATCTCAATTGAGGGTCACGCCCATGATGTGGTCAAGGTACCTTCAAGCACGTAGATGCGTGTTTAACGTGCCATAAAGGATCATGGGATTTGTAGTATTCATACAATGTGGTATCTCGATCAAAAACTTTAATCGGCTCACACTTGTGTGTTCGTATATTAGGAACAATTGTTTTAGACAAATATATATTTTTTGTGTATGTATATATATATTTTTATATATTATCTACTGGCGGTCGCCAGTAGATAGTTATAGTTACAACCTATTATCCATAGGAAATCCGCGACATTCTATTTGAAATAACTCTCTTGCCGGTTGACGTATCTTCGCAAAATTTTCAAACTTTGTGGGCGCTCCGGTCCGCTCCTACCCTGAAAGTCTCGGGGATTCGTCAAGCGGGGGCCGAGAAAAAGGGGGGTCCCAAAACGTGTTTTCCCCATGCAATTTTCCATAGGAAACTTTAGACACGGCTACAGCTCGAACTGCTGAACGGAATTACACCAAATTTGGCAAAGAGGTAGTTCTTGGTTCAGAAAGAACCCTTTTGTTAAATGGTGTAAATCCGTTCAGTAGTTGCTGAGAAAATCAAAAGTAAAAGTACATATATATCTATGGGCACGGAGGATTCGCGCACCCTGAGCGCACCCTGCGCGCACCATCCCGATCACGAGCTGCATGTTAATTGGTTGTCAGCTGGCTGTCAACATTCCGATTCAGGAAATGTTGGCAGCCATTTTGTCCCTCGGTAGAACCGAGGGACAGAAACAAGTGCGAAAGCGCACAAAGGGGGCAGGGTAGAAACACCCTGACCCCTAGGTTTGCTCAGGGGGTCCTACAAGGACCCCTGGGCAAAAAAAATAAAAAAAATTTAAAAATCGGCAGGATGCGCTCAGGGTGCGCGAATCCTGCCGAAGAAATCGAGCGCGGTCTCCCGCGCTCGATTGTATTTTGCCCCGGGTGGCCCAAGTCCCGGGGGCATGGTGGGGGTTTAATTTTATGTGTGGGGGCCTCAAAGGGCCCCCAAGCCCGGGGACCGCCACCCCCGGGGCTTTCTTTTAAAAATGGTGCGGGAGGGCTCTGAGCCCTCCCGCAGCCCCGGGGAAGAATGAGTGGGTGTGTAAGTGTCTGTATGGATGATTTAGTAGGTGCGTGACTGACTGTATAAGTGAGTGATTAAACGTATCTTACTGAATGCATGGGTTAGTGACTAAACTGGGTGAATGTCTGAATCCGTCTGTCTGTTGCTGTGTAAGTGGCTGCATGGGTTTGTGAATAGCTACATGAGTGTCTATATGTGTTATTGATTGGTTGTCTGAGTATCTGTATGGGTGCCTGAGTGTTTGTGTGGGTGGGGTGTGTGCGACTCTGTGCATAGATGTGTGAGTGGGTGATTCACTGGGTGGATGGTTTCAAGAGTGCATCTGTGATAGACTGTATGGGTGGGTAAGTGTGTGTAAGAGTGTGTTAGTGAGTGAATGTATGTCCCAGTGGTACATGTGTGAGTAACTACATATGTGAAAGGCAGTATATATGTGTGTTGGAGTATATAAATGGCTATAAGTGAGAGTGTGTGATTGTGAGAGTGGCTGTATGGATGAGTGTGTGCTTGTATCAGTGATTGTATAAGAGCGTAAAAATGTGCTAGTATTTGTATGAGTAAGTGAGCTGGTGTGTGTATGACTGTATAGGTGAGTAAATGGCAGTGTGAATAATTATTTGCATGACTGACTAGGTGTGTGAGTACCTCTATGGATGAGTGGCGGTGTGTGAGTGTCTATATAGGAGTATGAGTGCATATGATAGTCCTGTACTGAGTGACCGTAAGTTTGAGTGACTGTACGGGTGAGTTAGTGGATGTGTGTGTAGACCTAAGAATCAGTGAGTGGGTATGTAGTTATTGGTGTTGGAGTGTCTATGGTTTTGCGAATGGCAGTCTGTTATTTAGAGTGGGTGTATCAAAGGTTATATTAGGGTGTGAGGAGGTGCATCAGATTATCACGTGGATGATGTCATCAGTGATGTCATCAGTGATGTCATTTGAGATGTCATCAGTGATGTCATCAGTGATGTCACTGACCATGTCATGAGTGATGTAATATGTGACATCATCAGCAGTGCATTACGTGGGCGTGAGTTATAGTTAGCTGAACTAACTATAACAGGGGAATTTCACGTGTTTTGTACGAGTGCAATGTCCAACTAGCTATAACTATCCCTAAAACCTATGGTTTTTTCAGTGAATTTCAAAGGTTTTTTAAATGCTAATTTCTAACTATAACGTGTCTGAAACCTATGGTTTTTTCAGTGAATTTCAAAGGTTTTTTAAATGCTAATTTCTAACTATAACTGTCCCTAAAACCTATGGTTTTTTCAGTGAATTTCAAAGGTTTTTTAAATGCTAATTCCTAACTATAACATGTCTGAAACCTATGTTTTTTTCAGTGAATTTCAAAGGTTTTGTAAATGACAATTTTGAAATGTATTAATTGTTATATTTATTTTTTGGATACTGATTTACTACATTTTTTTAAACTATTTATTTTTACAAATTTTATTTTTTAAATTACATTGTAATTACATTATACATTACATTACAAAATATACTTTCTCTGAATGAATTACTTTAGTTTAAATACTTTGCAAATAGGCAATAGACTTTTAAGTACAGTAGTTACAGTTGTTGCAATGGGCAACACAATTTCAAACACAATGCAACATTGAGCTCAATGTGAATTTCTAGTTAAATGCAATTAGTTACTTTATGGATTACTTTTCTAACCACAGGACTGGATCCTAGATTCAGTCCTTGGACATCTCCTGTAAACAGTTGAGTAAAAGCGTTTTGGTTACAGTAGTGATTTTTAAGGAATATTATTGTATTTTAAAAGTTGACACTTAGAAACTTTTTCACATAGAATCACCAATGTTATCCTACGGGAGGAAATTCACTTAGCAGGTAAGTAGTGTTATCGTTACTTTTTCTTACTCAGTGTTGGATCCTGGATCCAGCACTGGTGCATCTCCTGTAAACAGTTGAAAGAATGTGTTTAAGTCATACAGGCGATTTTTAAGGAATATTTGTAGTTTGTGAAAATCGACACTTTGAAACTTTTCTGCTGAAAACCAGACAATGGATTCCTATGGAAGGAAATATAAGTTACTGGTAAGTACGGTTAGAATTACTTTTCAGGGTCAGTGCTGGGCTAAAAGATGCAGCACTGGGTTCTCTCCTGATAACAGGTGAGTAAATCGGAATTCGTATTTTGGCTGATTTTAGAGGAATATTTGTATGTTTCAAAATCGACAGAAACTTTTTCAGCAAAAAGCAGGCAATGATATCCTATGGAGGGAAATTCAAGTTACTGGTAAGTACGGTTAAAATTACTTTTCAGGATCAGTACTGGGCTGAAAGATGCAGCACTGAGGTCTCTCCTGATAACAGGTGAGTAAATCGGAATTCGTATTTCGGCTGATTTTAGAGGAATATTATAAAGGTCCAAAACTCCACACTTAGAAGAATTTCCAAGTGAAACCAGTCAATGATATCCTATGGAAGGAAATTCAAGTTACTGGTAAGTACGGTTAAAATTACTTTTCAGGATCAGTACTGGGCTGAAAGATGCAGGACTGAGATCTCTCCTGATAACAGGTGAGTAAATCGGAATTCGTAGTTCGGCTGATTTTAGAGGAATATTTGCACAATGGTGAAGGGAGGGGGCGGGCCTGAGGTGACATCTGTGCAAACGCGCCCCGTGGCGCGTTTTAAGTTGGGGGATTAAGTCCCCTTGAATCATGAGGGTCCCTGGGGTCCAACTAGCCCACCCTGTACCTCCAGTATGCGCCAGGGAGCTGCGTTGCAGAGAGGTGTTCAGAGGCCACGCCCCTTTGTGCACCTCTCTGCAACGCAGCTCTGTGGCGCTTTCTGGACGTACCTGGTGGGCTAGTTCGCCCCCAGGGACCCTCAGGATTGAAGGGGATTTCATTCCCCATCTTAAAATGCGCCACGGGGCCTGTTTGCACACATGTCACCTGAAGCCCCGCCCTCCCTTCACCACTGTGCAAACGTGCCCCGTGGCGCGTTTTAAGTTGGGGGATTAAGTTCCCTTGAATACTGAGAGTCCCTGGAGTCCAACTAGCCGACCATGTACCTCCAAAAGCGCCACAGAGCTGCGTTGCAGAGAGGTGTAAAAAGGGCGTGGCCTCTGTACACCTCTCTGCAACGCAGCCCCTGGTGCATACCGGAGGTTCCTGGTGGGCTAGTTGGCCTCAGGGACCCCCAGTATTCAAGAGGAATTACTCCCTTCTTAAAACGCGCCAGGGAGCGTTCTTGCGCACTTGTTTCTTGTATTTTTTTTTTTAATCAGTGGGATCCGCGCACCCTAAGCGCATCCCGCCGATTTTGAAAAAAAAATGCTTTTTCTGCCCAGGGGTCCTTGTGGGACCCCCTGAGCAGACCTAGGGGTCAGGGTGTTTCTACCCTGCCCCCTTTGTGCGTTTTGCGCACTTGTTTCTGTCCCTCGGTTCTACCGAGGGATAAAATGGCTGCCAACACTTCCTGGTTTGGAGTGTTGACAGCCAGCTGACAGCCAATTAGCATGCAGCTCGTGATCGGGACGGTGCGCGCAGGGTGCGCTGAGGGTACGCGGACCCTACTCGGCCATAGATATATATGTGACTTTACTTTTGATTTTCTCAGGAACTACTGAACGGATTTACACCATTTAAGCAAAAGGCACCAGTCTGAACCAAGGGCTACCTCTTTGCCAAATTTGGTGTAATTCCGTTCAGCAGTTCGGGCTGTAGCTGCGACTAAAGGTTCCTATGGAAAAATGAATGGGGAAAACGCGTTTTGGGACCCCCTTTTTTCTCGGCCCCCGCTTGACTTATCAACCCGAGACTTTCAGGGTAGGAGCGGAGCGGAGCGCCCCAACAAGTTGGAAACTTTCGCGAAGATTCCTCAACCGGCGCCAACGTTATTTCAAATAGAATGTCGCGGATTTCCTATGGATAATAGGTCCTAACTATAACTATCTACTGGCGACCGCCAGTAGATAATATAAAAAATATATATATACATACACAAAAAATATATATTTGTCTAAAACAATTGTTCCTAATATACGAACACACAAGTGTGAGCCGATTAAAGTTTTTGATCGAGATACCACATTGTATGAATACTACAAATTCCATGATCCTTTATGGCACGTTAAACACGCATCTACGTGCTTGAAGGTACCTTGACCACATCATGGGCGTAACCCTCAATTGAGATCTTCCCGCTAAAAACAAAGGTATTTATATCCTAGTTCACCGGCATTGTAGAGCGAAAGCCGGGACTCGGACCAAGTAGGTGCGCAGGCGGGATAGGACCCTTGAAGAAGTAAGTAGGGTGTTGGCAGTGGGCTGCTATAGGTTTAGTCTTGTAATTCCGCTCAACATAGGCTTTCTGCCCTGCCTTAAATATTCCGGTTTACTTCATCCTCTCTCTACCCCGAACAACACAATAGAGTCTGACTACAGGGCTATTCCATCACGCCTCGCGGTCCCCTGAGACACAGTTTTTCTCCGCAAATTGGGTAAGAATTTGGATGCTTTTATTAAAAAAAAAATTAAAAAGAGATGCGAGTGCACGCCTGCACAAATTTACACTGCTTGATAGCAGCCTAGTGCTGTTCTTTTAGACTGTCACGCGATATTTTTCACTTCTGAACGTACACACACTGGCCTGCTGATAATGTCAGTATGCGAGTAAAATCGCCACCGCACATTTATCTGCCACATAGCACTATTGTGTTACACATATAGGTGTGAATGGCACAAGTATGATGTAAATGAGAATATTCATTTGCACACTCACCTGGCATTTATTTGATGTTGGGTCACAATCAACGCACCTAATTGGGAGTATAAATAACTACACAATTGATGTATGTTCAAAGAAAACGATATGGTGTATGTTTGTTTTTTGTGTTTTTCAGAGATGAAGGACTGCGTATAACAGATTAAACATCTGTTATCTTCACAAAAGGAGCAGCTACTCTGCCCTTATTAATTCACAGGATAGGGACTCCCCTTTCACTGTTGTTCCCAGGGAGGACGACCTTTGCCCTGAAGAAAGTCCAGGACCTTTACGGCCAACCCAGGACTGAAACATGTTGGCAATAGGGTCATAGGACCATAATTACTCCCATTGACCCGCTGTTTTAATCATTTTTAATATCCCTGACAGACCCAATAATAAAGGGAAACCGGGGCCTGTCTGAGGGTTTTTATCTTTAATCCCCCTGGTCTTCACTTTCCAAAGTGCTCCCAACACTGTGGTTGAGCCCACCCGACTTATAGGCGTCGGGGTGATCCGATGATGAAGCATGACACCAC
This sequence comes from Calotriton arnoldi, assembly GCA_963921515.1. Taxonomy (NCBI): domain Eukaryota; kingdom Metazoa; phylum Chordata; class Amphibia; order Caudata; family Salamandridae; genus Calotriton; species Calotriton arnoldi. The sequence continues at coordinate 265,706 of CAWUFW010003453.1, forward strand.
TAGGGTGTGTGAGGGTAACTAAACAAAAAGGAATTGCTTCCTTACGCACCCTTGGGGATCTGTAGATCTAGATCTTCACATAGACACCTCCCTTATCGTAATTAGGTAATATAGTTTTTTCGTCTACCACTTGTTGGTCTATTGGAGTATTTCTTGTGGTGTAATGTCTTGACATGGGAGGTTATACTCCAACGTAGAATCCTCTCAACCCTCTGGGCATTAGGGATCACCTCCCCATAGCCCCATGTCTATACGTGTCATGGTAGTATACTGGTTGCTCTTTCCCTTTCTCACAATCCGTGTACCGTACCTGTTTCAAAGTTCCTGTAATCTAGGCCACTCTCGCCAGCTGAGGCTGGGACTATGCTGCTCCTTCCAACCTGGGTAGGGCTGCAGTGAAAGGCTGCTTTGAATTTGCCCTGCCACAACCAATATATTGCTGGTGTCCTTTGGTTCCAGTTGCTAGTGCACAGGAGTGGCCGCTCAGGATGGAAGAGGCAGGGCCGCCCCGCACAAATGAGGAGTGAACGCACTTCACTCTTGGTAAATATATAGGAGGTGGGTCTTCCTTTATGGATGCTTTCTCATGCCCATCTCAAACATGTCACACAAACAACGCAACATTTTCAGACCGAGTCTCAGTGGTGATCCAGGCAAGTATGGATGCGCCTGCCAATTGAGAATACAATCCTTGCACATCGCTGAGCCCATCAGATCCACTAGCCAATTTTCATGGCTTCCTGCTGACTATTGGCACCCAGTTGTTCAGGTATTAAAGCATCTTGATGCACACCTAAATGCAATAAGGAAACTTCTTGGAACCAAGTCACCTAGGCTGGCTGGGAGTGTCTTGATCAAACCATTGACGGGACTTGCAATATTTCAGAGTGCTTCATTTTCAAAGGCACTCGAACCAATTGAGTAATAAATACATCCTGCTCCCTGCATGCTGTAGAGGAACCAGGTCCCAAGGCCTCATGGTAGGGATTGACAATGCCAGTCCTGCTCTGGATCACAGCAAGCTGATCTTTTGCACTTCTTGAACAGCTCCTCAAGGCCCAAGTTTCTAGGCAGCCTTCCTTTCATTAAGGGACACATTCCATCCCTAAACAGGCAACAAGAGTTGGGAGATCATTTACCCTAGGCCTGCAGCTCAAAATCTTTCCTGGTCTCCGTTGGTCTAGGACAATAAGACTTGGTTGATAAAAAATCTTCGCGCAACACCTGGGGGTTGTAGCCCCATCCTTATAACCAGGTTACAGAGAGAGGCCATGATTTACAATATTTTGCCGTAGGGCAGCGCCGCAAGCCTTCCTGCTGGGCTGCCCTACATCAAAAGAAAAGGGCAAGAATGCACTGTATCTATGAGATATGGTACATTCCTGTCCTCTTCCACACAAATGGCTGCCATGCGCCAATGTAGGCACCCTTGCACAATGTGCAAGGGTGTCTGCTTTGAAATCAGGTTGGTTTTGTGCGGGAAGGGACACCTTCCCACACAAAAAGAACCCTTCGGCGACCCCTGTGGAGGCGTAGGCTTTTAACGCATTCCTAGGTTTACAGCATGTTGTAAATCTGGGAATGTGGTTAATGCCATGGGTGTTATGTGGGAACAAGAAAGGAAGGAAGGTACCCCCTAAATACATCTCGGTCCAAGAGGAGGGGGAAACAGGAAGGCTATAAGGAACCTCTAAACTGACCTACATTACTTTTACTAATGGCCCTAAGGCTCATACCAAAAAACATATCCCCAGATGATTATCTTGCAAGGTAAATGATTCAAAAAACTATATTTTGTTACATATAAAAAATATATTTATTTACTTTTTTTCTTTTTTTAATTGTATATTCAATTTCTTATTATAAATAAACATTCATATAAATACACAGAGCACCATCACATTTGTCACAGAAAAACAAGCAGTGTTTTAGTGCAAATCCATTGTCAGAAATGTAAACGATTAACATCAATACATAAGTGCATTTGTCACCATGACTACAAAATTTGCTTGTTAGAACAGTTCAACTGGACAGTATGTGATATAGTAACCAATGCAAAGTTGAATACCTTAAATCACAGATAAAAAGTAACCCCACACACATCCATCAAACCTACAATCTTACCATTCGAACCTGCTCAGCCATACTACCACACATACAACATAAAACAATCACAGCCATTTGAGGGATCCTATAGAGCGTTGACAGAGACACTTCAAGTTTTAGATTTGCACAAATGCGTCCCATCAATTTCTTCTCCTGTGTGTGTCTCAAAAAGGATTCCCATATATCTAATAAGTGGTCTACGCACGTTTCGGTGGAGCCATAAATAAAGCCACCTTCATCAGGACCAATTATAAATTCTATTAATCTCAAAAGACAGTGGGCCGGGGTTATCTGAAAAGATCTATTTAGCTCCCATTGAGTGGAGATTGCTACTTATAGGTCATATATCATGTAGGACCCTCAGTTGACACGGTCCAGTCATACATCAGGCTAATTATATCCTGATTAACATGCTGAGGGGGTGTCCGACTACAGCCGTAGTTCGGTACTTGTAGAGCAATGCCAATTTAGCTCGTAGTCCAATAGGGCGTCCTCAACTTGGCCCGTTGAGTGGTACCAGAATCTTTTCTAGGGATAAACAAGTCTCTGTTAGTTAACCACTTCTTTGTATTCGTGTCTTCTCTCTTGTGCCAGAAGCGGTCAAACTCAGCGGTGCTCGTGGGTCTCAGTATCGGCTCAGCTCTGTCTTTTGAGATTAATAGTATTTATAATTGATCATTATTACATTTCCGGTTATTTACGCCTTAATTCTGGTTAGTTCATGTATTTTGCAAAGCTTAGCTTCCCTCGTGTAGTGTAAATGTGCACGTTAGTTGTTCTAACACTACTTACTGTTAGTCCGTATTATAGGGGTGTTTGGTTGAGCAGGTTTCTTTCGCGAAATCCTGCTCCATCAATCCCCCTCTGATGGCTTTTAGGAGCCATCATAAATACTCACCATACCGAGTGCCACCTTTCATTTTGTCTAAAATTTACCTTCTTTCTCTTCTTTTATCGCACTCTCATCTAACTCTTTCATCATATCATAGTATTCTCCCTTTATTTCTTCTAACTCGATTTCTTCTCTCTTTCTCTTTCTTCCTTTTCTTCTTTTTGTCTTTTGCATCTTTTCTTTCTCTTATACATTTACAACACTTATACGCTGTTATCATTACTAGAACTACTATTGCTACTGAAAGAATTGGCACTATTATTTTTCCTAATAAACTACTTCCTAAGGTAGAAAACCATTTACTTACCGCAGAGAAACTCTTACCAAGTCTCTCCCAAACACCGTCAACCTCCAGTTGGGTTAAATCATTATGTAATTTAGTAATATTTCTAATACATCCTTCAATCCCTTTACTTTTATCAGGGATATAGGTACAGCAGTGTTGTATTTTCAACATGCCACAGACTCCACCTTCTTTTGCCAAAAGAATATCAAGGGCAAGTCGATTTTGCAAAACCATTGATCTGATTGCCACCATTTCGGTATCAATCATCAAGAAACCACCAGCAGTATCTGTTGATAAACGATCAACCACTGTGGATAATTTTCGAATTTTGTGTGAATTTAAAACAACTTCAACTGAGGGGCCGATTCCGATCTCGGCCGGTAGGGCTCCGAATCGGATTCGGCTTTACCGGATCCGATTCGGAGCCCTATTTTCCGACCGAATCGTACGTGCGTCCGGGCGAGCGAGTACGATGCGTGCGCTCGCGAAATCTCCGACCGACTCGTTCGCAGGACCCGACCGCTCCGACCGACTCGCACGGGGACGACTCGCGCCGCGCAATGGAGACGTTCCCCGGCCGGGTAAGTACGATGCGCATCGCGACCGCTCCGACTGACTCGCGCAGTCCGGCTCCAAGGAGCTGTCGGAGCCGCACTTTGGGGGTCCGTGTCGGACCCCCCTGGAAGCGTAGGCACACGAGTCGCACACAGGGGGGACACATGGGTCCCCCTACACGTGCATGTACGGCGCGACCCGCACCGACGCGAACACGCTGTAGGGGGCGCCCTTGTTTGCGTCGTGCCCATTGAGTCAATGGGAGCCCGTGTACGCGTCGTACGACTGGCTCCCATTGACTTCAATGGGAGTCCGACCGAATCGAGTCCGATGGAATACATGCGCATCATACTCATTCGGTCGGACTGCTAGAGTCCGATTCGGTCGGAAATCTCTCCGGGTCCGGCTCGGTCGGAGAGATTTCCGGCCCGAATCGGAATCGGCCCCTGAGGGTATCAGGGCACCAGAGATATCACCTACTATTTCTGAAAAACTTTTTCTCTTACTACGTATTAGTCCTTGTTTTATTTCATTGACACTATTGTCCTCACGGTCTACATGGTAGACTTTTGGAAAAACAATCCCAAAATAACAGCTTCCATACCAAAGTGCTGGTAGCCTATAATAGGCCTTCTTACCACACACATAATAAACAGGATCAGTTCCACCCTTTAATCCCCATCCTCCAGTAATTTGGAAAGTATGCTCACATTCACTAGTGCCAATGTAATAATTATTATAGTTAGTCTTTGATCTATACAAACATAGTTTCCCTTTCTGTGACCAGTCCAGGGACATCGCAGCGTATGTCTCTCCCCTCTCATAATTTCCTTCTCTAAATGCCCAAGGTGGTGCCTGTGATTTCTGTTCATCAGCTTTCTTCTGGAAACTTGCTCTTCTAATTTCTACCATATCTAAGAATAATCTCTCTTCAACATGTAAGCTACAAGTTAAATTATTTTTGTAAGCATATTCTACATCTAAGGTTTTAGTAATATGGAAGAACTCTCCCATATAGCATGCATTTTTACCACTTACTACTTTATTTAATTCCCTTACAATTGGTATTTCTGAAAATACGAAATCTATATTAGTATATTTATATTCCAGTTTACCGGTCGCATAAAATAGGCTGCTGAGTACACTACATGACACACCATAGGTTAGGGAAAGATGGAGATATGTTATACCTTCAGAGACAGACGAAGGTAATTTCATGCAGACATAACAATCACTCACATTCATAGTATTAGTATACTCATACAACAACTTGGTAAAAACATTTAACGAGAAATCGCTAATGGATTTATCATGATGGAGAATGCTTCCATCCATTTGTTCTATATTAGTATTCGTAGTTGGTTTAGAAACATCTTTCATTCCTTCAATCTCACATAATTAGTATTATTTCCAATGTTATTTACACTAAAAATGGTTATGACAACAATCAACAATATCCATATAAGTGTTAATAGAAAAACACTACATAAGCAAGCTTTAATACAGCTATGTTTTAGACTAGATTTTGGTTGTCCAATCACTTCTGCTTCTGCCATTTTGATATACTACAAAAAGAAAAATACAAAAATCTAACAATCTAACAATCTTTCTAATCTTCAATCTAAATATCAGGAAAATCTAAAAAGGTATCTATTCTAATAAAAATATTCCTAAAAAAATAGGTTTCTGTGTAATCCTACACTTAATGATTTTCTTCTTCACCCCTTTCTTTATTTCAGTCCTTTGGTCTTTCTTGAGTCTTTAATTCAAATTCATCTGACAAATTTTTTCACCTTAATCTCTTTATAGTCCCTTTTAAGGTGGTCTCAGTTTGTTCTCATCTTCCTTTTCAGCATCACTACTGTCCTGTTCTTCACTTAGACCTAAACTTTCAAATTCTTCTAATATGACGTAGGTCCATTCAGGAGCTTTGTACTTTCTGCATGGTATTCTTGTTCTTTTTGATTTTCGGGTTACTTTTCTTCTTGCGTTTTCTGGTTCTGTTTGGCTAGAGACTTCGTTACTTTGCTCTGGTCTTTTCCTCAATTTTCTCTTTACTATTCTATACTTTAGTCTTCTTACTCCATTTGACCAAATGTCTCCTTTTCTAGGTCTCTTTTTCTGTATTACTTTTTCACCTCTGTGTTAGGTTCACCATTTCTTTTATTCAATCTTCTTTCTTTCTGTCCTTCACTGTTTCTTCGTATTTCTGTTTCTGTAGGTTCAACACTTGTTCCTGATCCATCAGTGAGTTCACCTTCTTATAGCTCATTGGTGACTTCACTCTCTTCTGACCCAATTTCTGGCTCATCAGCTGTTTCTCTTTCCTTTGGCTCAACAGCAGCCTCACCTTCTTCTGACTCAACAGCAGTCTCTTCAGTCCCAGTATCTGGTGCCCAATTTACTTGACTTGTGCTTGGCTGTTCATCGTCAAAAAGTTCATTAGAATCTGTCACTTCAGATTCTTCAGCTTCGCACACCTCAGCTGTTGGTTCTAGATTTTGATTTACCAGTTGCTGTTCTTCAGGTCTTTCAATTGGACTTGGGACTAGGCGGATATGGCTTGCGTGTATCCAATTTGGCAAGCCAAAACACTTCACTGCTGTGGTCGTCACCAATATGATCAGGTAAGGGCCGCTCCAACGGGGTTCTAGGCATGTTTTCCTCACGTGCTTCTTGACTAGGACCCACTCACCACGATTCAAATCATGTGCTTGGTTCCGCTGTGTCGTTGTGGCATCTCCTCCAACCTGGCGAGACACAGAACGCACCAGGTCAGCCAGTCCTTTGCAATAATCTAGCACACGATCATCAGACATATTCATCAGTTTGTTCGCAGGAATCACTGACAAAATATCGAGTACAAAAATATCGAGGTACAAAAATATCGTGACAAAAATATCGAAGTCAAGAATATCGACATCCTATCTACATAATGGTAAGTACAAAAATATCAAGAAAAAAATATCAATGTCAAAAATATTGTAAAAAAAATATCGTTTTTTTAAATCTTATAAAAATAGTGTAAAATAAAGTAAATAATACATATAATTAAAATAAACAGTTAAAAATATTTAAAAATGTTTAAGAATTAATAACTAATACATATAATGTTAAAATAAAACATACATATAAAATATAATATATATACTTACTTAGGTGTCCATTACGATACCGGGCGCAATAAAATCCGCCATCTACCATAGCGGTAAAAAAACACCCGCCTACGCCTTCTGAATACCGACCGAGCAATCACGATGTCGCGAAGCGAACACCGCCCGCGGCGGAAAAACACACAAAATACCTCCCGTCTATGTCTGAGTCGAAGTCCATCCGTCCGCCACGGACGCAAACCCGCACGACAACCCAAAACCGCCCGCCCTGACTACCGAGACACCGGCCGTGAAATTACGATCTTCCCGACATGAGCGCGGCAAATCCAGAAATACACCGCCCGCCATCGTAAACAACAGTGATGAAAATGGACACGGCGGAAGCCCTGGCGGCCACGTCCCTGCACAGAAACCATCCACGGACCTAAGAAACACACACAACATGGCCAACAAGTCCACACAGCAAGCAACGCCCAAATACCCAAACACAGTACACATCCCGAAAACACATCCCCCCTGGACAAACAAATAAACTACAAATCCCAGAACACCAGCCACAACACACCTGAAAACAACAGCACATCATGACACACCCACATAGGTAAGTACAAATGCAGCCCCTTCACAGACCACAATCCCTTGCAACACAACAAACTGAGGACGAGAGCACAGAACACAGCGAGACAGAAAGGACAGCAGCACACCACAGACACGCACCCATCACCACCACCACCACCAAACACCGGCCCCACAAACCCCCTGCACATCACACACCACACACACACACCGCACCAGCACCACAAACACAAAACCACACACCATGGCAGCACAGAGAATGCCCAAGTTCACTTCCACTGAGCTGACGGTCATGGTCAACGAGATCATCAAGGTGCACCCACAAATCTATGGGAACCAGGTCCAACAGACACCACTAGCCACCAGAAACCGGTTGTGGATCAGGATCGTAGACCAGGTCAATGCAGTCGGGAACGTGCCACGCAACAGAGCCGAAATCACCAAGAGGTGGCACGACATTAAAAGAGTGGTCAAAAAGAAGGAGGCCAAGAATCGGCAGCTGGCTGACAGGACTGGCGGAGGAAATCCCACGCTATTTAAGACCTTCAAGGTGTGGGAGGAGAAGGTGGGAGGCATCCTACATCCGGAGAGTCTCACCGGAATACCAGGGGGAGTGGAGGCTGGTAAGTACAAACAAATGTATACCAGCACACCGCTATGTACTCACATGCACTACCACTATGCCATAGCTCCGAGGGACAAACACCCCCATGTCCAGTACACAATACACAAGACATCACTCACACATGCAACAGACTAACTAACAAAACCATGGGGGCATGTGTACAGTCAGCCAGCACCGCAACTCCCACCAGGTCCCCTTGTACTCCAGATGCGCCAGAAGGAGCACTCCCCACACCCACACTCATGTGTCAGCCATAGCTGCACTAACCGACAAGTAACAGGTAAGTTGCCGGAACACAAAGTCAGTGGGTCGGAGGGGGGACAGCTGAAGTACAACACCCACCAGGCCCCTAGTCCTACAGCGCAGCAAGGTGGAGCACACCCCACACCCATGTGTCAGCCACTGCAGTGCACACCCTCAGCCGACAGGTAGATATCTTACCCTACATGGAGGGGTTTCTGTGGGTGGTAAGCCATCACCACAACACACAACACCGCCCCCACTCCCACAGACCAGCAAGATGGAGCATTCCTCCCTCCCAGTACCATATGGCATCCATGCATTGCGCCCTCCAAACCACCAAGTAGGTAGAGTACTGTACAGGGCGGGGTGTCTGTAGGCATGAGGACAGTATTACGACTAACATTTGGGAAATGTCACGTAGCAGAGGAACACGCAGCACTGCTCCCTGTCATAATCATGTGACCAATGTGCACACGGACATGTATTACAGAGTCATAGCCCACATGAGCCATCACAAATACAGCAACACCCATGGAGCCACGTCTGCATGCACAAGTCCCACTGGAGTACTGACCCACACGGCGGGCACTGTGCCACTCATCACACACATCACCAACACCATCGAAGTCCTGTCCATGTAGTCGTTACTGCCTGTTCCCCACACAACGTACAACACCGCCCATGTAAGTCTAACCTGTCTAGAACTAACAGTGTGGAACCCCAGTAATGCACATAAACACCACTGGACCCATGAAACACACAGCCACACAATGCACATCCAACATACCATCCATCTCATCTGTCAGCCCCAGTGTCATGAAAGGTATGTCATCGGAACAGCTGGCCCTCACACAGTAGTTCTGCAAAGATACCTGCCCATCACAAATAATGTGTCTGCAGTGACTGAAGCGCACATCACACTGATTTACAACATACATAATATAGTCAACACCCCAAGAGCACTGCATTGCTGCACATGGCCGAGGGTAGCACGCACACCAAGGAATTGGCCCATCTGCAATACGTCGTGTGGCACACAACCATCACTCACTCACTACAATGCTTGCAGTGTAATGTCCATAAATGATAACAGTGAGCAGATATGCTGGGGATGTCAGACATACACACACCTTTGTCTCTGCACTGTCATGTTGCCAAAACACATGTCCCGTTCTGCACACATATGACACAGTATGTACCCCAAAACCATATTTCACCTCAAAAGCGTTGAGGGGGCTGTACCCCCTTTTGCCATCTGCGTTACTAAGCGTTCCATTTGAACCCCAAAACCATATTCCACCTCAAAAGCGTTGAGGGGGCTGTACCCCCTTTTGCCATCTGCGTTGCTAAGCATTCCATTTGAACCCCAAAACCATATTTCACCCCAAAAGCACCGATGGGTCTGGAGCCCGCATACACCCAAGCCACAAAATGTAGGAGTACAGCAACACACACTGATTGTCATCGCTAATCCGTCCCATGCCACATGAACACAACACACAGTTCCATTGCCTTGCCCACGCAAACACACATCGTACATCCACACACACGCCACTGGGAAACCTGTGCACGACAGTGCACGAACTGTGAATGTCAGACAACCAATACAAACTTTGCAAGGTGCAACACAATTACCTATCTCATTCTCCCCACAGGTGCCGAACAGCTGGATGCTGGAGAAAGAGACAGCAGCCAGCACAGCCAGTCCGCAAGCCCCCGACCCGGACTCACGGATGTAGAAGACCTGGACACCTCTTCGGACGAGGACCACCTAGCAGGCCCGTCTGGAGTGGCAGGGCCCAACCGCTCCCCAGGGCCCCTCCTACCCACCAACACATCACCCAGGGCTGCTGACCAGTCACAGACCCCTGCTGCCACGGTCGTTGCGGCCACCACCACCGCCGCAACACACCACCACCACCACGCCATCCCTGGCCACAGCACCTGCGCAAGGGGTGGCACGCCCGTCGTGCTCGACCCTGGGAGCCAGACAGAGGACCGTGGTGACCAATGTGGCGAGTGGGCAGGTCGGTGGCAGCAGTACCGGTGGGAGGAGCAGGGTCAGGCCAACGCCATCTGAGCCTGGGAGCCAAGCCCTGCCGCAAATCTCAAGAGTCCTTGGGGCCTATGAAGAGGCCCAAGGACAATGGGCCAGGTCGGCTGCCGACACGCGGGAGGTCCTTGGGGTGTTGAGGTCCATGGACGCCCATATGGGCCAATTCGTGACCCGTATGGACCGACTTGTGGACCTCATGGGCCAGCTGGTGGTGGGGGGAGGGCCCAAGCAAGGCCAGCCACACCACCGCCGCCACCACGTGCTGTGGCGCAGGCTCGTGCAACATCTAGTTCCCCTGCGTCCACAGCGAGTGAGCAGTCCTCAGCCACCACCAGCAGCCCACCAACACAACCCCCCTACCAAACGTGGAAGGGGCCGTCCGAAGAGGAAACAGGTGTCCAGAGAGGACTACGCACGCTCCAAACGCCAGTGAGTCAGCCAGCCACCCTGACCACCTACTGCACTGACTTTGACTACGATCCTACCCCACACCGCCATGTGAATGGCACGTGTCTGTTGGACTGTGGACATAGAACTTCATGGGTACACCTTGACCATCACGCAGCCATGTCCGTCAACCCATTGTCACAGCATGCACCACTTCTGTCATCACCTTGCACACAATCACATTTCACCGCTGTAAATAAATACACCTTGATCACAATCTGCTTCATGTGCCCTGGGTTTAATCAACGATGTGCAACCTCCACCATGAGCAGGAATGCCTCTGCTGTGTGGCATGTAGATAGGCCAGGAGATGTTGTAGGGACCTAGGGGTGAAAATCAGAACAAGAGTCCATTCAATTAGTGTGTCACACACCCATCACACAGTACTTGTCACCAACTACAAGCAATGTACACACATCTCACAGAGCAACGGGGCACAATGCCACAGCCACTGTCAGTGGCATACTACCCTGGACATGGACCATTGCCACACAGCACTCAGTGAACAAAAGGCCTCCGTCACAATGCACACATACACCTGCACAACTACAGCTACATCAGCCGTCGTACATGGTCACTCACCTTCAAGTGAAGTAGCGTGCGATGAGCTGCTGACGCACATTCACAGCTTCCTCCTCTCCACTGTCCTCGTCACTGGACCCGTCCTGGTCTGCAGGCGGGGGCCCGGGCTGATCACCGTCATCCACTATTAGGGGGATCTGCTTGCGAATAGCCAGATTGTGCAGCATGCAGCAGGCCACAACTATCTGGCACACCTTCTGTGGGGAGTACGCCAGTGCACCCCCGGTGCGGTCCAGGCATCTGAATCTGGACTTCAGGAGGCCAAAAGTCCGCTCCACCACACGTCTGGCCCTGCCATGTGCCTCATTGTAGCAGACATCAGCTGGTGTCCGAGGATGACGTAATGGGCTGAGCAGCCAAGGCCCATTCGGATAAGCAGAGTCACACCTGGGTGTGAGGAATACCGAGATTAGTTGCAATTCCAACTGTCCCCAAGACAGCATCGCACACCAGGCACGCTACACGAGTACACATACTCACCAACAATCCAAGCACGGTCCTGTTGCAGATTGGTCATCAGACGTGGTAGGATGCTGTTGCGCATGATGTGCGAGTCATGGGCCGATCCTGGAAACTTCGCACACACGTGTGTAATGACCATGTCCGCAAGGCACACCACTTGCACATTCAGGGAGTGGAAGTGCTTCCGATTCCTATATATGTGCTCCAGGGCCTGTGGTGCTACAAGGCCAACATGGGTGCAATCGATTGCACCAACAACGTGGGGGATCCGTCCAAGGGCATAGAAATCACCCTTCACTGCCGCCAATTCACGAGCCCTGGGGAATCGGATGTACCGGTTCCTGTACAGCATCATAGCTGACAGTACATCACGTAGCACCATGCTGAACATGGGCTGGGACATCCCACTCCCACTGCCCACTGTGTGTTGGAATGACCCAGTGGCGAAGAAATGCAGTGCAGCCATCACCTTAGCCGTGGGGGTAAATGCAGTCGGATACACCCTGCGAGGACGGAGGTGGGGTTCCAACAAGGCACATAGGCGATGCAGGGTGGGTCGGTCCAGACGGAATTTCCGGATTACCTCCACGTCCTCCATGTCTGCCAGCAATTGGTAGGGGCGATGTATGTTTGGTCTCCTCCTAGGAAAGATGGAAGTGGACACATGTCAAAGCAACACGCCACATGGCATTTTCACAAACACAAAACAAAAATGACTGACCAAGCAATTGAATCACAGAACAGCTGACAAGTAGGGACAGCACAGCCACAATACACTTACACAGGTCCCCTAACCAATAGCAATGAGCAGTGACACAAACCATTGCTATGAGCATGCACATGGGGATTTAGGCCTTAATAACTTGTAAGGCATGACGATGATATCAGACTGCATATTTGGGAAGCGGCAACACCACGGCAATATAACTAGCTGCTGTGCCTGACACAGCTTCCGAGGCTGGGTGAGTATGGCACACACCAACAACGCAATGGACACAGGCTGAGCGGCAAAAACAAGTGGGTCCTGTTGCACGAGGGGATATGAGACAGTCATTGATGTCCCTACTTCACCCTATGTACAGCACTGTACGGATCACACCTCAAAAACACATTGACAGGTGTACACATTGACAGCTCCATGACAACACAGCTGTGTGATTGCAAATACACATCACAAGTGACACGTAACGTTTACAGTCTTGTGGGATGGTGTCTTTTGCTGTGAGAGGCAGCATGTGTCCACAGCCTACCCATGATCTGGGTAATGTGATGTTTGTTTTGTGATGCAGTGTGTAGTAACTGTAGTCTGTGCTGTGTGCATCTGACATGCATATGCTAGTCCTGAGGCTTAAGATGCAATTAGGGCACTCTGCATTCCCAATGCACTCGGAGTCGTAGCCCTCAGGTACAACCTGTAGTAGGCTGGAGTGGCTATTCACATGTATGTTAGGGGCACTGTGCCTACTCTGATTTCGGTCGGACATATGTGTGCGATGCCTCACCTCATGTCTCTGGTACTTGCACATCCGGCACACCGTGCAACAACAGTTGTGCACGTGTGAACGACAGGTGGATGGCATGGGCTCATGGCCATTGTGGGCTGTCAGGTTGCAGTCTGTGTGAGTAGTTTCCCATTCTGCTCCATGCAGGTATGTGTTTGGCCTAATTACATAGTGGTCATCCTTGCCACCATCAGGATAGTGGTTGGGCACAACGCGAGTTGGGGCTATGGTCGCAGGGTGACACAGGCCGTGTGTAGTGCGATGTGCACTACATTCGTGGCACTAATTCGCGGATTCCTTTCCTGTACGCCAGCCATTGGGTGTTGATTGTGGTGGCTGTATACTATTGCACAGGTATCGTGCAACATGTGGATTTGGGTATGTTCTGTGCTGCTTCCCTTGCACATGTCTGTGTCATTGATGCCAGATGAGTGGGACCACCTCGCTCTCTCTCATGTGGCATCTCCCCTGGGTGCTGAGGGACAGGGGACGCTCAACAGTGGGGTGGCATCGGATGTAGCAGCTGCACAGCTGCTGAGTGAGACAGTTGTGACCTGCGCCTCGGAGGGGCCAGACGTGTGCTGGATTAATCACAGGCCGAGATGGCAATTTCTGAGTCATCTGAGGACAGAGGTGATGCATCCATGTTTACTAACACAGGGGACGTGGACTCTGGCTCCTCTTCAGCCACGCGGAGGCCAATGACCGCCCTCCCATCCACTTCCACTGGTGCAACACGTGTCGGCACAGGGATGAAGGATAGGGTGTCCTTCACACCAGGCACAGCTGCCCCTGCACATGTGACCCCTGCTGCCCTCAGTGCTGGGTCTGTTGAGCTGATGCGCCATCTGTGCGTGGGGCAGACAGCTCTCCTCACTTACGTCATTGCCCATGACATCACTTAGCCGCAGGAGACATGGATGATGGAGGGCCCACATGTACGCGTGGGTGGACTACACCAGACCGTCCAATGGTTGTCACCCCCAGTGAAGGTGTGCCTTCAACTGCGCCAATCTCAGACTGACATTCCTGACCCTTTCCCCACCCCCCTGGGGGTGGCACATCTGACGGCAGCAGTGCACGAGTCCTAAATCGGAGGAGTGGGGGACGCTGACGTCCCGACCGGATGTGACATGTTGGAAGGTGGCTTGCACCGTCAGACTTATGGCCTCCCCTCGCTCACCCCAATATGCGTTTGCATCTGAGAAGCCAGCGCGTGCACAGGCAGCTCCGAGCTCGCACCAGAGAGGCCAAAGAGTGTATGTGTGGGTCCATTTGAACGAGTTGTCTGTCTCGCGGTATAATCAGTGGCGGGACGCCGTCCACCTGCGTGGTACCCCGACTCGAGACCTGGACAACATTGACAATGCATGACAGGCTCCGCAGTCCGGATACACCACCTGCAACACACAGAGGCTGTAGCTGCCCTAGCGGCCCAGGCCGCGTCCAACTGGAGCTAATGGACCCACACATTCACTCTTTGGCCTCTCTGGGGCGAACTTGGAGCTGCTTGTGCACGCGCTGGCTTCTCTGTTGCAATGGCATGTAACGTGTGTGGGGAAATAGGCAATGAGTGCGATGGTGCGAGCCACCTTCCGTGACGTCACTCCCGGGCGCGATGTGTGCGTCCCCCCACTACTTATATTTGACTTGTGCCATGCTGCACAATGAGGATGTGTTGCCTGCGTGATGTGACCAGGAGGACCGCGCCATGACCTCTCACCCACCATGCTCCACTGCCATCCCGTGCCCTGGATAGCCCGTGCAGGTGGACAATGTTGGGGGTACACCTGGTCGACAGGGGATGTGCGTGCCTTGGCAAGGGCCTGGCGGACGCACAGCAGTATCCAGCATGTCCACAGAGGGTGGGCTGACGTCTACACCTGATGCAGCATCTTTCGTGTGGCCGCCTGTTGTGCACACACGTGTTCACATTCATCCCCAGACAGGTGGTCTGTACAAATGCCCAAGACAGCGGTAATCTAGTGCTCCCGAATCCTCCCAACACAGTGTGTTTCAACATTGCATGTGCGCACCTACCCGTCACACCCACCCACCTGGGCCAAGCGTAACTCCCGCTTCACATGACACATGTGTGTCTTCCACAGTTGTGCTACTCTCTCAGGGCCGGATCTGCACCTGTCCCGTAGCACACACACAGCACCGAGTCGTACTGGCATCCTGTTAGATTGGTAGGCACACTCACACATCTCCTTCTGACACAGTGGTGGCTGTGATGGATATTGTGACTGCCATGGCAGTGTGGGCTGGCCATGGCAGGGCACACTCACACACATTGCATCCGCGGCACTACGTGTCACTACTCGGCACATCGAACTGGGCACTGTCCCTGGGGTTGACGAGTTATGCCGCCTGTCGATGTAATCTGTGACTGGATGCTGTTGTTCCTGTAGTCGGTTGTATCTGTGTAGTTGATGATTGCAGTTGTTGCAGTGTGTGCTTGGTTAAGTGGGGCACATGCCGTGTATGTGACCTCAGCAATTGCAATGTCTGGTCTCACATTCCAATGTGTTGTACACGTGGCAGGGACTTCACTTATTTCAGACTCTGCTACTTGTGTGTGTGATGAATCTGCTTTTCTGTGCAACGGATTGACTGCATGTATTTGGTGTTATTTCTGGGTAAATGTATCCGTGTCATGTTTGCGTGCACGCAATGCACAGGGTGTGAGTCTAGCCACAGGTGGACTGGCAGCATGCGCTGAGTATGCGGGCATGTGTGAGCTTACTTGCTGTGTGGCCAGCGGTGTAGGTGTATGTTAGTCTTGTGATGTGCATTGTGCCTGGGCACATGGCCTACTCTCAATGTGTGCATTTGGGAGGTGGTGGTGGGTGGTGTGGGTGGTGTGAGTTTGGGGTGGCGTTGGTGTGTGTGTGTGTTGTGGCCATGTCGACTACACACATATGTTTCCCCGGCCCATGGTGGATGTTTGTAACCGTGTTGAGGTCTGTGTATATGATGAGATGTGTGTGTTGTATGTTGCACGGTATGCAGTGTGTGGGTGTGTCCTTGCAATTCAGGATGACTCCTACTTGTTATGGTTCAGACGTTGTGTGTGTGCAGGGTGTGTCACTGTCAAGATTGTGCCTAGTTCAATTGTGCATGTCAGATTTTCTGCAGTTCTTACTCATTGTGCAGTGCTGCCCACCCAAACTGATGTCGTGTGTGTGTTTTGACAGGCATTGCTGTGGCATGCTTTTGCGTGGCTCCTACTTTTGGTTGCTGAGTGTGTGGTCAGACTGTGTAGGAAATTGTAGACATGTGTAGGACTGTGCTTTGTAGTGACCAGGCCGTCAGTGTTGATGTGATGATCTTTCGGGCACCTTCAGAGTCTGACAAGTCCTGCTCCAGGAGCTGTGGTATTGCACTGTGGCCACTGTTGCGGCTACTCATTTGCGTTGACATCCAATGACAGTGGACTACATGGTCATCTCACGACTGTCGTGTACTTCACACACTCTCATCCTCTCTCATTCGTACTTGTGTTTGTGAAATGATTCAGCGGAGTCACATTTTTGCTTCAAGCCATGTATTTGGACTTACGTCCTCTGTGATGCAGTATAGTGGACACTACTGGCAGCGAAATGCATGTGGAGGATGTACTTAGCATGATTACACATACAAAAGGGGTTAGGGGTAGATGTGATTAGTTGTTGACTGTGGAATGAGGGCTTCAGAGTTACAACTGCCTTGCCCTTGCTATGCTAATGTACATTTGCTAGTTACTGAGGAGCTCTCGACTTTGACACAGACAGTAATCATTTTGCCTACGGGACAGCTTGACATCATAGGTACAGTACATCTCAGTTCCATGGTACAGGTTTACTACAGTAGTTACTGCGACACACGTGCGTGAGGGGTGACATCAGAGCATGAGCCTACGTGCATGCAGCAGCGTGTCACTAGTTGTTGCAATGTGGTGGCTACTGAACATGTCACATTCACTGGGGTCATGTTGTTGGGGGATGCATTTGTTGTCCATGCAAAAGTCCTGGCACGGAAGTACAGACAAAGGTGAGGTGACAGTTCTCACGTGATACAGCTGACAGATTAGTGTGCACTGACCGGTGCATATGTTCATGTGCGCAGGATACATATTATGGCATAGTTGTTCGTGCAGTATTGTCCATGTGGTTACTGTACACAAGTCCCATACCTCTGCCTCCCCCTGTTCATGCAGAGATATTGGATGTGGTGAGGAACAGAGAGAATGTCCCGAAAATGTCCGATGTCATGGCAGTGGAGTTGATAGTGTGGTGTTTGTTGCAGGTTGTATGGTATAGTTGTTGTACAGGTGACTGCCCAGTCCGTGCGTAAGCCAAGCATAGGTACGGTGTTGAACATCATTGTTCAATTGGGGGTATTGCGTCGGGGCCCGACGAATTGACAAGTTGTCAGGTATGCGATACCTTCCAGCAGGGCTTCCATGGCATTGGTGTTATACATGGATGCCATCCAATGAAGCGGATGGTGGCTGTCAATGTGTTCATCGTAAGTTGTCCCTTGTAGGAGCCTGATGGGACATGTTGGATGACATTCGATGAAACTGTGATCCAGAATCCGTTGTGTGGAGGCACACATGTCCCATTGCAGTGTGTGTCCGATTGCAGCCACATACGCCATACCCCCATAGACTGAACAGATCCTGTCGTGTGCGTCCAGGGGGCGAACAGTTGTACCAGGTCCGCCTTTGGACATGCCGGGTTGGAGAGACATAAATCCACAGGACAGTGGAAGGGACACCTCCGACAGTAGAAGACGGGGATGACGCAGCTGAACATTGCGATGCGGTAAGTTACTCGGTAACTTACGTTCAGCATGGCCAGGTTTTCACAGCCCACTATCTGTAGCAGGCTGTCCATGTAGAGCTGCATCTGTCCGGCGTAGTTGGGTAGGTGTGGTGCGACTGCCATTTTGCTACAGGGCGATGTGATGGCGTGCTCCAGCCGGCTGTGCAGTCAGCAGAGTGCACCCTCCGACGATGCTGGGAAATCTGGAATAGTCGTACGGAGGCAGGGTTTGGGTTATAGTAGCTTGTGCGGAGGACACAGGTCCTCATCCCACATGCTTCTATGAATGGTCAAGGTCAGTGGTGTCTGACTCCTTCCAGATTACTTGCATGTGAACCACATGGAGGAGTGGTCTTATTTCTTTTTTGTGGTCAGAAATTTCTTTCATGTTGTGCGCTATCTGCACATTGGACGGTTTCCTCGGCATGCCTCTGTTTGGCTTGTTGTTGGGACAATGGCTGTATTCTCCGGCTTGTTTTGTCGATATGTGGTTTCAGAGTGGGAATGGAAGGCCATTCAGTGCTATCTGCTTTCCCGTGTGTGGGCGGCACGCTGCGTTTCCGCTATGCGTTGGGCCTTGTGTGTGTGTGTTGTAATTGGTAACACCTGTTGTCAGGCACCCGGGTTTTTTCATGTTACGTATTGCATGTATTGGTATTGGGTGCAGGATGGTATTAGTATTTTTGTATGGTACTGGCGTGCCTTTTGCGGACGAGGTACATATTCTGCGGCGTGATGTCGCAGCCGCTGTGTGCTTCGCCATGTCATGCACACAAGGGTGTGTCCTATTTTGGCGTGACGTCACTGCCCTGTTCGGTACACTTGTGTGGCGTCATGTTGGCACCTGTGAGTTGCCGGTTGGGGACATGACTGATGACGGAATGCCACGTGACATGTGCGTTCAGGGTGGGGCTGGTGTGTGGTGTGTGTAGTTGTGTGCCTGTGTTATTTGTGTGCGGCCCATGCATGGCGCTGTAGTTGGCCTCTGCGTTGTGCGCATGTGTAGCTGCGTCATCGCCGCTGCGCTGCGTTGCCGTGACGGGGACGTCAGTTCCTGGTCCCGGGTAGTGTGTGCCCGGTTGTTGCGAGTTGTTTCATTTTGCCCGGTGTGACATTTGTGGGTGCAGTGGTGGATGTGTCCTGTCCACACAGGGGTGTCTGGGGGGCCATGTACAGTTTTTCCGCCCTTGCACTGTGTGCGGTGTTTGCGTGCCCTTGTTGTGTGTCTGCCTACCTGCGTCGCCGCGGCGCGTTGACTCCTGGGTGCTGCATCAGGTACAGCATGGGGATGGCCTGGAGTGCAGGATTCATGTCGGGGTGGGCCGCCTTTTGGTGTCCGTACTCGAGCGGTCGAGTTTCCGCCTTGGTATCTCGTGCGGTGTCTCTTAGCTGGGGGAGCTGTTTGTTTGCGGCATCGTAATTTGTACACCGGGCGGTACGTGATTTCGTCGGACGGTGTGCCTCCATTGGCTGGCGCCGCTACATGTACGGGCGCCCTTTGATGGCGGGGGGCGTCGCGGGCTTCCGGGCGGTGTTTGGCTGATTTTACACATCCTAATTGGGCGGGCGTGTGGGCCGCGGCGGCCGGACGGTAACTGGTGGTTTTTGCCTCCGACAGCACGGCGGTAGTGCATCCGCCCGACATCCTAATGGGCCCCTTAATATTCATAATTAATTTAATAACTTGTAAATTATTAAAAACATTTTTATAAATTATAAATACATATATACACAAACAAAAATATTATTAAAAAAATAAAAAAATATATATAACAAATTAAAAACTACAATATTTTTAAAATTAATTATACACAACATTAACTAAAACAATACACAAAAATATTGGATAGCAGAGGGAAAAAATTACTATTCTCACTCCGAAGACTGCAACAGTAGGGAAAGTGTTGGATAGCGTAGGGGTAAAAATTACTATTCCCACTCCAGAGAGTACAACAGTAGGGAAAACGTTGGATAGCGTAGGGGTTATAATTGCTATTCCAACTCCAGAAAGTGCAACAGTAGAGAAAGTGTTGGGTAGAGTAGGGGTAAAAATTACTATTCCAACTCCAGAGAGTGCAACAGTAGGGAAAGCGTTGGATAGCGTAGAGGTAAAATTACTATTCCAACTCCAGAGAGTGCAACAGTAGGGAAAGTGTTGGATAGCGTAGGGGTAAAAATTACTATTCCCACTCCAGAGAGTGCAACAGTAGGGAAAGTGTTGGATAGCGGAGAGGTAAAAATTACTATTCCAACTCCAGAGAGTGCAACAGTAGGGAAATTGTTGGATAGCGTAGGGGTACAAATTACTATTCCCACTCCAGAGAGTGCAACAGTAGGGAAAGTGTTGGATAGCGAAAGGGTTAAAAGTACTATTCCCACTCCAGTGAGTGGAACAGTAGGGAAAGTGTTGGATAGAGTAGGGGTAAAAATTACTATTCCAACTCCAGAGAGTGCAACAGTAGGGAAAGTGTTGGATAGCGTAGGGGTAAAAATTACTATTCCCACTCCAAAGAGTGCAACAGTAGGGAAAGTGTTGGATAGCGTAGCGGTTAAAATAACATACTTATCAATTAAATGCATTTTTTAAATTAAATAATAATTTATTAATAAATTAACAATAAATTAATTATAAATACCAATACATTAAAATTAAAAATTACTTTAATAACATTAAATTACTTCCCATCTTATTCCCCAATAAACACACAACCCACTCTGCATAAAATTTAATACAATTAATATAATTATCAATTAATCAATTAATATAAATGAATTACCAAATAATATTTAATAAACAATAAATTTATTACCAATACCAAAAAAGTTATAATTAATAAAAAGTAATTGCCAATTAATAATTAATTAACAATAAATTAATTATCAATACCAATAAATATTAATAAATAATTAATTATAATAAATGTCTTCCCACCCTATTCCCCTATAAACCCACAACCCGCTCCATTAAAAATTAACAATTAATATAATTAGCAATTAATCAATTAATAAAAATTAATTACCAATTAATAATTAATTAACAATAAATTAATTATCAATACCAATAAATTAAAATTAAAAATTACTTAATTACAAATAAATTACTTTCTACCCTATTCCTCTATAAACCCACAACCCGCTACAGAACTAAAATGCAAAAATTAATTAAAAATAATTAATAATTTCAAAAAATTATGATTTAATTCACTATAATTAAATTACTTCCCACCCTATTCCCCTATAAACCCACAACCTGCTACGGTACTAAAACGCAAAATTTACTTTAAAAAAAATTACTAACTTCTAAACAATTAATACATATATTTTAAAAAAATACAAAACATAACAAAACATGTAGAACACATACATATAAAATACATAACACTAACATAAATATCGATATTATTAACATCGATATTTTTGCTATCGATATTACTAACTTCGATATTTACAAAAACAATATTTCTTACCTTCAGGTCGATATTCTGGTCACCGATATTCTTGATGTCGATATTCTGTCCCTACGATATTTGCAACTCGATATAAATGTAGGTCGAAATAAAAAAACTCGATATTTTGACTGTTTACCTGTTCGCAGGTATGTATGCTTGTCTCATGGCTCTTCCCTTCAACACTTCATGGGGACTCAATCCAGTCTTTTTGTCAGGAATACTTCTAAGACTCATCAATACAAGGGTAAAGCGTCAGGCCACTTCAGTGTTGTGGATGCACATACCTTCCCTAATTTAGACTTTATTGTGCCATTTATCTGCTCAACAATACCAGATGCTTCTGGTTGATAGGCACAATGCAGCTTCTGCTCAATTTGTAATGCTGCACAAATCATCCGAATTATTTCATTATTGAAGTGCAATCCTCTATCTGATTCCAAAGTGACTGGAAAACCAAACCTAGGGATCAGTTCTCTCAACAACAGCTTAGCCACAGTAAGGCTGTCATTCCTTCTTGTTGGATAGGCCTCTACCCAGCGAGAAAACAAGCAGACAATGACAAGGACGTTTTTCAGCCCATTGCATGGTGGTAACTCAATAAAATCTATTTGAAGTCTTGTAAAAGGACCTCCTGCTTTCCCAATTACACCCCAACTTACAACTGTCTTTCTTCCTGGATTTTGTTTTTGGCATGTGGCACACCTTGACATAAACTTTCTGCGATGGCCCTGAACTTTGGATTATACCATGTATGCTTGAACAGTCTAACCATTGCATCCCTTCCAATATGTGTGAGTCCATGGTACATCCTGGCCATGTGAGAAAGTAAAGAATCTGGCAATACTGGTCTTCCATCATAATAGACCCATACCTTATCTTCTGCATTTTTCCTACAACCTGTTTTACTCCACTCTTCCTTTTCCTCATCACTGACTTCTTCCTGCATTTGCCTTATCTCATCCCAAGTCTCAAATATGGTTGTGAACATAAGGTGGCATTCGGTATTTTCTCTTTCAATTGATCTGTTTATGGCCATTGTATTTTGTGCACAGTAACACGCTAATTGATCCGCGTATCTGTTGCCCTTTGTCACATCATCATCTCCTGATTGATGTGCAGCACATTTTACAACTGCAATTTTTTTGGTAACTGCAAAGCATCCAATAATTCCTTTACAGTTTTTCCATTCCGAATTGGGGAACCTGAGGAAGTCAGAAATCCTCTTTGCATCCATAACTGACCGAAGTCATGTACAACTCCAAATCCGTTCTATCGGTGTAGATGGTTACTTTTAGACCTTTTGCCAATTTACATGCTCTATCCAGAGCAATCAACTCTGCGACTTGGGCGGAGTTTACCCCTTCAAACAGGATGCTTCTAGTGCTCCTGATAAGGTGCAGACAGCATAGCCAGCACTCAATTCACCCCTTTCATTTCTCAAACATGATCCATCCACAAACAATTCACAATCTGATTCTTCCGAGGGTTCATCCTCTATGTCTGGACATGGCTTAGTACAGAGTTCTGTCACTTCCAGACAATTATGTTCTGCTTCTTCTCTCACCTCTTCACATCTTGAATCTGATAACAATGTAGCAAGGTTCACAGTAGTGCACCTCACCACTGTCACATTTTTAGCACCTAGAATCACTCTCTCATATTTAGTCAGCCGACTAGAGGTCATATGTTGAGTCCGGGTGCGAGTTAAAAGGATCTCAACAGAATGTGGTACAAATACTTTCACTGGATAACCATCACAATTGCTTCACTTTGTTCCAGACTTACACAAGTGGCGGCTACTGCTTTTAAACAGCCTGGTAATGCTGCAGCCACTGAATCTAGGGTCGCAGAAAAATATGCCACTGGACGTCGTGCCATTCCGCGTTTCTGAGTTAAGACTGCAAGTGCACATCCATCTCTTTCACAACAGTATAATCCAAATTCTTTAGAGTAATCTGGCATTCCCAAAGCAGGTGCTCGACAAAGACTGCTTCGCAACCTTGAAAAAGATTCCATACTCTCTTCGTCCAACACAATTGGATCTTTCACATCCTTTCGTGTCAACCTCTGTAGAGGTTTTGCAATCAGTGAGAAACCACAGATGCACTGTCTGCAGTATCCAACCATTCCCAAAAACATTCGCACTTCTTTTTGATTTCTGGGTGGATTCATTTTCTTGATCACACTGATTCTCTCTGGCGTCACCTTTCTGACCCCCTTTTTCAATCTTGTGACCTAAATTCTGAACTTCTTGTCTACAGTATTGCAATTTAGATGGTGACACTTTATGTCCGCCTTCTGCTAAATGGTTCAGTAAAGCAATTGTGTCTGTTACACATGCTTCTCGTGTTTTTGATGCCACCAATAGGTCATTAATATACTGAACCAAAACAGAGTTTCCAGGCATGACCAAAGTCTCCAAGCATTTTTTCAAGATCTGATTAAAGATCGAAGGACTCTCAGTGTACCCTTGAGGAACTCTGCACCATGCCAAGACACGGTTTCCGAACCGGAATGCAAATAAATATTGACTTTCCGGGTGTAAGGGAATGGAGAAAAATGCCTGACACAAATCAATTACGGTGTACCATTCAGTATCACAAGGTATTTGGTAAAGAATTACTGCTGGATTTGGCACTATTGGACAACATGGCACTACAATTTTATTCACCTTTCCCAAATCTTGAACTATTCTATATTTCCCATTAGGCTTTTTAATTCCAATAATGGGCGAATTACAGGGACTGCTCATTATTTCTTTTAAAATTCCCTTTTCAGTCATTTGGTCAATCACAGGTGTGACTCCTGCAATTACTTCTGGACTCATTTTGTATTGTGGGGAATTTGGATATATAGCACCATTTTTTTACTGTAATCTGAATTGGATCTACATTTGTCATTAACCCAATCTCTTTTCCTGTGAAATCCTACACATCTGATCTCACTGTGCTTTTTAATTCTTCAGGCAAATCCTCCTCAGTGAGGAGTGAATATAATTCACTCACTTCTGATTCTCTCTGGGCCATCATTACTTTGTATTCAACATCCTCATCTGGTGTCATAAAGGCAACACCATCTGGTGTACAATAAATGGTGCAATTCATTTTGCACATCAAATCTCTGCCCAGGAGATTAACGGGACTGGAATCACATACCACAAACCGATGCATGTCTTTGAAGTTTCCAATATGGACTTCTATCGGGGGCTGTGACAGGAGTTCTAATATGTTTGTTTGCAACGCCTACAACTTGGATAGTTGCTCCCGAGAGGGATAGGTTTGGAATTTCTGCTGCTCTCACAGTAGAACGGGTAGCACCAGTGTCCAACAAGAAGGTGATATCTTTACTTTCTACCTTTCCATCAACAAATGGACCTGATTGATCTACTGCTAAAGATGCGCCAAGTACGCACTCTTCCTCCCCCCTCAGGCACCGTCATTGAGATGAATCCGAATCACTCTCATTGCACTGCAACAAATACTGCAAAACTAGTGGATTCTTACCAAACTGCTCTTCTCCATGGAATCCAGTGCTTGCACTGTACATCTGCTTATGAGCACTCACATTACGGGGTATAGGTGGTTGTGGCACCTGTAACTGTGGAGTAACTACCTGCTGCTGTTGATTCCCAATCACCTCATTCTGCATCTGTGGATTTAAATTTTGATTTATTTCATTACCCTTTTGACCAGATCTACACTCATTCTTCCAATATCCAAATTTTCCGCACGAATGACAAGGAAATTTCTTTTTAGCTTCTTCCTTACTCATTTTAAATTTTCCTTTGCCTCCACTATGTACCTGACTAGCCTGACTCTGATTTTGTTGCACATTGCTATTTTCCTGTTGCTGTTCTGCCATCTTCACTTGTGCCCACATCATTTTCTCTTTTAACTTTTTAAGCCTTGAATCAATGTCATCACTACAATACTTTGCATACCTCAAAATGTCATCTATTGACTTACTTTGCCAGCAGAGCATATGCTGCTGTATCATTCCACTAATCTCTGGTTTCAATCCATATACGAATCGGTACACAAAATGTCCCATATCTTTATCTCCAATATTCTCAAACCCACTGTCCTGCTTAAACACTTGTAACAATCTCTCATAATATGCATGCACTGATTCTTTAGGTTCTTGGGTTGTCCTGTCAATCTTAACCCAATTTGTTTCTTTAGGAGAAATCTTCCCTTTCAAGAAAGTAATGACCTGTTGGTACTTTTTCATCACCTCTTCAGATGGTGCACCTGTTTTTGCATCCCTGGGATATTCATCCTTAGGCCAGTTGACAGTAATTTTACATTCTGTCCACAAATCAGCTGGAACTACTATTTCAAAAAGACAATCTAAATCTTTCAACAACACCTTTGAAACTTTTACAAATCTATCTACTTGTTTGTACCATTCAACTGGCTTCTCTCGCACTCTGGGAAAATCATTGGTGAATGATAATATGTCTTTTCTAGTCCACGGTACATGAACATATCCACCACCTGGAACTCCTCCCATTGGACATGCTCTTTCAACTTGCTCGGTTTCCTTTAACGGAAACATGGAAGTTCCCTTACCAGTAGTTTATTCCTTTTTTTTCATCCATTTACTCCTCCATCGTTCTACATTTCCCCATTTCTTCAGAATATTCATTAATTCTTTTATCTGCAATCTTTTCCCTGACATATTCAAACTCTCTAAATCCTTGTCAGTAAAAGCCATTCTGTACGTTTTCTGTAACACCTTCGACTTCTCTTTATCTACACCAAATTCACGAGCAACTTCCGATAGTTTCTCATGAAGATTCTTCGCTCTCCAAGTAATACTTTTACACAAAAACAGCAACTCTTCCTCACTATAAGTCCCTAGTCTGTTCGGACTTACTGTTCCAATAATCATCTCTTCTAGATCTACTTTCAATTTACTCACATTTATACTCTGTGGTTGAGCTTTTGGCCTGGTCATTTCTTTTATCTAGTTAATTCTTCTGGAGAAGGACCTGCTGAACTCCCTGCTACGGGTGTAAAATTTGGCCCTATTTTTCTTGGATCTAATTGAATACTTCTCCTTGGGGTCTCTGTTAATAATTCACCAACTGGAAGGTCCAACAGTGTGGTATTTTGTTCGTCTTGTCTACTTTAATTTGTTACTGACACTATTTCACTCCTTACCCTACTCCTTGGAACTGACAAGGTGTGTTCTTTTGGTAAGGTCGATTTTTCTCCAAATAATGGAACCACGGGACCAATTATTACTGGTACCGTCAGAGCTTCTGCGTTCGAATTTAACTGATTTAGTTTCTGTACCTGTTGCATTCTAGCTTTGTTTAACAAACTCACTTCATTTTCTCGCACTATCCTAGCTATTTTGGTAACTTGGGGAGTTAATGGGGTTGCCATTTGTGGGGCACTTGGAATCACTTCCCCTGAATTTTCTTCATATGGCGGAGGTCTTTTAGTCATAATTTCTTCTAACAATTCATCATCAGTTTCATCCAAGCCCTCTCCAGACGTTTCTATATTTTTCTTTTTACACTTAGTACCTGCCTGACTCCCTGCTGTCAAAACTGGATATAGACCCTCGGTCACTACAGCTCTTCTCCATCTTTTCATTTGATCTTCTCGCCTCTCAAATGGATATCTAGGCATAAAACCTCTGAATCGTCTCCCACTTCTATCTTTTTCTCGCTCAAAAGCTTCTACTTCCCATTCTTCCAAAACGCTTGATACTGGGTAAATCTAGGATTTGGCTCTAGCGAGTTCATCCTATTTCTCAAATTCTGCAAAATTCTCACATTGAATGTACCAAACTCAGGAAAAGCTAACATCCCATCATCCTTCGTATATTTCATCCAGTTTTCTAACCAAACACACGTATGGTACCCTCGCTCCATCATCATATAAGAGGCAGGCGTTCTTGGGGGTAGAATTGGAATTCCTTCTCTAGTCATAATTTATCTTTCTTAAAGAAATTCTTTATTGTTTTTAGCAAACCCATTCTCAAACTTTTCTTTACTAATGTGTTTTTCACAATAACTCAAACAAAAATTTTCCGTAATTCTCTCTTCCCTATTCGTTAAGTCCTGTCCTATACCAGCGCGACTCACGCCAACCAATCACAGCTCTTTACGTAACTACAGTCTTAAGCAATGTCACCGTGACTCGAACTAGCTAACCAATCAGAGTTTCTGTTCACACCCGCTATCTGACCAATGTCAGCGCGGCCTTTTGTGACGTCAGCTTTTACTCCTTCTACTGACCCTCCCTTTACAATCTGCTCTCGATACACGCCCGCTGCTTCGACCAATACCAGCGCGGCACTTTGTGATGTCCGTATCACTCCTTCTACTGTCCCCTCCTTTACAAAATCTTACGACAGTGGGGCATATTCTCAAGGACTTATCGCCGATTTATCGGCACTTTAGCGCCGCAAAAGTGGCGATAGATTCATCGCCCTATTCTCAAGCTGGTGCAAACTGCCGATATCGCCAGTTTTCCAGCGATAGCTGGCGCAAAAAACATTGCCACGGATGAGAGAGAAAACTAACACTAATGATATGCAGAGTAGGTGTTCACGAAAACACCACTTCGCGATATTCTCAACGACCAGCCAGATCTGCGCTGGACCCAAAAACAGGCAATAAGGCGCGTTAGCAGCAGGGATTTAACACCTGCCTTTTACTGGTGTAAAGCAGGACGACAACCTGCAGCATGAAAGGGAGCCCAGCCCAGAGCCACATCTGAAGACCAACACATGTCATGGAGCTACTGACCATGCAGCTCGGAGACCCAAGAGGGCCACAAAACCCACCGCCACCACCCCCAGGCCCCCCCCGGACTACCACCGAGGCAGCGCAGAACAAGACAGCTGACCTTCCGAAAACGGCATGGCCCCTCAGCCACACAATTGCAGAATGTGGGGAGAGGTGGGAAACAAGTATGTGCGAAGGAGGCAAGTCACCCATCAATAAGAATGTACACAATGCCAAGTGTGGCGGTGATGTGCTGGACTGACTTCAGTATGCAGAGCACAGACATGTCCATGTGGACATATATTGCTGGTGTGTGTAGTGTTGTGGACAGTGGACGCAACCATGTCACCTCAGGCAGTGGGGAAGACCTCGGTCATGTAGCTGTGTCGTCCCCCCGTAAGCGGAGTGGGCTGGGCCGGCGTATGCCAAGCCAGCGTAGGGGTGTGAAGGATTTGCCCGGGGCGCTGGGCGTGGTTCAGTTCTGGCCTGGACAAGGAAGTAACTAATGAGTGTGTCACTGTTGTAGTGTCGGCGCCACCCAGCCCGCAATCGACAATGTTGCAATGTAGCATGCACCCGGAGGGCGGTCTCACACGAACGGAGAAATGAAGCAGTGCAAGACCGCTCGGGGTCTTGGCTCATACATGCCAAGTGTTGTGTGTATCTGTATTGCCGCATCATGAGCCAAATGCCTAGCCTTAATTGCAGCGTGAGTTCAGCCAGGCATGAACTCTACTTCTGTGTCTGCCCTATCCTTCCCACAGGCCTACACTCACGTGGCCGCCCACCTTCAACGGCCAACATCACAGTGTCGTTGTCAGGCTTGTGGACATGCGCAGACAGGCATGACAATGGTGTGCCGTAGGAGTGGAAGTGATGCAACCGCGCAGCGCACACAAGTAAATAGGCTCGGGGGAGGGAGGAGCAGCTGTGAAGCAACGTAACACAGTGATTCCGCTCATTTGCCACATGCAAGACATGTCAAACATGAATCCCAAAGTCGCACACATCCCACCCCACCCCCAACAAGCCACTTCACATTTCCTGAATGCAAGCAGATGACAAACTAACATTAGGGATGAAAGCTCCTTTGTCTGAACTATCAGGCGGAAGCACATCTGCACCTCCGACCTCGGAATTGCATGTGCCCGGCACCCCCTGACACATACCATAGCAGCTGATGACGACTCCCACACTACGCACAGCCCGACGAAAGACCAACGTATACACACCCCACACACAGAAGTCCTTGCTCGAAGTTATCTTGCATGGAATGGCCTTCACACTTACTCCCACACCATCCCAGGCGTACAAGTGTTGCACACTAAAACAACTCATTGATCCGAGCTGTGGCATTTCATCCACAGAACTGGCGCAGGTCAGAACAGTGCAGCTTCAACCAGAGCCACTAACGCAATGGCAGAACATCCCAGACACATGCACAACCCCTGTCAGGTGGAACTGTACCGTGCACGTATGCTGCGTTTACTGGGGGCACTGCCATTGGCAGTGCTGCGGATCAGTTACCGGCTAAGCTTCCGCCTTGCCAACGTCACCTGCGTTCAGCCTGTGTTGCATTGTCAATCGTGCGTATTTGAGTGGTGCTTGGATGTCTGCCTATCCAACAGGACGGTAGCTGAACTGGATTTTGACCTGTGTGTGCGCCCCCTGTTGGCCCACGACCAGGAGTGTCACCGTGATACCCGTTTATGGGATGCCTTGATACTTGGCATACATGCTGGCAGCTGGACCTGGGAGATTGCACAACTCCTCGTGTGCAGTGACCACATTGAACCACTCCCCTATTGGGCTGTAGTGCTAATTGGTGAAAGGGGGTGGACGCAGCACATCTGTCCGGACCTGCTAATGGATTACCTCGCCGTCCTGTTTGATGAAATCGACAACGAGCTCATGTTGGAAATGATAGCCTAAGGAGCTGCAATCGCTTTCACGGACGAGTAACTACGTACCTGCAGCCACAACAGATTGGAACCCATTGCACATGTCCCAACACTTTGTTGCATCTTGGAGATCTGGTCACATGTCCCATGACAACAGTGGACCTGGCTGCATTCGCCTGGACTCCGAATACATGAGCGGACAACAACGCAGGTTAACACACACCTGTGAAAGATGAGGCACTCCCCCGGAGTGGACAGCGGCGCTTGACAACGTTCCTCGTCCTGACATACTGCTGCATTGGTCTGCATGTTGTGGCACTTATCTTGCCCGTACTGACACGCATATGCTAATAAAGTCTACGCACCTTCACTTTGATTCAACTGTGATGAGTGTTGATTTGAATGACAATGTGTGTCTCACTGCCTATCTGGGTCACGGCCATACATGCGCATTGATAGCATTACCCAGGGAGTACCTTTTTGTGGAATCACTGTCTCTACATTCATCCATACTTTGATACTTGATTGCTCATAGCCACGACACATCTGTGTGAATTAGAATGTTTGATTCGCATTCAGTGGAGTGTTGAAGCTGGAGCAGTACAGGGCCATGTAAACCCCACTTTACATTGTTGCCCCGTGGAGGGCCAGCCAGAGTCCTTTAGGTATTGACAAGTTCATCGGAAGAGGAAGACTTCAGTCCGCAGTGTGATTGCTGTGTCATTGGTAACCAAACCAAATATGGCAGTCCCTGTCGAGGTCCAAGGTGAGTGTCGCTGAGTGTATCGGGGGACAGTGGAAGGTGTTATTCCAAGGGTATGATGCAGAGGGCAGAACCAAGCTGAAACAGGCCATATGGCGGAGATGAATGCTACCACTTCATTCTTACCACAAAGCCAGATTCATCATCATCTTCGTCCTCTGATGTGTCAGGTGCCTCACATGTGAGTGGTGGTGTTTAGTCTGCATCACTGTGTGGCACTGACACTTCAGAGGGCGGAGATGTGGATGGAGTAGTAGCAGCAGCATTCATCCACGCCAGGCCTTGTGGCGGCAATGCCATGACGAGGATCTGCAGGGCATGGAAGATCACAGCTACATCTCGCTGGTGTGCAGCCGTGGCAAACATTCTTTCCGCCTGCATCCGCTCCATGTTCAACATGATCCTCCGCATGTGTCCCAACTACCAGCTGACATCGCTGGAGCCACTCGGACTAGACAGTTGTTCTTGGCTCAGAGTCATGACTCCAGCGATGTCAGCCATGGATTATTGGAGAGCATGGAGCCGAGAGTGGGTGTCCGTTAGGGACTGTAAGTGGTCCCTGATGGGACATAGACATCCACGTATGGCATCTAGTTTGGCTGCCATGAGGTCGAACCCCACCCGCAGCTGATCAGCCATCTTCTCCTGGCACCCTAACACACGGCATTGGAATGCCATGTGTTGGTCGTGGGGGTCCTGGGAGACAGCCGTGGTGGTGGGTGCTTCCTGCTGTGTGGTCTGTGCAGGGGGTGGGGTCTCCTTGATGCAGCTGGGCTGCACTGCTCCTGGAGGTGGGGTGCCGAAGCTGTCCATGGGCTGTTGGAGGGCGTCGGGGTCGATGTTGGGGAGGTCCTCTTCATCATCAGTGCTGAGTTGTTGGGTCTGCTCTGCAGGAGGTGTTGATTCTCCCTCTGCAATGTGAATGGGAGATGCAGATTGACATTGTGTTCACATGTATGTTGACGCATTGGACAAGTTTACTAACAGACTGCATGACAATGTACATTGTGACTGTGTGTGAGGATATGCCTATGTGATGCGGGACAGTTGACATTTCTACACCATCAGGCATGTGAGGTTGTACTTGTATGTTGTCATCTCACAGTTTCCTGCTATGCCAAATGCGAATGGCCATTTTCTACACACAAGCGGCGGCAGTTGTGTCCTCTGTTCTGTTGTGAAAGTGTTGCAGTTTGTACCACATTGTTGTCAATGTTGAGGTGCTCTGATTCTTATGTGTGTGTGCAGCATTGTGGGTGTGTTGCCCCTTCAGCTCTGATTTGGCTGGCCCTTATCCCTTTCAGGCGGTGTGCCTTTCACTTCTGTGCTTATACAGTGCTGAGATGTTGCAGACTTGGGTAACTTGGGCTCTTGGTCGGAGTTGTGACTCTTGGGCATGGTTTGTCCGCAGATGTGCTATACTTAATTGTGCATGTGTGCCATTGTGCCCATCTCCCCCCGTCCCCCCAGTCCCTGGTCGTTACTCACCCTGTTGCTGTTGGGTCAGGTCATGTTGTGCAGTGTCCGGTCCCCCAACTCCTGCCACTGTGTCCCCAATGATGACTCGGGTCACCATTTCCTCCATCTCATCCAGCTCCTGGTGTGTCGCTGGACTCCCACCTCCAGTCTGCATTGCTGCTTTCAGATTGGCTGCGAGTTTCAGCTTGGTTTTGCGCTTCACATCAGTCCAGCGCTTCTTGCAGTCGTCCACTTCCCTTCTCTTCACTCCGACTGCATTCACCTTGGCCAAGATGGACTGCCATATTGTATTTTTAGTTGCCAATGACACAGTGGAGGTGATGAACAGTTGGTGGTGGTGTTCTATCACCTCCGTAATGAGGATCTGGTTTTCCTGCGTATTGTAAGGCGGGTTCCTCTTCTTCTTCTCCTTGCCCTTCCCTGACCCCGAGGTCCCAGGCTGGTCCTCCGTGGGGCTTGTGCGGTTCTGGTTGTCCTCTGTACTCGCTCCGGCTATCTCCATGGTGCTTCGCAGTCGTTTGTGTTTTGTTTGTGTTTTTTGTTGGCGCTTTTATAGTGGTTTTTCCCGCCTGACTTGTGGGACTTGCAGGCCTGGCGCTGCTTATCGCTGTGTTTTTTATTGCAGTTGGGCCCATCGCAACTTTTTTCACGTTAGGCTTTAGATTTTTATCGCCGTCCCGGTGAATTTATCGCGGACATTTGACGCGTTATCGGGACACTATCGCATGTTACCGCCGTGTTGAAAATGAGACGTTAACACAGAGTTATTTTCCCGCGATGGACGGCGATATGAGAAATTGCGTTAACCTATTTCGGCCATGATTATTGCACGTTCTTGAGAATATCCCCCAATGTTTATATTCAATAACAAAAATTCCGTTAGTAACAACATAAAAAGACAATGCTACTTTGTCTGCTCCACTAAATAAAGAGATAGGGGCCGATTCCGATCTCGGCCGGTAGGGCTCCGAATCGGATTCGGCTTAATCGGATCCGATTCGGAGCCCTATTTCCCGTCCGATCCGTACGCGCGTCCGGACGAGCGAGTACGATGCGAAATCGCCGACCGACTCGTTCGGGCGTCCCAACCGCTCCGACCGACTCGTTCCCGGGTCGAACCGCACCGACCGACTCGCTCGGACACGACTCGCACCGCGCAATGGAGACGTTCCCCGGCCGGGTAAGTACGATGCGCGCCGCGAGCAGTCCGACCGACACGTGCCGTCCGGCTCGAAAGAGCAGTCGGAGCCGTACTTCGGGGGTCCGTGTCGGACCCCCCTGTATGCGTAGCCGCGCGAGTCGCACACAGGGGGGACCCATGGGTCCCCCCTACCTGTGCGTGTACGGCGCGAGTCACTTCGCCGTGTACCCGCTGTAGGGGGCGCCCCTGTTCACCTCGCACCCATTGAGGCAATGGGAGCCCGCGTACGGGTTGTACGACCAGCTCCCATTCACTTCAATGGGAGTCCGACCGACTCGAGTACGATAGCATACGGACGCATCGTACTCGTTCGGTCGGGCTGCACGGGTCCGATTCGGTCGGAAATCTCTCTGGGTCCGGCTCGGTCGGAGAGATTTCCGGCCCGAATCGGAATCGGCCCCATAGTCTTCACTTTTCCAAGAGATCCTTACACTGCAAGTAACAATAACGACCAGCGTTATCTCACTTTTCTAACAAGCTCCGGGGTGACCTGTTACTCCTCTAGGAATAAAGCCGAAGTTTCACAAGAGGACTTTTTTGGCATTAAAAAGGTCCTGTTACTCCCCCGGGGATACTGCTAGAATTTCAAAAGTGGACCCTTCGCTATTCCAGTCACTCTACTTACATACGAATTTTCCCTATTTATAACACTGACAGCCCTACGTTGCTTTGCAGTATTATTACAACAGACAAAGTACTTCTGCAGTGTGATTTCTTTACCACACTCTTCTTCTGCCTACTTCAGGCTAATTCCTTCCCGGGATTCCTCAGGCAACTTCGTACCTGTACTTCTAGACAACATAGAACATGACGCTAACTCTTCGTGTTAAAACATATAATCAATATTCAATAACCATTTACCAAACTAATCAATAATTAAACCGTCCTCTGCTGCCAAGGAACTGATCCAGCGCGAACCCAATAAATTGATCAGGGATAAATATTCAACAACATCGCATACTTTGGCCCATACACATTCACCCAAATCCCTGATGCGCTGGGGTCAAGTTTGTTAACTTTGCTTCAATTTACTCCTGTTACTCAGGCACAAAATTTAAACATCTAGTACTTTTGCGCATGAACAAGTGATAATCGACATTTCATCTACTTGGTCGATGGGCCAATTAGTTGAAGAGTTGATGGCAATGGTAATTCTCAAAAATAAAGATGAACCTTTAGAAACTGTCTAAAATAACCACGAACTCTTAGTAAGATTTAATAATTTTATCTAGTAATAATAAATGCTCATAGCGACTACATTCATAAATTCTAAAAAACTGAAAACCTCATGAGAGAGAGTAACAACCTAATCATAGCAACAACGGAACTATCATTTCAAATAATACGTTGCAAAGAGTGGATAGATAAGGAGACATCAGATACCAGTGTAATTATATATCAACTTAAACCAACAATTCGGAGGGGATAGATCAAGAGAGAAGTTTTAAAGACAAGAACACAACTGCAAAAATAATTCTGCAATTCTAAGTTAAATCAGAATACAAACCCAAGAGATCTGTAAGGGAAAACCACCACTTAGGCCTAGGTAGTAGTGGGGACCCCTGAACCAAGGGTCAGGGATCAAAGTCTCAAGAACCAGGACAGGGACAGGACAGGAACAGTTAGGCCTCTCAGGAAAGCGACGAACAGCAACGCATCCCTCTCTCAGGCACCCTCAGCCTAGCGTACCCTAACCACACCCCTAAAGCACCTATTCTTATACTCTAAAATGCATGTCCGTCCCACAATAGTTGCTAAATTCACATTTTCTTAGCTAAGGAATTGGTTAAATTCTAGGGGTGGGATGTCACCCCACTGATGAAATCATCTACTTTTGACTACCCCATTGTTCTAAACATTTTTTTATACAGTCATCAATACCTCTTCTCTCTCATGAGTACACATGCAACAATTTATTGTACATTTTAATAAATTTAACAACAACAGGTTCCGTTCCCACGATGACCCTGTCTTTGGCTGCTTTTCAATGTTTTGTCCTTCACCAGGTCAGGCTTTTTCAGCTTTGCGCAGCAGTTCAGTCTCGTGGTCACATGGTTCATTCTCGCTCCTAGTTCCACCCGCCCTTGGTTAGGCTAATTTAAAAACATGGAGGACTCGTCCATTACTAAAAGAACGGAAAACGGACATTTATTAATTATGTGATAATGCAATTTTCACTGTTTACCACCCACTTTAGCTTTACTTCATATTAAAGGTTAGCCTAGCATAGCATTAGCAGGAAAGCTGCATTATTTTATTAGTTTAAAGCAACACTCATCATGCTTTTTACCAAATACACGTGCGGCCTTGCCATGCAAACTTTCTAATTTTTGTTCAAAACACACAATTATTACATTTCCGGTTATTTACGCCTTAATTCTGGTTAGTTCATGTATTTTGCAAAGCTTAGCTTCCCTCGTGTAGTGTAAATGTGCACGTTAGTTGTTCTAACACTACTTACTGTTAGTCCGTATTATAGGGGTGTTCGGTTGAGCAGGTTTCTTTTGCGAAATCCTGCTCCATCACCGCCATCAGTAACTGTATGGACTGTTCATTATTTTCTTCCTCATCTAGACAGGAGACCTTTTCCCTCTCAAAATTAATGTACTGGTGTATTCATTTGGCAAACATATGGGCTTGCGGGGTTGGAATGTTTTTTGAGCCATGTTTATTGTAACATGTTTATTAGCACTTAAAATGTTTAAGAAAATTAAGCTTGTTTTGATTTTTGTCACTGCAAAATAAATTGTTTCGACCTATATACATTATTGGTAAGCAGAACGTTTCCCTGCATGTCTCTGGAGAGCACACACTCTGGGCTCAAGGTTCCATAGCATGTTTAATTTTTTTGCATAACCACACACTACAATCTTGCATGTGGGATTGTGATCATGCAGGTGTGTGTGCAAAGAGTGAGATCAAGAGCTGGGGGTCTTTTATCTAGAGGAGCATACTCCTTTCTAAGCATGATTACAGTAAGGTCACTTGGAGACTGACAATGGTGACAGCAGTAGATCCCATCAGGTTAAATTATCTACTGGCCCTGCACATGTTTTAAACTGGTTTTTCCATCCCCAGCATCTTGGTCTGTCACTCCATCCATGTGGAAAATTGATGGCATGTCTGTGTGTAGTTATGTAGAATCTGTGTGGAGCAAGTGTGTTACGTGTAACTGTGGCTTCACAGGAAACTATTTTGATTTCCTGAACAGAGTGGCACACAAGATGGAGGCGGGAGAGAGCCCTAGACAGCAATGTGAATTACAGTGCTTCTCCCAAGCATTCCTTGGGGCCTTTATGGTGGACAAAACTCTTTAGGGTGTGGAGGAGAGGAGGCAGGTAGTCCATACGTAGTGCATATCTCATCGTGCCTGAGAGGTGTTACAACAATGGGTTCAGTGGCAGTTAAGAGGGGAAGCTTCTCAATCTTTTGTGGCCTTGTTTTAGGCCTTTCCTGACAAAAGACTCCCAACTCCACCACACTTTCCTGATGCCACTATGAGACAAAGGCTATGCCTGCACCAGTCAAGGAGACACATGAGAAAGGCAAGAATTCTATAAAACCAGTGCCAGAGCTGTACCTAGGCCCTGGCAACATCTCTGTTAAGCTGCATTGCGAAATTCCCTATATTATGCATATTGGGTAATTACATGCTGTTCATGTCAAAAATTTAGCTTGTGCACACATGAACAACATATAGGATCAGAACATGAGTGGCTGCTGTTTGCAGCACTATTTTTTCAGCGCAAACTGCATCCTCATTTTCAAAATTGATGCGAGAATGCATTTTGCACTAAAATATACGGCCAAATGGTGATGGGCGGGGCAGATGGGGAAATCAAGAGGGGGTCCACAGAACAGTACCAGTACTTAATCTGTGTTGATATATGCCAGTGGGCACCACTGTCACTTATTTCCAAGACCAGGACTTTGCCATCTGGCACACTGTCCCAGTCTGCAGGTGCTTTAATGTACAGGGCAGTGGGAGTGTGCAGATCAGTCATTCTTTCGTTTCCACAAAAATCCACAGAAATGTAAAGAGGACAGCAACTTCAGTGATCATTCATCTTTAAGTGCATAGGAATTCCTTCTCCTATTGCTCCAAACATTGGAAATTGAAGAAGGACTATTGCTCTACTTCCTGACTGTATGCATGCTGTTCTCCAGCTAGGCCAACGCGAGGGCAGCTGCTATCAGAGCAGTTGTGGGGTTACAGGTTGGTAGTGGCGCAGCACTTGCTGCTGGAAAATGGCAGGAATAGTAACTGAAGAAGGTAAGCCCTGCCTCCCTGTCCCACACACCCTCTAGCCTTTTAAAATTTTGGAATGGCCTGATTAGTAGGAGATACTCTTTGTTAATGTTAATCCAAGCCTTATTCAACAAGGTTCTACAAAAGGCAAGCAAGTCTTTAAACATAGATGGTCATTACACGTGGCCCGATACTTTTTGTTGGGGCGAGTAACTGGACTTACTGGCACCATGTATATTTTAAGAGTGATAAGAATACTTTTGAGTCAGAAAATGTCACCTGGGAATTTCACGTGATACAAACAGGGGAAGTTATTGAGTGAACTAGCATGAAAAACATGCAGGAATTGGCACGATCAAGGCATGGTAAATCATAGACCCACATGTTATTTCACAAAAACTTGTAATTCCTATTATTTCTCCCCGCAACACCTGAATTACCGCGACACCAGTAACCATTTATGCTGGAACATTCGTAATGAGGACTATAGACATAAAATTCACTTGCCCTCTGCAAAAAACAACAAAATGAACAAAGACCATCTTCTAGAACAATTGTTTCTGTTTCATATTTGCTTTTATTTTATCTTCCCTTCCATAGAGAGGTAGTCTTCCAGCCTAAACCAATTAATCTATTTATACCAAGTAGTAGCAGTAATGTGAATGCCACTTTTATTGTTTGAGAGGGAGGAGACGATAGGTGACGAGGAACTTTTAGCTTAAAATCCAAATCTAGGTAAACAGATCATTGCCACTTCACCTATCTTACTTGTCACGATTCTTGCAGCATCAGAATTTACAAATCACAATGTTTTATGACAAAAAAAGATGTTAGACTGAGCACCTCATTGGATGCACATGCTAATGCCGTCTACCTAGGAGCCCCTCAGGTCTCAACTAAAAAACTGCAGACTGTACAGAATTGTGCAGCCCGCCTTCTACTGAACATCCCTAGATGCCTTTCAGCGAAACCTGCTCTCGCCACTTTACACTGGCTACCAATCCAAGAAAGAATTCAATTCAAGGCGCTGTGCATTGCACATAAAGCTCTCACAGGGAAGGGTTCGCCAATGATCCACCCTATGATTCAGCCCTACCGACCGAGTAGGACTCTGAGATCTGAAAAAAAAGGCCTAATTGCAGTCCTGAAGATCAGGCGATCACGAACTGGAGGCCGTTTGTTTTCATATAACACGGCTAAGCTCTGGAACTATCTTCCCCACCATATACGGCTGAAACCTAACTATTTGAATTTCAGGAAACAACTGAAAACCTTTCTCTTCCCTTGATCTGCTCAAAGCTTAAGTGGCGCCACAGGCAGCGCTGGGATGCCCACGGGTAACCACGCGCTTTACAAATGTTTTTTCATTCATTAATTCATATAGCAATGTAGAGCCACTGAAAACCAGCATCTGGCCCGAGAAGAAACTGTTTGGACCATTCTCCAAAGATATCAGAGTTGCTGGACAAGCACATAAGGTGATGCAGCCCACATCACACTCTTCGTCCGTGACCAAGACACCTGCCATATCTCACGGCCAACAACTCTCCAGTGGCCATTGACAGAATAGCCTTTTAGCTGCATTAGGTTTTCAGGAATGATGTGCCCTTATGCGGCTATGGGGTGCATTGATAGATTTCTCCCCTCCACAGACAGGCTTATGAGAAGGAAGGTCTTGGCCATGGAATGACCTTGGTAGGTCGCATCCCATTTCTAGGTATGAAGACTCTTGTCTGAACAATGATGGACGGGCAGTACAGTGTTACTTAACTGAAGACAACTGAACAAACCCAGGACAAGTTTGCCACACACTTGTGTAGAAACTGTCTAGGAATGTAAAAGACACAAAGGCCCAGTTTCCAATTCCATGTGCAGAGCCAACAGCCACAAAAATTTCTGAGAAGAACCAGATCATGTTGAAGAGCTTTCTGAGGAAAAAACATACTCCAAGCGAACCAGAAGTCAAGCAGCAAGTACTCCTCCAAATCTGCTTGTGATGTGTAGGAAATGGGATTTCACAGAGTAAAATCTCCCCGGAAGATAGTGTCAGGAACAAGAAAAACACAGGGGCATATGTACAAACAAGTGGCGGAGCGAGGCGTTAGCCGTCATGGCTTAACGCCTCACTCTGCCACTTCAGAAACGCAAGGCTGTACCATATTTACAAGAATATTGTGCAGCCTTACGTTTCCCCCTGCGCAGGCGCTACACTTTGCTGCCTAGAGCAAACGCAGGCACCCTTGCACCATAGTGCAAGGGTGTCTGCGTGCAGGGGAAGATTGCTTATGTGTAGGAAGGTGTCCCTTCCTGCACATAAACAATCTTTAAATGCCGTTTTGTCACTTCTATGTGTGCTGCTTAATGCAGCATACATGGAAGTTACAAAATGTCTTTTTAAAGATTGTTTATGTGCAGGAAGGGACACCTTCTTACACATAAACAATCCAAAGCATTTGCTTTTTCCATGTGTGCTGCACAAGGCAGCACACATGGAAAGCAAAACGAGGAGAAATAAAGCATTTCACCTCATTTTGCCAAGTTAAGACCAGGTTTTCCCTGGTCTTAGTTTTGGCGCTGCCTCCTATTTACGCCACCCTTGTAACTAGGGGGCAGCATTAAAATCAATGAGTTTTGCAGTGGAACGCCCACCGCAACACCCCCTGCCCACCCCTTTCACGCTAAGCATAGTGTGAAAGGGGGCCTTATGTACAAGGCAGTGTAAGCCACGTTAAGTAGCTTAATGCTGCCTTGTAAATAAGGCGAAGCCCCTATCGCCACAGGAACATCAGAAAAAGTGATGGGCTTGTGCATATGCCCCACAATCCGTAGACAACAAAAGACAAAAATAAGACTAATTTCTAGGGTAAACCTTTTGATCTCCAAAACCAAGGCAGTAATGTCATGCTACAAAAATATGGATACTTGGGTGTGTGATTTGATCAATGTTATGGAACAGGAGTTTTGAGGTTGTCACTTGCAGGTACACAGTTCAGAAAAATAATGCATGATGGTCATGGGTAGTATAAGATAAAGTCAGCTAGTGATTATTATCTGATAAAAGTCAATTGATAGACGTCCAGAGACTTAGGGGCAGATTTACATGCCCCCTGCGCCACCAGTACGTCACTTTTTGTGACGTACTGGAGGCGCATTCCACTTCTCCATATTTACAAGGAGAGGAAAAGCCACCCTGCGTGACTTTTCCTCTCCTTGTAAATATGGCCCCTTTACAACCAGCACTATGCGTGGATGGGGCGTTCCACGGGTGTTGCTGTGGGTGTTCCCACGCAACACCCATGGAACGAGACACATTTCCAGATTTACGAGGAATCGTAAATCTGGAAATGCGTGTCAATGCTACGCCTCCCCAGGGGAGGCGTAGCGAGGCGGAACGAGGAGAAATGTTTTAATTTCTCCTCGTTTTTGTTTCCTGTTTCAATGTGTGCTGCATCCTGCAGCACACATTGAAAGAGGAAATCACTGCTAATGATTGTTTTTGTTCAGGAAGGGTTCCCTTCCTAAACAAAAACAATCATTGAAAGAATGCTGTTTTTCAACTTCTATGTCTGCTAATGCAGCACACATAGAAGTTGAACATCAGCATTTCAGATTGTTTTTGTGCAGGAAGGGAACCCTTCCTGAACAAAAACAATCTCCCACACGCAGGCATCCTTGCACCATGGTGCAAGGGTGCCTGCGCCGGCGCATGGCAGCTGTTTGTGCGCCAGCGCAGGGGGAAGCAC
Source organism: Calotriton arnoldi (assembly GCA_963921515.1). Lineage (NCBI taxonomy): Eukaryota > Metazoa > Chordata > Amphibia > Caudata > Salamandridae > Calotriton > Calotriton arnoldi. The sequence continues at coordinate 307,492 of CAWUFW010003453.1, forward strand.
AGAGATGCGACATATTGTTGTAAATATGTCGCATCGCTGTGCTTTCCAAACTAACGCAGCACGGCGCAGCAAAATGACTTGCTGCGCCGTGCTGCGTTAGTTTATTGTAAATCTGCCCCTTAATGCTTCCATATCAGTTAAGAAAGCAATTCGAATTAGGTACTGCTAAATAAGTACACTTGATTACTTGATCATCCAGGACTGTTACCACTTGTATATGTACGTTTGGGTTTTGTTATTTCTAAAGTCTGAACCTAGCTGGCTAGCAACGGAGTACTGTTCAGAGGCAAACCCCAATGGGAATGCATGGGGGTAAGGGGACACAGTGAGGAGGCTGTGTAATCAGTGAGAATTCTGCCTGTTTGACATAGTGTTCCTTGAAAAATAGAAACTTTGACAGTTTGGTCTTGAGCTTTCAGGTATGTGGTAACACATCATGTCCAGGTCAAAAGATGCCTATGATAGTCTCAGATAAAGAATTGATATCCATTGGAAAAACGTGACTTTTGCAACTATTTATGGTGCAAATATCCTTAATTGATCTTAAAATTAATTCTCAGTGGATGTACTTGATAGAATCAATGTCCTTTTCCTCTAAAATGCCACTGTCTGCAGAAAAGCTCACATGTACATTGTAGAGGAAATTTTTGAAATCTTGTGAATCACACTCCGTGGGACCTGCGTGGTTCTTGATACGCAGGCAAACAACTTTTTCCAGGCAAAAGCTTCGGAATTTTTGGAATTTTTGCAACCTTCCCAGAAGGTGGAAGTCAGAAGCTCAGGGCAAAAAAAAAACCTCAAAGTTCTAATGAAAAGCTCTTATGCAAGATACAGTGGATGCTTCTCAATTGGGCCAGCACTGACACTGCTCTAGAACGCACAATTAGACTGAATGTAGATGCTATTTAATCGTTTCTGGTCACTACATCTGAAATGTGTCCTCCCGAAGCACTTCTATCGAGGCAATACTGTGGCCTTCAGAAGTAAACCGAAATACATTGGGGCATATTTACAAGCCCCTTGCGACACATTTGCGCTGCCGTTGCGTCACTTCTGAGACGCAGCGGCGTCGTAAACAATGCGCCACGTTGCGACATATTTACAACGTGATGCATCTAGGGAGATGCGTCACATTGTAAAGCCCTGCGCTACAATATACCTGCGTCAGGTATAATGTATGCAGGGTGGGCGTTCCGCCGCAAGAAAGCCTCGTAACAGTGACGCAGTGAAATCAACAAGATTTCACTGAGTCACTTTTACGACGCCGCTGCGTAAAAACCTTATGCCTGCTTGAACCAGGCGTAAGGAGTGACGCAGCATCATAGGTATGGGCCGCCCCTGAGCACTGCTGGAGTTGCGTCGCGCTTGCGACACGACTCCAGCAATCTGCTGCCCTTAGGACAGAAGATGCGACACGCATCTGTCTATCCTTGCGCCACGGTGCGCCGCATTGTAAATGCCACGCATCCGTGGTGGCGCAAGGGTATTTTTGCGTGTCGCATCTTGACTGGCACATCTCTGCTAATATGCAGAGATGCGCCAGTCCTTGTAAATCTGCCCCATTGTTTTCGTCCCTTCAACCCTCTCCTTCTTCAGCTAAGAAGCCCTCTTGGCGGGGCAAGTCCATTCGGTGGTTCTGTGCTACAAAAATGTACACATTTCTTAATTTATTTCGAACGTGTAAGAGAAGGCCATTCATTAAAATGGAAGAATGAGTTCTAAAGAGGTGTGTGGCCTTACAGTGAATGTAGCCTGGCTGTGTGTACATTCATGGGGCTAATGACGGAGGGGGCCTTCGTCAATGGATATATTTCTCCACACACAGCGCTTATTAAGTGTTTTGAGGGAATTACCAGGGCCATTGTCATCACCTGGGCTGGAGGGCAAGGTAAAGCAGGGTTCAGTTTATTTTACGGGGCGCGAGCTCGAGCAGCTGCGTTGCACAATGGCGTCCACTGCCGTGATTGATTGCAGCCTCCCGCAAATCCGGAAACAAGAGGTTTATAACGAGGTGACAATGGCGTGTTATATATCACCCTACTGTGCTGGATTACATGCAGATAAACACTTCGTAAAATGTTGACGGGGTGCAGGCAGGAGCTCGAGACGGTGACAGAAGCAAGGGTATGAAACACCTGCATTGGACGCTGAGTCTAGACTGGAGCAGCGCGCGCGCGTCTTTTCTCAAGTGCTTTTTATGACATTCACAAAAATAGGACATTCGGATCCAGGTTTTGCTGCTTAAGGCAAACAAACGATATTTGTGCCTGCTTAGCTGTATTATATAAAAAAATATTCTATCCACAATATTGTATTACAAAAATCTCGAAGCCAAAATACCGAATACAGCAGTATCGTGAAGGGGGACAGATTTACTGTACTTAACTCCACATATACGTGTCATGACTACGGGCCTGATTAAAGTTTGGGGGACGGGTTACTCCCTCACAAACATGATGGAATTCCTATCCATCTTTGTGACAGATTAACACTTCTGCCAAACTCTACACCAGACCCTGTGGGCCCGATTCACAGAACTAACTTACGTCAAAAACGTAAAGTTAGTACCTTTTGGTATTCACAGAATACACTTACTCATTTTGGTATTCACAGAATACACTTACTCATTTTGGTATTCACAGAATACACTTACTCATACTAACTTTATGTCCGCACTCGGGCCGGAGATTCCGGCCGTTTGTGGAGATTCCGGCCCGGAGGTGGAGATTCCGGCCGTTTGTGGAGATTCCGGCCGTTTGTGGAGATTCCGCCACCGGCCGGAATCTCCACAACCGGCCGGAATCTCCACAAATGGCCGGAATCTCCATAAGCGGCCGGAATCTCCGGCCGGAATCTCCACAAACGGCCGGAATCTCCACCTCCGGGCCGGAATCTCCACCTCCGGGCCGGAATCTCCACAAACGGCCGGAATCTCCACCACCGGGCCGGAATCTCCAGCCCGAGTGCGGACATAAAGTTAGTATGAGTAAGTGTATTCTGTGAATACCAAAATGAGTAAGTGTATTCTGTGAATACCAAAATGAGTAAGTGTATTCTGTGAATACCAAAAGGTACTAACTTTACGTTTTTGACGTAAGTTAGTTCTGTGAATCAGGCCCTGTATCTTCAAGCTACGTAGAGGTGGAGTTAAAAATGGTAAATCTAAACTTACCTATATTTACTGACCTTCATGATATTGTGCTAGTGGATGTTTTGGCTATGATATTTTGGCAGTACACTATTTTTTAGCTAAATACTCGCAGCGGCGGCTCCTCCATTATGGAGAAGGAGCGTTGCCCCGCCTGCTGCCAGCGCGGCAGGCACACATATTAATAAAATGGTGATAAATGCCATTTTATTAATGTGTTTAAGGCTCGCACTGTTATAGCGCGATGGCAGGGGGCGGGGATGATCAGCGCGCTTGCACTAGAAATGCAGCCCCCTGCCAGTGCGCAGGTCAGATTGGCCGGCTGCCAACAGCCGACCAATCTGACCCTGCGCACTTCAGAGCCTGCAATCCCAAGGCTGAGAAACACCCAAGGGATTGCAGCCGCAGGCCCCCAGCCTCAAAATGAGCGCTGGGTTAGCCTGCTCCAACCGACTGGCTGGTTTTGCATTGACCTAGGTCGGAAGTCCTTCCCTTGCCCGAGTCAGCCGAGGAGAGCCAGGAGGAAGGAGATCGCATCAAGAGCCTGCAACAGCGAGGACACGGAAATGAGCGTCGGGCGGCAGGTAAGTTCTTTGTATTTTTTTTTGTTTGTGTTTTGTATGTTCCCCCCTCTCCTACTCACCTCCCTGTCGTCCCCCCGCCCCGCCACTCCGACCCCACACCAGCCTCTACTGGATACTTGGGCATACCAGCATAGGAGATCAGCAAAATTGCACTTGCTCCCGTTCTTTTGCATTGGCAGATACTGTCAGATTGTAACCTATGCAAACGCGTCTTGAAAGGGGTGTAATGCATTCGCATTAGCAGCAAAAGTTGTTTTCTAGCTTTATCTCTGATTAAGTGCACTCATGTAGTAAATCTGCCGCAGGTAACACAGAATGTCTGGTGTAAAATCTGTTTGCATTAGGTTAATATGTTGCCTGCTATTTATAGATGGGCGCAGATGACAGGCATGACCTCTATTGCCCAAGTTACATCAAGAGCAAGTGATTTCATGCTTTCATAAAAAGAGATGTCTTACAGAACTCTAAAGGTCACCGTACTGCTCCCTCCAATAATCCTGATGGGGTGGTACTTCATCCAACAATCTAAGTTGCATATGTCTCCCCATTATTCCTACTTTGTCTCTTGAACCATTCCCAAAGAACCAGCAATGCACAAGGTGAGTAGAGGAGAACCATAAATAACATAAAATTAACCAAGTGCTCCCTCTGATGCTAACCAATCACTTTCATGGTCTCTAAAACACAAAAATCCCTCAGCTGCCTCCCATCCACATTAAGAGAGAGCACGTATGGGAAAGGGGTCCTGTGCATAGCAGCTCCTCAGACTGACAAAGCATCTGCCGTGTGTGAGGCCCTTTATGTTATGTGCCTTATGGTTAATATAGACCCAGACCTGGAGGCACATAGTGGCATGACGTGAAGCAGGAACAAATGGTGATGTGGGTGATCCTGGCATATCTCTGCTGGAGTATGCAAGTGATTGTGGTTTTCCACTGATTACGCCACAGACAACTGTACAAAGGCTTTGATGCATGCAGCTACCTTAGGAAGTCATTCTAGGCAACACAAACTATGGTATGCTGTGACTTCAAAGCATTTGAAATCAGATTAGATGTCAGCCGGCATGAACTAGAATATATTCATGTTAGCCTGATAGCACTTCCCCAAAAGGTAACATCGGAATCCAACATTAGACATGACAATACAGAAGGGTGAGTCAAGGTGTACGTCACTGAAATGGACACTACCTTGAGATGCAGCAAAGGGACGTGGAGCTTTAATTCAATTAGTACATGATGGGTACCTGCAGCTCCTAAAGACACATACTGCACCTGTTCATGGGCTTCTTCATGACCAACAGGTGGGATTACACGTTACCAAATCTGTAAACCTGTCTCCCTGTATCAGATGTGCATTCCCTTCCATGTCCACGTGCTGTCATAGAAGAAGCTGAAGGAGCTGGAAGCTAATGACTCCACTGAGTGAGCAAAGTTCTCGACCACATGGGTATAAACCTGTTATCTCACTAGGAAGGGGCAGAAACCCAGGTATCAGAAGATCTGCAAGGACACGAGGCTCTAAAATGAACCATGAAAACTGGTCACCACATGATATCCAGTGTGGATAGCATAAAGGGTGATCTGTATGGGTAATCCGAGTCTAAAAGTTGGATGTATCTGTGGAGCACCATCAGCTCAAGCTCCATGGGAAGTCATGGTGTGTTGTAAACTTCTACACCCACATCAGGCTACTAGAGGTGCAAGGGACTCAGCTTCAGAGAGCCATCAGCAGGCTGACGTCTTCCAAAACGCCATACAAGAAATGCTGACTGACCTACCTGGAGTAGTCAGCATGATGTTCATTCAGTGAGAAAGTATCATGGTTGTCTATCATATGTGTTGTGGAGACTGCATGAAAATAGACCAACTCTGTACAAGCGAAATGTGCATTCATAAAGCCTAGCTTAGAGTTATATGGGTATGTGTTCCTGCTTCGAGAGTAATAGTGGACCCAAAGAGAGACCAAGATGTTAAGTCATCAGCAAAATCCCAAAGTGTATTAGACGTGAGGAGCTTCCTGTGTATGGTAACATGCAGTAGGAATTCATTAAAATGTTGTCAGTGTATACAGTTGGACACTTTGGAAACTTCCGAGCCCCTGCTCTGAATAGTTCTGGTAGATGTGCCATGGAAATGCTATCGCACCACCAGAGAAAAAGAACTACCCACTTTCTGGGACATTTATTAGCACTTTATCATGGTATCTTAACCATGATGGGATAACAGCACTGGAAAATATGATAACTATCTCCCTAAGAACAAAACACGGATTCAATTTAAAATTGATAAGTTGATCTTGTTAATGTCTTTTGCATGTAGCATTCACTGAAATAAAAATTAATATTTTTCTTGCCTAGAGAAAATCCATTTTAATAATTTGATAACTTTGCAGCCAGCTATGAACTCCTGGGCATGAGGAGATCATGGATGGACAAGAAAGTAATGAGACCATCTGAGTATCAAAATTAAAACCACAAGGTGGATGGCAATAGTCAGATACCAAGTTGCATTAAGGATTGTACACTAAGAGGTGAAGAAGGCTTTATAAAATAACTTTATAAATATGGAAATGAAAATTTACAGATAAATATAAACTTTATTAGTATTAAAATTGCAAGGGGTTTTCTTAACTTGTGTCTAACAGGTTCAAATATTAGCTACAAAATGGGCAAAACAGTGAAGCAGGCAAAATGTAATTAATGAATATGAAGATAATCTTCTGGAGAAATGCCAGTCTGTATCTTCAGTATTTAAATGTTATCTTCAGTATTTTAAAGATTGTACACAATCAGATTCATATAGGTTAAGAAAAGAGCAGACAACAAGGAGATATAAATAAAAAAAGATATGAAAGGGTTGAGAAAATTCTGTGTAGTTTGACATTACTGGCAAAAGTTAAATAGACAGATAAGAAAATACGTAGAACTGCACTAACATAATAGAAGAGAAATCTCTCAATCTGAACTATGTGATGGCTTTCTGAATTATTAACAAGAACTCTACACTCAATCAGCTATATCATCAGAGAGGAATCAGGAAATATTTTACTCAACTGTCTTTAAACAAATAGACAAAGAAAATAAAAAAGTTGCACACACAACGATCACAATGCAGGAGGTTCAGGATATTATCACGGTCCTAGAAAACAATATAACTCTTGTACCACACAATATTCTTTAGGAATTCTACAAGATTAACTTAGCTCAAAAATCATTGATTTAATAGAATGATTTAACTATTTCCAAGACTCAGGGAACATTCCTGAACCCTGGAATGATGCTACTGCTTGCCCTCTTTCTTAAACTTAGTAACAACGAGTACAAATATGTTGTGCACCTCCAAAGCATGGATCCAGCAGAACCGATTGTTCTAATTAGTATGTTTCCTGACCCTACCACACGGGTCAAAGAATGATGCCTGAGACCATCATATTAACATCATGTATGCAGAACTCTGGGTTGAGAGTCAAAACCCACTTTCCCATCACCAAATACAACTGTCAGTTGCTAGTCACAGTCAATGAGTAGTTCAGATAACCAGAAATGGGAATGGCAAATAACTCTGCAGCTGGAGCCAATACAATCAAGTTAGAAACTAGGGAATTGAGAAGCCACAATGCCAGAAATTTCAAACGCATGCAGAAATATAACATTGCCACACAAGGCAAATGGTGAAGCTGTGTGTTTTATGAACACCTTAGTGAAGATGCAATGAATAGATGAATTAAGGGAGTTTCATCCCACACCACACACCTCTACCAAATGGTGTGGTATCCGAATGTTGTTGTCAGTTGTTGTTTGAAATCAATATTATGTCCTAAATATTGTCTACAAAAATATTGTTCCTTTGGAAATAGCAAAAAAATATACACAGAGAATGACATTATTTTTGTAAACGATATTTAGGACATGATAATTATATTACACAATATTTCTGTTCCAAATTGGATGTAGTGCTGCTCTCATTAGCTGATCTAAATGGACAATATCCAAGCCAGTACTCTATATCTCTAACACCTGTACAGTAGAGATGATTGCAGGAGGGGAAAACGCAGCAATGTTAAGGTGGCCGATGTACATGCTGCAGTTCCTCTGCCACAAGAATGTATAATAGCGCTTGTAAAGATCAACGCGAGGGAGGATCATTCTGTCGCATTTGAAACCAGGACCATGACTGGTGCAGAAAGGAAAGATAGTATATTCACTGAGAAGCAAGACACTACTCAGGTCGGCTACAGTAAGTTGTTCTACAAAACATTTAGATGGAAAATGGAAATTGAGTAGGAAACTTGTGGTCTCTCACAAGACCGATATGACAAAGATATGTAATATCATGCCAGAGAAGACAAACTTGTATGAAAAAACATTGGGGAAGTTGGTGAGGAGAGCTGAGTCTCCAGACAGCCCTGAATCCATGACTTTTCTGGAGAGATGGGCTGATTCCACTGAAAGGAGGAGCAAAATATGTCCAGACAAGAACCATCCTTAAGGTTATGGGTCTCAAATTTGCTAAAGCAGAACATGTGGCCCTCCACCAGAACTCAAGCCTTTGAGCCAAGTTCTTCAAGTTATGGTTGGCCGGTTGTCCGCAGTAATTTTTTACTTTAAGAGAGATGCCATGTCCGCAACAAGCAGTGAGCACATGGTCTTTTAGATGGAAACATACACTGCGTATATGAAAGCATGCACCACCGACTCGAGGCTTGGCAACAGGGGTCTAATGAAAGCTAAGGAAGTTCCCCCAATACCTGTAGAGTGTGTGTTTCGTTTGGCAGTAGACCTAAATTTGTGCCTGTTTTTGCAAGTGGAGGGCACAGGCATTCATTGGTGGAATGGTATTTATTTTCCATCATCAGACTTTGATCCATGGCAAGAGAATGAAGGACAGAAAAGGGACGGGAGAAGGAAAGAGGAAGCGAACCTACAAAAGTGAGATAAAAAGACAGGAAGTGGAAGGTAGTGGAAGAAAAGCATGAGGTGGCATCAACACAAACAGTTGCAGTATTCAGCAACCAATGTTTTTGACAGTGCAAACTAAAGGCTCATAAGAAAAAACTTTTTTTTCCATGCACTTACATTTTTTACAGCCTTTATGGCCTATTTTAACGTTTGGCAGAGTAAGAACACTGCATTCAATTGGCCGTGCTCCAGTCCTGCCAAACTCACAATACCCCCACTCGATTTAGAATCAGGAGAGGCACCAGTTTTGCACCAGACTAAAACTGGCTCGCCAGTCTAAGCCTCTGACTCGGTGGCCCATTCTTCAAGGGACCACCAGGTCATAAAGACAGTCATCCTGCAGGGTCCTTCAGGGTGGGGACACTGGCACTTGTTTTTCCTGCCCTTTACCGCCATTCTACGAAAACTGTCATAAGGCCACAAGCTCATGGAGAAGGGAGAACAATTCCTGCATCAGGGCCAATTGGATTTTGCTTCGAAAAAACCAACTCTCCCTATGTTAGTCTGTGTTCTCTAAACAGTAATGTTTGATGTGTTAGAGCTTTAAACATGGCACCTGCTCAGCAAACCTGCAGAGCTGTGAAAGGAGCTGCTGCAGCAGTGGCCCCTTTCACAGCACAAAGAGCCTTGCCTGCAGCACAGAGATCCCTTCCAGACAGGAAGGGGGCTCTAAATAGGACAGAAGGTCCTCCCCTAGAATGGAAGAAGCTATGGTTTCCACCCTCCTGGTGGACCGTCCTACTGACTGCTGGGTTTAAATGATTCCCAAAGTAAAGTGCTGCATGCGTCCCAACTGGTCCCAGGTCCTGGCCTCTCCTATGATACCATAATATAATAAGGCATTTTCAAAGCTTTAGGTTTTTAAATTTTTTGCGCCTTTAAAATATCCTAAATAAATCTTGGGGTAGCGCCCTAAGACACAGCCACGCTATAGGTGAGAATTTAGAAATTAATTAATTGGTGGAGTAGGGAAGAAGGCAACCTGAAGGAATCAGACTATGTTATCACTTGTGATAGTCTTTTCAAGGAAAATAAACCTAAAATAATCCTGTTCCCAACTTTGGGTGGAAAGCTGTTGTTTCGAAAGGGGACTAGAAAAAAACAATCACAAGTGAAAACAGCAAGCTGCGATTTTAAGTAAACAAAAACCTTGTTTTTTTGTAGAGAATATTTTCTTTTGAGATCAGCACACTTGAGGGGTCACGCCTCTGACCCTTTCTGTTGACTTGTGGTTGCTTCCAGGATTTGCTCAAATAACACTGAAGTCACCGGGCAGACTACACGCCACCAGCCAATGGTCTCTCACTATTCCAGACAGAGCTCTCAGGAACTCTCCCCGTTACCATGTCCACGAAAGTATTTGTTTTTATGGAGCCCTGTTCCCCCCAAGGAGAAACCACTGGCCCGCAGCCACGACCCTTTGCAGTTTTTTTTAAATTTTGTTTTGTGATGATAAACTGTCTGCGAGTGAGTCAGTGTGACCTGCCAAGTAGGTCCGAGGGCTCTCGAAAATGGTGAGTTTTATATGATGGTGACAGAGGAGTGCTTCCCGTCAAGTTTCTGTACTTAAAGCACAAACACACACATGGGAAAGTGGACGCCAATGGACTGGCTTCACAGAGACCCGACGGCCGGCAGGGCCACTGAATCACAGCTGTTTTTATGGAGCTGTCGTTTGTGTTTACATGAGCTTTAGCGTCCATGATAAGGTGAACAGGCAGCTGAGTTCACAGAACATTGTCCTATTTTGGAATCATTTTTGCATAAGTTAATGAGTGCGTGAGGGATATTTGAGTAACTATACAGATGATGTTTAAATGAAAAAGTAAGTTAATGTGTAAAATTACACGAATAGACTGTTATTGTTTGGTAGTATTTATAAAACAGAGGGCATATTCACAAGAACGTGTGATAACCACCGCAATTTTAGCTTAACGCAACTTTTCACAACGCAGTCCATCGCAGGAAAACAACGCCGTGTTAACGTAGCATTCTCAACCTGGCGTCACCATGCTATAGGCCCACGATAATGCGTCAAATGACCGCGTTAAAAATAATGCGACGCCGAAACAATGCGAAACACCAACACGAATAAAGTTGCGATGAGGCCAACCACGGAAAAAAAAACAGCGATAGGCCTGCAATTCCCACGCGTCTGGCGGGAAAATGCACCATAAAAGCTGAACAAGAAAAACACACCATAAACAAATCAAACTGCGCAGCAACATGGATGCACCCGGAACGAGTGCCCAGGTCAACGCGAACCCCACAAGCCCCACAGACCACCAGCAATGAACCTCGGGGTCGGGGAAGGCCAAGGAGAAGAGGAAGACGGGGTACAGTCCGCAGAAAACCCGATCGTCGTCACGGAGGTGACAGAGCACCAACAACTGTCCGTCACCACCATCGTGTCCTTGGCAATACAGACGGAAAAATGGCATCCCATCGTGAATGCAGTCGGAATGCCGAGGAGGCCAAGATGCGCTGGCACGATGTGAAAAGCCAAACCAAGCAGAAAACCGCTGCCAACAGGAAGGCAGCAACGGCGAATGGAGGTGGGAGTCCTGCGCCACAGGAGGAGCTGCAGCAAATGGCACCCACAGTGTGGAGACGGTGCAAGGAGTCGGGAGTCCGGACACTGCTCGACATGACCTGACACAATAGCAACAGGGTGAGTAATGAACAGGGACTGTGGGGACGGGGGGGGACGGGCACAATGGCACACATGCACAACGACGTGTAGCACACCGCACACCCACAATAACCCTGGGTCATGTCCCTGATCCCCGTGGCACACTGCAGCACACATACAAACATCAAGTAGGCCCCCGTTCACCATGTGCCCAAAGGGGTCCCACCCCACACATCACCAATCACACAACACACACATGCACCCGTGCGAAACACAGCAAAGATGCGTATGTGAGAGCCACACTGACAATGCAAGTAACGCCACATGACGAGCAGCATGGCCGGAGTACAATCACCATGACACTGTGCACGCCACAAGACTGAGGGGGCTGAGTGTGGACCACATCCGGAAAGGAGCAGGTCACACTCTGACACATCCACCTGCACAAACATCCACTGACGTCAACAACACATCTGCAGACAAACAATGCACAAGAGTACAAAAACCGTCCAAGAGCACAAATGACCCAAGTCGCCAACATCACAGCACCTCAAAAGCCAAAGGCACACCGCCTCCAAGGGATAAGGGGCAGCAAAATCACAGCTACAGGTGTGACTCCCACACAAAGCAGCACACACATAGCAATTACAGCACACCCACATGGACGACAATGTGGTACACAGTCCAACACCTACACTGCAGAACAGAGGACACAACTGGGTCCGCCTGTGCGTAGAAAGTGGCCAATCACATCTGACATAGCAGGAAACTGTGAGATGCAAATGTACGTGTACAACCTCACCTACGTCATGTAGTCCAAATGTCCACTGACCCGCATCAAATAGCCCGCCCCTCCCAAACAGTCACAATGTACATGGTCATGAAGTCTGAATGTAAACTTGAACAATGCGGCAACATACATGCCAACACAATGTCAACAAGCATCTCCCCTTCACATTGCAGAGGGACAAACAACACCTCCAGCAGAGCAGACCAGACAACTCTACAGTGATGCTGAAGAGGACCACCACACTTCCGACACCTACGCCCCACAACAGTCCATGGACATCTTAGGCAATCCACCTCCAGGAGCAGGGCAGCACCGCTGCATCGAGGATACCCCACCCCCTGCACAGACAACACAGCTGGACGCACCCACCACCCCGGCTGGCTCCCAGCAGCCCACCGAATCACACATCGCATTCCAAGGCCAGGTGTCAGACTGCCAGAAGGGGGTGGCCGAACATGTGCGGGTGGGGTACTAACTCATGGAAGCCGAACCAGATCACATACGTGGGTGTCTAAGTTTCATCAGGGCCCACCTACACTCCCCAACGGAGACCCACACTGCGACAGAGACACATGCCTTTGCACATTTCCAGTACTGAACCACACCCAGAGCCACGGGATGATCATCCACACCCCCACGCTGGACTGGCATACGCTGGCCCAGTTCACTCCTCTTACGTATTGAGCGGGGGACGACAAAGCTACATGTGCAATGTCCCACCCGCTGCCTGCGGTGACATGGCTGCGTCCTCTGTACACGGCACAATGTAATGTTGTAGTGCCCGGGGCACAAATGCATACATCATAAGCACATGGACACACTCAGATAGTTCGTTGAACTGGCCACGGGCGCTCTACACCTTTATTGGCATGGTCACATGTACAGTGACGCATGTGCTGGATGTGTGTGGGGTGAGTGTAAGCCAGCCCTCATGGAGTCGTTGGTGCTGGCAACAACTTGAACAGTGATCACAATTACAGCGGAAACAGAAAACACCAGCATAACAGAAATAACTGTGAAGCATCATGGTGGTAGCCGGAGAAAGTACAGTGTTCACCCAACATGCAAGCAGAATGGTCCATGATTTGTGGTGCACTGAGTTAGTGGCACCTGAAGAGCTGAGCAGGGAACAAGCTGTTGATGTCACCCACGACTGGTGTGAGCAACTCTGATAGTCTGGCAGTAAGACACTTACGACTCTGGCACCTGTTGTTTGGAGTTGGTCCTGGCGGTGGTGGCGTGTGCATCCTGCGGTGATGCGACGTCCGGGCAGGCCAGGACTCGATTTGATGTGTGAGCCCAGGTGGGCCTCAGTTGAGGCCGGAGGCAGCAGACAGTGCAGGGCCACAGACACATGGCGTTGATGACCCCTAGTCCATCGACCCAGATGCCATCCAATATGCTATCAGACAGGGGCCATGACTTGAGCTGCACAGAGTTAGTGGCCCCGGATGCACTGCGGCCGGCACAGGCACACCACCAGGGGACGGTGACTTGCGGTGCAGTGAGATAGGGCCACGCGAGGTGAGCGGGTCCTTGTCGATGTCGAAGGTGAATGTAGCGGAGGTTTGCGGGGGACAGTGGAAGGTGTCCTCCAGGGCATGATGCAGAGGGCAGAAGCCGGCTGGAAGCGGCAAATGGAGGAGTGGAATGCCACAGCCTAGTTTTTGCCACAAAGTCAGTATCACCGACATGATGATGAAGACAAGCCCCAGTCCATAGACTCAGTCGCCACCAAAGTTCAACCAGAAAGTGTCCATGGATGTCGGGGAACAGACTTAGTGGCACCGGAGCTGAAAGGGGATGCAGTCTGCGATGAGGCCAGTACAATGATGTCAAGTCTGCCATAAATGATTCATGACGGAATTCCCAATGTGTGACCTACTCGACCGCAGTGTAGGCCGAATGCGTTGTCATCAAGGGCCCACAGACACGTGTGGTTGGGATGCCATGCACATACTTTGTGTCACCACATCGAAGGGAGTATAGTAATATAAACTCCGCCATAAAGTGTGTACTCGGCCATTGTGTAATCAAGACTCAGTTCCAAATGTGTGACCTACTTGACCGCAGTGTAGGGCCGAAGCAGCGGTCAGCAGGGGCCCACAGCCACGTGTCGTTGGCCCGCGATGCACAGGGTTGGTGACACCAGGGCTGTTGTCGGCAGTGTTCGAACACCTCCGTAACTATGGTCCTTTTCTCCTCCGGACTGAACCGCGTCTTCCTCTTACTCGTCTCCCTGCGTACAATGATATGAACTCCACCATGCAGAAATCAGGGATCAGTTCAACATGTGTGGCCTACTTGAGCATAGTGTAGGCCCGAGGCAGCGGTGGAGTGCGTCAACGAAAAAGGAGTAAAGCGGGCCTGTGTCGCGGAGGCCGTGATGGTCTGAGGAGGCTGCGAAGGTCGCGGGCCTCGGGCTTGGAGCTTGCGCCGGCACGTGGTGGGCCCTCTTTGACACATGCCGGTGTCGGCAGGTGAGCAGTGAGGCCTGGCTGCGAAGGGCGGGCATGATGGGTCCGGGGACCAGCGGCCCGGGGTGCAGCAGGCGCATAGGATCGCAGGCCACACCGCTCACGGCGACGGCGTCGCCCTCGTGGCGGGGTGGGAGGCGCCGCCCTGGCAGACACGTTGGGCATTCCGGAAGAGAACCACGCCCAGAGCTACGTGCTTTTTATTCACACCCCTGCACTGGCCTGGCGTACGCCGGGCCAGCCAACTCCGCACACGCTTAGAGGGGGGACGTCACAAGCTACATTTCCGCGATCTTCCCCACTGGCTGGTGTGACATGGTTGCGTCCACTGTCCACTACACTCCAAACACCAGCAGTGCATGTAGACATGGCTATGTCTGTGGTCTGCATACTGCAGTCTGTCCAGCACATCTCCGCCACACTTGGCATTGTGTACATACTCATTCATGGGTCACTTGCCTCCTTCGCACATGCCTGGCTCCCACCTCTCCCCACATTCCGGTATTGTGTGGCTGAGGTGCCATGCCGTCGATGGCTCATGTACATGGCTGACCAAGGTTGCCACAGTAAGTTGTGCTGTCGTGTCTGGGGGGGGGATGTTGTTTGGCATGTTGTATGTGATTTTGTGACGTGTGCAGTGCCAGAGTTGTGAATTGCATGGTTGTGGGGTTGAGGTGTGAGGTGTGTTCATTTGGTACTTGCCAACGAGCAGTGCATTCCCATGGGTGCCATCCTGGAAGCGCTGGTTGATGTTGGACTGTCGGAAGATGAAGGGATCATGCACACTGCCTCGGTAGTTGGCTATGACATTGGTGAGGAGTCCCCTTTGGTCCACTATTGCCTGCACGTTGATGGGATGCGTGTGCTTTCTGTTGCGGTACTTGTGTGCGGTGTTGGCAGGGGGCACAAGTGGGACAAGTGTGCAGTCGATTGCCCCCGACACGTGCGGGGATCCAGCTATGGCGTATAGTCCTTGCTTGGTCTCCAGCTGTTCCTGCACATTGTGGGGGATGTATGGGTGCTGGGGTCCCTAGCTGGTGAGGGCATCCAGGACAGGTGTGAGAAACTTGGATGGGGCTGCCTGTGAGACTCCTCCGACTCGGGCGGTTGTTGTTTGGGAGGCTACCAGAGGCCAACAGGTGCAGCACAGCCAGCAGCTTTGTCTGCAGAGGGATGTTGGTTGTCCGCTGTGTTGGTACCATCAGCCTGTGGGCAATGATGTTCAGGATGCAGAGGATGGTTGGCCTTTAGGGCCTGTAGTGGGCATTGGCATTGTCTGGTGTTAGGTCTGTGGGGCTGGTGCATTTCCTGAAGGTCCGCTGTCTTTGTGTGCGCTGCCTCTGTGGTGGTCCAGGGGGTCCGTTGGGGGGTGGCGGTGGGTGTTGTTGCCCTCTCGGGGCTCAGGGGTGCATGGTGAGTGGCTCCATGGCATCTGTTGTTCTTCAGGTGTGGCTGTGGGCTGGGCTCCCTTTTCTTGTGCAGGTTGACGTCCGACTTTGCACCAGGTCAGAGCAGGTGTTAATTTCCTGCTGGTAACGCGCCGTATCGCCTGTTTTGTGTTCCTATCGCCGATGTGGCTGGTCGTTGAGAATGTTGCGTTGTGGTGTTGTCGCGGCTTTTTGCTCGGGAACGCCTACTTTGCATCTCATTAGCGTTAGTTGCCAGGGTCATCTGTGGCGATGTTTTTTGCGACTACTTTCGCAGGAAAACTGGTGTTATGGGCTGTTAGCACCAGCTTGTGAATGGGGCGATAAATTTAGAGCGACTTTGGATGAGTTAAAGTGCCGATAACTCGGCGATAGCTCCTTGAGAATATGCCCCAGAAAGTCTGCAATTTACGTGCAATTTTAGAAAGGTCGATGCTATAATTAGGGGATTTATAGGCAGCTGCTTTAGACAACGCCATGAGTAGGCATAAGTAACCACAAGAGGGCGGTGGATTACAATAAACTTAAAATTGACTTAACAGTATGGACTAGGGAGCACCTAAACACCAAAATGTTATTTAACTTGTCACTCCCAAAGTCATTGCAATGGACCTACGTCTTGGTATTTGGGGTTGTCAGAAGAATGTGGTGTCTTTTGGAAGATCTGCTTGTGTACAGAGGCTTTTGCCTCAGTGAAAATATCCCTATGCCCATTGCACAGTGTGTTTATATGGTGTACCCATCCTTATGCCCATGTCTGAGTGTCTCTATCTTAGTGTCCATATCTTGCAGCCTGTATTTTGGCTTGAAAGATTTCATGATGGAATCAATGCGTCAGTGAGAGCTGGGGGCACTGCCTTGTTATCATTGGCCATGGAGGATGTGGTTGCCCACTTTCCAAACTCATATCCTATGTGAACATCGTTGTACCCAGATGGTCTACCCCAGTAAATGCACACCATTTATTGTGCATATTCCTATTTAAGGGATCTATACCACTTGCGTAGTACTTACAACTGTGACCATGGGCTCTCACGAAACGCCCGGTGAGTGCCCAGCATTTGTTTATACGAGTTTATAACCTTAGGCAAGATGGACAAGGGCACACAGAGTGCTATGCCCAACTAGGCTTTGGCCAACCTTGACTTGTGTCTTTAGTCGTTCTAATAAAGCACCAATATTGTGTCTCGGCTGAGGGTACATATGGCTGGTTTCGAACAGAGGGGGCGATCACTTGCAGCGAGACTGCTAAAGACTTCGGTGTAGCAACCATGACAGCTGTAGTGCAGTCAGCCGTCAGGGCACTAGCTAGCAAAGATACATGTTGCATCATTTTAGATCCAATAATACAGCAAAACTTGCTAAATTACAATAGGTGTGCTTTTCCAGTAATTTAGTGTGTCTTTGGCCTACGAGGATATACCTTACATACTGAAGCCACGTGGGATACTGGCAGGAGATTGGTTCAAGCAGAAAGTGTCTCTCTGGCACGGTTTTTTGGTTCCAATAAAACATTTTCCAATCAAAACAATATTCCACTGGGAAAAATTAATTGAAATTGCATCATGCAAATTTTTCAAGGAATTTTTGCGATGTGAAATTTAGGAATTTCATGAGGTTTTGTGAATATAATGAAAATTTCAGGAGGGGCAATTCAGAGAGCGAATATTTGATCGATGAAATCATTGAGTGAGTGAGTGAATGAGTGAGTGAGTGAGAGAAGAAATACTAAGTTTAGTAAGTGATTAACTGAATGAAGGAATGAACAGAATTGGGCTTTTGGCTCCTTTACCCTATAGAAGGACTGCGGTGTTGCACTATTCTGCTTGGTATCACTCTGTATTGTACTGGATAAAGAGCTTAGCCCAGATTTACAAAGCCTTTGAATCGCCGTTGCATTGCACAAGGCAACGCAGGGAAAGGCAAAAGCTTATTTGGAATTTAGCAAAGCAACTCAAGGCCTGATTTGCGTGGCCTTGTGTGACTTTGTAAAGAAATGTAACGCAACACAGCTGTTTGCGCGGCTTTACATTACATTTCAACCTGGGAGGCGTTCCATGTGTGGAGCATAGACGTTCCCATGCATCCACCCATGGGTTTTGGCAGATTCCCAGATTTACTAAAGATAGTAAACCTGGGAATGCGTCAAAATGATAAGCCTTACCAGTGAGGTGTAAAGAGGAGAAATATCTTTGTTTCGTCTTGTTATTTCCTCTTCCATGTGTGTTGCTTTCTGAAGCACACATAGAAGAGGAAAATTCCTCTAATGATTCTTTTTACACAGGAAAGTATCCCTTCCTGCACAAAAACAATCTGGCCCGTAACACAGGCACCCTAGCTCTATGGTACAAGAGTGCCAATGTTGGTGCTAGGCAGCACACAGTGCGCACCAGCACAAGGGGACAGTGAAAACGCTCTATATCTTTGTAAATATGGACTATTTCTTCTCCACCTTTCACTCAAAGCAGTGCAGCAACTTTGCGTGCTGCCCTGCGTTGGGTGAAAGATTAGTAAATAGGTCCGCTTATGTTTTTAATGTAAGACTGCTAGTCTAGGTCTAGTCAACTCGAATAAAGGGGCTTACTATTAAACACATTAATCAGTAAATATTAAACAAACAATTTAAATCATTACCTTACAACCCAGGGTAGGTACGGAAAGAATAGCAAAGCTAACTCTGTTTTATAATTCAGTCCTTTTATTGCAACCACCGCAATAAATTAAAACCATCCTCCATGAAAAAGAAAGACAAGCTCACCCATCTCAACCTGATTAGACATTGTCTAACTTTATTGATTTAAACTGACTACTCCATCCCTGGGATGCATCTTATGCTTCTGTTTTGTTTTTCATGTATTTCAACCTTGCTCTATAGTTGCCACTGCACAGTTTTTAAACTCCAAGAAGGTTCACTGATCATCAGCCGTATTCTTCACTATGGTCTCGATGGATGGGATAGTCCTGATAGCCGGTGGAATAGAGTTTTCCAGATCCTGGGCATGCTTCCTAAAAAGGAAGAAATCTTCACTGGCTGCCTATCAACAAAAGATTTACCTTCAAGCTCCTCACGCATGCCCACAAAGCCCTCCACAAAGCCGGACCTGCATACCTCAACCACCGCCTCTCCTTCTGCACCAGACATTTCCGCTCCACCCAACTGGCCCTAGCCACCATCCCACAGATCCGCAAGACCACGGCTGCAGGAAGATCCTTCTCCTACCTCGCTGCAAAGGCCTGGGGCTGTATTACAGAGTGCCCTGGGGGCGCAACGGGCATTTGCGCCTGCTTTGCGTGCCCCGGGGCACTTTGGTATTATAGAAGGAGCCACAAAAGATTGTGCGGCCCCTTCTGTAATACCGATATCGCTGGCGCACATAAAGCACCAGCGCTATCTGCAAGGGGTGTCTCCTCATTTGCAATGGGCAGTTCCGTATTACAGACGTGGGCGCAGAGGCAAAGGAGCTGTCAGGAGCGCACTGTCCGTGCGCCCCCCGAGAGCACCCCTCTGCAGGGGGTAAGGCCAGTGCTTCATTTGTAAAAAAAAAAAAAAGATGTACCAGGGCTCTCGTCAGGAGGCCACTGCAGCTTGCAGCACACATTGCCCCATGCTCCCAATGATAGTAACAACTCAACTACTAACCATCACACTCCTACAAGTGTGACAATTCGGACTATTTTAGGCCCCATTGCTATAAGAATGGCTTGGGCGGCAGGTAATTGTCCTTTTTAATGTATATTGAATGAATAATTAACTGTTGTTGTACTCATCTCTAAATGGGAAACATCCATTACAACGCAGTCATTACATCACACTGCTTTTTCAACGCAACTGCCTTTTCATCGCATGCCATTACAACGCATGCCATTACAATGCATGTCACTACAACGCATGTCATTACAACGCATGTCATTACAACGCATGCCATTACAATGCATTTTAAGGTAAGTAATGGAGATTTTTAAGTTTTAGGGTGGGTATGGTTTTGGGGTAGTTGGGAATAGTAATTTTTACCCCTACGCTATCCAACACTTTCCCTACTGTTGCACTCACTGGAGTGGGAATAGTAATTTTTACCGCTACACTATCCAACACTTTCCCTACTGTTGCACTCACTGGATGGGAATAGTAATTTTTACCCCTACGCTATCCAACACTTTCCCTACAGTTGCACTCACTGGAGTGGGAATAGTAATTTTTACCCCTACACTTTCCAACACTTTCCCTACGGTTGCACTCACTGGAGTGGGGATAGTAATTTTTACTCCTACACTATCCAACACTTACCCTACTGTTGCACTAAAAGTATTATGCGTTGTAATGGTATGCGTTGTAATGGTATGCGTTGTAATGGAATGGGTTGTAATGGTAGTATTAAAAAATGCGCTGTAATGGCATGCGTTGTAAAAACATGCGTTGTAATAGTAGTTGCGATGTAAAAACCGCATTGTAAAAGCATGTGTTGTAATTGTTTGCGTTGTTATGTCTTATATTCCTCTAAATTGCTCAGACAGCACCACCTTGTGGCAGACTGTCACAAGCGCTGGTGTTGACAATTACGTGCCGGTGCCAAGCACCGGAAACCAATGGCTCAAATTAAGCACTGGTAAAGGGGGTCCTATGGACCCCCCCCCCCCCAAGACATCCCCTTGCAGGCGGGTGCAGTCAC
The DNA here is from genome assembly GCA_963921515.1 of Calotriton arnoldi. Taxonomy (NCBI): domain Eukaryota; kingdom Metazoa; phylum Chordata; class Amphibia; order Caudata; family Salamandridae; genus Calotriton; species Calotriton arnoldi. Next base: position 328,177 of record CAWUFW010003453.1, read on the forward strand.
TGACTGCACCTGCCTGCAAGGGGATCTCTAATCCCCCTTCAAAGTGCAGGCGCGTTGCCACCTGCACAGTGAAACACAGAGTGGCTGCTTCAAAGCTGCTCCGTATTTCACTTGAATGCGCTGCCCCCAGGGCAGCATGAGTTCGCGGCTGCCCTGGGGGCAGCGCATTCTATGTAATAAGGTGCACTTTCTCTGTTTGCGTCCAGTGCACCTTTTTTAAGGTGCGCCAGACGCAAACAGAGAAAGTGCGCCCTAATGCATAATATGGTCCTTGGAACTCCGTGCATCTGCACCCCAGGCAATGACCATTGCTGCCGCAATTCAGGAAAAACCTCAGACCTGGCTCTTTGACATAACCGCGGATCCCCCTGCCACACCCCCCAGAGCCTTGAGACCCTAACGCAGTAGTTCCCAAACTGTGCGCCGTGGCTCCCTGGGGAGCCATCAAACCTAGCCAGGGGAGCCGTTCATCAAGCACTTTAATGCATTTAATGTTGTTGGCTTCAGTTAAACTAATTAGACTTAAACGCATGATGTTGATGTTTTGTAAGTGACATGCCTAAAGCTGTAAACATAGTGCTTAATTGATGGCATGTCGAGGAGATGATCTCCATATTTCACTGGAACCCCACATTCCAGCACTCCCAAAGTAAGCGGAAGATGCCTGATTTATTTTGTTAAACTCGTTAATAGTTTCGTTTGTTTCCAAATGCGTTTTACACCAATGCAAGTTATCAGGAAAGTAAAGTTGTTCTGTCTATGAAACACACTAAGTATTATTAAGTATTGACATTTGTCCTTGAATCATAGGTACTTCCAGTACACATTTCTTTCAGTACACACACTTCCAGACAGGACTGCTCTCTCCTTGAGAAAGGGAAGTAAAACACCAAAAACGGCATAATACGGACATTTGGAAGCAAGAAAGAGGGACGATTAAAAAAAAGAAATCAGAGGAATTTATTTTACTTGCATTGATTTGGAAGTAATTTTAGGGAGGAGACAACAAAAATAAAGCTGTATGTGGTTTAAAAAATCATGAGTCACCCTGCTGAGATAGGTGTGTTGGCACGTATGACATGGGTAGAAATGGAAGTGCATGCAAATATTCTTTAAGCGCAGAAACACTTTGGCAATGGGGCCTACATGCATAGGGGTGCTATCTAGCACTGTAAGTGGGATAAAGTTTGAGAGAGTACTCTAAAAAAGGCATGGGCAAAGAAGTGTAACTAAGAATATTTTATTAGAGGCGCCGCCTTAGTAATACGAAACGCCCTGGGTAGATGATTATAATATCTTCATCAACTTCATCCCAATTATTTTCAGGGAGAAAAAGGCAAGTGCTCCCGAGGCCGGGCTTACATTGCCCCCACCGTCCCAAAAAAAGTAACATTGGGGAGCCACGGGCAATGGCCAATGGGTCAAGGGAGCCGCGGGTCGAAAAAGTTTGGGAACCACTGCCCTAACGGATGAATAGTCCTGCTTTACAAAAAACTTGATTGATTGATTGATTAATTGAAGGATTGTGTTTAGTGCTTTCAAAGTCTGGGTTTTCCAGAAGACCGGTGTCTGAGCTCCGCAGGCGGTGTTGACCACCTGGGTGAGATAATTCGCAGTTCCAGAAGTGAGCGGTTTATACTTAAAATTCTAAAGGAAAGGTGCCTGAGCACTGTGAGTATCGATGACCACCGAGACGATTAGTTCATGGGCAAGATAGATTGGAGGCCAGTGGTGAGCCATTTATAGTTATGCAGTCAAAAAAGAAAACTTCTTGCCTCTGTAGGGAGCCAATTGAGCTGATGTTCTTGCGCCAACCTTGCTCATATCCCACAGCTTAACAAATACTGACTCAACATATAGAGGAACATATCTATTTTGTATGTGTGGAAGTGTTTCCAACGTTCATCATCGTGTCCTCGGTGCTTGTCAATGCACTGTAACAGAAAAACTTCAAAACATATTTTATTTTAATTTTGTGTTTTTATAAAGTGCTTCTCTTCTTGACAGTGTCAGAGCACTTGAGAACACAACAAAAGGTAGATCTGCAAGAAAATCTTTCTTGGAACATAGTAAAATCAAGTAACAACAAATTATAAAACGTCTATGCAGTCCTCAAAATATTCTAATTCTAAGCGATACTTTCTCCTACAATAGGAATTTCAAAGTAAGTTACAAGTATTGAAAATGGCTTCGGGTGAAATATTTATCGCTCAATCAGTTCAAAGCCAAAGAAGCGATTCCTATGTGGATGTAAATCCCCAGAAATGAGCAAAGTGATGTAAATATGGTCAGTGATGGGAAGGATCTGATGAACATTATTTTGCAATGTTTTGTATGTTGATCCCTGCTCAAAAAAGGGTTGTTTTAGTGTTCACAGAGTGTCTGTTTCGGCTCTCCCACAGAGAGTGATTTATCTCCTGCAAGCTGATGATTCAGCAATGAGGCCTGCTTTGTTGAAATATGTACCAATAATAAGGGGAGGGGGGGAAGGTGAGGGTTAATGAGATGTAAGGGAATAGTTTTTATGGCCGGCCCTTTTTATTGAGTTTTAAGTAGCTGGAATATTTATAACAGTGATTTTATGCTTATGTTTTATTATAAATTAGGTTAGGAAGAATTATTGTAGGGATATGCTCAAGGCTGCTTCACTTGGTTTATACTTCTGTGGATTAAGACTTGAGAACCTACATTAAAGTTTATGTGAAAAAACATTTCGTAGGACTGCATAACCAGCCCCACAGCCACACATTTCCAGGAATATTTCTGGGAAAGGCATGTGAATTTTTGGACGGTGGCATGTCAACAATGAAATGTACACACAGTACGAGTAAACATTGTAAAAAGGCCGCAGCACTGTGCAATTACACGTTTTCTTTTCTTTTTGTTTCTAGGAGGAACATATTTTAACCCATGTACAACCAACTTCAATGAACATCCACGAAATTTGGGAGGGTTCCATTCAGTTTACCACCCAGGAAAACGATTTGCTCTAGCCCTTGCCTGGTGCAAAGCTCCAAGGGCCTCATTTATGAGGCCCCTTGCGACGTCGTAACGTCACTTTTTGTGACGTTCCGTGGCGCAGAAGCCTGCTCCATATTTACGAGGCAGCACTAAGCCACTTTTTTTGGCTTAATGCTGCCTTGTAAATATTGTACCCTTTATCGCAGTTTTCTGTGTTAAAGGGGCGTGCAATCTGTGTTGCTGGGGGCGTTCCCAGCAACATCTATGGCATTTTGACACTGCCCCAGATTGACTAGAATTCGTAAATCTGAGGCAGCGCCAAAAACGTATGTCTCCCCAGGGAAGGCGTAAGGGAGGGACAACGAGGAGAAATATCTTTATTTCTCCTCATTTTTCCTTTTCTATGTGTGCTGCATTCTGCAGCACATATAGATAAAGGAAAAAGCCTCTTGTGATTGTTTTTGTGCAGGAAGGTTTCCCTTCCTGCACAAAAACAATCATCCCCTCAACGCAAGCACCCTTGCACCACGGTGCTAAGGTGCCTGCGTTGGCGCACAGCAGCCTATTGTGCACTGGCGCAGGGGAAAAGGACAGGAATGCGTCGTATCACATAGATATGGCGCATTCCTGCCCTTTTCTTTTGCCGTAGGGCAGCGCAGCAGGAAGGCCTGGTGCGCTGCCCTACAGCAAAAACACATAACGAAGGCCCCAACTTTCTCCAGGGTGGAAAGGGCAGAGGAAAGTTCTTGAATGCTCACAAACAAACACGTTTGCTGGAGGTAATAAACTTTCAAAGTAAACCACACCTGGAACTGGCTACTTCCCACCACACTTTTGGGGATTTACTTTCTGCATAATATTACACAACTGTGGTGTAATATTAGACAAGTGTATATACAGCTACACCTAAAAGGTAATCTTTTGTAAATGGCTCATAGGCGCATATCCAGTCACTTATGCACAAAACATGTTGACGTGTGGAAATGGCTTAGTGAATCAGACCCTATACTTTCTTGCGCATTTTCTGGCCATTGCCTTGAATAATAATAACCTTCTGTTTTTTTTACATAGCACTACACACCACACTAAGCAACCTAAATCACAGTTCTCACTATTATTAATTTTATACCATTTTATTAAGTGGCATGGCCGGGCTCCAGGGGTCCTAATGCAAGCAAGGAAAATGGCCCGACCACTGATTTAGTAGTGAAAAACAGCCATCATCTGAAAGCAGTGAACTGCTAACACTGCTGGTACCTAGTGTAACTGCAAGTGCGTGCAGTGAGTGACTGGACCTGCCTAATGGGGCATGTCTTGGGGTCCATGGACCACTTTTGTGCCCTCCAGAAGGCTGCCTTCAGGGGGGGCGCACTGACTGTGAGTCACCTAATTGTGGCACAAAGTCAGTGTGCCTATTGATGGGCATTTTGCCTCTGTGCCTACATTCATAACACTATGTGGGCACAGAGGCAAGGTGTTTCCCTTATTTGACAGGGGCCACACCCACATGGAAAGAAGGGAACACCCTCTTAAGCAAGCATTGTACCCTCTTAAGTAAGCATTGGTGTTACATGTGCACCAGCGCTATCAGTCTTACAGAAGAGGGTGCACAAGCGTCTGTGCCTGTGTCCCGGGGGCACACAAAAAAGCATACATGACATTTGTGCACCTGGGACACTGTCCATAATGCAGCTTCTAGCACCAAAGCATGTATAAGAGATCTTGTTTCATTTAAGTTTTACTAGCATTTGATGACACAGCAACATGATTTCTCAGAGAAAGTGCACATCACCGACCGAGTGTTCATAATGTACAAAAAGCCAGGAGCTGCACAGACCTTGGCAGAAGATATAACACTTTTTTTTGCTTCTTTATTTTTTAGACAAGCGTTTGGTCCCTGATAAGGATATTCGAACATCCCCTGTCAACAAAAAACACTATTCTGGAACTTTGGAAAGAAAAACGTGTTTTATTATGTATGTATTTTGAAATATTTATCACTATAAAGTGCATCAGGGTTCCTTCCCCCACAACTCCCCGACATGCAATCATTCGGCCACCATGTTTCATAATATGAATGTGAAAGGTCAGGTCATTAAGTCAAAAAGCTACTGCAACAGACTGCTAGCACAGGGTGACAACAGCAACAACAATACTACCACTACTACTACTACTACTACTAATAATAATAACAATAGAAAATTACAAATGAAACTATAAACCATAACACACTTCCAGTAGGACATTCAAATATTAATTCTGATCAAATTTAAACGAGTCTTCAATAATGATGTGTCCCAATTGATTAGTAGTAATTTCCCAATGGTGTATAGTTCTAATTTTGAGGTATTTGTTTTTTTTCCTTTCGATTCTCAGTATTTTCATTTCATGTTTTCATCTTCCCTCTTTCACTTTCTCTAAAAGTTTGGGATATGAACGTTTGTTTTGTGAGCTGTATAGTCATGGAAAATTAGCATATTATGGAAAATGAGAATATCTAGAATATCCTGACAATGGGTTTTATTGATAAATTGACACACAGGACATGGTAATGGGGTGCTCAACAAACAATTGAGCTAATTCTTTTGTGGGGTCATAAACAAAGCAGTTTGTATATGTTAAGGAACAATATCGACTTAATTTGCTTGTTTTTATATTGAGACTTTTTTATGCATTTCTTTACCAGCCTTGAAACAGTGGAGAGTCCACGAAACAAGTGTTGGCTTTGAAGAACACCCTTTTCAGAGATTGGATAAAATAACGTTTATCATTAACGGTCACCAATGGTTGTTTGCTGTTACTGATTGAAATACTATTATCCACACGATATGAACCATGGACTATAAATTGGGCAATACATTTGGTTATATAAAAGATACTGAATGTTTATCTATTTGTATGTACATTAGCTACCCTAGGGGGTAACTAGGGTCTTTAGGGGGCATAGCCCCAGGCATTAATATGGGATACCCATATCCTATGTGAATATATACATAATCTCGTTTCCCTACAGAGGTGTCATGACTTTTTGGTAGAGCTTTCAAAATTTTAGTCCACAAAAACAAAGATAGGTAACGCACTCAGGCTCCCTTCAAGTGCTCTGTTTTTTACTGGTGGATACACAAAACGTGATGCATTTCGACCATCACTGCGGTCTTGCTCACAATACACTCCAGTGATTCCCCATGTGCATTCATGAAAGAATAGATACAAAAGAAGCACAACATTAACAAATCAGGCTCCAAATCCTGTTTCTGCAGGTCCATATTGGAAAAGTTCATAGTGTCTTTACATTGCCCCCAAAATAAATCTATATTGTCATCTTCATTTCAAAAGCCTGACTTACCGACATTGTTTCTGTTTGAACCTTTCACCTATCAAATATTTTTCAAAGTAAGATATGTATATCATATTATTCATGAGGAAAAGGAACATGCACAATTATAGTATCTTGCCAGAGGGCAGTCCATAATCAGAATGTATATATATTATGTTCCATGTGTTTTTCCCTGCAGTCACTTACTCACTCCTACAATCAAGCTCAAGTGGTTCATTTCTAAAGAAAATAGTAAAAAACAAGAAAAATGGCAGCATCTTATCCGATCAGGTGTAACTCATTCTCCAATTTTAGAAGAAAAGTGTAGGGGTAGACCGGTTGGCTACTAATCCTATCGGCCACAACGACAAGAGTCCCCTTCCTCATCTTCCTGAAAGAATGAGAAAAAGAAAAATAATTAAACACGTAAAATGTCCTACGTTGTAACCTGTATAATTATTGTCCATTGAGAATTGAGACTAGAGTCTAATTACATCCCCATATTCCCAATCAACCATTTTATTCATTTATTTATTTATAGTGTTTTATAAAGCGTGAACATGACCATCATGGTAACAGAGCACTGTACAAAGAGAGTTGAATGAGGGACTGGGGTACGGTAAAGCCTCAGTCTCTTATGATACGCTGTACCTAGAAGTCGAAGAGCGAGGTACAAAAACCATAGCTGCTGCATCTCTCACATTGCAGCCAAGACCTGGAACGAGCTACCGGCAGACATCAGACGCGCCCCCTCCCTGAACACCTTCAGGAAGACCCTCAAGACCTGGCTCTTCGGCTAAACAGATCTGCGGACCCCCCCCCCCCTCAGCGCCTTGAGACCCTCACGGGTGAGTAGCGCGCTTACAATTCCCTGATTGATTGATTGATTGATTTAGTGTAGCTTTCACTGGAGCTAGGCTGGCTTCAAGTAGACCTATGAGTGTGACATTCCCATAGTCCAGAATTGAGAGCACTAGAGATTGTACCGCTGTTTTGAGGTCTTCTAGCAGTATGAAGGGTTTTAGTTTTCTTAAGAGGAGCAGATGTAGGTTTGCACTTCTGGTTGCAGCTTGTAGGTGAGCTTCATGTTTAGATTTGAATCTAGTGTGTTGTCTAATGATTTTACAGAGTCGCAGACGATTGGGGCGCAGTTAAGTGATTTGAGGTTAAGGGACCATTGTTGAGGTTATTGGGATCTAAGGTTCGCAGAGAAATGAACAAATCCATTTTGCAGCGGATTTAGTTTTAGATAGTTGAGTGCCAGCCAGTCCTGTGTTTTCCTCAGGGTGTCATCCAGTCTTCGAACATCCTCTTGAGATGAGTGTTTGAAGTAGAGTTGAGTGTTGTCTGCATACATGTGGTATGAGATTTCTGATTGTTTAAGAACCTTACCACACCCTCTGTAGATCAGTCTGAGGTCAATAGCCACGGTTCACAGATTAGATGAGATTCCAGTGAGATGACCTTCGAAATGTTAATAAATGCCCATTTCAATATATGGTTCAGGTCCCTGCACTTGTACACCTGCAAAACAAAAGTTTAAAGCACTATTAAAATATATTGAAAAAACTTCTGTTGAATGCTAAACCTGCAAGCAGAGATGTAATTAGAAACATTATTTAAGATGTACCACCAGTTCCTCATCAGACCTAAGATCTATAAGTGTCATAGTATTCAACTTAATAATACACAATTATACATCTTGATTGCTGCCTGCATAGTTTAAGTGTTCTTTTGCCACCTTTTATGTTTGGTGCAACATGATTGATGGCAAAGAACTGAAACTAGTCACTCTTCTACACTTTGTAGTAAATGTACTACTTTTGGTAATTCACCATTTACTAGTGTAAATTTACTCCTAGTGTAGATGTACTCGTCTCCACCCCCAGAATTCAGGGGGTGAAGCCTCATTTACAAGTTTAAATTTACTATTAGTAATGTTTCACATGTAAGCGGATATCTCTGTAGTCGGACAGAGATCTGTCTATGGTAAAGTATAAGGAAAAGTAAAAAAGTTTATTAAACTTAAAAAAAAGATTAGAAATCATTTTATGTTAAATATTAATTTATATATTTTCATATAATCATTTTAAATGTAGAACAAGTCTCATATTTCTGTTCACATGGGAATAGTATCTGCCAAACCATCAAATAGGTGCATGAGCTGGGCTGATAATTGGTTTAAGTGACTAGTCCTTTATTACATTACAAAGTGCTATAAAATACATACACAAATTATCCCCCAAGGGAACCTTAGCCAAACAAAACAGAAAAATATTCATATTTGACTTAAGTAACCCATCCAAAAATGTTGTTGGCTCAGGCAAATGCCATACAAGCCTAAGACTGTTGTGTTGTGGCGTTGGACGCAGTACTACTTCCTCGGGACATTTAGTAGTGTCCAAGGGTAAAAGTAGTGTGGCAGTCAATGGATTGTGATCACTAAAGGCTGAGCAGAATATCTCGCACTCATACAAATATTGTGCTAAACCACGAGTGAAAAGACAGTAATCAATTACTGAATTGCAAACTCTTCCATGGAAAGTAGGTACCCTGGGTAATCTTTCGTATACCGATTCATGTATGTTTACAAGGTCATGAGCCATATCATGGTGTCCTAACTCATTACCCCTCATATCGGAGGTGCCTGTTGTAGCACCCATGTTACAACAGTACATGGAGCTAATATTGGAATTCATATAGCTGAGTTTTGCATTAAAATCACCGCAGAGAGGAGCCACATTCCTCTCTCAAGGCTTTTCTTGAGGAATTGGAGGCCTTCGGGCAAGCAGCAGGATTCTGGGTCAATGTTCACAAATCACTGGCCATGAATCGCTCACTCCTGGCGGCCACTGTAAAAACCCTTTCAGGCAGCTATCCTTTACAGTGGACGATCACCTCCATCCCCTACCTGGGCATTCAACTTGCCCGAACGGCTAAAGCGGCAGCATCACTCAATTATATGGCCCTACACCAACAGATTAAAGCAGATCTGTCCAGATGGAGGCCTTACCGCCTGTCCTGGCTAGGTCGTGTAGCCGCACTGAAAATGTAAATGCTACCTAAGATCATGTTCCTATTTCAGGCCTTGCTGGTTGAACTGCCTGCTAGGACTATTCAAACTCTGCAACAAGACATGCATCACTTTGTATGGGCAGTCACTCCCGAATGTGGAAGGACAGAGCTATAGATCCCCGTGGGAGTGGGCGGGTAGGTGTTCCAAACCTCAGGCATTATTATCAAGCGGCGCAGCTCTGGTTCCTACTCGAATGGTCTCTGGAAAAATCAGAAAAGCACTGGCTTCTCATGGATAGAGCAGTCGCAGGACAACGCTTGTGGAGAATTCCCTTCCTACACAAGCATGCCCGACCAAGAAGCCTCTATTCATCCTCAATCACTAAATCTGCTCTAGATTTTGGGACCGACTGACTGAACAGAGAGGCCTGACATTGTTTCCACCCCTGCTAACACCAATAGTGGGAAATGTGGATTTCGCCCCAGGACTGAACCAGATAGAGCTCCAACACTGGCAGCGAGAAGGCTGCCGATCTGTAGGCCACTTATTTGATGACGAAGGCCCCTTGTCCTTTGACCAGCTTCGCACCGACTTGGCGCTACCTGAATTGGAAAGGTTTCTCTACCTCCAAATCCGGCACTAGCTGATGCAGTTTTCAGTTCGCTCTGGGGCACAACGCCCCTTACAGCTTTTGAATAATGGCTGGTGACCAAGATGTCAGACAGATGCCTAATCACTGAACTATATGTCATCTTGCCCCCCCCCTTCCACAGGCTAGATCAGCAGGCCAGAGGTGCTGTGAACTGTAGTTGGGATGCTCACTGACCCAAAAGGAGTGGGATGAAGTATATTTCCGCGCACAACACCACCCGCAACAAGGAGAGTATCGAAATGGCCACCAAAATAGCCGCATAGTGGTATCTCACACTGGTGCGCCTACATAGGGGAGATCCCAGACACAGAGCAGATTGCTGATGCGATTGCGGATCCCCGGGGACCTTGCTCTACATTCTCTGGGAATGTTCGATGCTCACAGGCTATTGGACACAAATGCTGGATGACATAGATACTCACCTCAGCACCCAGCTACTCCAATTCCCAGCTTACACACTTCTGGGACTTCCCAAGGAGCTCACTTTTCCCCTTAAATCACGTAGAGGACGACAGATAGTACTGGCTCTAGGGGCGACCTGCAGAATATTCTAGCACATTGGAGCATGGCCCAGATTCCTACACACTTAGACTTGCTTCACCGCCTCTGCTATATAGTAGGGATGGAGAGGCTGGCCCTACGTTTTTCAGCACAAGACACCTCATACACTGAACTCTGGCACCCCTTTATCATTTTACTGTCCACGGAATTCTGTGAATTAACCACTCCCAAATATCTCTACCTTCTTCTCTTGACAGACAATGATACCCATCACCATGCGAGAACATTCCTTAGAAAGATGGATCATGAAATATCAGGCCCTTTTACATATAACATTGCATAGCACTGTGGTTCCTGGGGTTAGGGTGGGGGGAGTTTAATATTGTTGTGTTTATTGATACCTATGCTAAGAAGATTGAGCGGTGTTCGCTCTCTGCAACATCCACCACAGATTATAATCTTACATTCCGACTGAGCAGAGTTTGAATTAGACATAAGTTTGTCAACAATGACAAAATAATATCTGGAAATTCCTATTGACAGAACTAGAAACATCATTATTGTAGAAGTTAATAATATAACATTTGAAACGATGAGAGCCAGTCAATTCTAGAACTTGGACCTCGGAACAGCTAAGATTCATAGGGACTATTTTGACCGTAACTTCCAGTCTAAATTGATAATCCTCCCTTTGGGTGCCCTGATGCAAAGAGAATGACAAGGATAGAGAAAACATGAATAACCATTGAAAACCACAGGATAATAGCCCAAGTTTCTTGCAAGATGATAAAATCAAATCGTTCAACCAGAGTATGCCAATCTTGCATGGTTAGTTTACTAATAACCCCTGCAATATTCCAGGACATAATTGGAAATTTAGTCAAACACCCCCATGACTTAGTGCTAGGTACAAAACTCAGTTCAGGTGAGGGTACACAGTTGTGGCAGGAGATAAAGTACCTGAAGCACAATTTTGTGCAATGTCTCCCCTGGACAAGAACGAAGTAGCTTCATTACTGGCAACCATTGACACCTTTAAAAGCTGGCAATTACTGTAGTGCACAGACTCAACAACAGGCAGAGCTGTAAGTCAGTCACGCCCCTCTAGACCTTCCAGGGGTGCAAATTTGTTACTGAGAGCAATCTCAGGAAAACTAAAGTTGCTATTCTCCAAATTGGGTGTCAAACCAGGAGAGGGGTTTGAGCCAGAGGCAAAAGGTGGCCTAAAGGAATGGGGTTTATAGAAATAGCCCAATGGAAGGACATATATTCTGAGAATAAGAAAGTTTTGGTTGGGTTAAAAACTTGCGGACAGCATTCGGATCTCTGAAATTTTCAACTGTAAAATTGCCGATTAATGTTTTAGGAGAAGGCCCTATCCAGTCAAACCTTCTAACCATTAAAATAAGGACTGGGAAGGAGGCATCAAATCCCATATGCTAGGTTAGCCAATGGAAGACCTTATAAATCCGCTGGTCAGTAGACTCATTCTGCATTAATTTGAGCTTGGGAGTGTTAGCCAGTGTTGAAACATAAGGACAAACTGAGGGAGGCAATTTCAGTACCAGATCCTTTCCATTAGGATGCATGTATCACTTGTCTCATTGCTCGGAATGGGTAGGAAGATCACGCTCCTCAGGTGTAATACCCCCTGGATGGTTAAGCATAACTGCCTGTGAGGGTGGAGAAAGAAGTGGGGGTGATAAAATAGGAGTGCACGCAGGGGCAGACAATGTGACTAGTCGGGCCACAAAAGAAAGAGTAGCATTATCCTTGACTTGGGGCTCACAAAGTGCATTAGAAAGTGATGTGTTAGCAATATTACACGCGTTACTAGAAACTTGAAAGTTAGCTGAAACTGAGGAACTGAGGGTGGAGCTGAAGATACAGTGGCAGAGGGGATGCTGCCTTTAAATTAAGACAATTTAACCAAACTTGCTTCTGTACTATCAAGACGATCTTGCAGAGGTTTTTAATGCATTTTTAGTATATTTTCAAACCTGACACATATTTCAATGGAATTGTTTGTTGTGGGATGAGCAACCCCTATATCATATATGGTATTGCCTGTCTTTGGATTTCTTCCTTCGCTCTGTCCCACCTTTCTTCTTTTCAACAGGGGTTCAGTAAGTAAAGAAGTGTCAACGTGATTTGTACAGACACCGTCCATACTCTTCCAGTGTGCAGACAAACAAACAGAATCATAGGTAGCAGGAACATAGGTCCCTGGCATTGCATCAGGTTGAAAACATACAGGCAAGTCCCCCCATCATCCGCCCAGGGAAAGTCCCCTTTCAGTCAGTTCAATTTAATTGGAAAGCACCCCTTCTGCACGCACCAAAAAGGAATCAATAGTATCAATCATGTTGTCCGCAGCAGAACTACTCCTGATTTTCCGTTTGTCCATAATAAAGGAAATTGCAATCCCAATGATTCAAATTAGCTTGTGGTCCCTCCTCTTTCCTGTACAGGCTGAGGGATGAAGTCCCATCCCAGCTCCAGGGACAGCAATGTGGCATGCGGGCAAAAAGAAATCACAGTGTGACTGGAGACCAGGCGAAAGGGGTGTGGTGCAGCTCAGTCTTAACCGGCTGTGGACGGCCCTTGGCCCGGGCTAACCCTGGGTGCGTCCCATTCAGTGGGATAGCCTGGTGCACTTTTAGCATGTTCAGCGAGGGGAGCCCCGTCCCCTCCTTCTTCCTATGTGACATCTCTGGGTGCTGGGGATTATGGTGGTCAGAGTCCCCCAAGGAGTATAACAGGCAGTGTCCACAGGGTTACAGCCCCCCTTGCAGCCTCAGTAACAGGGCCAGACTGGCTACCGGGCGTTCTGGTCGGCTGCCGAGCCAGGGCCCGATTTTACTGCAGTGGGGGCTGATTTATGTTGATGGAGACCTGCATTTGCTTCTATGTAAAGAAAGCAAAACAAATGGTTTTAAAGCATACTTTAATACCATTTGGTTTTCCATTCTTTACTTAGAAAGGCCCGGTAGCCAATCCGGCCCTGCTCATTAATTGTCCCGCGCTACGGGATAACCAGGAGTGCTTTTAGCGCATTCAGCAGGGGCGGCCCTGCCTCCTCCTTCTTCCGATGCGGCGTGTCCGGGTGCTGGGGCTTATGGTGGTCAGAGTCCCCCAAGGAGTATAACAGGTAGTGTCAACGCGGTTACAGACCCCCTTGCACCTCCTTGCAGCCTGGGTAATATGTTTGGGGTGAGTGAAGAACTATCAATAATCATGAGTTCAGAAAATGTCTTTCGGATATGGACGGTCACCTACATAAATTAATGGCAGTAAATTCTGCAAAAGACAATAGGAAAAAGCAAGGAGGGCCACAAGAGTAGGCCTAGGAGTAAGTTTTATTATGTAAATGCAATCTTTCATCGACCCCCAATTATTAGACTGCTTTTTCCGTATGTAATTTTCAGTTTTTCTTGATCATACTCCAATCTCAAAGCTTTTTCTTTCTCAGCAGAGTTGGTTCAAAGAGAAATCGTTAATGGGAAGTATGAAGCCTGAAATTTGCTGCATGTGCTACACTAGTAAAGTTCAATGAGCAACTTACAAAAACTATAAAGTGGACAATCGTGAGGGAAGTCTATGCAAGATCACTTATGCTTGCAAACAGATGGTGCAAATGAGCATCTCACACTGAAAAGCATTGTGAAAAACTCGTTATTCATGCAGACACTCGCCCTCTTGTAGCAAGTATAATACCTGTACTTCTACTTTGAACTATGCAAGAAAAACATTTTGCGCACCCTTACATCAGTAGATTTTAATGACAGCAACCCCAAAAAATCTGGTTTAGATGGAGTACAGGGAGAAAGGAATGAGGGCATAGACAGAGATTGAGGGGCAGATTTCTCAAACTTTCACGCAACGCAGCATGCTACTTTACTGCGCTGAGTGAAAAGGAAAGGGCAGGAATGCGCTGTATTTAACATTATACAGCACATTCATGTCCTTTCCTAGCACTGGTGCCCTTTTGGCTGCCTAGCGCCAACGCAGGCACCCTTGCGCCGGGGTGCAAGGGTGCTTGCATTATAGATAGGATTGTTTTTGTGAAGGAAGGGGCACCTCAGAGGCATTTTCCTCTTACTGAGTGTGCTGAATGCAGCACACTCAGAAAGAGGAAACAACGAGGAAAAATAAAGATATTTCTCCTCGTTACGCCTCACCTGGAGAGGCGTAGTATTTTGACACATTCCCAGAGTTACCAGTGTTAGTAAATCTGGGAATGTGCCAAATTCCAAGTGTGGATGCGTGCGAACACCCATGCTCCACCCATGGAAGGTCTCCCTGGGGTAGAGTAACGCAACACATCGATTTGCATTGCCTTGCAATTCAGAAGATTCATCAAGCCATGCAGGGCCTTGCAAGGTGGCCTTGCATGGCTTGATATATCTTACATTAGTGTTGTGTCGACCTTGCCCCCCCTGCATACGCCCCTGAAGTATATGTTGGTTCATCACTTCAAAAAAAGGCCAGCTTTCTCCTCATAAAACAGGGAATGAGTGTATGCATGGGTGACAAGGAGGCACAGTGGTGAATGACTGGCCATACAACCAATGTAACAATGAAAATGTGTGACATGCCGTAAAGAAAACGGTGACAATCTAGACAGCCGTGCCTCCCACCTGGAGCCCACAGCCAAGTCGCCATCAGGCTAGGTAGTGAAGCCCTCACTGACAGGAATGTACTGTCCCTTCCTTGGATTTCTCAAAGTAAAGTCACTCCACGAGAATCCCCCACGTTCCAGAAGCTCAAGACAGCCAAACCCCAAACTTCCATTTTTACAACTTTTATTGAACCTCTTTGCTACTCTGTCATACTCAGACGTGCCCTGAAATGGCGCAGGTTTGCTTGTTGGGTAGAGGCCACCACACTGTGTTAGTGCCTACCAGCTAGTCACCTGTTGAACTTAACATATTTACTTGTCATTGAAAATGTTTTTTCCATCCGTACCATCGTTCTCGGATTGGCTTGTCCAAGGCTGCGGTGACATTGCAACAGAGATCAACAACTCCCTTTGGACCTGAGGGAGCTTCTCAGCTAAAGCTGAACTGGATGATAAATATTCTCAGAGAATTGCATATGACCTAGGCTGGCGTTGGGAGAGGTTGGTAATGGACCGCTCTTAGCTGCCAGAATCTATCTAGTTTTGTTTACTGAAGAAAGCTTCTTTAGAGTATAAGTTCTATCAAAAATGTTTGAGATTTACATTAGAACACAGCGTTCGACGCTGTATTATCATGCTTCATTAAGGGATTTTGCGTTAAATCCCTATATTAAACATTGGGATAAATCAAGTGACAAGACAGGACTATGCAACTTATGTAGAGGAGGAGAACAAGATTTAACCGATGCCCTATATATTTGCCCAATAAAGTTTTAGTAGAAGCTCGACTTCGCTTTTTAAAACCCATACGTTTTAGATATAATCTACTCACTGTTAACAACTTCAATCAATCAATCAATCAATCAATCAGGGAATTGTAAGCGCGCTACTCACCCGTGGGGGTCAACAGATCTGTTTAGCCGAAGAGCCAGGTCTTGAGGGTCTTCCTGAAGGTGTTCAGGGAGGGGGCGCGTCTGATGTCTGCCGGTAGCTCGTTCCAGGTCTTGGCTGCAATGTGAGAGAAGGATCTTCCGCCTGCTCTGGCTCTGTGGATGCGCGGGGTTTCGGCCAGTGCGAGGTTGGAAGATCAGAGGTTTCTTTTGGGTACGTGGAAGTTGATTCTGTCGTTGAGGTATTTGGGCCCGTTGTTGTGTAGGCATTTGTAGGCGTGAGTGAGGATTTTGAAAGTGACTCTTTTCTCCACAGGGAGCCAGTGGAGACTTCGTAGGTGTTGGCTGATCGCCTTAACTAATTTACCCCCAAATGAATTTCTCTGTTACAATTTGTATACATTTTTAAAATCTTTTTTATTACTGTTTCAAAAGAATTTATTGTCATTAGGATTGACAATAATGTATTGACTTTGTATTTATCACAATTGTTGATTTCTGTAGAGGTCTAAATCAATAAAAACTATGTATCCAGGTATCTAGTTTTGTTTTCTGAAAAAAACAAGCACCATACATTTTTTCCAAAATAAGTCTCTAACAGATGCTGCGGGATGAAAGGGAAAGACACATCTTTATGGTAAAGGGCTTGATTTTTTTTACCGACAACCATTTTTGTTGCTGGTCTTCATAAATCGAACCTTCCAAGCCACCCAAGTCTGACTGGAAAGCCAGAGGCTCAGTCATACCCAAGACAAAGTCAATCAGAAAGTAAAGGGAGAACAAGAGAAAAGCACAATAACCAATGGTGATTTAACCAATGATGATTAACCTACAGAACCTACCAACAGCTGAGGGTTGTTACAAAAACACCTTTTCCAAGGCGATTTTTAGGAGACTAAACGATATGTTACATGATGCCCAGTCTCACTTGTATTCGAATCGCAAATAATGACTGATGAAAAACAGGACACCTGCAAGGGGGGTTTGGGGGCAGCTGACCAAGGGAAGGTCTGCCCCCCCCGGGCAGATTGGGAGGGTGGTGCAGTCGAACGACTGCCATTTTGTGGTTGGGCTGGTTTACAGCCCAAATGCAGCCCAACCCTTATTTCGGGGCATGATTTGGGCTACCAGTCACCATTTTAGGTACAGGTGGCCTGGTGACTGGTAGCCCAACCACGTGGCGTTTCTTTTTGCTTTGGGTGACTTGAGGTAGCATTGTGTTTGAGGGGCAGGATAGTTAAAAATTATCTTATCATGTCCAGTGAAGAGTTAGTTGCTGAGGCGATGCACCTCTTGGAAGCAGCCGGCAGGATGGACCTAGTTGCCCAGGAGGCACCATAGTTCATGTCCTTCGCCGGGCATCTTCCGGCGTAGCTGCGGCAGTGTTGGCGTTCTTGCCGCCTCGGTCAGGACGTATTTCAGGGACTGCACTTCTGGAGGTGAGTGCTCGCGGTCGCTCGGTTAGCCAGGGAGCGGCCACAGTAAGGGCGGAGACCGGGCCGGAATCGCTGTTGGCGCGGTCGGCCGCGAAGGCGGGATCATTGTGGGGGAGGGTGGTAGGCGAGCATTCGGCACAAATCAGCCCGGCCGGCCCGTGCATCGAGCAGGCACCGGGCGCTGCCGGGATGGTGAGGGCGGAGCTGAGAGGCACAGCCCCGGCATGCGTGCAGCGCATGTACAGGGCCGCAGGAGCTAGACAAGAGCGGGCGCCATCTGTAGAGCCGCCTGTTCCCCAGGCTCGGGTTAAGAAGAGGGGCCCTATCAGGTGGCCGGCCTCGGTGGACCCCTGGGGGCAGAGCCAAGTGGCTGGGAGTGAGCAGGAGGGTGAGGCCGGTTGGGGGGTCATCATGGCCCATGGCTTGCAGGTAGGAACTGATCAAGGGCAGGAAGAGAGTGGAATCGGGGAGATGCCGTCTGGGAAGGAAGGGAAGAGTGCAGATTTGGAGATAGATTGGGAGGAGGGGGGAGGAGGTAGAGGTTAACAAGGACTGGGCTGGACATTTTCGAGGACTGGGCGGCACAGGCAGGGGGGGGATTTGGCATCCCGCCTAGACACGTACATTACTAGAGGTGGGTCCCTGGGAGTGGGGGCAGTAGGACAGTCACAATCAGGGGAAGGGGTACCCAGGATGGGAGTGGAGGGGGCGGGGAAGGGTCCTGCTTCCACTTTAGTGGTGGCTATGCTAGACTGGAGCCAGGAGGAGGTGGACACAGGGGAGGAGGAATCAGGGAGGGAGGACCTGGGGGTAGAGGACTTTGGCAACTGCAAGGGACCGGGGCTGATGTGTCTATGGGAACCTTTCAGCTGGAGGGTCTTGACGGGAGGGAGACCTGGGGTCTAGAAAGGGATAGGGGCAGATTTTGGGGCACCAGCACACCAGTCCTGTTTTTTTCCCTACAGGCACAGGAATGGTGCATGGGAGTGGACTCGGCAGAGCTGGGGACGGCTCCCTTGGGCCCCGCACGGTCTGCCCAAAACCGGCAAGCGATCCCGACGCGGCCAGCGCAAGAAGGCCCAGAGCAACCTTGTTGGCCCCAGCAACAGATAGGTCTCGCACGGCCTCTGGTGCGCGAGAGACGGTGAAGGCGTGTAGGGTAGCGGCGAACCAGGAGGGCAGGGTCGCTTCGGCCCCCCTAGACGCTGGGCGTCGTAGCGCCACGTTGAAGTTTGTGGAACAGGAAGCACCGGTGGTGTGGCGCAGCGAATGGGAGTGTGTGGAGGACCCGCTGTGTGGGGTTACATTGGATTATGAGGAGGATAGCTTGGAGGAGGGCGAGCTCCTCGGAAGAGGAGCCAGAGGATGGCGGGGGCGGGGCCGTCTAACAAAGTGTGTAGTGTTTTGCAGAAGCACAACTTCGATGCAGGAAGACCAGAGGGGCCGAAGTGGCAAGGCGGATTGCACTGGCACCGACCTTGGCGACAGGTAAGGCCGTAAAAGAGGTTGCCGCTCCTACAATGGTGTCTACAGGTGTGGATGCTAGCACTGGCATGGCAGGGGGCAAGAGGCTCCGCAAAGGCATATACGTGACTGATGTGGGAGTTGGCACGGAGGAACAGGTGGGGAATGGGGGCCCCAGAAAATGGGAGGATCTTGGGAGGGCAGCAGGGGGGGAGGGGAAGAAGGACTCGTCGGTGGATGAGGCCATGTCACTGGTTGTGATGGGGGGCCCGGGCGCGTTGATGGCAAAATGCAATGTGAAGTCAGCCTTTCGGCTTCTTCCGATACACCCAGAGGACTTTCAACTACTGGGTATGCATTTCGAAGGCAACTGGTATGTGGACAAAGCGCTGCCAATGGGCTGCTCGATATCCTGCGCATTGTTTGAGGGCTTTAGCACATTTTTGCAATGGGTATTCACACGGCAGACAGGACATCAATTGGTGACGCATTCTTTGGACGATTTATTTTTTGTGGGGGCACCCGGCTCGGCGGACTGCCAGAGGTGGCTGGGTAGCTTCCAGGAGCTCATGGGTGATCTGGGAGTGCCACTGGCCCCAGAAAAGATGGTGGGTCCCGGCACGGTGCCGTCCTTTTTGGGTATTGAAATTGATTCGGTGAGAATGGAGGCCAGACTACCGGGAGACAAGTAGGAAAAGATGCTGGGCTTAATAAGGTGCATGCTGGGGAGGGAGAAAGTCAATGTGAAGGAAATTTAGGTACTGCTGGGTCACCTAAATTTCGCATGCAGAGTCGTATGTGCGGGGAGGTCCATTTGCAGGAGGTGGGGAAGGTCCTTGTCGGGGAGAGCTCTCCCTCATCACCATGTGAGCATTGCAGCTGGAGTTAAAGAGGATCTGAGGATGTGGTGCGTGTTCTTGCGGGACTTCAATGGTATTCCACTGGCGAGACGGGATGATCTGGAGTGGGGCGTGCAGATTTTCTCGGATGCAGTCGAAGGCCTGGGCTTCGGCGTGTACTGGCAGGGTAGATGGTGCGCAGAGCAGTGGCCAGCGGCGTGGGCCCACGGGGGGAGGAGCATTGCTTTCCTGGAGCTCTTTCCATTAGTGGTAGCGGTGACGCTGTGGGACATGGAGTTGGCACACAGGCAAGTGTGATTCCGGGTGGACAACATGGCGGTGGTACAGGTGGTAAATAGACAGTCGGCCAAGGATTTGCAGGTGCTGAAATTGTTGCGGGCGTCCGTGCTGTGCTGCTTGCATCATGACATAACTTTCAGAGCGCGCCACGTTCCGGCGGTGGACAATGACATCGCGGATGCTTTGTCTCGTTCACAGTGGGGGAGATTCCGTGAGTTAGCCAAGGAATCGGACAGAGACCCGACGCCAATGCTGGAGAAGTTATGGTCCGTCGGCAATGCCGGATGGTGCGATTGGTGGTAGGGTCGTTGGCAGATTCGACATGCAGGCTTGGAGGAGCTTTTAGCGTCAGGGGCACAGCGCAGGGCGCCGGGATGTGTACGCAGAGAAGAAGTGGTGCAATTCATGTTGGGTTTGACTGACAGGGGTCTGTCAAGGGTGACCATTGCCGGGAAGTTGGCAGGTTTAACCTTCATGGGTAAATTATTGTGGGGTTACCCCCCCCCCCCCGACAGCAGGGGAATTGGGACGCTGGATATTGGAAGGCTGGGAGAGGGAGCAGGGGCAGAGCAGGAGAGTCAGGAGACCCATATCGCGTAATTTGTTAATGAGAGTGCTAGATCAACTGCCGGCAGTGTGTCGCGATTCTGGGGAGACATGTTTGTTTTCCACGCTAATGGTCTGAATGTTTTGCGGGGCTTTCAGGGTATCAGAACTACTGGGGAGCGGGGCAAAGGGGGGTTTGTTGTGGGAGGACGTGCTACAGGCACCGGGGCAATGGGAGGTTATGATTCAGTGATCCACAACAGATCAGAGGGTGCAAGGGAAGCTGGTCGATTTGAACGGCACGGGTTTCCCTGGTCCGTGCCCAGTAACAGGGGGCGAGCGCTGGGCACAGGACTGTGGAAGGGATAGCGGGCTGGTTTTCAGGCATATTCTAGGGGGTAGGGCGACAGCCTACCAGCTACTGGCGATGCTGCGATCGGCGCTGGGTAGACTGGGGGGGGCGGCTACAGAGTTCGGTACACATTCTTTCCGCATTGGGGCTGCGTCAGAAGCAGCATCACGGGGAGGGACAGAGAGCGATATTATGCACTTAGGGCGGTAGTCATCAAGATGCGTCAGGCGCTATGTCAGAGTTTTAGGGGAGGAGGCTGGCGCGATGGAGGCGTCATTGTAAACGCTTACTGCTCTTTTGTCTCTTTGCAGGTGTGGTGCAGGGTCCCAAGTCAGAGGCGGTGGTGATCTGGATAGTGGGCCATTCGTTTGTTAAATGAGCAGCGATCCAAGCAGGACAGAGGTGGGTGGGGGCCAATTTGGGTTTTAACTACAGTTTGTTTCAAGTGACTTGGAAAGGGAAAGGGGGCATGTTGTAGAGGGACCTGTTACCTACGTTGAACGGAATGATGGGCGGGCCTAGGCACCCAGATGTTTTGATCATTCATTTAGGAGAGAACGATTTGGTCAGGGACAAAGAAGTGGTATTGACGAGAATCATGAAGAGGGATCTCTTGGAGATCAAGGCACAGTGGTCAGGTAAGTTTGTTCTATGGACAGAGTTTGTTCCACAGCGGTCATGGAGAGAGGCGGCCAAGCCAGCAGCAATTGACAGGGCAAGGAGAAAGCTGAATAGAGAAATGATTTGTTTCTGTAGAGAAATAGGTTTTGGAAGGATCTGTCATACCGACATTAAGTTCGAGGCGGTGGAGTTTTTTAGTTGGGACTGAGTGCATCTCTCTCGTATAGGTATGGACTTGTACCTGTTGGAGATCAGGGAGGTGTTAGGGAAGGTTTTGAAGGTGACACGCTCGAAGTGAGATAACACGAATCAAGGAGCACCTGCGGGGTGTGGGGGACAGAAAAGGGGGGTTAAGGTTAACCCCCCTTTTCTGGGTGACGGGGAGCATAAAAAGTTGGACAGGAGTTTGCGGAAGTTGCTTGGCGTTGACAGTGGGGCATCCATGTGCAAGGGGAGGAGAGGCAGGTAGTTAAAGGTTCACTTTAGGACATTTGGTTACTTACAGGTTCATATAGTTACTCAGAATATGAAGGGGGAATTCAATTTGGAAATGTTGAAATGCAATACAGTTAATGAGTTATCTGCAGGGTGGGCATGTTTGGGGGGATCGTGGGGGTGGGATCATAGGGGTGGGATAGTTCTATGGATGTATAGCGAGGTTTTAGTTTTGTAAGGCGGTTTGGCCAGGACATTTTGATACGTGCACCTGTTTCAATAAAGCAGCCTTTTTCACACACACAAGTGGTTGGTATTTGTCTGCGCCCCCTCCCTCCCAAAGGGGGTTTGGGGGGCAGCCGACCAAGGGGAGGTCTGCCCCCCGGGCAGATTGGGAGGGTGGTGCAGTCTAACGACTGCCATTTTGTGGTTGGGCTGGTTTACAGCCCAAATCCAGCCCAACCCTTATTTAGGGGCATGATTAGGGCTACCAGTCACCATTGTAGGTACAGGTGACCTGGTGACTGGTAGCCCAACCTCGTGGTGTTGCTTTTTCCCTCCCTCCCATCCCTTCATTAGGGCTCTAGGGGGGGGCGAGTAGGTCTAGGGTTTTCCTTGTTGGGCCGTGCATTGAGACAGGTGGGCAGGGGTAGGTGCTGTATTTGTTGTCGCTTGAGCAGGTGCATAGGGGGAGCATGAAAAGTTGGACAGGAGTTTGCGGAAGTTGCTTGCCGTTGCCAGTGGGGGATCCATGTGCAAGGGGAGGGGAGGCTGGTAGTTAAATGTTCACTTTAGGACATTTGGTTACTTACAGGTTCATATAGATACTCAGGATGTAGGGGTAATTCAATTTGGAAATGTTGAAATGCAATACAGTTAATGAGTTATCTGCAGGGTGGTCATGTTTGGGGGGAACGTAGGGGTGGGGGTGGAATAGGGGATAGTTCTATGGATGTATAGCAAGGTTTTAGTTTTGTAAGGTGAGTTGGCCAGCACATTTTGTTATGTGCACCTGTTTCAATAAAGCGGCCTTTTTCACACACACAAGTGGTCGGTGTTTGTCTACGCCCCCTCCCTCCCAAAAAACAGACAATTCCGTAAACACTGCATCAAACCTTACTAAGCAATACCGCTAGGCATTTTCTTACGTTATTTGGCAAATAGAAACAGATTGCATGGCGAATGCATAAACTTTGTGGATACCATTCAAAAGATAATAGACAGTCAATGAGAAGCCAAGTTTACGCAGTTCATATGGTTCTCCCTGGACCAGCTTTTACTGGCCAGGAAGACACAGACAAACCTCATAAAAAGCCCGAAATCTGATATTTTCACGTGTACCCTTATAAAGCAAATTTACTTCTTATTATAGCCAAATTTCGCATGTACTGTTATGGGATTTTTTTCCAGCTTTTCTTCCTATGCAAGAACATGTGAATGACGTCAAAAAACATAATTGCTGTGGGCACTGCTGCTCTCTTCAAAACGATCTTATGGTCTCCCATATGTGCAGAACGTTTCTGATAGGAACTGCAAACACTAGATAAAGGAATACATATCTGTGTTACTATAAAGAGACTATAAAGAGGTTATTATTACATGTATTGTATTTGTAATGTATTGCATTTACATAGCGCTTACTACCCCATACGAGGCGTCGAAGTGCTTTTTCGGTGAGTAGCAAGCTACTCCGAAACCCATAAAGGATTAGTGTTGATTTGGTATAGTGAAATATGAAAGTAATTTGAGTGGGGGATAGGTTAGTCAGTTATTTGGATTCAGAAGGATAGCGGAAGGATAGAAGAGGGAAAAATGGTTTGTATTTACATAACGCTTGTTACCCCTGATGGGATGTTGAAGCGATTTTTTGGCGAGTAGCACGCTACTCCGAAACTCTTAAAGTATTAGTGTTGAAAATTAGTATAGTGAAATATGAAAGTAATTTGAGTGCTGGATATGTTATTCAGTTATTTGTATAGAGAAGGGTAGCGGATTGATAGAAGAGGGAAAAAGGTTGGCATTTATATAGTGCTTGCTACCCCTGATGAGGTGTTGAAGCACTTTTTCGGCGAGTTGCACGCTACTCTAGAACCCATAAAGGATTAGTGGTGAATTAGTATAGTGAAAAATGAAATTTGAGAAGTGGACTTGTTAGTCTGTTATTTTGATTGAAAAGGATAGTGGAGGGATAGAAGAGTGAAGGATTTAGACTTTTGTTTTTTTTGTTTTGGAGGTCATAGCAGTAGGAGGAGGCTTGGGATGAGTAAAAAGGGATGTGGAGGGCAAGAGTCAGCGGGAAGAGTTTTGAAAGGCTTGTTTTGGGGGATCGGTATAGTAAAAGAGGTGTCAGATGAAGCAAGGAGGGGTAGATTAGGGGAGAGTCTAGAAAGGGTTATTTTGGGGGTCATAGTAGTGGTATGGGGTTTGGGAGAGAGTGGATGTAGAGGATATATTGATAGAGGTATAGGGTGAGAAATAAGGTAGTCAGAAAGTTGGGGTAGAAGATATATTGAGAGAGGTATATGGTGAGAAATAGGGTAGTGCATTGGATATGCTGAATTAGAAGAAAGTAATAAATATATAGATCCATAAGTACATGGAAAGTATATAGATGCATAAAGGAGGTAAGTATATGTAGATTAAAGATATTGATAGAGGTATAGGATGAGAAATAGGGTCGTGCATTGAATATGCTTTTTTAGGGGAAAAGCAATAAATATATAGATCCAAGTACATGGAAGGCATATAGATGCCTAAAGGAAGTAAGTATTTTTTAGATTAAAGATGCATTAGATAAACTATTTTTTTCAAGTGTTGTTGTACTTAAAAATTTATTTTATTTATTTTTAAACAACATAACTATTCTACATGTTTATACAAAGCAATACACAAAGATAGGTACATATCTATAGTACAAATAAATGCTTATATACAGAGGGATATGCTGTATATATCTGTTTGCGTATGGTGCTAATGTGGGGAAGAGCCAATTCTTGAGTAGTTTTCTGAAGATAAGGTGGTTGTCCGTGGATCTTATGTTGGGGGGTAAAGAGTTCCATGGATGGGCTGCTTGAACAGAGCAGGATGTGCCACCCATGGTGTTTTTCTTGTATCTTGGGATTTTGAGGCGAGGTGCCACTCTAGAGCGAAGGTTCCTCTGTTGAATGTGTTTGGTGATTTTATTCCTGATGAAGAGCGGTCCCATTCCATGTATCGCTTTGTGGGTGATACAAAGCAGCTTGAACGTGGATCTTCTGGCAACCGGTAACCAATGCAGGGCTTTCAAGGCAGGTGAGATATGGTCTTGCGGTTTGATATGCAAGAGTAGTCTGGCAGCCGGGTTCTGAATACGTTGTAGTCTTTTCATGGTCGTTAAAGGCAATCCGTGGTAGAGGCTATTGGCGTAATCAAGTTTGGACAGAACAAGGGAGATGGTAGCTTGGACCTTGTGCAAAAATCCCAAAGGAGGGAAAATTCGTCGCAGCGTTTTTATAGTGACAAAGCTTGATCTTGCTAGTTTGTCCACTTGGGCATTCATCGACAGCTTGGAGTCCATGGTCATTCCGAGGTTTCTTACTTCCTTCGATACTTTAGGTGGTGATCCCAGTTCATTAGGCCATGCGGCAAGCGGGTTGTAATGTTTCCAATCGCCACACGTGAGTATTTCCGTTTAGGAAGCATTCAATTTGAGATGGCTCCAAGTCATCCACTGATCCAGGGCTCTGACAACTGAAAATTGGAGAGTTTCAAATGCCTTTGGGGCATTCCAGTTGAAGGAGTATTTGTGTGTCATCTGTATAGTTATAGCACGTGAGGTGAAATTGATTGATCAGTACCGGTAATGACTTCATGTAGATGTTGAAAAGCATGGGCGATGTGATAGAGCCTTGAGGGACCCCTGCCTTTGTGGAGTAGGGTTTGGACAAGAAAGGTGGGGTATGGATGACATTAGTTCTGTTTTGAAGGTAGGACGCAATCCAGTCTAGAGCAGTCCCCTCTATGCCGGCTTCGTAGAGTCTTTGTTTCAGAGTGTCATGGTCAACTGTGTCAATGGCAGCTGAGAGGTCCAAGAGGAGTAGTGCAGCAACCCCGTTGCGGTCAACTGTGTTCTTCAGGTCATCCCAGATGGCAAGGAGGGCAGATTCTGTGACTCTTCCCGGACGGAATCCTGTTTGGAAGTCTGAAAGTATGGCATTCTCTTCAATGAATTGTGACATCTGGGCAAACGCTGATCTTTCTATAAGTTTGCCCAGGAAAGGTCCATTTGTAATGGGTCTGTAGTTGTCATGTAGACAAACACAGGTATGCAGACAGAATAAGGGAATGACTGTGGCCACGGCCATGAAGGAGCTCAAAGAAACATGCATAAAGATTCTCAATGGCAAAGATAAAAAGCCATTGAGGCCTCTATCAATATAGCAAGAAAAGAGGAGATTCGTATTACCATTACCTCAGTGACTCTTTTCAGGGATTAATTAATAGGTAAAAGGTAAGAAAAAATAATTTGATGCTTAAAATAAAGTCACAAAGGAAAACAAAAATACTAAACATTATATAAATAACATGATCATCTGGCATCAGTGATAGGTATGTATAGGAGTTTTCGACGTCATTATGTTTTCCTATGAGTCTTTCTTCCTTTGATCTCCATACTTTTCCACACTTTTCCGCTATGTTGGCCTTGGTGCAAAGCCATCACATTTTACAGCTGAGTGTCAAGTAAGAATGACCAAGGTTCTGATTTAGATCATGGCAGGAAGGTGGAGGAAGTATCATCATGTTCTCAGAAAGGTAAGACCGCCAAGGCTGATGTAACTCCATGTTTCCAGAATCCTGGAATAATAGGTGGAACTGTGATGTAAAATACCCAGAGCAAATTCTGCTACTGCCACCACCATACAACCTCCAAGAACTAACAAGCAAACCCTGTACCCCTTCAAACCAAACAGTGTACTCACTGACAACTGCATGGCATTAACTTAGCAATGGCGTGCATGTAAACCAATCACCTCTGAGGTGTTGTAGAGAAGAAGGCTATATGGATACGTGCACAAAATAGAAATCACTAAGGCTCACATAACCAGTTTGAATAGAGTGCGTTATTTACCATAAATGGTGAGGTGTTAACCGTATGTGGTAATTATCTCCTATTCCAACTTTTTAAGAATTCTGCATGTTTAGCCTTTTTTCATGGCCTTTTCAGTAGTTTTGACCTCCAGAATTTATCAAGGTAAAGCTACAAGGTGTGATAAATATCACGCAACTTGTAATTCAGTTTGCTGTGCAAACAGGGAGTAATATTTAGTCCATAACTCATAACAAGGGTCAATTTATTGAAATATAGACAAGATAGGGTGAGGGAGAGTGAGGAGGTTTTGAGTGAAGAATAACGTGATGACTGCAGAATGAAGGGGTGAGTGGAGGGTGAAGAGGTGAGAGGCGAGTGATTGGGTGAGGAGGAGTGAAGAGGTGATGGGGTTGAGAAGATGATTTCAGTATGGTGAGAACTGCGTATATTTCACTAAAAACAAAATTCAGGAACTACACAAGAGTTCACCGACATAGTAAGAAATTCACGCATTCCCAGTGAAAATAAATCTCATTTTCATAATCTGATTACATTGCTTCTCTATTTTCAATGCCATTTCAGGTGTGATATGGGTCATACAGTGCTAACACTCCCAAGGAGGCTCCATTTTTTAAACTAAAAATATGTTATTAACTTTCTACCACTTAAAATGTTGTTGTCCCCAATTCACATTAATGAGGAAATGAAATTCTTCTAATTTCAAGGGCATATTTACAAGCCCCTATTGCCCCGGGAATGTCACTTTTTGCAACGTTCCTGTGTCGATAAGGGCTTCGCCTTATTTACAAGGCAGCGTTAAGCCACTTAACGTTGCTTAACGCTGCCTTGTAAATAAGGCCCCCTTTCACGCTATGCTTAGCGTGAAAGGGGAGGGAAATGGGTGTTGCAGTGGGCGTTCCACCGCAACACCCATTGATTCTGACGCTGCCTCCTATTCACAAGAGCAGCGTAAATAGGAGGCAGCGCCAGAATTAAGACCAGGGAACACCTGGTCTTACCCTGGCGCAACGAGGAGAAATGTTTCATTTCTCCTTGTTTTTGCTGTTTTCATGTGTGCTGCATTGTGCACACATGAAAACAGCAAAAGGCCAATGATTGTATATGTACAGGAAGGTCCCCCTTCCTGCACATAAACAATCCTTTTTTTAAAATGCCGTTTTGCAACTTCTATGTGTGCTGCATTAAGCAGCACACATAGAAGTTACAAAACAGCATTTAAAGATTATTTATGTACAAGAAGGGGGACCTTCCTGTACATAAACAATCTTCCCCTGCATGCAGGCACCCTTGCACTATGGTGCAAGGGTGCCTGCGTTGGTGCTAGGCTGCTAAGTGTAGCACCAGCGCAGGGGGAAATGCAGGGCTGCACCATATTCTTGTAAATATGGTGCAGCCCTGTGTTTCTGAAGTGGCGGAGTGAGGCGTTAAGCCAGTAAGGCGAACGCCTCACTCTGCCACTTCCCTTGTAAATATGCCCCTCAGTCTCTTAATCTCTCTCTTAGATATTCCCAGAAGACAGTACGTACAGGAGACCTTTACTTGTGTAGCAAAGCTAGGACTATATTTGATTTGTGTCCAGTATGGATAATCGAAAGCCAAGCCCTGACCAACAAGGGAGTGTCATTGGATCAGCCAGCACCCCTAAACAACCAACCAACACCAATGTTCACAGAAGTCAGAGGAACCTTCAAAGGACACATCAGACAACTGCCCTGAGAGCTGCACCATCACCAGTGCACAGCAGGCCACCCGAGCAGCAGAGATATGCTTGAAGGCACAGATTTCAGCCTGAAACACTCAGATCCACAGCCACTGCTATCGTCAAAGTCAAGTGGGGGAACCATAGTATAGGTAAACAACACCAGAAAGCAGGAGGGGTGCTGCAGAAGAATTATGTGAGTCGACTTGAAGGCACCAAGGGCAAGTGGCCCAAAATTGCTCAGGGAATAAGGCACGAGTGACACAAATATGGATGCCTCAGGGATGAGGGGTTCCGAAGGGCCCACTAAACCACTATCATGACAGAAGCACCCAAACATATGTGTGGAGAGGCCCAGCCACGTAATTATGTCATGACACTCAATAGCACCTAAACCACTGGCAACTGAAATACTTCCAGGTTGACCTATCATAGACACCTCCACAGGTGTGCAGGAGGACTCAAGAAGAATCTGACAGACATGGCCTGATTTATATAATGGCAGGGGTGCAAATCTCCATTATGCAAGGGGACCAAAACTGTATTGAAGAGCAAGCAGTTGCAGGTACCATACCCAAATTAGAGAGAAGGGCTTCAAGAATACTGAATCACCTCAGTCGAAATTGGCCAATGATAGATTGCAAAATACACAGCAGGATCATTGGAATCAATGCCCAGTGATAAGAATCAGATCCAATACAACCAACAGGAAGAATAGGGCACAAATGTGCAGGCAACAACACTAAAAGGTATCGCTGCAGGCCAACATGAAAAAGAACACCGGGGCAAGACCCTTACCGAGAACAGCCGACAAGGGGAGTGGGAAGCGGAGAAACAGATGGAGCCCTAAATTCACAGAGGATATTCGCAAACTGAATCATTAGCACAAACTCCAACAAAGCCAAAGAGCAACCCAAAGCACCTGCCAGAGAGACATGTCTGAAGGCGCACCCTGTGCAACTGGCGCTCCATCACAGGTGGAATCATGAAGTATGAGAACGTAAGCAGAATCATACTTGATTCATCAGCACTTGCATCCTTGCTTCATGAGTAATGTCATCACCACTGTCCAGCAAGAAAAACAGCCCAACTCATGTCTTGGCACCCTATTATGCCCAGTGCAACGGGGGCCCATTCACCTCCCCTCTTCAGAGAGGCATCAAGCTGGGCACCCCTAGGCAAAGCATGGATAGATCTGAACAGTGGTAAAGGCCGATGCCCAACAGAGCCTTAAACAGGAGCACAATATCCTCCTCTGATTATACAGGGAAAAAGACAGAAGCGTGTCAGGAATGCCAGCTACTTTAATGGCACTTTACTAGTAAACATAATTGGGTGGGTGATGCTGGCAGTCTCAGAGGTGGGATCCACCTCATAAGTAAGGACCGTAGCGAGGAAGAGGTCTGTACAGAAAAAAGCACTCACTAGTCCTTGTTATGGTGGTCTCGATTGAGTATCTGTTAGGAGCACTAACTAACACCAGATGATAGCCACTAAAGAACACATTTAGATTCATCACTCAGGGGCTGCTGCAAATGGAGTTTTGCCTGTTACAAGGAACATATTCCTAGACATGCACCAGATGCCAGGAAAAAGTATTTGTCATTTACACAAGACATGCTGTTTATATTAAAGTGCTATTAAACTTAAGTGCAAAGTTTGCAGTCTCAGTGTGTATTTTTATATTCCAAACCCTAGGACAACAATTTGCTACTGATAGCCTTAGACACATCAATCTCTTGACTTCTCGGCGACCCCCAGTGAGACAATTGAAATCCATATTCCCAACAGCAGTAAAAAATATGTGTAAGGAGAGTCAGCAAATACATAGATGAATTACTATCAAATGACAACGTATATCTATTGCCAGTCCTGACTAGCATGCTTGCACCATTAGAATGCTTTAACACATTGAAATATCAAAAGAATCTAAAAAAATATATATAAATATCAGAGCTCATGAGTTCATGCTTGTCTGTGTGCATATATAAATATATATCCAACACATACTTCCTTCACTTCCTTCACAATCTGTAAAGTGCGCCTTACACTGGACCTTCGGGCAAACAGGTGTTTTTAATCAATACAGGGCAATGTGGCAGCTTGCATAGAAATCCTGACGTGTTTTGGCTGAAGTTGCAGCCTTGTTCACAGGTAAGTTTTCAATGGATTGTGGCGTTCCCCGTGTGGATACGGGCGCCTTTTAAAGACTACCAGATTCCAATGTAGTCTCTGCATACTACAATCCCCAGAATGCAAAGTTACATCTTATTAATTTCAGTTCCGTTTTTCGTGCAATTCATTTTCCCATTCATATAGTTTTTCGGGGACATTGCAGTCTTTGTAGAAACTCACACATGGTGTTCTGACATGCATTTCTCACCAGCTTTTATATTTGCATTTCTGCCACCAATAATTGTCTCTCAGAAACCACCGTTAGTCTTCAAGTCCCTGGTGAAAAAGAACCCTCTTTCACTCCCTTGCCTCCGAGTCACCTCTTTTATCGGGTCGAATTCAATCGTACCTTCTTTTCTTCTGGCGTAATGCGGGCGGGTCAGGCTCCCTCTTTGAACATCTCCCACCTTCACTTTCTCCGCAGAGGAACCTCACAGGGCAGTCGGCGCTAGGGCACGGAGCACTCCTAACAAACATCCAACACATACTTCCTTCACAATCTGTAATGAAGTGCGCCGTACACCGGTCCTTCGGGCAAACAGGTGTTTTTAATCAATACAAGGCAATGTGGCAGCTTGCATAGAAATCCTGATGCGTTTCAACTGAAGTTGCAGCCTTGTTCACAGGTAAGGTTTAAATGGATTGTGGCATTCCCCGCGTGGATACGCGCGCCTTTTAAAGACTACCAGATTCCAATGTAGTCGCTGCATACTACAATCCCCAGAATGCATTGTTACACCTTACTAATTTCAGTTCCGCTTTTCGTGCAATTCGTTTTCCCATTCATATATTTTTTTTTTAAATGGGAGGGGTGCCACGTGGCCCCCCTGGGCAGTTCTCGGCCCTTGGGATCGCCACCTCCCTGGGGCAAGCCCTAAAACAAGAAAGGGGGGGCACGTGGCCCCCATTCCTGGATCCATACATGGCCATGGGGACCGCAACCACCATGGGCCAGCTCCTGCTACGTACTAGGGTGCCTAACCCCGGCACATAGCTGTTTGCTATGGCTTGGCGGGGGCTCTACAGGCCCCGGTAAGCCATAGCAAACGCTCCACTTCTAGGAAGCAAGAGCATAAAAAATACTCTTGTTTGCTAGAAGTGGAGCAAAATTGCTTTTACAGAGAGGGAGCTGCATGTTATACAGCTCCCTCTCTGTAAAAGCTATGCCGGCTCCCACAGGAGGCGGGGAGCCAGCTGGAACTGCATGGGCCTTCAGGCTCCCCCGCGGTCCCCAATAGAGTGGGTGCCCAGTGTGGGACCAGGGCACCCACAATTGAGGCCAGGCCCCGGGGGATGGGGTCCCGAGGGCCAAAATAGGCCTGTGGAGGGGGGCCACACGGCTTTCTTCCCCCTTTGCAGAAAGGCCTGGCCCCGGGAATGGGGACCCGGGGGCCAAGATTGGCCAAGGGAAGGGAGGTCACGTGGCCCTCTTTCCCGAAAAATAAATATATATTGTTTTAAACGTCCTAGCGAGTCGCTGGAGGCCTCGCCCCTTTAACCACCACTCTGCAAATGCACCTCCTGGCGCACTACTAGTTGGGGGATGAAGTGCCCTTGGCTGCTGAGGGTCCTTGGGAGACAACAAGTGCTCCTGCCACCTCCAGTAAGCCCCAAATAGCGGGGTTGCGGAAAGGTTGTTGGAGGACACACACCCTTTCTCCACCTCTCTGCAAATACACTGCCGTGCACACTACTGGTTGGGGGATAAAGTCCTATTGGATGCTGAGGGTCCTTGGGGGCCAAGAAGCACTCCTGTTACCTCCAGTAAGTCCGACACAGTGGGATTCCTGAGAGCTGGTCGGAGGCCCCGTCCCCTTTCTCCACCACTCTGCAAACGCGACTACTGTCATAAGTGATGTACTATGTGAGGTCATAAGCAGTGCATTGCGGGTTGTGAGTTATGGTTAACTCAGCTAACTATAACTGATGAATATCTCAGGTTTTCTACGAGTGAAATGTCAGCCTAACTATAGCGTCCCTTTAACCACCACTCTGTAAATGCTTTGAGAGCCCCAAGAGCCAGTGTGACTATGGTAATGTGTCACATGGTTTCTGAAGAGCAGATAGTTCCAATATGCACCACCAAGTAGTTGCAGTGGACAACTCTGAGCACCGGTACAAGGTGGCGCATGTTCCCTTTGAGTGGGGGGGGGTCTTAGGTTCCTTGAGAGTAGCTGTGAGCCCATCCATGCCTGTTGAATGTCTGCTGGGAAATGACCAGGAGGATTCCCCTTGGAGTGAGGTGGAACGCCGGTCACACTTGGAAATGGTGGGGTTGCCTGAGTGGGCCTGCGTGACCACTCGGTCTATGGCAGCCACTAAGGGTGATCAGAAGGACTTGAAGCCTGAAAGAGTGGCTGAGGTCCCTGCCAGGAAGCGGCCGGACAGGGGGCATGGGAAACCCACCCCAGAAGTTCCCACAGCTCAGGAGGAGGCTGACCCTGAGGGGGACACCCTAGAGCCGACAGGGGAGCAAGTGGCCGAACTGGGAGACTTGCCTGAGCTGACCCATTGGCAGCAAGAAGGGGGTCCCACCAGGGAGGAATTCTGCAGGGAGCAGAAAATATGGCCTACTGTTGAGGGTCTGCAGCAGAGGGCGGCAGACCAGGTAGCTGGCAAGGAGTCTGGACCACACTGGATTTACTGGGAGGTTGATCTTCTGTATAGTGGGCCTAAGATTGCTGAGCCTAGGGCAGCGCATTTGCTGGTGGTACCCTATCACTTGAGAGCCTTCCTACTGGGTCTGGCTCATGATGTTCCTTTGGCATGACATTTGTGGCAGGACAAGAACTTTTAAAGGCTTGTCACCCACTTCTTTTGGCCCCAAATGAATAAGCACTCTGATGCATATTGCAAGTATTGCCAAACTTGCCAGGCAAGTGGCAAAAGTGGAGGGAGATGTACGGCTCTGTTCCAGCCTTTCCCTGTCATGAGCACCCCTTTTGAGCGGGTGGGCATCGACATTGTGGGGTCTCTGGAACCCAAGACAGCCATGGGCAACAGGTTCATCCTGGTCTTGGTGGACCATGACACCCGGTACTCAGAGGCAGTACCTCTGAGAAAAATGACTGCGCCCGTGGTGGGCTGGGCATTGATGGGGATCTTTTTCCACATGGGTTTCCCGAAAAAGAGGTGGTATGCGACCGGGGTGCCAACTTTATAGCCACATATATGACGTCTCTGTGGGAGGAGTGTGGTGTAGCCTACAAGTTCATCACTCCTTACCACCTCCAAAGTAATGGGTTGGTTGAGAGATTCAACCAAACCCGGAAAGGCATGATTATGGGTCTGTCAGACTCCATGAGGCGTAAGTGGGATGTCCTCTTGCCATGCCTTCTCTTTGCATACCGGGAGGTACTGCAAACAGGACTGGGATTCAGCCCCTTTGAGCTGATGTATGGGCACCCTGTAAGAGGACCACTTGGTCTAGTGAAAGAAGGCTGGGAGAAAGCTCCCAGTAAGCCCCCCAGGATGTATTTAGCTACATGCTGGCCTTCAGAAACCAGACTGCGCGCTTCAGGAAAAATGCTCAGGCGAATCTAGAAGTCAGCCAGGAAGATATGAAACGCTGGTATGACCAGAATTCCACTCTGGTTGAGTTTCAGCCTGGCCAGATAGTGTGGGTCATGGCCCCAGTGCAGCCATGTGCTCTCTCGGACAAGTGGACTGGGCCTATTGAGGTGGCGAAGTGCAAGAGTGAAGTCACCTATCTGGTGAACTTTCAGACTCCAAGGAACACTTTGAGGGTTCTGCATGTGAATTGCCTCAAACCTCACTTTGAGAGGTCTGAAGGGACCATGCTCCTGGCTACAGATGATGGGATGGAGGAGGAAAGTGAGCCTTTTCCTGACCCCCTGTCTGCCAAGGAGCAGGAAGGGTCGGTGGAAGGAGTGAACCTTTCCCCAACACTGAAACAACAGAGAGAATGTCGCCAGTGGCCAGTGATTGCCTCCCTGTTTCCCTTGACCCCAGGAGTCACCCACTGGTGTACCCACGATGTGGATACTGAGGATAGTCTACCTGTAATGGACAAAACTTACAGGCTGACTTACAAGGTCAAGGCCAGCATCAAGGAAGAGGTTTCAAAGATTCTAGCACTAGGGATGATGTAGCACTCCAGCAGTCCTTGGGCCAGCCCAGTGGTCTTGGTTCCAAAGACAGCTGCACCCGGTGCCACACCTGAGCTTTGGTTCTGTGTGGACTAACGTGGGCTCAACACCATCACTAAGACTGACGAGCACCCCATTCCAGAGCTGATGAGCTCATAGATCCGCTAGGAGCTGGCAAGTTCCTCAGTACTTTTGGTTTAACGTCTGGGTACTGGCAGATTGCCTTGATTGATGGGGCCAAAGAGAGGTCAGCATTCTCAACTCCAGAGAGGAACTTCCAGTTCTGTGTGATGCCCTCTGGGTTGAACAATGCACTTGCCATCTTTCAGAGGTTAGTCATCCACGTTTTGGCTGGACTGGAGGATTTCAGTGCCACCTACCCAGATTACATTGCAGTCTTCAGTTCCAGTTGGGGGGATCACTTGCATCATCTCTGGGAAGTGTTGAATGCTCTGCAGAAGGTAGGCCTCACTATCTGGCCAGTAAGTGCCAGATAGGGCAGGGGTCTGTGGTGTACTTGGGGCACCAGGTAGGAAGCGGCCAGGTAGCACCCCTATAACCCAAGATTGACCCCATTCTGGCTTGGGAGCCCCCCAAGACCCAGACTGAGGTGAGATTATTCTTTGGTCTCATCGGTTACTACAGGACATTTGTCAAGGGTGTTG
Organism: Calotriton arnoldi; assembly: GCA_963921515.1. NCBI lineage: Eukaryota > Metazoa > Chordata > Amphibia > Caudata > Salamandridae > Calotriton > Calotriton arnoldi. Next base: position 363,864 of record CAWUFW010003453.1, read on the forward strand.
GCTCCATTGTTGCTCCCTTGGCTCAGCTAACGTCTAAGAAGCAGCCCAGGACTGAGGCATGTTCGACCACTTTTGATGCCCTGAAGGCAGCCATGTGCACGGCCCCGTGCTTAAGGTGCCGACTTCTCCAAGGAATTCGTTGTGCAGACAGACGCTTCAGAGCATGGTGTGGGGGCCATTCAAGCACAGGTAAACAAAGAGGGCCTAGACAACCTGTAGCCTTCATTAGCAGGAGGTTAGTTCCTCAGGAAGAGAGGTGAAGCGCAATTGAGAGAGAAGTTTTTGGTGGTCTGGGCATTGAAGAAGCTAAGGCCTACTTGTTTAGGACTCACTTCCGGGTTCAGACAGACCACAGGCCCCTCAGTTGGTTAATGCAGATGAGGGGTGAGAACCCAAGACTTTTGAGGTGGTCCATTTCCCTTCAGGGGATGGACTTTATGGTGGAAAACTGCCCTGGTACAGAACACGCCAATGCTGATGGTCTGCCCAGATTTTTCCACCTTAGTTATGAGAACTCCCAGGTGGTTGGGTAGCTCTCCTTACTTTCAGCTGAAGGGGACATGTGTTAGACCTGGCATCCTTGGCATGGTTTCCCCTCTCTTTTTGCCTCTACCTCCTGTATTTTGTATGCTATGCTGGACTTCGTTTTTGCTGGTTTATGCACTCTGGGCACTTTACCACTCATGATTAGTGCTAAAGTGCAAGTGCTCCCTGTGTAAATTATGATTCTGATTGGTTATCCATGATTGGCATATTTGATTTACTGATAAGTCCCTAGTAAAGTACACTATGTGTGCCTAGGGCCTGTAAATCAAATGCTACTAGTGGGCCTGCAGCACTGGATGTGCCACCCACATGAGTAGTGGGTAAACCTGTCTCAGGCCTGACATTGCAGTGTCTGTGAGTGCCGTTTTAAACAGCCAGGCCGACCTGGCAAGTGTACCCACTTCCCAGGCCCAAACCTTCCCTTTTACCACATCTGGGGTACCCCTAAGGTAGGCCCAAGCTACCTCCATGGGCAGGGTACAGTGTATGTGAAAGGTGGGACATATACTGGTGTGCTTTGCATGTCCTGATAGTAAAGTACTGCCAATTTCGTTTTTCACTATTGCAAGTACTAGCTCTCCCATAGCTGCCTTGTAACATTTTACAACTGTAACTTTCAATTGGGAACAGCTAGAGATTTAGAGTTTGGGCTCTCTGAGCTCAGAATTTAAAACACATCTTTTAGTAATGATGTTTTTTTAATTGTGTTCTTGAAAAGGCCACCTTTAGACAGTGGGCATTTTCTTCTTTTACCATCCTGTGCCTCTGCCTGTCTGTGGAATCAATGTCTGATTTAGACTGACAGGGACCTGTTTGTGCATTGACTCTAGACAGTCACCCAAAGGGAGTTGAGGTGTGCCCTGCATATCCTGATGGCCCACCACCAGGCTGATGGGCCTGCGTGAGCTAGAAGGGTGGGAGGAGTTGTCACTGACATCTGAAAAGGCTGTGCCTGGACTCTCACAATGCTGTCTCTACCCTCCTGGAGTCTGTCTGGAGCCAACACCAGGCAAGGCAAGAACTTGTGCACCACAAAGAGCATCCTTTGAAGAATGCCTACTTCAAAGGCTAAAAGGCGTATAAGTATTCGACCTAAAAACCCCAGACTTTTAGAGCTCTTCTGGATGAAGAGGCGATCCTGCTAAGAAGAAGAGATGAAGAGATCTAAGGAGGAGTGCTGCCCCTTAGCTGTGTGTTGCTTTGCTGGGTTGGCCTGCAGTTGCTGTCTTGGAGACGAAAAGGACTGGACTTTCCTATGTATTCTCATTGAGAAGTTTCTCCAAGGGCTTATGTGTGCTTGCCTCCTGTTAAGAAGTGTCAGGGCCATCAAAGACTTCACCTGCAGCATCCCTGAACTCCACTGCTGGGAGTTCCGACCTGCCAAGTGGTGCCAGTTCCATTTCTAGGCCCTTGGAGATGGTTCCTGCTGCAAAAAGCTACAGAAGACTTGAAAATCGATGCTTCATCCTTCCAGCGCCTGTTTTTCTGACGCAGCACCACGTGCGGGAGAAATTTCCATGCACCACTGCCATGCGACCAAAGAAACTGTTGCAACCCGAGTTCAGCAGACCATGTCTCCGAAGTCCGAGACCATCGCACTGACTCTGATGCAGGCCCTGCTGTGCGGCTGAAAGAATTGAATCATTTTGGGACCATGGCTGAAGAAATTGACATAGCGCCTGTTTGCCGCTGCCGCATCAACCTACAGCGCTTCTGGATCTAGAAGCATCGCACCTGTGTGCCAAATTTTCCAACGCATCACCTGCAGACTAGGACCGTCTTGGATTAGGATGCATCGCTTCCCCTTACAGTGCAGATTCGAAGCAACACTTCTCCTGTGTGCAGCAGAACTGACGCATCGCCTCCCCAGGGACTCAGGAATCGATGCATAGCTGTGTTTTCTGATGCTTCCCTCCTCTGCGGCTGTTTTTCTTTGTGGACTTTGACGTAACTAAGGTACTTGGTGTAAAATCACCGCATCCATAGAGTTCTATGGACAGAATTGCATGAAACATTTAAAAAGTCATATTTTGAGCGCTGAATGTTGGATTTTTGTCGTTCTTCTCTTGCTTGGTGTAGATAAAGAATGTTTATTTTTCTAAACTGGTGTGGTGTCTATTTGTAGTGTTTTCACTGTGTTACTGTGTGTGTTATGTACAAATACTTTACAAAGACCCCCATTTCTAATATCTACAACATGCCACTCCACTCCATGACAAGTCACTGTAATCTATGACACTCCACTCCACGACACTTTACTCCATGCTATGCTATGCCACTCCTCTCTACATCACTTCACTGTACTACAATGCATGACACTTTATCCCACGCTATGTCACTTTACAATACTCCACTCTAGGCCGCTCCAATGTATGACACAGTATGCAACTCCATCTACAACACTCTACTACGCTCAATACCACTCTACGACACTCTACTCCACTCTATGTCCACCTATTCTACCCCACTGTGCTACACAGTATTAAACTTTATGATGTCATTCCACTCCTCTCTACCATATGCCACTTCCCTATATAACACAGCACTCCACTCTACGACACTCTCCTCCACTGTACTTTATGGCACTCCACTCAATGACACTCCACTCTATGACACTCTACTCCACTCTATGCCACTACAATGGACAACACTCTACTCCACTCTATACCAATCTTCAACACTCTATTCAACAACACACCACTGTATGAACTACACTGTACGAAACTCCACTCCACAACAGTCCACTCCACTCTATGGTACTCCACTGTACTCTACAACACGTCACTTCAGTCTATTCCACTCCACTCTAGAAGACCCTACTCCACTGTATACCCCTCCACTTTATAACACTCTACTCCACTCTATACCACTATAGGGCACTCTACTTGACAAAACTCCAATCGGCGACACTCCACGCGATGACCATCCTCTGAATGACACACCACTGTAGTACACAACTCTGTACAAAATTACACTCTACAACAGTCCACTCCATTCTATAAATCACCACTGAACTCTCCGACACCCCACTTCATTTGACTCCATTCCACTCTAGAAGACTCTACTCCAGTGTATGTCCCTCTGCTCTATGCCATTCTATTCCACTCTACACCACTGTGCCACACTCTACCACACTCCACTGTATGACATGCCACTGTACAACATGTCACTCCACGACACTCCACTCTATAAGACTACACAGTGCAACACTGTTCTCAACTCTACTGTATGACACTCCACTTGACAACACTCCACTCCATAGCACTTCACTGTACGCCACTCCACTTTACGCCACTTCACTCTACGCTACTCCACTCTCACCCACTCCACTCTAACCCACTTCACTAAAAGCCACTCCACTCTACACTATTCCACTCTACGCCACTCCAGTCTACACCACTCCACTCTAGAATATCCCACTCTATGCCACTTCACTATACTCTACGACAGGCTACTCCAGTCAATGCCACTCCACTCTACGACACACCACTCCACTCTACGCCACACCACTCCACTCTACGCCACTCCACTCTACTCTACGACACAATACTCCACACAACCCCACTCCACTTAATGAAAGTCCACTGTATGCCGCTCTACTCTATGCCACTGCACTCTACGCTATTCAACTCTATGCCACTCCAATGTATGGCATTCTACTTTATGCCATGCAACTCTACTCCACTCTACGACACTCTACCCCTCCACTCTACCGCACTATAATCCATTGCATAGCACCCCACTGTACAACACTCTACTCCAGTTTGTGCCAGTGTACGACACTCTACTCCACTTTATGCCACTGTACGACAATACTCCATGCTACGACATCACGCAACTCCTTCGATGTCACTCAACCCTCTTTTACTGCACTCTACTGTATCCCACCCTGCTCCACTCTACTCCACCACTCCACTATATGCCACTCCAATCTACGGTATTCCACTCCATGCCACAGGACTCTACGCCACTCAATGCTACTCCACTGCACGCTATTCGACTTTACGCCATTCCACTCTACACCAATGTACTGTACACCACTCCACTCTACCCCACTCTGCTCTACCCCACTTCATTTTATGCTATTCCACTCTACGCCACTCTACCCACTCCACTTTACGGTATTGCGCTGTTTGCCACTCCACTCCACTCCTGCATACCCCACCCTACACCACACCACTCGTAGTGGTGCCACTGTACACCAGTACATTATATGCCACTCCACTCTATGGTACTCCACTCTACAACACTCTAGTCTATTCCACTCTATGCCACTCCACACTACCCTATTCCACTTTATGCTACTCCATTCTACGCAACTCCACTCTATGCTATTCCACTCTATGCTACTCCACTCTATACCACTACACTGTACCGTGCTCCACTCTCTGCCACTCCACTCTACGCCACTATACTCTATACCACTCCACTATGCTATTCAACTGTACGCCACTCCACTGTGCACCACTGTACTGTCACTTCACTGTATGCCTTTGTACGACACTCTATTCCACTCTACGACACTTTATGCAACTCCCTCTATGCCATTCCACCCCAGTTTACTACGTTCTACTGTATGGCAGTCAACTTCACTCAACTCAACTAGTCCACTCTATGCCACTCCACTCTACTCAACTCCACTCTATGCCACTCCACTGTAGACTATTGACTCAACACCACTCCACTCTACACCACTTTACACCACTCCACTCTATGGTATTCCACTCTATGCCACTCCACTCTATGCTGTTCAACTCTATGTTACTTCCCTCTATTATATGCTGTTCTACTCTACACCACTTCAGTCTACTGTACGCCACTCAATCAGTCAACCAATCAGGGTTGGTAAAGCGCAACTGCTCACCCATGAGCATCTCGAGGTGCTGGGGGGAGGGGGGCTGCCCCGTTGAGTGCCAGGGCCATCCGAAGAGCCAGATTTTGAGGTCCTTCCTGAACTGGGGCAATGTGGGAACTTGCCGGAGGTGGAGGGGGAGGTAGTTCCAGGCCTTGGCTGTGAGGTAGGAGAATTACTTTCCTCTCTCTCTGGTCTTGTAGATACGTGAGACGGTGACCAGAGAGAAATCGGCTGACAGTAGGTGTCTTTTGGGTGCATGAAAGGAGAGGCGGTTGTTCAAGTATGTGGGTCCGGTGTTGTAAAGGGCCTTGTATGTGTGGGTGAGGAGTTTGAAGGTTATTCTTCTTTCGACTGGGAGCCAGTGGAGGTCGTGGAGGTGTTTTGTGATGTGACTGATAAGGGGGCTGTCGAAGATCAGACTGGCTGCGGCGTTCTGGACAGTCTGGAGTTTACGAAGGAGTATCTTGTTGATTCCGGTGAGAGATGAGTCTAGTATGATGCCGAGGTTTCGCGCGTGGTCCGTCAGGGTGGGGGTCTTTCTGAGGGCGGGGGGCCACCAGGAGTCATCCCATGTGGAGGGGGTGGAGCCAAGGATGAGGACTTCTGTTTTCTCTGAGTTGAGTTTCAGGCAGCTGTTCTTCATCCAGGTGGGGACGGCTTTCATCCCTTCTTGGAAGTTGTGTTTGATGATGATGGGTTCATTGGTGAGGGAGAGGATATGCTGGGTGTCGTCAGCGTAGGAGACGATGCTGAGCCCGTAGTTCCTGATGATGTTTGTGAGGGGGGCCATGTAGACATTGAAGAGGGTGGGGCTGAGGGAGGAGCCCTGGGGCACTCCACAGTAGGTCTCTGTCAGTTCCGAGAGGTGAGGAGGGAGTCTGACCTGCTAAGTTCTGCCGCTGAGGAAGGAGCATGTCCAGTCGAGGGCCTTGCTGAGGATGCCAGTATCGTGGAGTCTGGTGGCTGGGGTGCAGTGAGAGACTGTGTCGAAGGCAGCCGAGAGGTCCAGGATGATGAGGGCTGCTGTTTTGCCCTGGTTGCCCACTCCACTCCACTTTACGCCACTCCACTCTGTCACTCAAGTGTACGCTATTCCACTCTACTCCACTCACTTCTACGCCACTCTATGGTACTGCAGTCTACTACATTTCACTCTAGGCCACTCCACTCTACGCCACAACACTCTAAGTGGTTCCACTGTACGCCACTACAATATACGCCAGTCCGCTCTACAGCACTCTACGTCACTCCACTGTATGCTATTTCTTTTTCTGGCAGTCCAGACTACGCAACTTCACTCTACGTTATTCCACTCTATGTCACTCCACTCTATACCACTAAACTGTACACCACTCCACTCTAAGCCACTACACTCTATGCCACTCCACTCTACACCACTCAACTCTACACTTTTTAACTGTACACCAGTCTACTGTACACCACTGCACTGTTCTCCACTCCCCTATATGCAGCTCCACTCTATGACGCTGTACGAAACTCTATTCCACTCCATGCAACTCCCTCTATGCCACTCCACCCCAGTTTACCACACTCTACTTTATGCCACACTACTTCACTCAACACCAGTCCCCCACTCTAAACCGTTCCACTCTACACCACTCCAGTCTATGCACCTCCACTTTATGCTATTCTACTCAATGCCACTTCACTCTACACCGCTTTATGCCACTCCACTCTATGGTTTTCCACTTTATGCCACACCGCACATCGCCAATCCACTCTACGCTACTCAACTCTATGCCACTCCACTCTACACCACTCTATGCCACTGAACTATACGCCACTCCACTTTGTGCCACTCCACTCTACGGGGAGTGGGGACACGCTGCCCTCCTTCTGTTGTTTGTTGAATACGGCCCCAGGGATAGGGTCCCTTGAGCCTTATAAGGAAGAGTCCACACAGACCCCCTCCCCTTTGTTTATGATTTCAGCCCCAGTGGAGAGGCCTAACAAGGCTTAAGGAGGGACACTGGGTGCCCCCTCCTCTTAATTAACGCATTTCTCAGGGAAATTGGGTACCCTGGGCTGCCATCGGCATGGTAGAGGGGGGCACGTCCCCCCCTCCCATTATTTAGGATACCCAGCGTCGGGGTATGGGGTCCCCAAGGCCCAAACTGGGCTTGGGGAAGGGGGCCCTATTCATAGCCTCTTCCCCAAATATTTAAATTAAAAAAATGGCGGGACACTTTTTTTTAATGCAATCACCCTTTTCTTGTCAATTTTAAATCTCCGTCTGTGTACCCCCACACGGCCTAGGAGAGTAGGGTATCCCTACCCTGCACCCTTATATTTTTTTACTTTTACCATTCAGTGCGAGTCCTGTAATGGTTGCCAGTAAAATGTTTCTCATGTTGCTGGCACCGCTATTCCTGCAGGAGTCTGACTCCTGTGGAAGCAAATTGGCCTGAGGATAGAAAAGCTCACTGGTCCAATCAGAAGGCTCTATTTTTTCAAATTGGGTTTGATGGGAAGTAAAGGAATGCTTAGTCAGGCATTCTATTTTTTTGCTTCTAAAATGGCCTTTTTGATAGAGACCCAACTAATAAATGATATTTGGTCTCTTCTTTATTTTTCCTTGCTTCAAGACAGTTCACCACCACAGACCTCCCAAATGCCCTACAGAACTGAAGCAGCCTCCACTCTGCCATTCCTGCTGGTGCTGTTGGTAAGCAATGTTGAATATTTTCATGCTTTTAAACTAGTATGCATTAGGGTCTTCTGTATTTTCTCTAACTTCCCCCATCTACTTTAGTGTTTTCTCTTATATTTCCCCAGATTCCACCACTGATTTTCTCTTGTCTACAGCTTTCTTGCCTCTGCATTTTTTAGTAACCTTTTCTTCTCCTCTCTTTTACATACCTAGTCTTGTAATGACAGAAGATTGGTGGTAATGTAAAGAGAAACACAGGCCTATATATTCACAACATGTAGGGTGACAGAAGGCTTTATTGAGTGAACAGTCCACAGTACAAGCACAGAGACCGTTATCATGGACCCCAACAGGATTCCATGTCATACAAGGTTTGATGTCATGACAGCGCAGCATGGCAGAATACCACCATACATCCTTTCTGTTTCCTTCCAACCCTTCCTTTTTTTCGGATCCTTTCAGAACGCTGTCCCTACATTACAAAAAAATATTATATAGCGTTGAATGGATGATTGCTTACTTGGTACATTAACACTATCAAAGTGATACTTTCGATAGCAGATAATCCAGTAATTTGCTTTTGCAAAATAATGTGATGGTTACAGGTGTTTCAATATGTGTGTTATGTTTTGTCTAGGACTGGAAGTACTCCAGGCACCTGTGGAGTAGAGCAGAGACCACCATCCAGTGGAGGGTGAAGGAGTGGCTGCTGGAACAAGTGGTAAGTCGCTTTACTTTCTTAATGACAACTACTCCATTTGTTAAGGTATTCCTCCCTGTCTTCCAAGCCCACTTAGCAATCCTTGTATAAAAAACCATCACCACCAGCACAGGCAGCTGAGATCCACAGCCATTCAAGCCACTCCCCAACCACCACTACTACACCACGGACTATGCCCTCCTGCAGCAAATAGTGTGGGGCCTGGAGGAGATAAAGTGTGGCCAGCAGGAACTTTTGCACTGGACGGAGGCCTTTTTTGTGTGAGGGGGGAGTTGTGGGAGGTGAGGTTGGGAAGGACAATCGGGACAGGGTGCTTTCGGGGTATGTTCGGTTTGGGTGACGGGGTGGGCCTGTTGTTGGAGAGGGTGGGACTTTTATATTTTTTTGCTAAATTAGATCAATGGGTTTTCGTTTGCAATCATGAATATCTGTCTTTGCATTACTGGTTAGAAGAATAGCATCAAACACAGTTAAAGAGGAAGCGCTAGCAACACAGTGACGACAGAGGCAGTACTTCTCCGCATTTGTCCCATCCCAAACCAGTTGTCCAGCTGTGTCCATCACTTTCCCATTTCATGTTTTTAATATTTCGCTAACTGATCTCACTTTCCATGTTAACTACTCTACCTTATCTTATTCATTCCAGAACACCCCAGAAAACAGTGCTGTAAAACAGAATTGAAGTGACCATACACAACCCTCCCACCCTTGCTTGATGAGGCTGAGCAGAACCCACCCTCCCAGTGCCAGTAATATTTGTATACTATTTACTGCCCATGCCCTACCCTGGACGGAGATTCAAAATTGACAATCTGGTGAGGTTAATTAGTGCATCATAGCCACTAACAAGACTAAAAGAAAACAGAATGAGTGGAAAATCCAAGAACTAGACTACCATGATAAAACAACAGTTACGAACATAGTGCTGAGTTACTTATTAATGAACCCCCCCATGTCTCAGTAGGAGTAAGGAGGCCTCAGTAGAAGGTTACTTCAGCAGAATACATTGGGCATCGATTGTGGGAAAAAGATGCACACTACCTATCCTTGGACAGATATCGTTGCAATTAAGTCTCTGCACTATGATATCCCTTTTATTACAGGGTAGGATGGGTGGTTGTGGCAAATGTCAATTTTGGTTCTAGCCACCTCTTGTAACAGATGGCGTCACTTTCAACACATCCTACCCACCTAGTGTGAGATCTGTTGATGGGTGAAATTAACACACAACTCAACTGACCACGAAGGGAACATGGCAGCCGCGAGGTAAACGGTCGCAGACCGCCGGGAAAGGGAGTCGAGCTGCCGAGGGTGTGAGCACTACCCCGCCCTCCCCAACCCCCTGCTACCCCCCATCCGTGTCTAGAATGATGGCCCGATCTTAAAATTGGAGAAAAAAAAATTGCAATTTGATACCTGTGGCTTTTTGTGGCATTGCGGATGCAGCCGCGTCGAGCAACCCCGGGGAGCGGGAGCAGGTTCAGGCGAAGCAAGAGAGGCTCTGGTGTGGGAGAGGGCTGCAGGACTGTTACGTCGCCTACGAATGGCACGAGCCTTGAGGGGCAGAGTCAGCACAAGCTCCCTGGAGGAGCCTACGGAGGAAACGAGCAGCAGGAGAGGGGGTTTTGCCAAAGCCTGCAGGGTCACAGGCCCCCAGCATGACAAGGAAGGCTGGAAGGGCAGGATAGGAGGTCCGCCAACGCTATATTATCCCCCTATGGTGAAGGAGAGTTTACCGTCTTCAGAGAAAGCTGGTGCAATTCCTTATAGGATATCAAGGTACACTCTACGCACTAGGACCCTCGGGACTCTCAGGAAGTCGACTGGGGTAAGTCTGGATTTTAAATTACCCTCAGCCACGGTGGTCTCCTGTGATATAAGTACTAGTAAAGTTGGGGGGCCTGTTCCCACCAAGCTAGCGAGGGCATGGAAATTCGTAAGGCAGCCGTGGAAGAACCCACGCGGAAGGGGGAAAAAAATCTCACCCCTACAAGTTAAGGTCACTCCATCCCTTAAATCATATTATAAAGTCTTGACCCACGCCATGGCATCTGGGGAGACGGGTGGAAAAATAGTGGCGGAGTCCTAGAAGTCGCAGAAAGAGCCTGAGATGGTGGGGGTTAATATTACGACGCCTGAAATTAATGTAGGCCAGGAGGCTAAAAGAGGTGTGGAAGCAGAAAAGAGATATGGAGTAGACAAGATACCTTTCCAGATATCAATGCAGAATAGTTTCAGCGTTCTGGCATCTGGAGATGATGAGGTGGGCGAGGAGGGGCTGCAACATGTTGATGAAAGCTGCATAGCAAGGGGCCCAGAATTTACAACCAGAAGTGTCGCTGGCCCCTCTGAACCCGCTGGCCCAATAAGAACCCCCATTGGCCTCGCTGGCCCAACTAGTAGTCCCGTTGGCCTCCATTCTTCTTGATATTAAGGAGGAACTGAAAAGTAGGTTTAAAACATCAGAAGCCAAACAAGCTGACATCCAAGCTTCCTGCATGGCACTCGCACAAAAACTAGACGACCTCGCGTCACGGACAGGGATGTTAGAGGAGGAAGTAGGCTTGATGAGGAAAGACATTACCAAAAATACTGAAGGCCTAGATGCATTGGTGAAAGAAAATTCAGGTCTTAAGGAAGACCTGGAAAGAATTTAAAACCATTCGAGGAGAAATAATCTGAGGATTTTAAATATCCCAGAAGCGGAGTAGGGGACGAATATCAAAGCTTTGGTAATTAAACTGCTAAAAGAGACGGTTCTGAAAGATAGACCTGACATCAACTTGAACCATGAAATACAGTGGATACATCGGGATCCCTTTAAGCGGAACCTACAGCGGCAGAAGCCAAGGAAAATATTGGCAAACTTTCTTTCATATACAGTCACAGAAACCATCCTGAAGGCAGCATTGAGAAATGGTCCATACGCTGTCCAAAACTTCACGTTTACTATCAGGTCGGATGTATGCCGTGCAACGGACCAGAAGCAATGGGAGCTGGGTAAAAGAATGAAGGAGTTAAATAAACTTGGAGTCAAAGCCCAATTGAAATTCCCAGCGATGCTTCGTGTCATGTGGAACAATCAGATGCGCAATTTACGGACAACAGAAGAAGCAGATAGTCTGATAGATAGTATAAGAAAGGGTGGGGTATCTTGAGCAAGAGTCCTAATTTGAATTTGAAAATAAGGATGAGGCGGGCGAGGGGGGGTGGGAAGGGGGAGGCCCAGTTTATATATTTTTTGGTTTAATGAGGTGAGCTCCCTCTCTCTGGTGGTCCAACAGGCTCCATGCCTGATAGTCAAGGGAGGGTTTCTATGGGAGGGATAGAGGGTAAGCGGGAGGAGGGCAGGACACTGGGTGGGGTGCAGTGGGAAAAAAATATATATATATTAAGTCCTCAAGATTTATATTGTCTTGGTCCACTTTTAAAATAGAGTATCTGAGATCCCCAGGTCTTATAAAATTGGCTCAAATCAAGACAAATGGGTGGGGATGATAATAAGCTACAAATTTCAACCTGGAATGTAAATGGCCTCAGATCAAAAATTAGACAGAGACTGGTGATGAAGTACTTAGATGACTCTAAAGCCCAGGTTATTATTCTACAAGAGACCCACCTAATGGCGAGTGAAAGCAGGGGGTTATATGTAAAACAAAGATGGGTCAAAAGCTACGTAGTATCTGATCAATCAGAATATTGTAAGGGTGTTGCAATACTTATTAGGAGGGGGTCAGCGGTTGAGCTGATTTCCTCCAAAACTGATGGTTCAGGCAGGTGGGTTTTAGCAACTCTTAAATGCTCTAGTACAGAGTATGTCTGTGCTGGTTTTTACGGTCCAAATGTGGACGACTCCCAGTATATTGTGGATCTACAACTGACATTAGTCAGGGTAACCACGCCTATAATAATAGGGGGCGACTTTAACACCCTTTTAGATCCTACATTGGACAGGTCCATTAGCAGGAGGGGAACCCAAGCCCAAGCACCAAAGACTAGACAGGCCTTCAAGCATATGATACATGAAATGGGATTGGTCGACACTTGGAGATACTTAATGAAGGATAAGCGAGGCTACACTTTCCATAGCAAAAAGTACAACCATTTTTCAAGACTGGATTATTTGCTAGTGGACAGAGTATGGGCTGGGAAATTAAAAGAGGTCCATATATCACCACAACATATTTCCGACCACGCTGTGGTCAGTGTTACACTAATGGGAATTAGAGCAAGGCATAATGTGAGATGGACATTGAAAAGATCTATCTTATTAGACCCTGATGTCTCCATCCTTTTAAAAAAAAACAACTATAGAGTTCTTCCAGGATAATGTCCATTCGGCCTCCATTGGAGTTATCTGGGATACTTTTAAGGCTTATGCATGAGGAGTCCTACAAAGTCAGGTCTTGTTTAAGAACAAGGTGGATAGGGCCGAGCTGAGGAAATTGGAGGGGGAAATCGGGACATTAGAAATCAAGATGCAGCAAGGGACACAGAATATACAAAACAGAAATGAGGTCCTAAAACAGTTGGAGGAAGCCAGAGTACGGGATGCACACAGCATTTTGAATATGGCGAAAAAGCTGGAGCACTGTTAGCATGGAAGTCGAGGGCAGAGAGGGTGCGAAATCACAACGGGGAGCTGGTCATCAACCCCCGAAGGCGACATTACAAACAAGGATGAGGAAATACAGGCCAGTTTGGTCTCACTCTTCTCTCAACTATATGCGGAAGAAGAGCGCTCTGATGATGAGAGCCTAAAGTGTTGGCTAAATAACGTAGGTCTCCCCGTTTTAACAATAGAGGGTAGGAAGAGTATAGATACTTCAATTACAGAGGAGGAAATAAGAGAGCAGCTCTTGCATATGAGGAACGGAAAGGCGGCAGGTCCAGACTCATTACCGGCCAAGGTATACAAGCTAATAGCAGATGAAATAGTGCCGGAAATGAAGTCACTCTTTAATTCAGTTTATAAGGGGGAAGAGCCGATCCCAAATTCTTGTAGAGAGGCCACAATTACTTTGATTTTAAAACCCGCGAAGGACCCGAGGAAGGCTGATTCATATCGGCCAATCTCCTTGTTGAATGTAGATCATAAAATCTATACTGGTATTTTGGCAAGGAGATTGGCAAAGGTGGCTCCCCAACTGATACATATCGACCAGAAAGGCTTTGTCCCAAAGAGACAAATACAAGAACTTACAACTTACATTGTCATTAATCGGGACTATAGACCTAGCAGTCGCACGTTAGATTCCCTTGGCGGTGATCACTATAGACGCCTCCAAGGCTTTCGACCGCGTCAGTTGGGTGTTTCTTTGGGCAGTTCTGGGTACAATGGGCTTTAGTGTTGACTTTGTTATGGCAATCCGAAAACTATATGAGTGCCCCACGGCTAAAATCCTCCTGAATGGCTCCCTGACGAAGAGTTTCAATATCTATAGAGGGACGAGGCAGGGTTGCCCACAGTCGCCCCTCCTCTTTGACTTATATATCGAACCCCTGGCGCCCATATTGAGAAATGACGATCAGATCACCCCCATTTATCTACTCCCTTCACGCAGTAAAATCGCTTTGTATGCTGATGATTTGATAATTTACACCTCTGACCCGGCCCGTACACTACCTAGGGTGGAACAACTGACAAAAGAATATGGGGCTTTTTCTGGATACTCAGTGAATTTATCAAAGACGGAGGTAATGTGTTGGAATATGGAGGATTGGAGAGATGAAATATCTAGGGATAGTTATAGTCGAAAAAATTGATGAGATCCTGTTGCGTAATTTGAAGAGGGTTGCCAAGGAGGTCGACAAGTCATTATTCAGATGGAAGAACTTACCTCTGACTATCTATGGGAGGGTCAACTTAGTAAAAATGTCTATTCTTCCGAAGCTAACATATCTCTTAAATTGCATTCCACTCAATTTCCCCAAGGAAGAAATTAACAAAATACAGGGGAAAATAACTAGTTTTATCTGGGCATCTCTTGGGGCACGGCTCTCCTGGAAAAAGTTAAGGCGTAGCCTCAAAAAAGGTGGGTTAGCTTTGCCGGACCTTAGGCTCTATTGCAAGGTCATTTCAATTTAAAAACTTCCGTAGGCTTATTGGGGAGCCCGATTGTTCCACCTGGGGTTTAATATTGGGGGAAATGACTAAAGAGTTTGGTCCAGCAGCTTTCCTATATAAATTTGGGGCCCAAAAATTCTTTTAAAAAGTAAGGCTAAAGGTGTTGAAAACGGCATTGAGTCTTTGGCTTGGAGTACGGAAGTTACTAAACATTGGCTATTTTTCAGAATTTGCTCCAATCTGGGAATCCCCAGGGACGCCGGAATGCTTAAAAGATGCTCTGAGTTTTCCCTTAAAGCAAGTAGGGATATCTAAGTGGGGAGATTTGATATCAACAGTAGGCGTGCTACCCTGGGAGGTATTGAGAGCTAAGACGGGCAATAGACTCTCTAGGTTTAAGTACTTGCAGCTTACTTCATGGTTTTCAACTGCCTCCCAGGAAGTAGGGGGGCTATGGGACTTTGAGGTTTCACTCCAGGAAGTCAGCCCGAAAGCTAAAGAAGTGGCAAAGTGGTATGGACCATTCCTGGAGGCAGAGGAAGGGAAATTGAAGGCCCCCTATGAGATCTGGACAGATACACTCCAGGAAGAAAACATACAATGTCTTTGGACAGAGTCATTGAAATTATTATATGCTATAGTAACATCTGCAAACTTTAAACGTCATCATTTTTTTTGTTATTAACAGGCTGTATTGGACTCCTCAAAGATTGGCTAAGTTTGTGTCACAGCCGGTCCCCAGATGTAAGAGATGTAATCTCCTAAGAGCTAACGATGTACATGTTTTCTTTACATGCCCAGTGATAAAATAATTTTGGAAGACTGTGGAAGCCACCATGAGGGACATTTTAGAAGAACATGTAGTCTTGATGGAGGCCCTGGTACTTTTGGGGGTAGATAGTGCTACGCAAAACTCCTTAAACAGTAAGCAAAGGTGTTTAGTATTTTACTTGTTGCTCTTGGCCAGGCGGGAGATCTGTAAACGTTGGCTAGATCCTACTCCTCCTCACCCCACGGGGTGGTTAAGTGTAGTTAAGTGGACAAGCAATATGGACATCAAATGCAGCTCACGACGGTCAAGAGAAATTTGGGAGGATTTTCTTAAGTGGACAGGTTAGTACTTAGGATAATGCCCAGGGCGGGTGGAAACATCTATACATCGTCCCATGATTACACCAGGTCATGGACCCGAGGGTGGGTTTTTGCCCCCCCCCCCCGTGATAAGACCAGAGCCTGGAAGGTTCAGGGCGAGAAATTGTAATGGACCACAAGATGGACCGAGGGTGTTTAAAAAGGTCCAAGAGTTGCAGTCGCCATGGTGATATGAGGACTTAAGAAAATGGAAAGGAATAAAAAACAACTCAACTGACCACACAACCTGGTGGAAAAGGGTTCGGGTTTTATGAATGGATATGCAGGGGGAAATAGGGAAAAGTGAGAGATAGACAAACACAACATTCATCAAGTGAATGAGCCCATCACATCTGTTGGGGAAGGAAGGCGACAGTTCAGTTATCAAAAGCACTGTCCTCCAGCCCCCAAACCCCCAAGTTATCTAATCAATTTGTTACTTATGACTTGAAAAATACAAAATGGGGAGGACCCACAACTCAAAAAATAGTGATAGTTATGAAAAGAAAAATAATACTGTATACAAATGGATGGCACATCAGCATTCTTCTGGCATTGTCCATCTTGGGTGCTGGGCTGAACTGCAAAGCAGGAGCGCTATAGAATATTCTTTTTATAGACGAGATGTCCTGTGGAATGTAAAAATAAAATGGCAATATTGGAAAGTCAACATAAGCATTATGGTGTCTGAGAAGCAAGAGGGCATAGGCTGGTGCAGTGGTGTACTATTATCTAAGAAGTGAGAAGAACCAATCTCGTACCACCAATCACATACAACTAGTTTCATGTAACAGGCTGATCACTTTAATAATAACAAAGTGTTGCTGTATGCAGTAAAGCAGACCACCAGTTGATCACTTAATTACAGTTTGCCATTTGAGTTACTACTCTACATATTCCTACTCAATACACCTCTGAAGTCCACAGGGGTAGGACCCTTTGAGTCCTCTTGTTTCTCATTAAAGAAGATACTAGGCAATGGTCTTTCTTCTTGTCATTGTTAACGGTACTTTTTAAGATTTATTTCAGCCGAAAGATATAGACCTGCAGTGTTGACAAGGAAATGAAAAGAATTTGTGGAGTAGTAATTTTAGTTTAGTCTTGGTAAATAAACTGACTGGATCCAGAAAAACCTACAGATGAATGACTTAAATTAAAAAAAAGAAAATGGAAAGTATATATCCCATTATGTGAAAGGCAAGTACTGATGCAGAATGATCCCCCAAACAATATATTATCAAGTGCAGCTTACCAGACCCTCCCATCCACCACAACATGATGGATCATTTATTTGGTAATTCTCATTAGTGCAAGTAAGGTACTTGTTCCACATGTATGGTTCCCCGTATGTTTCTGCCTTCTCAATGGAAGCGATCCACAATATAGGGCAGTCTCAGGTTCTAAATCTTCTTCACGGGCAACCCAGCAAAGGGATGAAAGAAAGGATACGGACAGGAGACATCTTGTTCTTTAACTTCTTTTTAGGATACAGAGGCTTTCTATTTCAGCAGACAGTCACCATTTGCTCATTTCAAAGTCAATGGTTGAACCGAAGGTTGAATTCGTCTTTCTTGGCTCTTACCACTCAGCCAGCCTGGGCCAAATAAGTGCTGTGTCCTCCTTGATTGACTATGTGTGCCAGGCACACTAGACCACTCTATTTTAATGTATCCTTTACAGTAGGAGGTGTAAGTAAGCTGTATGCCAAATATAAATTATGTATGAATGTTTTTAAGCAGCCCTTCAATATGTAGCTTCTGTTCTATTAGTTTGGAAAGTAGATTTTGTCCTCAAACTCAGGGGTATCTTCTGGAGGATAATCACTTTCCATGCTTGAGATATCATACCAATTGCCCTTGTCATCCTCATTTGTTTCAAGAGCACTACAATCCTCTGGAATTAAGTGTTTGTTCATTTTGATCACCACCTGTCTCTCCACATTTTAAGGTGAGAGACTGGCCCGTGTGACTGTAATCCTGCCCCATCTGCACTGAAAGCATGCTCCAAAGAAACATTGACTACTGGACATGCCAGCCTGCTGAGCTCTGTCCACTGTTCCCTCTTGCCATACCAATAGATCAATGGGTCTTGACCCTGCTACAGCGCTGTTTGGTCATCCTGGTAGTCTTGGACCATCTTCTGAATTCATTACCCCAACATGAAAGAGGCGACCCATAAAGGGTTTGTATCACTACTTAACCTAAAGATAACCTATCCCTCCTGATCTCAACAACCGTTTGGAGTTTTTATAGTACTCTCACCCTCAGGCAAAGGCATGCTTCATCATTGAGTCCTCATGTAGGGACCTATTTTCCCTAGACAGATTCTACCTTGTAAGCACAAGGGAGCTCTTTGATTTAATGGGAGGGATCCTAGAGTTAAAGTTACCCAAGGAGTCTCATAACGTTTATGTGAAAGGCCACTCCTTGGTAGGATTAAAAACAAGGTAGGACGCCAAATGAGAGATTATGTCCTGGGCGTTAGTGAGTCAGCATGTTTCCGCCACCTCGTTGCCTCTGTCGTGTAGTTTACATCAGGATCTTCTATGATGGATCCCTTATACTTTCACACTTATTTGGCCTATTGATATAGTGAACTACCAACCTTTTTGGTGGTCAATCATCCACGCATGCCGGCCATTCATGCAGGCATACATACAAATACAGACCTATATTGGGGTCTCATTCATGAGTATACTACATTGAGGCATCTGCAGATTTAAGAGAGAAAGGTTGGTAAGTACCACACAGGTCATGTGTTAACGTGTCACAACAGACTCTATGTGATGTGCCCATGGATAAAGCATATTGTGGTAAAACCCAGTTATGCCTTATGATCCACAGACTTCGAAAGGAAAAGAAAAGCGTGCCCAAAAGAAAACTGACACGTGACAAAAAGAAAACGAAAACTATCACCTGTACTGTCATTAAAGGCAGTGAGCATATATTTGTGTAAGTACACCTGCATACGTTCTAATGCAGTCTCTTATGTGATAAGAACACAATGATTCCCTAAAGTCCTACTTACTTGAAATTCCAGTTGACTAAGCCACATGAGGTTGGGGAGGCTGGTGGTCCCTGAAGTCACAAATTGAAATTCTAAAAGTAGAAAGACAGGTGAATTTGTTCAAACTTATAAGAAAGGAGGGCTCTTTGCAGATGCCCCCATGTTTTGCCCCATTTGGACTACTAGATGCTATTTTTCTACTCTGACAGAGCATTGGAGCCTGCTAACCAGGTCCCAGTGCCAGTGCTCTTTCCCTAAAACTGATATATGTGAATTGGCAATCCCAATTGACAAGGACTTTACCCCCCTCTTACAAGTTCCTAGTATATGGTACCAGTGGTACCCAGGGCAAAGGTGGTGAAGGGGTCCCCAGGGCTGCAGCTCGGACTTGTGCCACCCTGTGTGACCTAAGCAACCTACTGACATCAGGCCTGCCATTGCAGACTGCAGAAGCAGTTCAAACTGCTCGAACTGGACTGTGCCTTCACCATGTGTGGCACATTCAATACACTATTTTTAATAAGTCAGGCACCCCTAAGGAAGGCCTCCTAAGCCCAGGGGGCAGGGTGCAGCATATTAAAGATGAGGACATATAAGCGCAAGCCTATATGTCACTATAGTAGCGTTCCCCATTGGAAAGTACTATAAGTATTAGCGGTCCATAGGACAACATGGGCTGCCAATCGGGCATTTTCGAAGTTGGCAGCCCCATTATGGTACAGCCAAAATATGTAATGTTTGCTATTAAACAACGTTCCTTCTCACCCCTGATATGAATCTCGTGCCCTGGGTGACATGGCATGCACCCAGGTGGCGACCTTAGAGGCTGCCCACCTGGCTGCCCCAGCATCTCTGTACTCTGGCTGACCAGCCATGTTTCCCGAGCCTACTGCCATCAAGACAGGATTCTGACCTCCTGTCAGGCAGTGTGATCACTTCCAGGAGTCAGGAACAAAGGCTTGGGCAGGAAGGAGGTCGGACCTCCCTCCTCCCAAGCAGGCTAGTGAGGTGGCACATCAAGGCAGTGAGTTTCAATGGCTGCACTGCCAGTTTTTCAGAAACTCCACGGAATTCCATTGAGTGAAACTCCGCAAGCTCTGCCCAGGCCTAGTTGCCATCCAGGAGTAAACTCTGGTCACTCTCATGAATCTTGTTTTGGGTTAATCAGCTTTGGAGTCCTGCCTGCTGTGACAGACATCTTTAGAAGGAAGGATGAAGAGGAGAGATGTCCATATCAAAGAAGCAGAACCCCCACATAAAACTTTAAATGCCCAGACCCTAAACCACTTTGGTGTGTTTGGAAAAGAACTATAAGTATGGGAGTTTGAGACCCCATACTTTGTCATCTGCCAAGCAGCCAGCCAGGCTGCATTGAGGAGGGGATGCTCTGCAAGGCTCTGCAAGGCTTCTACCTGTGACTGCTAGTCTCTCTAGTCTCTCTACTGAGTGAGGGCAAATCACCCATGGAAACCAAAACCACAGGTCCTGGAATCTGGAGCACCAGTACCAGTCCGCTCGCCAAGACTGGTGATCCCATGAGGGAGAGTAGCGTGTTGGAGGAAGTGAGTACAGGAGGGGATCCCAGATGTTTGAGGCTCCTGAGTGAGGTGTGAGGAGCTGTGCTGCACCGATCGGGCCTTTGCCCCTGTGCCGTGTTGTACAGTTTGGTGACCCCATATGCCCGGAGGTGCAACTGTGCACCAAAGGACAGTGCCACATCAATCGGTCCATTGCCTGTGTGCCACATTGTGAAGTTTGGCGATCCCCGTATGGCAGAAAGAGCCGCTGAGCACCAAGGACAGTGTTACGTCAAACAAGCAGTTGCCGGTGTCTAGTGTTGTGAAGTTTGGTGACCCCGTAGGCCAGGAGGGGCCGCCATGTGCTAAGAAACTGTGCAGCATCAACCGGGCTGTCACCAATGTACGGGAAGTTGCTGCAATCCCATATGCCAGGAGGGGCCACAGGAAAGGCAAACGGAGGCCAGAGTGACCCAACATTGTGGTTCGTCAGAGTTACCCACATGCCAGGAGGGGCTGTTCGAAGCACTGGGGCTGGAGGGCCCGGTCATTTACCCTTACCCAAAAATGCTGCTACAACCAAGCCAAGGGAGGCTTTGTGTCTGAGGTGGCAAAAGGACAGAGGAGACGCCGTTAGAGCCCCTGCCGGTGCAAGGACACTGCCCCCATCCCCGAGCATGGAAAAACAAAAGACTTACTGCGTGTGACTGGAGCCGGGGCAACTCTGATCATCAGGACGCTGGTAAGCGCAGCTCAGGAAGGAGAGCCAACACCTGCCAGGAGCTGTTCATGCAGCCCAGCTTTGCCGATCCAGGCTAGGACTGTACTGCACCACTGCTAGGGCTCATACAGCCAAAGCGGGTAAGCTACCTTTTCTGAGGCCCTCTGGTTTGCTATAGCATACCGTCCAAGAGCGGAGATACCCCTTTGGGGTGATTCGGGCGCTATAGAAATTAATAAATTCACAAATTCAGAAATTCTAAGAACTGGGCCTACCAGGCCCCCGGGAGATATACCATCTTTGGTTTTTGGAGCCCCCACTTGACTCTAAGTGACTACACCTTATTGACTGAGTACAAGAGGGGGAAACCCCGTGAACAAGGCCAAGTAGTTTACATTCCCTGGATGTTGCCGCTTGTGAATAGGGAATAACAGCACACCCGTACATGGGAACTGGGAAGCCCGGGGTGGGGGGTGGCCTGACAACTACTAGTGTGCCTACCTCTAGGGGGACTGTTTTATTGTTTTTTGAATGTTGTTTACCCTTGCGTGTGTAGAATTAGAATTAAAATACTACTTTAATACAAAATAAGAATTTGACTGGACATTGATTTATTATGCGCACTGTGTGCACGTTGAGTTATGAGTCGGGTTCACTGATCTGTATCCACACTTCCCTCAGAGGGAGCCTTGACTGCTTGTGCTGTGCTACTAATAAGAGTCAGGTGCAGAAGGAGGTTCTTGACCTGATTGAGGGGATCCATAGTAGGGTGGGCCCTGCAACTTCCGGAGTAAACCACCTCGGTTAGGCCCAGTAACCCCTGCTTGCCCAGTGGCCCTCTGAACTTCTGACATAAGCAATCTAGTTTATCCGTCACCTGTTATACTTATTCTTGTTATTTCAACAAGGGAAGTATGACATTCTGTGTCTGTAGGCTGCCTAATAAACAAGAGTATAAACACTAATATAGAAGTCTTTACAATATGATTCCAGTATCGTTTTTAAATGAAACAATGTTTTTTTGTTACAACAGATATGCCTTATATTCTGAGTTCTGCAGGGTAATAATAGTCTGTTAACCCAGGGCTATAGTGTTCCCTACAAGATGTAATCATTTAATTATTCTTTATGAGTGCAAAGTCGGTAAATCCAACATTGATACTTGGAAATAGCTGTTCAATCACCACCCATCTTAGATCCTTTACAGTGTGTGCCTTCAGAATAAAATAATTGCTCATTTTTGTAGTACTCTAATTGCATCTCATTTACTGTGAAATACGCACCTTAACTTTGCACATGGTCATACCGATATACCTAAGACCGCAAGGCATGTGATCATATAAGCTGCCCGTTTCAAGTTACAATGTGTGTGTTTAAGTTTTCACCATCTTTTCATCCCTAAATCAAGGGTATTGGTGGGACCTAGGAGATCACAGCCGGTTCATTGCCCACATGGGAAGCGTCCCACTATTCTTGGCAAGTCCCACAGAGTGGCATGCTAAAATTCACTCTTAACTGCTGGCAGTCTCTGGTATGGACCAGACTGTCTCGAAGGCTAGCACCTCTTCTAGTTGAGAATAATGGCTTATCCCACATCTATGACCCTGTATTATATATGTACCAATTTCTGTTTATAATTTTCTTAACGTAGTTCGAATCTATATTTTAGGTGGTTACACCAAACAGGGTTCAGTTGTCACTCTCTGGGTGGTTTCGAGAAGAGCATCTTTATTTTGATTCCTAGCTCTCTTTCTTGATCTATCAATCACCTTCTCTGGCTAACCCCTCATGCTCAACTTGTCTGTCAGAGAGTCTGACTAACTTTTAAAATCCTCTATTTGGCTAAAATTCTTCCATAACTGCAGGAACTGTCAGTAAGGGAGGTTTTCCCTAAGTGATTTGGGGTGTAAACTGTCATATCTTAAAAGGTTTTTCTTGTGGGTGAGTTTATTATACGTTTCTATAATAAGAGAGCCCTAATATGGTAGTATAGTCCTCACATCCTGGAAAACAAGGTACCTATTGCTTGAAGTGTGTGTAGTGTAAACCTAAGATTTGTATCATAGTTGTTTAGCTAATGCACAAAACATGTAGCTGATGAATCCTTACCTTCCCAGACAATCAAGACATCATTTATATATCTTTTCCAGACAATTGTTTTTTGTCTGTGTGGGTTGGTATCATTGTGAACAAATTTGGTCTTGAAATTATGCACTTACAGACCAGTCAATCTAGGGGCAAAAGTACTGCCCATAGATGTTCCAAGAGACTGTGAGTACAATGTGCCCTCAAGCTCCTAAAACATTTTGTTAGTGCCAACTTAGCACATTCCGAGACGAAATGACATGGAGGTCGATAGTCCCAGTTGTCTGCAAAGAGTATGTCCTCTAAGGCTCTCAATGTTTCTAATTGTGGAAGGCTAGTATCTTCAGACTTGTCACTGGTGCTGCCGCTTGCAAAGCCTGTGTCTCTGCACTTGACTTAAGTCCTGCTGAATGAAACCAGCCCATTGCAGAGGATGGCTGAGAACTTGAAGCCGTTGCTGCTGTGGGTTTTGGAGTAGCTGGTGATGGTGCTGGATGCTGCTGCAGAGACAGCGAGCCAACAGCACCACCCTGTGTGGAGGTTGCGGCTGCACTTGAGAACTTCTTCCCCGGACTTGAATTTGTTTTTGTTCTAGTTCTAGATCAATCTCTTTACTAATGGTCCAAGTCTTGTAAACTATGACATGTTTCAGTAAAAGCGATGAGAGTGCTCTGCTTTTTTGTATTGTGGATTGAGTATCGTGGCACAGATGTAGTGTATGGAGAACACAATCTTTTTCTGCAGCTTTTGATAAGTTTCAATCAAAGGATTAAGCTATCCCAGAAAAGCTGCTTCTCCATTGAGACTGGTGAACATTTGTTCCACCTTTTTCAACTGATCCTGTAACAGATTCAACAATGGGATTGCTTGATACAAGGAAACGTCTTTCTTGCTGTGACTTCCTGTTTCATAATCTCAAAAGGAAGTAGCATTTTTATCAGGCACTCCAGTAGCCATTTGTCCACCTCCATTTTCATGGCTTTGGCAGTTGTGTCCCCTCTCCTTTAAATTACATTATTGTTGATAGACTTGTACTGCTCAAACAGGTGTTTGTAGTAGGAGCATGTTTTAGGTTGAGTTCTAACATGTTGGAACCAACTATACGAGGGCGTTTACAGGTAGTTTATTAGCACACCTAACGATCCTGAACTGTTTCCAGGCTTTGAATGAACAACTGAAATGAGTGCATACTCTCCGGCCACTATGTTGCTTCTTTTTTGACAAAATCCTGCACAATTAGACTGATGCAATATAATAAACACAGGACTCTGAAATATCCACTGTCAGCCACAGCTTTCACTATATTACTGCTTTTGTAAGTGACACCAAATACAATTGTGAGACCTCTGGGTTTAAGCCATTTGCAGCCCTTGGTATTAAACTCTTCAAAGGTGTTGGTAGCTATATGCATGTTCTCCATGGCAAACATCGCAACTGTTGTATGCTGTTGAATGTCCTGCAAAGCATCATTCACTGTGAGACCACAGCTAGCCTTTGACAAACTCCCTGGAAAGATATCCAGTGTGCAGTGATGCACATGTAATCTGTTCCTCGACAACTGGTCCACATGTCCTTTGTGAGTTGGATGGACTGAATATCGCTCTACTTCATAGTATTGCTAATCAATTGCAGCACTTCCTGATACAGCGCTGGCACAGCCACTCTGGCAAAATAGTTCCGAGTGAGAACCTTCCCTTTTAGGCAGAGAGCCTCCACAAATTCAAAGAAGCTCACTCCTTCAAAAAAAGAAAAAGGAAGGTAAAGCACTAATATTTTAGCCAGCTTCCTGTTGCAGAAAAGGGCTTTTTGGTAGCTCATGTAGTATGGCGACTCCTTGTTAAACATTAATAATAGGCTGTTTTTCTGGTGGTACCACTGCCACAAATTATCTACGGGTACCAGCAGCAGGTGGGCTGCCTGGCCACTTTTGGATGGTGGTTGCTGAATCCTGCTGTGCTTTGTGCCATGCAGAGGTTGCTGCGGGTGAGGACTGTATGCTATGTGGGAGGCTTACATGGCTGCTTTGCGTAATGTTGCTACTGTCATCCTCCTCTATTTTCACCTCATGACCACCTTCTTCTATCACCTCAGCTGCTGACTGTTCCTCACCACAAGCAGCAATGATTTTAAGGTGCTCTGCCCACAATATTGTGTGTTGTTTTTTCCAATGGGACATTTGGCCTACGGTACCATAGTGCCTACCTAGCTTACCACAAAGAACGTTCTTGTGGCTAACGGAGCCTATTGCAATGTTAGTCATCATGCAGGATATGCGTAAAGAAGTCTCAAACTGGGGAGGAGAGCTTTCTTATTGTACCAAAGCCTGAAACCCTGACCAACTGTAAGTAAAGCTAACTGGATATTTTGCTGTTTGCTTTTCTGTGGGGCGTTCTGTGACTGTGGTAGGGGTGGTGATGATGTCAGACTGCAGGTTTCTGGCATCTTACAAATAATGGGAGCCGGTGATTTCGCCTCTGAGCAGGTTGAATAGAGGCGATCTGTACCTCCTCTGTGCCACTCACGAGATTGATAATTACTGGCTCATCATCATTATCACCTCACTTACAAGGCATTCAGGAACCTTCCTTTTCCCTTGTCTCTCGGACTCGGCCGGGGTCCAATTCATATCCAGATCATCAGAAGGTGGGCTTGGAAAAGATGGGTGAGTCCTCTTTCCTTTCCTTGCTGGAGATTGTGAAGTTGATAGGGAAGAGCATTCTTTTAAATAATTTCTTGCTTAGCAAGAACCCAATCTCCTGGAAGATCTGCTGCTGACTGCAGCGCCTGTTGTCTACTTTCCTGTGATAATTCGGGTTGTGGCTGAGACAATTCCATTTCAGATTCACAGCTCTCCATGAGTGCTGTGGTGTCCTCCACATCAGTAAATAACAGAAGTACGCAATGTAAGACTCAGGTCCGGTTTATTCACCTCAACCATCAACAGCTGCTCAGTGACTGACAACATCAGAACCCCCTAACATAGTGAGGTTCCACTTAGAACACATGGTGTAGTTCCACATGGAACCAGGTATGATGTCACACATCTTCCTTCTTTACAACAAAAGAAAGCTAACAAACAAAAGGCAAAAGGTGAGGATGAGAAGTTACAAACAATGCAAATAAAGAATCAAGAGATGAAAAGGATACAATATAGATAAGAAAACTTAACAAGCATAGTCCTTCATATACAGAGGTTGTTCTACGCACCCTCTGACTCCTTTCTCTAACATTAACGGGCAAGGAATGTGACCTTGTTGGAGAAGAATCAGCATCACTAGTTGAGGAATAAGAGCGAGAACGACCCTTTTCACTGAGAGCCGGATTCAGATTTTTATTGACCAATACAATGCTGCTCTTATTCCAAATCCTACCATCATCAGTTTTCACAGCATTCTTGAAAATCTTAACGACTTTTCTTACTCTAGTATATTTTGACCATGGTTGATAACCCACAGGAGCCTTAATTTTCACATAGTCACCCACCTTCACATCATTGGTTTGAACACACTTCTTTACATCAAAGTACAGTTTCCTTGTCAACTGTTTATCAAGCTCTCTGCGTCTCCAATCACCTATCTGGTTGTCTTTGAACCCTTTATTTAAAATCATCCATCCTGGACACAACTTAGAGTTCGAGGCCCTACCCTTGAACAACTCAAAGGGAGTTCTACCCGTACTCGTGTGAGGAGACATGCGATAAGCAGTGATCCTGTCTTGTAGAACAGTTTTCCAGTTTAAATTACTTGCCCTGGCCAATTGAATACTTTCTTTGAGTGTTTTGTTTACCCTCTCTACAGCCCCATTTGTTTCTGGATGATAAACAGAACTTCTCTTGTGAGTAATGCCACAATCATTCAAAAAGCTCTGCATTTCAGAGGAACAAAACTGTGGCCCATTGTCAGAAACAATGCAATTAGGATAGCTTTCCCTCTTGAAGATTTCTTCTAAGAATTTTATAACGCTAGCTGAAGAAATATCCCTGACAGAACTTACTTCGATCCATCTTGAATAAAGATCCAAGACGACAATTAAATAGGGGGTATCACTCACACCATGCAAGGGTCCAACAATATTGATGGCAATTCATCCCAAGGATGTTCGGGTAGCTTCCTGCAGACCATGGGCATCTGCTTGTTTTTCAATATTTTATCACTAGAACAACACTCCAGGCAATCCCGAACCAACCTCTCAACCTCCTTATCCATCCCCGGCCACCAAAATTGCATCCTCAAAAACTCCTTTGTTTTAACAATGCCTAGATGACCAATGTGTGCAAGATTGAGAAGCTTACTCCGTACACCCAACGGAGGGATAAGCTTGGTACCACGAGCAAGCACACCATCCACAACAGATAACTCTTCACAAACCAAAGACCATGGTTTTTCAAGATGCTTGTTTTTCCCTAACGAGAGCAACTCAATAACTTTTGAAATTTCAAGATCTTTGCCAATCTCAGTTCTCCACTCAGTCTTGTCAACCGCACCCAAAGTAATCTCACAGACATTTATCACATCATCAACCAGATTCTCCTCATCCAAATCAATCTCCTTGATATCAACTAAATGAGATAAACAATCAGCAGAGATGTTGATCACACCTGGAATATAATCAACATCAAAGTCATATTCTTGAAGTGAGATGATCCACTTCCTTATCCTAGATGAAATTGAATCTAAGCCTTTTTTTAAAAAAAACTTCCTTTAAAGGTCTATGGTCCGAGAGAACTTTTACCTTAGTACCCCAAATCAAATTCCTGAACTTCCTCAAAGCACAAAAGATGGCCAAGGCCTCTATCTCGATAACTGAATAATTCAGTTCCGAGCCCCTCAAACACCTCGAAGCGCAAGCAATCAGACGTTCAACTCCACAACTCTTTTGAAGCAACACCGCTCCTATTCCCTTAGCACTTGCATCTGTCAAGATGTGAGTCTCATCACCTGGCACAAAGGCTTGTAAGGAGGGAGCCTTCATCAAATCCTTCTTGATGGAGACAAATTCCCTTGCACACTCTGTACTCCAATCAAAAACCACATTCTTACCCGTCAATCTCCTCAGACTTTGCGTCTTGTCAGCATACCCTGGAATAAACTTATAGTAAAATTCAACCATTCCCAAAAAAGACAGCAACTTCTCCTTCTTACCAGGATCGTTGATTTTCACAATGGTGCTAACAAGTTCTTTTTTTGGAAAGACACCCTGCCCAGATATGCAATGACCGAGATAATTTACTTCTTCCAGAACAAACTTACATTTCTCCTTCTTAAGCGTCAAACCGGCTTTCCTCAAACATTACAACACAGTGCAAACCCTAGAAAAATGCTCAGCTTTAGTGCTACCATAAATCAACAAATCATCCTGATAGCACTTCACACCTGTAAGTCCTTTGAGAACATTAGACATAATCCGTTGAAAAACAGACGCAGCAGAAACAAGCCCAAATGGCATCCTAAGGAATTTAAAAGTTCCCATAGGTGTCACGACAGCTGTCAAATCCTGCGATGTCTTATCCAACTCCGCCTGATGGTAGGTGGACGCTAGATCTAGAGTGGTGAAGTACTTAGCACCCGCTAAGGGGCTAACCATCTCATTGATGTTAGGTGGTGGAAACCAATCCACAACTACCTCTTTGTTGAGAGAGCGCAAATCAATGCAGAGACGAATCTCGCCATTGGCCTTCTTCGCAACGACTGTCGGAGCCAACCACTCCGTGGCCTCTACAGACTCAATGATACCCATGTCAAGCAAACACTCAATCTCTTTCTGCACACTGGCTTGCTCATTCAACGGTACCCTCCTAACCTTGGCAACATAGGGAACAGCACCCTCTCTCAATTTTATATGATGTTTGTATCCTTTCAGACATCCCAACTTGTCTTTGAAAACATCAACAAAACGTTCAGTTAGCACATCTACAGAATTGTTAACCACCTGTACTTGGACTTGCGGCACAGCATTTGGATTAAGGAGAACCCCAAGCAAACGTTGATGAGGCCACTTTAAGAGTGACTCTCCTCTTCTGGCAACATATACTTTGCCAGCAGTCATTCGTCCACTCAATTCAATACAAGCCAAGAAATATCTCAGCATTTTTATCTGCAAACCACCATAACCAACGGGAGAGACATCATTTTCCTGAAGGGTAACTTTGTCTCTAAAATGCTCTTCAAATGTGTCCTTGCTAATCATAGTGAGATGTGAGCATGAGTAGAACTTCATCTCAAGCTCAATACCTTCAATAATGACTACATGAGAGGGATGTTTTGCTTTCTTTTCATCTACCTGATACATGATTTCTTTTACCTGTGGTTGTTCTCTCCTTTTTACCTTGCTCTTACAATATTTAGCAAAGTGACCCTTCCTCCCACAGGCATTGCAGATGACCTGCAGAGCTGGACAAAAGGAAGCATTCGCTCTGTGGCCTGTTCTGCCACATCTAAAACAGTAGACCTGTTGTCCTGTGAAGTGTTACCTTCTGCAACACGAGAAGATTTTCCACTGTCAATATCAACGTATGTTTTATTTTTTACCAGGCAGACAACATCATCAACATTAGTGCTCAATGCATTTGACTTGCTTTTAGCATTACTCAATTCATCTACACATTTCATCATGAGTTCAACTCGTTTGGCTATTGCCAACACCTCATCCAAAGGAGGCTCATCCTTTAACCATAACTCCTCTCTAATTTTATCATGAGCACACTTCAAAATGAAATGATCCCTAATTCTTTCCTCCAGAGCACCACCAAACTTGCAGGAGGCAGCTAATTTTCTTAGCCCTGTCACAAACTCCTCAACAGACTCATCTTTCTTCTGTTCACGTAAACCAAAATGATATCTCTCCATAATAGTGCTTAAACAAGGGAGATAGTGCCGATCCAATTCTAGTATACAAATCTCGTACTCATTTAATGTCCTCTGATCAGCAGCACTGAGTTCAGGTAAATGCTCAAGTACTTCCTGTCCTCCCCCCCCTAGACAGTGAAGTAGTAAGGAATGTTTACGTTCTGCACTTAAGTTTGTTCCACAAACTCTTGCATAGTTTACAAAGATCTTCTTCCATTTTTGCCACTTTATCGTTGGTTCTCCTGGACTTGTCAAGAAAAATGGTGGCTGAATCACGTTCTGCATTTTGACTTAGTATCAACAGAGTAAGCAAATGTCCCCAAACGTCGTAGAGAAGAAGCAAAAGTGTGTAAAATACCTTCTGATAAGCTTTCTTATTCAAGTGCGTGTGTTATGAAGTACCAAACACAACAGCTCTTCTCATCAGCACACAGAATAAACCAAGAGATGCGGAGGTGTGCCAATCACCGTTGATCAAAGTGACACAACATGTTATGTTACTTCAGATAACGGAGGAAACAGGATAGGTTTTTCCACCACAACATCGACACACAATACAGGGGTGTGCCAATCGTTGCGTTTTAACAAATCGGCCAGTGCAGGTAACTGTGAGATGTCGTGTAACACAGTTGCTCAGCAACAGACGTTCGAGAGAACAACTTGATTGGAGCGTTGTCCGATGAAAAGCTTCCCAAGCTTTCAAAATGGCACCCGTGCGTGGCGACACACGTCGACGCTCATAGGATTGTTCCTCCGCTGGAACGCAAATGCGTTTCAGCACATGTGCGTCACGCAGGTAAAACAAGGTCTGGCAAGTCTGAGCAGCGAAGACGAGCAGAGATATGGACGCGTATGCGTTTCACCAGTCGCCCTTCCCACGATCCTCCTCACCGGAGTTTCCTGGACAGTACAGAAGCCTCCTTTGATCTGCAATCAGCCGCTGGAGAAGTGTGGGCTACAGCTTCTCATCTGCCCGTTGTTCCGCCGCTGGAGAAGGGTGACACCACTTCTCTGCCAAAGAAGAAGAAAGGCGAGGAAGAGACCTCACTTGATGTTGAGGTGAGACCCACGCTCGTGGCCAAATTAATGTGGTGTCCTCCAAATCAGTAAATAACAGAAGTACGCAATGTAAGACTCAGGTCTGGTTTATTCACCTCAACCATCAACAGCTGCTCAGTAACTGACAACATCAGAACCCCCTAACATAGTGAGGTTCCACTTAAAACACATGGTGTAGTTCCACATGGAACCAGGTATGATGTCACAAGTGCACTCACTGCAGCGCTGACAGACATGGCCTTAGGTTTTGGTGGTGGTGGTGCAGTTATTGCAAGAGTCTGAGCATCTCTCTGCCCACAGGAGGCCGCAACAGGCCTGAAAAGGAATGAGGGCTTGATGCCAGTGGTGTCAACCACCTTCTTCCCCTCTCCACTGGCCACTTTCTTGGTAGGAACCTCCTACTTTGTGGCCATCTTCTTAGCACTAGCAGTTAGCGCTTAAGCACTAGAAGCAGAAGCACTTAATTGTAGAGGACTGAAAGCAAAGCAACAAAAAAAGTCAGTGAAATGTGGGCAATCAGAAGAATCTAGCTAATGTAGCCCAAGTGAAGTCATTATCATCATCATCGCGTCCTCATCATCTCAAATGCCCAACAATTGTGTACCCAAAACATGCATAAACTATTTTCTCACATGACAACATTACACAGAAAAGGTTTGTTTGTGTCCCACTAGAGACATCGGACCCATATAGGAGGAATGGGGTGCAGGGAACAAATCTAATAAATATTTTAAATAATTGCTAGTGCCTCATCAAGACCAATGTGGACTCCATGGGAGGCAGGCAAAAATCAGAGAAAAATACATTAAATATTTGCTGGTGCCTCACCAGGGCACATGGGACCCCTCAAGTAGGCAGGGGTTGAAGGAAAAATATAATAAATACATTAAGTAAATCCCGGCGTCCTGCCAGGGCCCATGTGGACTCTATGGGAGGCAAGGGATGAAGGCAAATATTGAACAAAATACAGGGCAACTGGTGACTCTACGGAAGGTGGGGGGCAGGCAAAAAAATCAAAAAAAGAAAAAAACAACAACCCTGTACTACAATTAGCCACAAGCACAAATAAATATATAAAGAAAAAAATGAACTGAAATGTCACAGACCTCTTCTATCAATCTTCCTCGGAAATGGCTTTTTAAAGCATATAGCAGAGCAACAGCGAGAATGTGAAACATACATAAGAAATGCCCCCAAGGTCTAGTGTAGGGAAGACTACGACCCAAACAGTAAAACAACATCATAGTAAAATGGTAACACAGAATTAATTAATTACTCCAATTACTCCTGAGTAATTAAAATTATGCCCAGGCCTAGATTCTTCCCTCCACTCTGTGTGTGGTCTTATCCCCTTCCTCTGCCCCACTCGCTTCTCCATTACACCCCAGTCCACAATGGATGCTGTCCTTTCTGTTCCTTTGTGCTAAAAAATCTTAATTTTTTCATGTACCTATTCAAGTCTCATCTTCCATCTTGGATCAGTAAATAAAACATTAAAGCAAATGAAGCTGCATCATTTCGCTGGTGTATGCCTGCATTCTGACACATGCATGCATCAGGGGATTGGCGTGACTTCCCTACGCACCTTTGTTGTCTTTTTGATAATGCTGTTCAGCATCCCGGTGCTGTACAGCACCCACAAAAGAAATTTGCAAAGAAAAAATGTCCCAAAGGTTGGACATAGTGGCTTTGCCAATGCTTATTCTGTCATGTCTCCGTTCATTGCCTGCCTCGCTATCTTTTAATGCTAGCTGGAGCAGAAGTGTGGAGTAAGTAATCCATCGTTGTGAATGACAGTCAAGAACAGCTCACTGGTACTCCAGCACACATTGAGTAGACATTGTGCAGGTGTGTTTTCATGTACATGCTTGCCAAGGACTGAGATTATCTAGTGAAACAGTATAGAGATTGTACAGTTTGAAGATATTGTTGTTGGAAGTGGGGCCTGTAATTTCCTTACCTTCTTAGGCAAAAATCTCATCGGGAACACGAGGATGAAAGAGAACTTCCCTCCTTCATGGCACACTATAATGTACATGTATGTTTGGTAGTGAAAGAATACCAATACAGGGGTTCATACCCCTTAGGCACATTACATTAGCACTTACTGCACTAATGATAGATACACCCTTGAAAGTGTGTAACTGTATACAGCTTCTGAAGAGACTCAAGATTGGAATGAATAGGTGTCACAGATTCACT
Source organism: Calotriton arnoldi (assembly GCA_963921515.1). Lineage (NCBI taxonomy): Eukaryota > Metazoa > Chordata > Amphibia > Caudata > Salamandridae > Calotriton > Calotriton arnoldi. The sequence continues at coordinate 397,290 of CAWUFW010003453.1, forward strand.
GGACAGTCTCAGTTTTTCAGTATCTGTCCCACCAAATTTCCAGTGGCGGCTGCCGCATATGTAAAGTGGGGGCTTGGGGGAGCGGGAACAAGGAATAATAAATAATTTAAAAACTTACCTGTAGATGAGGGCCGCCTCAGTGCTCTTCTCCTGCTCTCCTCGCCGGCAGTCACTGGGGCACAGGCTTCCCACCCTATCCCGGCGCAGCTCTCAATAGAATGACAGCAATGTCAGGATTGGTCTGACCGACCTGGTTTACTGCTCAGACAGCGCCTGGGAGTCTGTGCTGTTTCTCCAACCCGGCTGTGCAACACAGCCAGGTTGTAGAAACCTATGTGCGCATATGTGTTTGGCCGGCCTAAGACAGCCGGCCAAACTGACAAGTGCACTTTACACTGCTCATCATGGTCCGGCCCTGCCCCGCCCTACACTGACATCGGGTTAGTAAGTCAGCAAAAAATAAAATTGTAATATTGTTTTAGTATCATTTTATTTTTTGCTGACTGACTTTGACAAGTGGTGGCGAAGCTCCTCCGCCATTACAGAGGAGCCGGCCCAGCAAATTTCTGAAAATATACCATGCAAAGCTATTCAAAGCGGAAGAACTTAGCACAAAGGGAGACAAATCTTCCTATTTACCTGTGCAGAATAAGTTAGCAGCAGCCATTTACGTGGCACAAACACAGGGTGTCCCTGTAATGACCACAAAAATGTCGGCCTATGAAGCTTCCTGCCTCAACGTCACCCAGTGTTAAATTTGTAAAAAAATAAGTGCCGAGCCCAGAGTTTTGCTGAGAACCCCACAGCTGGGTCGATCCAATGGCAGGGTGCTGAATTCCAAGGCAGCTTTGTCTTGATTCCACCTCATGCCTCTTTCATCCATCATCACACACTCCCTGCCCCTTTATATCCGTCTTTCCGGTTTTTCCATACCTGCATTCTATCATAATATTTTTTTCTGTCTTTCTCTTCCTCCCTTTTTCCGTTTTTATGTTTTTTTCTCTCTTGATCTTGGTCAAAGTCTGATGATTTAAAACATGTGCTTGTCACCAAAAATGAATGACAGTGGGCCCCACCTGCAAATACTGACTCAAATTAAGCACTGCTCTCACCATTTTTAGGTCTCGCCTGAGCCAGCGCATGCGCTGGTCTGGCGAGACATTTAGTGAGTGGGCTTTAGAAATCCGACCACAAGCTTTTGCTTGTGGCCTAAAGCTTGCGGTTACGCGTGCGGGCACGTGCACAGCCGCCATCTGCCTTTCCTATCTCTTCCTCATTAAGCGTCATGCGCCATCTGGCTTTCCTCGTCATGGCTCATTAAACTTTCAGCGCACCACTCGATCACTTTCACTTTCGCGGCCGCGCGGCCAATGCTTGTTGCTTCCTTGTGCTCACCTTCTGTTTCCGTTCTTGCCTCCCCACCCCTAGCTATTGTCAGTTTGCTGCACCATCCCTCCCGCCCTCCGTAGTCCGTGTGCTCCCCCTTTGCTGCCCATCCTCCGTTGTCTGTGAACTTCTAGTTTGTTGGTGTGCTTTCACGTCTGTCATCGTTGTGCTTCCCAATGCTTGTTGCGTAGTCCGTGTGCTCCCCCTTTGCTGCCCATCCTCCGTTGTCTGTGTACTTATAGTTTGTTGGTGTGCTTTCACGTCTGTCATCGTTGTGCTTCCCAATGCTTGCTGCTTCCTTGTGCTCACCTTCTGTTTCCGGACTTGCCTCCCCACCCCTAGCTATTGTCAGTTTGCTGCACCATCCCTCCCGCCCTCCGTAGTCCGTGTGCTCCCCCTTTGCTGCCCATCCTCCGTTGTCTGTGCACTTATAGTTTGTTGGTGTGCTTTCACGTCTGTCGTTGTTGTGCTTCCCAATGCTTGTTGCGTAGTCCGTGTGCTCCCCCTTTGCTGCCCATCCTCCGTTGTCTGTGTACTTATAGTTTGTTGGTGTGCTTTCACGTCTGTCATCGTTGTGCTTCCCAATGCTTGTTGCTTCCTTGTGCTCACCTTCCGATTCCGTTCTTGCCTCCCCACCCTTAGCTATTGTCAGTTTGCTGCACCATCCCTCCCGCCCTCCGTAGTCCGTGTGCTCCCCCTTTGCTGCCCATCCTTCGTTGTCTGTGTACTTATAGTTTGTTGGTGTGCTTTTACGTCTGTCATCGTTGTGCTTCCCAATGCGTGTTGCTTCCTTGTGCTCACCTTCCGTTTCCGGTCTTGCCTCCCCACCCCTAGCTATTGTCAGTTTGCTGCACCATCCCTCCCGCCCTCCGTAGTCCGTGTGCTCCCCCTTTGCTGCCCATCCTCCGTTGTCTGTGTACTTATAGTTTGTTGGTGTGCTTTCACGTCTGTCATCGTTGTGCTTCCCAATGCTTGTTGCGTAGCCGTGTGCTCCCCCTTTGCTGCCCATCCTCCGTTGTCTGTGTACTTATAGTTTGTTGGTGTGCTTTCACGTCTGTCATCGTTGTGCTTCCCAATGCTTGTTGCTTCCTTGTGCTCACCTTCCGTTTCCGTTCTTGCCTCCCCACCCCTAGCAATTGTCAGTTTGATGCACCATCCCTCCCGCCCTCCGTAGTCCGTGTGCTCCCCCTCTGCTGCCCATCCTCCGTTGTCTGTGTACTTATAGTTTGTTGGTGTGCTTTCACGTCTGTCATCGTTGTGCTTCCCATCGCCCGCCCTCTGTTGTTTGTGTGCTTCCTTATTGTTGTCTCATGCTTGACCTTCTCTCCCCGACCCACATCCTTTCTCCTGCCCTCCCTCTATGTTGCTCCGCTCACCACCCCAACTCACTTTCTTTTTGTAAGCGCATTAGCACCGTATCAAGAAAGCACACTAGTGTTATATCAAAAAAGTGAATTTGGTGCACCTTTGTATGTACTAATCCATCTCGGGTTTGTAGATAAGAAAAACATGCTCGCCTCATTTTGTTGGCATGTGCATCCGTTTTGGTGTACGCCTACAAAAATGCTGTGTCTTAGCACATTTTTTCTTTTTTACATTATTTTCAGCCTTACTGCACAGCATGGCTAAAAATAATTTCTATAGCCTTTCGGTCTTAGGAGCACCGGAAGTGGGGGGGTGGCGGCAGCACCACCAAGGTAACCCTGCTGGTGTTCTGAAGGCATAAAGAGAACTGTACATTTTGTTTTTATTCTGTTGTATTTGGTGCGAGTTTGAAGACAGAGGTAAAGTGTCATTCAATATATTATGACATACTGCTGTTTATTTAACAAGGAGATGGGTGTTTACTTTTCTTTTCTGGATGACAAATGGGGTGAATTTTATAATGTGAAATAAGTGACAGTCTTGCAGGAGTACAGCGAGTATTGATAGAAAAGCTGCAGAATGTCACATGTTTTCTAACACAATAAAATGTAATTACTTGTAATGACCTTTTCAACCATTCCAAAATATATTGTCAGCAAGAAAAGTTCCATTGAGACACATTGTTGTATTTGTAATTCTGAGGTAAGAGGGAATTTTAATAGGATCAAAACGAACCAAGACACTTCACTTGTGTGATGCAAAAATGATAAATACACACAGAAATAAGATTTCTGCGCATTATCGTTTGTAAAGGTGCATGACTGATGCTAATCTAATGGCCATTTCAGTTGAAAATATGCTCTGTAAAAAGCAGCACCTTAGCACACCATGTTTAGTCATATATTTGGGACAATGAGCTGCACAGTGCACCACTGGACACACACTACTTGTACACCATTCTTGTGCCGAAGGGCGTGGCTCATTTGCTACACTTTGCATAACACTTGGATTTTTACAGCCCCTACACTTCAATGCAGGGCTCTGAGAGTGCTTGTTGGACTGGAGCTGTCAGTTCTCATTCACAAAATTAAGTTGAATTGAGGTTTTCAACCCTCAAATGGGTTATTTGAAAAGTACAGAGATGTCTCCACAGAAAGTAATTCTAAGTCAAAAGACATTTAATTCAGTCAGTTGCAGTTTGAACACCATCAGGCTACTTTATTGGCAAATAAATGAATGAATAATTAAATAAAAACAATAAATACATCTCCATCAGCTTTACAGGTCTTGGGCAATAATTTTAGTTCAATCTAATAATTTAAGTTACAGGTCCTGCATGTATGATGACATTGGCATAGCCAATAGGTCTCGCCTTTGGGACCTTATAAGTGTTTAGCCATGCAACAGTTGATGTTGTTGCACTAAGGATATTGTGCTGCATAACTAAATACTTATAAGGTCCCAAAGCGAGACCTATTGGCTATGCCAATGCTTGTTCTAGATTGGTGTGCTCTCTCAAATAAGTCATTCAGTGCCTCGCTATTGCTGCCAACGTGTAGCCTTACTGCTGTGTCAGTGACAGTCCAGGTTTTTGTTTTTTTGGAATCTGAACACACTACTCATTATGTGTGTTGACAAATACCCCTTCCTAGAACCCACATGCGCTCTACCTCATTATAATTTACAATTCCACTCTAGCTTATTAAAACGTACTTTGTTGTCTACAACTTCCAGTGGTATAAGATAGTGAAGATCTTGAGTGTCACCCATAAGTAGCAAGGAACTCCATCAGGTAAGCACAAGTTCAAACCAGGGTCGGCTCCTCCTCAGGAGCAGAGGAGCGTCGCCCCGCCTGCTCCAAGCTTAGCAGGCAAACACAAATAAATAAAATGGCACGTCAATGCCGTTATATTTATTTGCCACCGCACCCGCTCACGTTGTGTACAACGCGGGGGTGGGGGCGGGGCTGAATTCTGCAAATTCAGGATGACAGCACTGGTCTACTGTGTGCATGTCAGATTGTCCTGCCGTCTTGCGATGGCCAGCCCGACATGCGCACTGTAGACCCAGCAATCCAAAGGTTGTGAAACAGCCTGGGGATTGCTGGCACAGGCCCCCAGCCTCAAAATGAGTGCTGGGTGAGCCTGCTCCCACCAATCCAGGAGCTGCTTTCATGCTGAAAACAGCATGAGAACATCTCCAGGATTGGTTGGAGTTGCGTTCCACAAGCAGGAAGGAAGTCCTTCCTTTTCCTGCTCTTGGACAGCAAAGAGAAGCGCCGCAGCACCAGTTGCGCTCCCGACTTTATGGTGAGTTGTGCGCCTCCGTGTCCTCCATTTTTTATTTAAGCTAGCCGCCACTGGCTGAAAATGGTGAACTTTGATCTTCAACGAACACTACATCAGCATGCCCAAGCTCCACCAATTCTTCCCACAGGTCCCTAGTGCACTGACTGCCTTTGTTGCACTTTAAACAGTTTGCCTCTTATCTTTTTCCCAAGACACGTATTTGCTGATGTCCCAGCATTAGCTCCTTCCTGCTTTGTCCCAGGCAGTGGCCGTATTGGAAGAGGTTTGTTTGTGTTAGTTGCACTGATACTTCTGGAGCTGGAGCTGGCCCTGGAACCGAGCCCACCCACCTTTATTCCAGATGTGAACATGGCAAAGCTCTGGAGCGGTATCCAGGCAACCACTGGGGGAGATGACCTGCTGGCTGGGAGCCTAGAAAATGAAGAGAGCACGAGCGCGACGCAGTGAGCGAGCGACAGAAAGTGAGTGCGTGTGGGGGAAGGGCGACGTAAAACATATTTGGCGCTCTCGCTACTTTCTCCCTCTCTCGCTTAATTTTCCAATCTGGCTTCCTCAGAAGCTTCTATTGTTTTTGTGATAGAATTCGGATGGTTTTATTTTTGCTGAGTGGTTCACACAGGGCCTCGTTTCCCACCATGGGTTGTTAGAGCGCGGTTTGGCTGTTGCTGCTCTATTGATCCTAATTTGAGGCTGTAATTGCAAATAAAAACATCATTATTTCCCCCAGCTAGCTTAATTGAAAGGATTGATTCAAGAAAACTGAGGTTGATAAGAACTTTTGCACGAGCCAAGTGCTTTATGGAAGATTTAACACTTTCGTTACAGTGCATGAGAAACGTTTAAGTGGGGAGGTCGTCAATGTGAGGCACTTCGCAGCTAGTATACATTGGAAAGATGGGTCCTTCATATCATGGGCCAGTGAAAGAGACACAGGGGCCTGTACACTAAGGACCACCTTAAGAAATCGGAAATCTTCTGCAGGTTTATGTTTATTAATATATTTGGAGTATCTTTCTGACTTTCATGGAATTCACAAAAGATTATACTTATGTGAAATGTAGGATTTTGCATCTGGTGGAAACATGTAAGACATAAAACTGACATAAATGTGCATTTGCACTGTAAACGTTTTTGTTTAGTTTTAGCCTCATACCTCTTCTCCCCCATTTACAAAAGAAAGTAGGGGTTCGCCCCTTCAGTATTACCACCCTGAAACCACTCCTGAATTTAACAGGAGGAACTTTGCATATGTTTCCAGGATGGAACACTACCTGCACGTGATATGCGAAAGCCCACAAATCTATAAGTGTGTCGGTGTTCCCTGTGTTTACACAAACCTCCCACATACCTAAGCTTGTGAATGTGGACACGACACCATACTGGAATGATAGAACATGATATGTTCAATGTCTTCTCTGTAATATTGACTCTTCATTTTAATTGTAACACTGTAATTTAATTTATCTGTGCTTTGTTGTACATCCATTTTTCCAAAATGTAAATATTGGTTATGGAATTTCTGCATTTGCAAATGCACTTTGCAAACTTAAAATGTAGTCAACCTTGATTTTGCAAATTCACCAGCAGCGGCCCCCCATTAGGGCAGAGGAGCGTTGCCCCCCTGCTGCCAGTGCAGGAAAAGTGAAAAATAAAATGGTAATAAATTGAAATACCAATTTATTTTTCACTGCTCCCAGCCGGAGCAGTGTTTGGGGGCGGGGCTGCTGCTGACTGACAGCAGGGAGTGGTGCTCACTCCACCAGTTTACACTGGTGGTAATGTCTTTTTGGCCAGCTGACTTGCGACGGCCAGCCTGACATGCACAGTGTAAACCTCCCCACCTAGCTTTCTTAGACAGCTGGGTGGAGAGCAGGCACAGGCCCCCTCATCTGCACTGGCTCAACGACCCTCCACTTTTAAGGGTCAACGAACACCACTGGAATTCATGAATTTAAAGTGCAATTAAGGGGCATGGGAAGAGGGCCCACGAACTGCCAATATCCTATCACAAGTTGCAGTTTCACACATCAGGAAACTGAGTGCGCATTCATAAAAATATTTCCCACAAAACATGCATGTGCCTCGAGACCCTCACGGATGATGCAGCCACGCTATACGAATCCTGATTGATTGATACATGCGAAATATGATGATAAAATATTGTGGTCTTATTGGCACTAAGGGCCGATTTAAATGTTGATAGAAAGAGAACTCCATTGCAACATTGTGGTTCTTCTGTCCGATTTTGATTCAGGTGGACCATAGTTTGACGACAGCAGAGACTACTCTGTCTCCGCAGTGGTCAAACTTCTCCGACAGCCCGATGGAGTAAAGGCCATTTGCGAATTGCCTATGTATCCGCCCATCTAATTTAGATGGGTGGATATATAGCTGTTTTCCAATGCCGTCTCTGCCAGGAGAAACCTGGGGGCAAGGGGCACAAAAAAGTGCTCATTGTCCCCCTAGCCATGGGCAGAAACTCTCATGGCAGGTGGGCATTGTTTTCCGAGTGCGGAAGTAAAGATACGTCTTGTAAATATCTTTTTTGAATACAAAAAGTCGTAAACTTAGACTTTTGGTCTAAGTTTACCTTTGTGAATACCTAAAAGTAGTAAACTTACATAAAAGTGTAAGTTTACCTTTGTGAATCGGGGCCAACATCTATTGCACATGGGCACTCTGAGTTTAGAAAAATCCCCCAAGTTATTTAGTTTAAGGTTTCATATCTTGATGCTTAAAGTGTCTATTAGGAATACACAAATATAGTGCATATGCAATATAGTTACTTACATGCAGTGCTGATTGCAATTAGAAGGAGATGCCTGCAGAGGTGATACAGTATGAGTATAAAGTAAGACCAGAACTCGAGACAAGAATTAAAATATAACTGGGCTTTACAGAATAAAAGTGAAACATCTTTTATTAAACGAAGCATGTACATGTGCTCATATTCTCTGATGACTGTATCATGATATAGGTGAAATTCCTCAAATAATTTTTCTTTAATTAAATAACATGTTGAACAATTTGGCTTTCTTTACCACACAATTTAGACATATAAGTTGGTCCATCACTGCTGTATACTTTGAGTGACACTCGTTAAAGGGTAGTCTGCTTTTGAGCCTCAGATTTTAGTTTCATGGTGATCTGACAGTTACCATTATGTCCTCAGGAGGCTTAATCGCCTGCAAACATTTAGAACATTCTGTCACACAACAAAGAAAGGAAGTCACATCCAAAGTCTGTGGTAACAAGATGTGTAGTGATTTATGGCCTTGCATTCCATACATGTACAGCATATGGTCCTGCATTGTGAATTCAACAACCTACTCCAGGGTCAGACTGGGACAGAAAATACAAACACTAAAAGATGATAGACCGAGTGCTGAAACCTTTCGACCACTCATCCCAGGATGCTTGTTTCTGGTCCGGGGAGGACCTGGCTTGGCAGTTCGGGCTGGACTGTTCCCATTAGGAGCAGGGTCAAGACTGATTTACATATGACTGGATCTAAACTGGGGTGGCATGGTGAGCAAAAGAAGAATGGATTTAACCCAGATCTCATGACTGGGGGTGAATGTTTGATTTGTTCTGCATTCCGTCCATCATTTGTCTGTCTTTTGCTTTTTTGCCCAAGTGTGCCAGGTATGCCCGGACGTAGGTCCCTGTACCACTTGATTCAAGCTAGCTTGGCTGATGAGGGGTGATACCCCGAAACTGGTCCCAGGACGCTTGTTTCTGGTCCGGGGAGGACCTGGTTTGGCCTGTTTGTTCGGGCTGGACTGTTCTCATGAGGAGCTGGGTCAAGACTGATTTGCATATGGCACGGTCTAAACTTGGGTGGCTTTGTGAGCAAAAGAACAATGGATTTAATCCAGATCTCTTAACTGGGGGTGAATGTTTGATTTGTTCCGCATTCCGTCCATCATTTGTGTGGCTTTTGGAACAGAAAATAGGCACTAAAATATAAGTGACCCCCATTACCGAGTCTGGTGGTTAGAAAAAGTGGCCCATGTTTCAATTCAAGGCAGTTTTGAACTTGTAAAGCGATGCTGTATACGTGTTTTGCAAGGTAACGAAGACTGATAGATTTTAGCTTGCTGCAGGCAATTTGTGTTTTAATATCATGTAAAACAGCAATAAAACCAGCCCACCAGACCAAAAAACAGCCAGAAAAGTGGCCCACACACTAACCTGTTAAACCAGTCCATCGGGCACTGCCTGATTGCCCCACAGGTCAATTTGACCATGATGTGCTCCATGGCACATTTTGTGCTAGTGGTAGTGGGGATGATAGAGCATGGACAAGGGATTGATAGGGAGATGGCCATGTACTGCTGTGGGAAATGGCTAGCCCATGATTTTAGTGAGAAAGGCAGAATAGGGCCCATGCTGAGTAATTGAGATTCAGAAAAATAGTCATAAGCAATAGGAGCAAGAGATTATTTTATTGTAATTATTGTTGTGATTAGATTTGTCAGAAGTCTTCACATAGAACAACAGTGCAATATAGCCTTAAAGAGCAAGAACGTGGATGGAAATTGAAATTGACTGCATGTTTATGAACTGTATAAAACATAAACATATAGAGAATGGCAAGCATGTTGAAGGCTGACTGTATGCAAAATACGAATTATATACATCTGTCAGACCACAAGCTAGATCTGTTGACTTAGTTGGCCTTCTATATAGATAGCCTAGAATATCCGATGCAGAAGCAGAACAAGTGGTATTTGTATTAAGCTAGAGGGAAGATAAATATGACAGATTAAAAGGCAATTTCTTCATCTCTTTCTTGAAAAAGGAAATAGAGGGAAAGGTAAAGGTAAATGAGGAGAAAGAGTTCCAAAGGTTCGGCGCATAATCAGAGAACAAATTATTCAGCATATGCTATTTGTTGAAAGCATTGGTCTCCAGTAGAACTCTGTCAGATCTACAGAGTGTACAAAACCGCCTGAGACCTTTGGTTTTCAGGACAGGTTACACTGCTGATGAAGGAGAATAGTGGTGACAGCAGGATAAGGAATATATTACAAGTAGAGGACTCATGTCTGCAGACGTAAATTCTAAAGCCAATGGAAACCCTTGCTTGCTTAACGCTGTGAGTTTAGAGATATGTTACATGAAATGGATGTCACGAATGGGAGCCCTAATGCAGGAGTGGTGGTAGCAGGACAGGGTACCAGTCTTAGGGGAATAATGCAGCAGCCTGGGGCTTAGGCCAAAGTTACTGGGAGGTCGGCATCAGTAAACACAGATTGATATATGTTGTAAACCAAATCCAAATCCAAATTTGTCTTTATTTCGATTGTAAAAAAATCATAAAAGACTACATACGTCATCAAAACATACAAACTGGCTCCATACCGCATTATCTAATATTCCCATAAAACCAGTTAAGATAACCAAATGTTAAAAAGAAAAAGAAAAAAAAAAAGAATACATGTAATATCAATGTATCAGATTATTGAAAAAACTGGTCTTATAACATGTGAATAGCTAAAAGTCACTCGGGAATACGAGACATAAAAACTAAAACAAATAAAAACATAATACTTATTAATACTAAAACTGTGACAATTTGCTACTAGTTTATTATAAGTAGCCATATTAACAATCCCTCATCTTGTTTGCTCGGATGACCCACAACCAGCTCAAGAATTTGGCCACTGCTATAGTAATAGGAACCTCAGTGTTAGTTTTCAGAATCCTTAGGGCCTCCAAAGCTACTCTGGTGCCCATATTCTTACAAATGGGTTTCAGCCATTTGTGCCTAGGTGACTTATAGGCAGGGCATACAAAGAAGATATGAGCTAGTGACTCAGTCTCTGCTGGGCAAAATGGACATTTGTCATCCGAGGGGGGATACCAACTACTGGTAAACACTTTGATGGGAAGAGAACCCACCCTAAACTGATGATACAGCTTCCTATCTTTAGGTCTAGTAATTATATCCCAGTATATTTCGAATTTTGGTTCAAATTTGTGGTCTTTAAAAACCCGAGTCAAGGAGCTACATTGGTGATGTGATAGTTGCTGCAGTCTAACCATGCTCCAATAAGCAGCTTTCAAATCCTTTTTCGCAGGGAAGGTAGCAGCGGCTGGGTCCTCCCACAAGTTACTCAGCCCCATACTAAACAATGTAGTTTTTAGATTCCTTATCCATGGGATTTTATTAGTACAACCCAGCGACCTAACATCAGAGAAGGCTTGAGCATACAAAGCAAGCTCCGGAGTAGTCCAGAGCCTTCTCCAAAATGCCACCGGTCTAAACCTTGCCTGGTCCACAATTTCATTACAGCCCAGATCCAAATATAGAGGCCGCAGTGGAGTTGACTGCGGAAGGCCAGTCAAGGCTCTCACCAATTTGTTTTGGGCGACAGCCAAAGATGTTAGATCATTAAAACCCCATAATTCTGCCCCGTACAACAACGATGAACCTATTTTGTGTTCGTATATCTTTAACGCAGGGGCTATGGGCTTGGTTTTGGAGAGCCTATGTTCTTTAAGCAATGCACCAGCAAGTTGGGAATGCTTAAGTGCCAGCAGGTCAATCTGGGGTGTCCAACTAAATTTCTTACCCAGAGTTAACCCTAGGTAGGTAAAGGTGTCAGTCTGCTCCAAGGGGGCATTATCCATGTACACCCTCCCCCTCACGGCCTTTGACCTATGGAACACCATGAACTTCGTTTTGGTCACGTTTACCACTAGCTCATGCTCGCGACAAAATACCCCAAAACGCTCCAGTGCCACTTGCAACCCCTTCTGGGTTCTGGAAAGTAGCAGGGTATCGTCCGCGAACATGAGCAGCGGTATCTTCATTCCAGCCAGCATTGGAGCATCAGTGGGGTGAGATGTAAAGTATTGGACCACCCTATTAATAAAAAGAGAAAACAGGGTTGGGGCCAGTACACACCCTTGCCGGACCCCCTTGGTTACCGCGAACCTTTCGGTAACATTCCCCTGCTTCCCCCAACGAACCTGTGCATAGTTGGTTTCATGCAAATTAACCAAGATATTTAGGAGTTCGTAGGGCATCCCCAGAGCCTGAAATACACTCCACATTTTGGCACGAGGAACTAGATCAAACGCAGTCTTAAGATCTACAAAGGCCGCGTAAATCGTGCCACCACCGATAGCAACTACCTTCCAATAAACGAGTGCAAACCTAAACACCTGATCAATAGTACTTATGTGGGGACGGAACCCTGCCTGTAGGGGGGTCAAGATATCCATCTCGTCGATCCAGGCCTGTATTCTGACTAAAACAAGCCTTGCGACTATTTTCTGGATGGAGTCGATAAGGCTAATTGGCCTATAATTACCTGGCTGGGAACGGTCACCCTTCTTGAATATTGGCAAAATTTCTGCACCAAACCAAGTATCCGGAATAGCTGCGCCACTAGCTACTGCATTTGCAAGATATTTAATATATGGGACCCAGGTCTCTGTGTCCGAAACAAACAGGTCAGCCGGAATACAGTCTGGGCCTGGGGCCCGACCTCGCGGGATCAGTTTTAGCACTTTTTCCACCTCATTACAGGAAAAAGAGGCACTAGTAGCAAAAACAGGTAGGGGGTTGGCAAGATCACTTCTGCTAGTGGCTGAAAACTGTGCCTCAAAATGGGACACCCAATCCTCAGGAGCAACATGGTTAGTGGGAACTTGGGATAAAACTCCTAGGCCCCATTTAACAAGTTGCCAGAAATGCATCAAATTTCTCTCTTTACTTGCTGCTAGCAAGTCCTTCCATCGGGACTCATCCCAGTCCTTCTTCGCTTGCAATTTCGATGCCTTGTACCTAGCTCTAGCTATTTTTATATCCCCCGCAACATGTGATCTAATAGCCCTGGCCAGTAGCCTATAAGCCTCTCTACAGGCTTTATTATACCAGGAAGCTGCCTTAATGAATGGAATCCTCGTTTGTTTATTTGGTTTTATAAAAAAACATTTTAACTTCCCAAAGAGCTCGTTGTGGACCTCAGGGATAATATTGTTTACCGCCTCTTGGGAGGGGCACTCTTGTAAAATAGAGAGTGAGCGGCCGACCAGAGATTTCATCTCAGCCACATCGCCCTTGTTATCCATCAGCCTAGCCCATCTGACTCTCCTCATATCATTGGTAAGTATGGCCTCAGTTAGCTTGTCCTCAACAGCCCTGGAACCATTACTAGAGAGGCCAGGAATCTTTAGGGTTAGGATCAGCGGATTATGGTCACTTTCGTTCCGCTCCTGGACCACCATGTCAAACATAAAAGACCAAAATTCTAGATTTAAAAATATGTAGTCAATACGACTACTTCTTAATCCATTATCAAAAGTGTGAGTACCCACACTATCTGAAAGCATCCTCCCATTAGCTGCTCTAAGTCTCCTTTCCATACACAACCCCTTAAGCTGTAATACAGCCTCAGTCCACTTTTTGATGGGGCTTAAATTTAATTGCGGGATGTTCCATTGTGCGTCCTCTTCCAGACTGAGATTACCATCTTCGTGATCGAGGGGCTCGAAAGTGCAATTAAAATCGCCCACGATTATCAAGTTGCAACCACCCCCCAAAGTACCTAAAAACTTGTCGAGATGGGCGACAACAGGTGATGCTTTACCCCCAGGCGACCCTCTGGCATAGACATTAATTACCAGAACGTCTAGCACGTCAGCCATCCGTACCCGCAGTACCATTATGTCAGGACTGTCAATATATACTTCCTGCACCACACATCCATCTAACTGCCTGACCCAGCATGTGAGTCCACCAGACGGCCTACCTTTCTGGCCCCTCAGCGCTGGTTTAGAAAACTTTACATAGCCAGGGAAAAAAACAGGAGCCAAAGACCAAGTTTCTTGGAAAAGCCAAATGTCATATTTTTCAATAAAGGCTACCCATTCAGTAGAGACAGTTTTGGTAGACAACCCAGCTATATTCCAGGAAGAAAAAGACATCTGTGGCTTGGCAAGCCCTTTTTCATTGGTATAGAGATGGTCCGTTTCTCCCGCTCTACAGTTACCCACAACCACTGACTTACTGGGGGAACTGTTGCACTGCTGGAAAACACTATAGGGAGTAGGGGTAACCAGGGGGGTAATAATAGATTCCCTCGTCCTCTCCTCTATTGCTTCAGCCATCCCAGTTCCACAAACTTTCCCTAGGTCGGCACGGCTAGGATAGACTAAACTAGATACTAAAACATCTCTTGTACAAATTGGCCTTGTGTATGCTAGGACTCCTGACCCAGTCGTGCCGCCAAAAACTTTAAGTCAATCGACTTCCTCCGTGGGAGTTAAAGAGTCAAAACGGTTGCAAGTGGTGATCTGGAAAGTGTGTTGACCACCCAGATTAAATTCGCCCCTCTTCGCTCTATGGCCATTACTCCCTTCTGTTTTGTAGAAAAAGCCCAACGGGACACAATTAATGTCATCCTCATTAGTATAACAATTGCCCACCCTCTCCAATATATGCTGAACCAATCTGGGGGATCTGAAGCTAAGAACCACACAGTCACCAGGGAGAGACTTGTGGGATTTACCCACCCAAGGAACTCTGCGAACCATCTTAAATTCACCAAAGAGAGGTTCCTTGATGCCGGTCCTAACACTCAACAAATGAAGTGCCTTATTTCTAAGTGTAGACCAGTGCTCCTGCACTCCAGAAGGGAGCACTGGGACGTTGGACAGAACAACTGTATATGGTGTAGCTTCCGGGGTAGATGTAGAAAGGACTCGGTTCTCGGAGAGCTGGAAATGGGGGTCTGATGTAACTTCGGGCTAACAAGTCTCTCTACCTGCCTCTTAGTAGGAATTGCGGGCTTTGAGGTTTGGGGTCGATTGTCAGGTTGTGTTACCTTAGTGACAATACCTGACCGGGATGGAGGGCAACTTACACTGCTGACCGGAGCCCTAAATGATCCCACTGACCTCTCATTCAATTGTGTTGGGAGCCCACCCACCATTGACCCATTAAAATTAGTTAGGGGAAGATTAACAATGCCTATCTCTATTTTGCCTAGTCTTTCTTCAATCAGGGACAACTTCTTCATTATGGGATCAATCAATGCAGAGAATTTGAGTTCTAACCTGGTACAAAGATCTCCCTCGTTACACAGGCGGGAGGAAGCACATACATCCACTGGGCAAGGCTGGCTAGATAAATCGCTACTAGCCATCGTGTTACTAGTGCTCGCGACAGGCTCCCCTTTACGTTTGCCAGATCTGAGAGGCATATAATTGTTTTTTAATGATCCTCGGGCTTTCCGCTTCTTGAACGGTGGTTCAACTGTATTGGCATGACTAGGCTTCTGACCACTGGTGGATACCAGAGGGGTATTAGGAGGGCTTTCCACATTTCCTAGGTTAGAGGAGAGGGATATCGTTTGACTACTATGGGGTAGGGGAGATGAACCGCTCTGCTGGTCAGTAGCTTCAATAGCAACTAACTCACAGCCAGGGAGATGTGGGGAGGGTCCTGGGATACTGACAGAAATTACTGGGTCTAGCGATAACCTACGTTCGGTGATCTGTATTTGATGATTTAACACTGATTCTGCCCTGGTAAGAAACGCATCAAGAGACCCCACAACCCCCGCACCCACTGTATGTTTGCGCTTGGTCATAATGTCCAAGCACCACAACTACAGTTACCCAACTCACTACTCCAACCCACACGGCCACACAGACTAAATGTCAGAAGGGTGGCCCAGCCCGGCCTTATCCGGACCCTGATGGGCCCGCCCTTGGCCCGGGCGCCGCCCGCGCGCGTCCCGCGCCGCGGGTGGAGAGACAGCGCTATGAGCGCGATGGCAAGCTCCTCCCCCTGATTTGCGGCACCTGTAGCGATAGTCCGGAGTTCTGGGACTCGTAGTCTCTAAAGTTCCTCAGGTGCTGATGGTGCGAAAGAAAGGACCCTGGGACTCCAGTCCCACCAGGGCTCAGTGAAATGGCCGGAGTGACCCCAGAGCAACAACCAGCAGCCAGCAAGCAGGCAGTGCGAGAGTGTGGCAACCCGCGCCGCGGGTGGAGAGACAGCGCTATGAGCGCGATGGCAAGCTCCTCCCCTGATTTGCGGCACCTGTAGCGATAGTCCGGAGTTCTGGGACTCGTAGTCTCTAAAGTTCCTCAGGTGCTGATGGTGCGAAAGAAAGGACCCTGGGACTCCAGTCCCACCAGGGCTCAGTGAAATGGCCGGAGTGACCCCAGAGCAACAACCAGCAGCCAGCAAGCAGGCAGTGCGAGAGTGTGGCAACCCGCGCCGCGGGTGGAGAGACAGCGCTATGAGCGCGATGGCAAGCTCCTCCCCCTGATTTGCGGCACCTGTAGCGATAGTCCGGAGTTCTGGGACTCGTAGTCTCTAAAGTTCCTCAGGTGCTGATGGTGCGAAAGAAAGGACCCTGGGACTCCAGTCCCACCAGGGCTCAGTGAAATGGCCGGAGTGACCCCAGAGCAACAACCAGCAGCCAGCAAGCAGGCAGTGCGAGAGTGTGGCAACCCGCGCCGCGGGTGGAGAGACAGCGCTATGAGCGCGATGGCAAGCTCCTCCCCCTGATTTGCGGCACCTGTAGCGATAGTCCGGTGTTCTGGGACTCGTAGTCTCTAAAGTTCCTCAGGTGCTGATGGTGCGAAAGAAAGGACCCTGGGACTCCAGTCCCACCAGGGCTCAGTGAAATGGCCGGAGTGACCCCAGAGCAACAACCAGCAGCCAGCAAGCAGGCAGTGCGAGAGTGTGGCAACCCCATGTTGTAAACACTCATGGAGTATGTGTATCCAAACTTTTGAGTGTCCAATGAGGTGGCGATTGAGTTTTTTTTTATGATATGAAAATTAAATCAACAGATGAAAGCCTTTGTTGAAGGATGAGGGAGGTTTTCGGCTGGTGATTCCACTGAAGTCTAAGGGAGGCATTCTGCTTGTTTGGAGGTGATCGGTGGAAAGAGGGTGACACTCACCAAATGAGGATGAGTTGAATGTATGGTTTAGATTTAAACAAGATCAGAAGAATGAGTTGTGCAAAATGCATTGAATGTCATAACGAACTCAATTCAACTTCTTTAGTTCAGCCGTTGATGCGTGCCAGATGGCCACACTACCTTTACAGTGCAGCCGTGAGGAATATGTCAATGGTTGCGCAAGATAAGAAAATGCTTAAGGTTAAATCACAAGAAGCAATTCCTTTTCTAAAATCAAAGTCAAGACAAAAGGGAAGGGTTTGCATTAGGCCTGGGCAGAACTCACAGAGTTTCACTCTGCTGAATTCCGTGGAGTTGCAAAAAAACTCAGCAAGATTCCACAGAATTCTACGAACAAGCAGAAATAGGCACGTCGCTCTGTGATTGAGCACCAGGAGCTAATTCCATGCTGAAAAACCAGCGTGAACGGCACCACGTGGCGTGCCAGAGGGCGCACCTTCTCAAGCTGATTTTACTGTCGCTCTAGTAGATTTTCTACTCGAGTGCCAGCTTTCTGATTGCGAACGGTCACGAAAAACTCGGACTTTGCCACACACTAGAATGAGCCCAACAGTCTTTCAGATATGGAGTTTTCCACAGATATGTCTGCAGTGATGGAGTGCCGAAAGCCCACTAGACATGAGAGATATACTTGTAGTTCTTAGGAAAAAACTTTTTTTTTGCCCAGCCACACGAAGGGGTCATTTTTATTGGGAGAAGTATGAGAACACTGGTTGTTAGGATGGTAGGAATTTTGTGGATTCCCACAGATTCCATAACTTTTCCTCACAAAAATATCAGAAGAATGTGTGATTTTAGTGAAAGTTTGCGGTGTGCAGGACATTGTGGAAAATATAGTGGGATAAATGCAAGCCACACCACCCTGGACTCCCCAGAGTGTCTAGTTTTCAGAAATGTCTGGGTTTTGTAGGTTTTCCTGGGTATTGTATTGGTGAAGCCCAGGCCCAAATTCAACAGCTACCCATATCACCAATAAGGGCGGTTTTTCATGCCAGAAATTGTATGGGACCTCATCATGTTTTCGGGCCTTTTCTGTCACAGGCACTAGGCCGATCCACACAGGAGAAGTATTGTTTTTATTGGGAAAAGTGTGGAAATGCTGGGTGGTAGAAATCTTGGGCATCCTTGCATATTCCATATCTTTCATTGTTGAAATGTGATGAAAATGTGTGTTTTTAGCCAAAGTTTGAGGTTTGCAGGGCATTCTGGGTAAAACCCTTAGTGGGATTCACACAAGTGATGCCACCTGGACTACTCTGGAGATTGAGGTTTCAGAAATGTCTGACTTTGGTAGGTTTCCTTGGGTGGCAGCTGAGACCTGGCCCAAATCTCCAGCTACCCACTTCAACAAGGGTCATTTTTATTGCCAAAAACGTGGCATTCTGTTTTGGGGCCTTTCCTGTCATGGGGAATTGACCCACCAACACAAGTGCAGTACCGTTTTTATCAGGAGAAGTATGGGAACACAAAATATTAGAAATTTTGTTATTACCCATTGTGTTTCTCTCCATTTTTGGCTTTCAAATGCATGCTTCTTTGATGTGTCTGGGAACTAACGGCTCAAAATGGCTGATCGCGAATGTCCTTCGCGACACGGAGCTACCATTTTGTTGTTTCTTGTCCTCTCCCTCGGTCCGTTGAACTTTATCCTGCCGACCCTCAGACATTGCTCTTCGGCTGGACTGCCTTATCTATCTCTTTCTCCCCCCCCTAGGCCCCCGTCTCTCCTATCACCTATCTCATCTCCCTCCCCTCCCTCTCTCTACCCCCTTGGATGTCTTATATCTCTGTTCACCCTGTAGATATGTAATATTCAATAGTTTTTAGCCTGATCGATGTGAAAATGGAACCCTGAGTGAATTTACTATTTGCATAGTTACAACTCTAACCACTAGTATACGCAGTAGTTCTTTGTACTTAATATCACTATTTTGTGATTCTGAGCTCTCCCGTTTGCATCTCTCTCCTAAGTGACTCTACAACGTATACATTTCCTTTTCTGCTATCTGTTTCTCTTCTTTGTGGGACTCTTCAACTCGCTGTCTCCCTCCCTTTGTCCCCCCTGACCCTTGCCTTTCGCGGATCCTGTCTTTTTCTAGATCGCTAATTTACCCTAGTATTGAATGTGTTATCTTTTTGTATTAATGTGATTTTTCTTTTGCCGACTGTTCCCCCTCTGTTGACCTGCCAGTTCCGACCCGCCTCCTAGCCCCCTGTCCCTTGTTGCCCTTTGACTAAGCACTCCTTCTCCCCTTGTTGGGGAAAGATCCAATATTCATACTCTGGAGTCTCAGGGACCCTTCTGAGACAGTCCACAGTGTCAAGGGAGCCACGCACAGTTGAGGTATGGTATGGCGCCCCTTACCAAAGCACTCCCTCTCCCCTTGTTGGGGAAGGATCCAGTAGGTAGGCCTTGGAGTCTCAGAGACCCCTCTGAGAGAGTCAACTGCGTAAAGGGAGCCTCACGCAGCGGAGATGTGGGAATGATACCACTTCCCCTGGGAGCACAACTTATCGGACCTTGGACGCGGCTTTTACTCGTCTACCGGTTTGTACCCCCTTCACCCTCCCCCTCCACTTTCATGCTCTGTCTCTCACCCTCCCCCACCGCTTCCCCTCTTTCATTCTTTGTCTACTTCCTCTGCTCCTATCCCTTCTCCCCTGAATCTCTCCCCCTGTCTGCTACGCCGCCTAGCCCCCTGTCCCTTGTGCCCTTTGACTAAGCACTCCTTCTCCCCTTGTTGGGGAAAGATCCATTATTTATACTCTGGAGTCTCAGTGTTCCCTCTGAGAGAGTCCACAGCGCTAAGGGAGCCACTCACAGTTGAGGTTTGGTATGGCGCCCCTTGCCAAAGCACTCCCTCTCCCCTTTTTGGGGAAGGATCCAGTAGGTAGGCCTTGGAGTCTCAGAGACCCCTCTGAGAGAGTCCACTGCGTAATAGGGAGCCTCTCGCAACGGAGATGGGGGAATGTTGCCTCTTCCCCTGGGATCACAGTTTACTGGACTTTGGATGCAGCTATTATGCGTTTACCGGTTTGTGCCCCCGTCACCCTCCCCCTCTTCTTTCTTGCTGTGTCTTTCACCCTCCCCTCCTCTTTCCCCCTTCATTCTATGTCTACTTCCCCTGCTCCTACCCCCTCTCCCCTTGAATCTCTCCCCTTGCCTGCTTTTTCCCTTACGTATATGTCCTTATTGTTTGTCTCGACCTAACATGTAATTATGTAGCTATGCTCTAATAACTGTGTAACCTTTGTAACGATGTAACCTGCAACTATGGTCTGATTCTCATGTAAAGCGCTCTGATACCTCCGGGTCTAGCCAGCGCTATATAAAACCTTTCAAATAAATAAATAAAATAAACCCAGTGTGCAATAAAGAACACGTTTTTCAAAAAGCCCTTTGAATCGTATGATAGTTATGGTAACCCCAAATTCCAAGGTTAACAAATGCCCAATATTCCTAAACTCAGTATCTTGTGCAAATTAAAAAAATGCAAGGTTCATATCAATTTTTCATTCATTAGATTCAACTGCACAGATTGTTGTATGGTCGGTACAGACTGTAATATTACAAGCTGCAGCTCAGTTGTTGGCTCAGGATACCACAAGGTTTTGGATAACTAACAAACAGTATATATCCCTGTGGCCAGAAGGGTCTGAGAGACATCACAGTGTGTTACTTTTGTAAAAGATTACAGATGGAAACCTTGTCACCAATTGCTAATTTTTCTTACTTATTGTCACAATTTTTGTACTTTAATAATTAGTTTCTTTTGGAAAACAATGAGCAATCTACACAAATGATCCCATGCAGAATTCAGAATTTTGGCTTGTTTTCAGCAATGTATATCTTTCTGGGTTTACCAGTGGGTTTCACACCTGTTTCCACCACAAACTGAAAGTAAGTTGAAACCACAAAAAACTGGAACAAGCATTGGCAAAGCCAATAGGCTTTGGCTATGCAAAGATCTTTTGGCTTTGTCAATGCTTTTGAGACATGTTGCCCGGCAGTGGAGCAATGTGCCTTAAAGTAAAGAAAATAAAGCACTATGATGCGGCCAGTGTTAACCTCGACATATTGCTTTTTTGTCTCTAAGCCATGTTGCACAGCATCCTGCACTGCTGTGCCCTATGTATAAAAAACATTGACAGAGCCAATTAACTCTTGCATATGCGAGTGCTATTTGGCTTAGTTAATATTTTTGTGGGTGATGGGAGGGTTGGAGGTGGCAAGGGGAAGCATGGTGGAGGAGCAATATAATGGACAGCAGGAGGAGGGCGAGGGCTAAGAAACACGAGGGACGTCCGAGGAGGAAGTTGGGAAGAGGGCGAGGGCGAGGGAAAGCAAACTGAGGGAGGTGTGGAAAAGGAAGGAGGAGCACCACAACGACAGTGGGAGGAGCATGTAGGCAAGCAAAATGAGGGAGTGGTTGGGGAAGGAGGCTGGAGCAAGAGCACAGTCAGTGGCAGGGGGTAGGGAAATTAGTGGAGGGAGACAAACTGCAGCCACATTTAAAGAGTGCATGAAAAAAGGGAAAAGAAAAGTACCTGCAGGAGCGCGCTCCCAGTGGAATGACACTGGCTGCAGACATGAAGCAGGTAGTTGGTCCATGTTCCACGGCAGGGACCATCACTGGAAGAGCCTGGAAGAAGCAGGAGGCATTGACCAATAAGAAGCATAGAAACAAGAGTGACAGTGAAGCCATCCACTGGTAAGTAATGGGTGGAATCCAAGACAGTTTTAATTTTAAAATTTTTTTTTACAAAAGATCTTTCTCTGTCTCCGGCTAAGCCTAACTATGTACTACCAGTTAAAAAATGCAAAAATGGTGGTAAAAATATTGTTTTTCTTTTGCAGCTCTGCTTGTTCCTGAAAGCAGGGAATATGGTGATTTTAGTGAATTGATAAAGCAAGAAAGTTTAGCCTAAAATAATATGGTTAGCTTGTAAAACTTTTACATGAGTGAGTTTAATGAAACTGAAAAAAGGAAAATGTGCCTTTCTCTGAACTTTCAAATTGATGTGTAACATGATTAGTCAGATTTTTTTTTGTAGTACGCATCCATTTCTATCGTATTTACATTGTCAAGTTAAGCTAGGCCCCATTCACTTTCTATTTCACTATATTTGCCTTTATTTTAACTTACTTAAATAATTATGAGTTTTAGCAAGATGTGTCAAGGTGCAGTATTAAGTAAATAATTAACATTAACTTCATTAGACAAGTAATCTTCGTAGAATGTGCTGATTTCTAAAAATGTTTCCTTTCCTTCCTAAAACTGCATGGGCCTGATTCACAGAACTAACTTACGTCAAAAACTTAAACGTAAAGTTAGTACTATTCTGTGAATACCAAAATGAGTAAGTGTATTCTGTGAATACCTAAAAAGTACTAACTTTACGTTTACGTTTACGTTTACGTTTTTGACGTAAGTTAGTTCTGTGAATCAGGCCCCATGTTTTCATTGCATTTGGTTAGATTTAGCTGCCATTTAGTAACAATAATAAATAACAACAGTATATTAAAACAACAGTGTATGCAGGAAAATGTAAAGCTCATGATACATGATACAATTCCATAGAAGTTACAACTAGAATGTCTCTGCTTTAAAGTAGTTCATTGTCACACTGTGTAGTTCTGAATAGCTAATAGAGTACGCTGCAGGAACTGATGAACATGAACAGTTGCAGTTTAGTAGACTGCTTGTAGATAATGTCTATTGTCTTCGTATGATATAGTGTGAATGAAGACGGATGTAGCAGATCATCGAACGATCCTTTCACCATTGGGCAAAGATGACATAACACCAAAGATGATGGATACATACATTTTTGTGTTTAATATATGTGTTCCTACTTCAGAAGCTCTTCCACCACCCTTTCCTTAGAGCAAGTGCTGAAAGCTTTAGGCTGATCAGACTGGTCCAGGCGATTTCCTCTGTGATTATCATATTGCCTTTTACAATGTGAGCTACTGATGATGGTGTTTTCTAAACTCCTTTAAGAATACAGCTATTGCTGTGGCTAACTCTTAATTGACAGAAGACTCGAAAGAGTTTTCCAGAACTGCGCTTTATGAGGAGTTTAACAAAAAATCTAAATTTTATATTTAAATGCTCCTTAAATTCTTTATGGGTTCTTTTAGGGCAGGATCTATTAGAGTACTAGCGGGACGTAGGTAATTTCCTTTATGGAACACACTGTAATATTTCCTGTTTGTTAATTACCATTATTTTTCTTGATATTTTTGTAATTGGATTTATCTAATTTTCGACTCTGAATAAAGAGATTACAAACCAAACTACTAAACTTAAATTGATAAATTCAAAATCAAAAATTAATTGAAACTCTCATTATTGACTGAATGTAATAAGTAGTGTTGAAATTTGATATTGACTTATGCTCCATTCTAAAACGGTGGCAAAGATCCAGTCGACCTGAAGAAGATCAAGGGATGGAGTTGGAGACCACTTTTGTAAGTTAATGGTTGAACTGATTAAAAAAAAAAATACTCACTCGTCAGCAACATCAAACCTTTTGTTGATTCGATGTCACTTTTAGGGAAAAAATGTGTGCTTTCTTGCACAGCTCTTTATTCCTATTTTTTCAACAACAACATTTTTTTCCTCCAGGTTGGCTACTTCTCGGGTCCCTCCAGTGAAATTCACCGTCTCTTGAGATCTTTAGAACCTCCAAGGCTTCTAAGGGTACTTGGTGTGCAAATCTGGCCTTGGTATACTTTGTGGGCAGGGCCAGCTTTAGGGCAGTGCGACTGGTGCAGCCGCACTGGGCGTTGACCTGTGGAGGGGGGCGCTGTTTTTAGCAATAACTCACGATTTTAAAACACTGTTCAACTTATAGGCAGCAATAAAAATGTCAAGTTAATTCTTGTGATTAATGTTCCTGCTAGAGAGAGAGATTAGAGTTTTGTCTAGTGCCATTTTTAACTCACCATAAAGTAGTGCAGAGGGTTAATATGCCTGTTGCAAAGAACTCCTACAGTGTAGATCACAGATCTGAATTTTATGTGGATTGTAGAAGGCTTACTACTTTTGGCACAGTTCATAAGATACAACCATAATATAGAACAGTAAGATTATGATCTGTCATCAAAAATGTGCATAAAATAGATTGGGAGTTTATGTTTTTTTGACCAGTCTTTCATTATCTATTCCTAATGTTGCTAAGAAGGGTTCGTTTGGGTAGATATACATTCTTATAGGTAAAGCCAGCCTTTACAAGTGCTTTAAACAAATAAAATGTATGTGAGAGTGGGGCTATAGAGAGATGAGGGGCATGTTTGCCGAGCAGTGAGAGAATCCGAGAAGGAGGCATTGTGGAGAGTGCGGTGCGCTTAAAATGATTGTCACACAGGGCGCCATCAGCACCCTGTTTGTGGAGGAAAAGTTATGAACGTCTAAGCACAAATTGCCCCAAACATGAGAAAAAAAATGGGTCAGTGTTGTGGGTTGGTGTGGAAAATCTGCAGCAGCGACGGGGTTAAAATATATTGTCTTTTAATGTGAAACCAAAAAAAGAGAGCCAAGCAGAATGCCCAACACATGGTCGAAATACCACTCATAAATGAAAAAGAGTAATGGAAAAGCGAAAATATAAGTAGAACACAGAGGCAGGCAGAGAAGCAGGATTTCGTTCGAGATACTACCGGTTTAGAGTGGTATACTGATACACAGTTTGAACTGTGCACTCGAAATATCTGCTAAGTTTTTAATATCGACCCCCAACAAAATAAGTCGAGTGAATGGAGATTGGAGAATTATTATTATTTTCAATACTTAATTGCCGTTTACTGGAACCAAGTCCATAACAGCGTTGCTATAGACTTGCCCTGCACAGTGGCCTTTATGTGTGACAAGATGTTGTGGAGCGGGGGAGCTGGGTTCAAGGATAAAACTAACATAATTAAAACAAAAAAAAAATCACGTTCTCAAGAAGCTCTGAGGAACACAAACTCCAGAGCGCATTAAACTCCTCAAACGCTGTCAGCCACTGGGGGAACCTTATATTTATGCTGGGGGTGAAAAATACAAGCAGGGCCTGTGCCAATGTCCAGGACATGTTGTTAATCAAGTAGAAATATTAGGCTGGGTTGGGAGACAGGGCCTGCAGAAGGAAATCTAGTGATTTAAGGTGCCAGACTGTAACCTGTCTTCACAAGACAGTAAATCAGAGGCTGACGGGGCGATTTTACTAGCAAAAGAAGCACAGATCACCTAAAGATTTGTTGTGGTTGTGTGTGTCTATTGAACGTGGCATCCCATTTCCACAAAAACACTGCATTAGTAAGCGCGTGGTATGACTGTTGGCAGTCATAGGGTACGTAGTAGCAGGCACTTACTCAGGGGCGTAGGAGACACTAAAATTCTGGGGGGGACAGGGACAACCTTGTGGACTTTCCAGTGACCCTATGCAAATCACCGCCCGTTAAACAAATACAATCACATACTTTCGAAGTGAAATATTGAGAAAAGCAGGCATGTAGTCACAGTTTGCATGTATGCTTTATTGTTATTTACATCCATATAGTAATCAGACCATATGTTAAAAAACATGTATATGAATCTTGCATCTTCATGCACCAAGCAAACAGAGGTCGCTGACTTAGGGTGGGGGCGTCGTGTTTGCAAGTGCATTATGGTTTGAAAAGTACCTGCTGCTGCATTCCTGGTCTCCAGCAATTTTCAGGCAACAATAAAAATGTGAAGATAACTTTGGTGATTAATGTTCTTTATTGAGAGAGATCGGAGGTTTGTCTAGTGGAAGTTTTTACTCATGGTAAGGTAGCCACAGTGGGGTAATATGCCTGCTGCAAAGAACGTGTACCACGCAGATCACAAAATGCATATCATGTAAATAGGTCAGTGAGTTACTGCTTTTGTCTGAGAGATTCTTTTGGTATTTGCAGTTTATAAGTTAAAATCCTAAAATTGAACAGTGAGCTATTAACCGTCATCAAAGAGCTGCATGAAAACTTCAATGTATAGATTAGAACGTTATGATTTTTCCCCAGTCTTTCCTTATCCTAATGTTGGAAAATGGGTCCAGTAGGATAGAAATCAATTCTGATTATTAAAGAGAACCCCCCAACCATGGTGTTCTGAGTTTGTGCTTCTCTAGTGTTGCAAAGCCATCCTGTGCCCTGGGCACTCCCCAACTTTTTGCTGACTGGTACTGGTGGTACCTGACTCAGACTGACCCTGGCCTCTGCCTAAACAGGCCCAGGACCAGTGCTATTCTGAAAGAGACACTTAAAGATACTGTGAAAACCCCTACATACACTAGGGTGCACTATGGGTTAGGGTACCCCTATGATTGGCATGACCTCTCCTATAAGGCCCTAGTACATAATAGGGCAGGGGGATTAGAACTACCGTTAAGTCCCTAGAATATAATAGGGCATGGCAGTTTAGAGGCCAGCAGCCCTTTCTGCGCTTGCATGTGTGCACTGCTGAAGCCTGAGGTCAGTTTAAAAGTAGCCCTGTGTTGTAGGACTGCTTTTAAAAATGCAAATTGTGCCCAAACTCGACTTTTGGGTTTGGGGAACTTACAAATTGATCAACTACAATGTTGGGGCAAAATTAAGTAAAGTGGAAAAAAATTCCACTTAACTATGGCTGTATCATATTTGCCACATAATACATCATCTGCTGCATAATCAAACGATTTCACCCAAAACAATTTTGTAGCTCAAACGGATCAAAAATTACTAAAAGAAATGTGACTTATGTTGCTGTGAAGTGTAGGGCCCTTTGCAAAGGTTGACTGGTCACCTTTCCCACTGCTGCATTTGTATGTTACACAGGTACTATTGAGGCAAAAGCTTTGCAGAGGCTGTTAGTATGTATAAATATGTCAAGATAATAAAGAATCATAAAATGTACTGCATTACTCTGCAGCTTTTTTATTGTTCCATAATTTAGTCAACACTGCGACATAATTTTGGCCTCCATTGCTGCATAACTCCAGTGGCCCGAAAGCAGGCGGCACATGTTAAAAGTGTTTGTGCATGAAGCAGAGACCATGAAGTTTGAAAACTTAGGGGCTGATTACGATGGCAGGCGAACTTCAGTCCGTCCGCCATCGAATCAGGGAATGGGACCGCTGGCCTTCAAGACGGCGGCCCCACGATAGGCATTACAATGCGACCGCCACTGCGGCGTTCGCAGTGCCTATCTTTTACATTGCAGCAGGTGCTGCTGGCTACATCATCCGCCGCAATGTAAAAAAGGGACATGTTACATATATCACTGCACTACGTGGCAGGCACAATGCGGTGCCTGCCACATGGTGCAGTGATATGTAGGGGGGCATCATGGATGTCCCCCAGGTCCCATGTCTGGGGGCTAGGGGAAAGGGGCCTGCTAGGGCCCCCAATGTCCCTTTCCGTCAGCTTTTCCATGGTGGGTGAACCGCCATGTATAGGCTGGCGGGTAAGGGACATCGTAATCCCTACTGCGGTGCCTGGTAGGCACCACCAGCATTGTAGGAATCACGAGCCCCTCCACCACACTGGCGGGCTCAAGGAGCCAGTCAGGTGCGTGGCGATTGGTTTTTCCGACCGCCAGGGAACCACCCACCATTGTAATATGGCGGGCGGTGATGCAGTCACCGATGGCGGTGGGACCGCCACTGACGGGGTAACGTGGCGGTCCCACCGCCATTATAATCACCCCTAAGTTTGGTGTGCATGCAAATCCTACATTGCCAACCCCTGGTAAGTTGCACTACTACTGCTGAAAAAGGCCAATGGAGGTACCAATGGGTGAGGTGGACTGGCCTCAAGGGTCTTGTGACCTCAGTGACAGAGTCACTGTCGATCTAGGGTGTGCTTCTTCGTATGCCTGCTCGCAAGACTGGAGGTGACCTGCAGTATGGATTGTGGTGGACAGGCCTTCAAGGTTAACTCACACTTGCCACTGTTAGGGTCCACCTGCGGGTACTAAGACACCAGGGCTTCTAAGGTCTATCGGGCCTTCTAAGGTGTAGCATCGGAATGAGCTCTGTCAGAAGTGTGGTCTGGTGGACTGGTCATGAAGGATGAACATGGTTCTCCAGTTCCAAATTCAGCAGCTCTGGCCAGAGTGCCACATCCTCTCCCACACTGAACACCATACTGCCCCACTGAGAGAAACTCGCACTGCCTTCAGCTACAACTCAATTGTTCTGCGACTAAATTCAAATTATGCACTAGACAACAGTAAAATGCTGCCTGGAAAAAAATGAATAACACCCTGGAAAAAGCAAACACTCATAGGGAATGGAAGAATAAGCAAAGCATGTGAAATGTAATCAGGAACAACATGGTTACCTTAACGGTTTTAAACTCATTATTCAGAAATCAGTAAGTGATTTTGCCTGAAAAGTTCAGGACATGACTACAGGACCAGGAAGGCACCCGTTTCAATGTCCATTGCTTATATCCTTTCAAAATGTAAGCAGTTTGGTTTAAAAAAGACCACATCCCCGAACACAGAGCCACAGTACACATTTTATAAGCTAAAATAATTAAAACAGTTGAAAACTATCATATTAAACATTTCCACTCCACCCATCAACCAGGTATTGCAGTCCCTTTAGGAATGGTGCACTTCCCCACCCTGGGAAAACTATGTTGTTCAAAGAAAGAAGATAAAAAGAAAGTAGCGCTTTCACTGGCAAACTCTGTAAAGTGGCGCTAATGTGTGTGGGTGTAAATAACAATCTGGCCTGTCTGCTGACCACTCTGTATTGCTTTATTTAGGTATTTAATTATTTTTTCTCTCCGTCCCGAGGTTTTTCTTTGGAATAGAAAACGGTCAGAAAATGAGGACATTTCCAGCCAAAGTGTTCCGCCTTTTTTGGATCAATTTCACAGGGGAACAAATAAAGAAAAGGAGAGGCAAGAGAGAGTTCGTAAGAGCTGTCTCTTGAAATCAGCAGTAAGGAGGAGCGAGACAGAGACAGAAAGAGATGGAGGAATAAAGAGAGAGAGAGGGAGGAGGGCAGCTGCCCGAGGCAGATCAGGAGAAGTGGACACTGTCCTTGCCTTCTCTGGGCATGAAGGAAAAGAGGCAGGGTTTTTTCTCCCTCTCTGCCCTTCCCAGAACGCAGAGGCTTACTGCAGCATAACAAAAGGTAGAGGGCGGGTGGCCTCTTTGACTCCAGGCAGGTCAAGTGCAGGGCCATTAGGTCGTGCTTTCGCGCGCTAATGGCCCTGCGAATAACAGAAGGGAGAGGGGAAATTCTTTTGTCCCCTCGTCCCCCCCACCCTTGTCCCCCGTGTCCCCCCCACTCCAAAATCTGGGGGGATGTATCCCCCGCGTCCCCCACACTTCCTACGCCCATGCACTTACTCCACTTTTCTAGTTTTATTCCCAAATATGGGATGACTGGTTTGCTTTACTTCTGCAAAGCTGGCAGTGTTGGTTGGCCAGTCAGTGGCATGGTTATTAGAGTAGAAGAGGGATATGCCAGTTATGCTATAGTAATAAAGTGTTGTTGGGCAACCACCCATCTACAGAACAGAATGAGACTACAAAACCAATATTTACTACTTTCTCTCTGGTGAAAATCTACCCCTCTAAATAAGCGCTGCCTGGAAGGAATGCCATGTTGTCATTAGGTGGAGATGAGAAGTGAGGCGTGTGTTGGGAAAACATTGAAAGTGCGACCATAGGACAATTTACAAATATCAAGTCCATCTGTGAATGTTGCAGACAGTTACCACATTCACCAGGACTCTACAGACAAAAAGCAAATTGTACTCGCCTCAAAGCAAAGAGGGCAGACATTGACAGCATTTTGAACACCATCCCAAAACTAAACATCTTCGTTTAACTAAAGATTCTTGCCCTATAATGTGAAAAAAAATGTGTTTTGCCACACACTGATTCGTACCACAAAGTACCAATATATGATAAAAATGAATCAATTAGTGACAAAACAAATTGATTACTTTAGAAAGCGATTCAATACATTATTCATAACCATGAACCTAGTTAAACAGATCTACTATTTCAACCTGTGGTGAATGGGAGGGATTGCAGATTTTCAAGCTGGTTCTCAATATGGTTTGTCAGGAAGAAACTTAAGATAAATTAGTCCCAACTCTGCTTTTCAGAGGCATTATGATCTGCACTGTGGAGATGTGATATTTTAAAAGGAACACTTTAATTTTTGAGAGATGGGCTGGGCTTGAGGGGAATCCGTAGATAAGACACCAGGCCGATGTCTTTAAAAGGCCATTTGGGCTTGGGAGGCATCAGTCAGGTGTCAGGGTCGATATCTGGTAGCAAATCTCTAGATTTGAAAATCCCGATTTAATGTATTGGTTTATGACATCACCTGCAGCCCCCACGGTGCTATTGCAATTTCCAGCATTCCTAAGGATCCCCTCTAGCACAAGGTCTTGGCATATGTTGCATTATGCAAACTCCTTAAAGGGGAAGTTCCACCCATTACATTTTGGTCAATGACCAGCCCACAATACAAATTCCCAAAAAACATCATGCTGTCACTTTGTTTTTTCTCACAGTAAGTTCTCTTACTTTTTTCAAAAATTATCTGTTGTCACTTACTACTTGACAGCCTCCATCTTTCTCGCTTTTTGCTGTTCCCTGACACTTTTTAAGCGAAAGAAAGGCACCTATTACATAGTTACATTACTTGGAGCACAATGCATGCTTGAGGAGAACGCCCCCTTTAAATAAGTGGATACAGTTGTTAGGCCACGCCCACTGTTTCTGTTTCACTGCTTTTAAAGGGTCTAACGTGCAGTATTTTTGACAGGCTTGATGCTAAACAGGACACAACGGCACCTTAACCTCGGGCAAAGGGGCGCAGTGGCCACTGGAAACCAGCAGTCCTGTTTTATATCGTCCTGCGGCCCTGAACCTGCCTCCCTTCCCAGCCCCTCAGCCTGCACGACATGAGAAATAGGAGAGAATGTGCGTCCACGTGATAAACAGCCGAGAAGAACGGTGGGTTGGGATGAGAGTGTGTGTATGTGTATGTGTGAGAGAGAGAAAACGAGATGGCTACCAGCCAAGTTCCAGCAAGGAACAGAATATCTGGCTTCCTCTACTCTCTAGAGGAAAATTAAGTAACAAAAACCCTTAGTGGAAACTTTGCACACTTTCAGTACCGCTGGCATGTTTGACATAAGCAGCTGATATATTATTTAGTTAATGTGCAACAGCCTTAAAGGCGCAGTTTCTTTATACTCCAGCCTGAGCTGTTTTTGTTCTGTCAGGCAGATATTTAGATCCCGAGATGTGATTTTTGAGTCCTGCTGTGGGTTGGGAGCGGGCGGTTTATTGTTGTTCCTAAAGTACTCGCTGAGCTCCTGTCCGTCACACTATCCGGTGAACTCCATGTGGAATTGACAATTATTCCAGGTGCAAAACATGAGACATATGCCATTTACTTTAATTAGCCGGTTTCTCTTAAGAGCCCCCTCTTAATGTTGATCTTTCAGAAAACTTTGCTAAAAGGATATTAGCAAGATAGTGGACAGTGAAAATTGCTTACCTCCAGTAGTCACAGCCATTTCTAAAAATTATGTATTTTGAAGCTTTACAAATGAGTAGAATGAAACAGACAGCAAAGCCCTTTGGTGCCCACATTCATATGCCTAATTGCATATCCATAACAGGATCTACCTGACCACTATCCAGTGTAATCAATCACTAAACAATACATTAATCTAGTCCAAGTGTGTGGCCATTGTCCAAATGCAACCAAACACAACATCAACAAACTAGTTTGAATCCAGTCAACAACAATCACAGAAGCCACAGAACCTAAGAAGATGCCCATATTCTGAACATACTTCAGGATCATACAAATGATGGGAATGTGCTGGACAGATGCACTCATTAGATACATGGGGGGTGGAAACAGTACAAAAAAGAGGTGGATTTGTCTGACTGAGGTCTGTTATGACAAGATGAACTGAAATACCTGCGAGAGACTACTGGGCATAGGTTACTCTGTATTAATACACTCCAAGTGTCCTGATTCAGGGAGTATTTTATGTGGAATTATCCATGGAGAACTCTATGCAGTAAGAGGATGGCATTTAGTGAAAGCAGTTATCATTATAGTTGTGTGCCTGCATAGTCCTGCTCTCCCATTGTTTGTATGGCTGTAAGCTATTTGGAGGGTAAGTAGCCATATCCTAGAAATTTGAGGATAATTGATTTTTGGGCAGTTGTAAGTTAGGTGCGGAAGGAGGGAGACTACACACAGCCTGATTTACAGACTTTGGCGGAATACGTTTTTCAGGCATTTCTTAGGTGATAATTTACCTCTGAGGTGATAATTTGACCCCAGCTCGTTTCCCATTGTGAGATTTCCTAGGGTGCCTTTTTAAGCAGTACGGAAAGGGCTCTTCTTGGCACATGAGATCAAATGCCCCTGAAAAAGGATACTATTCGCTTACTGTTACTCTGACCTGGTGAGAGGTTAAAGCCCACTCATTTAGTGGGAGGATACACTCCATGATGCTTTTGGCACACTTTCAGTAACTGGTCAAATTGGCAAACTTCCAGAATGAAGACATTCTCTCGTAAGGCAAGAGAGATGCTCACTATAAGTGACCCTGCTCCCTAGAACAAATAGAAAAGAGCCATGCCTGGTTTTAAGGGTTTAAGAGAGTCAGAGGAATCTAAGAATATTAGGTTGCCTATGGTATTCAGTATATAACTATTTGATAAAAATTCTATTTAGCAAAATCAACAGCTCTGTATATGGTGTTCCTCTGCATTGAGTAAGGCTCACAAATTAACCATTAGCTAACTCTTTAAACTCCACGGACACTCTCTTTCATATGTATGCGGACGATACGCAAATCTATGTGAAAATCTCTTCCCCGGAAAATTTCATTTCTCTCAACACGACCCTATCCTCTACTCAAAACTGGTTAACTGAGAACCATCTCCTGCTCAACACCTCCAAAACGGAATTCATGGTCATCTCCCCTCCGAACCACACCCCCAAGCTTGACCTTTGGTTGAATCACCTCACTGCCTTCAACTGCACTCCTCTTATCATAGACTCAGCCAAATCACTCGGAGTCACCCTGGACAAGCACATGAACATGAAAAATCACATCAGTAAGGTCTGCAAGGGAGCAAATCACTTGATGAGGACACTCAGGAAGATCAAACCTTTTCTTCCACAAAACGATTTCAAGCAGGTGGTCCAATCGCTTGTCCTGCCGAGGCTTGACTACGGCAGCGCGACCCTCTGCGGCTTACCCAAATACATTCTGGCTCCTCTAAGAGTATCGCTGAACTCCGCGGCTAGACTGGTTACAGGCTCAAAGCGAAATGAGCACATATCCCCAGTCCTAAAATCTCTCAAATGGCTGCCCTTTGAAGCTCGTATTCAGTTAAAGATTGCTGTTCTGACGCACAAACTCTTCACTTCAATTCTCCCAGGTACCTAGTGCAAAAACTTGAGCTTTCTTGTGGGGCAAGAGCCTCAAGGAGCGCCAATACTTTCCTCTTGAAACCACTCATCCTTAAGAAAAAGAGAACCTGTCACATAGCCATTTCTCCGGCGCCGCCCCAAAGATTTGGAACTCTCTTCCTCCAGAAGTACGCAGAATCTCGGCAACAACGGCGTTCAAATTGGAAGCCAAAAGATTCTAAATGAATAAATTCTTACCCTGATAGGGCAGGGCTCACCTACTCGAAGGCATTATTCCTACTTCCATTGTACCATCATCTGTTACTGCTACTCTTTTCCATGCACAACGCTCCCCTCTGGGCCCGCGCAAACTTGTTTATTGTATGACCCTCCATGGTGCAACTGTACCTGAATTTGTAACAATTCCTGCTTGTTTTTTTTTGTTGTTTTTTTTACTACTACTTGTTGTTGACTTTGCATTTATGTCCTTCCTTCCATCCTAATGTAAAGCGCTCTGATATCCCCCTGGATCTTCTTCGCGCTATATAAAACTTTATAAATAAATAAAAAATAAATAAATAAAGAAGCATACACCTAGATCAGTGACTTCAACCCGGAAGTCATTTACAACACCGTCTTCAGCGGTGAAGAATTTTCTGTCAGAACTATAAGTGTCTGGCTACCAAAGAATGAAGCCCCTTATGAAATAGAAATCATCTACATTAATAATATAGCCGCAGAGGACTACAAAAATGTTTGATAGATTCATGATGGTGATATTAATGATTGTACCAAACCATTGCACCAGGGTTCATTGGCAAGATTTATGCGAAAGAGATTTCTTGAACATGTTGCTTGTAGAGCATTAGGGGTCAGTGGGAGAATGCATTAGGGGTCAGCGGGAGGAGGCCCTAGGAACACATGTTGCTTCTGTGCTCTGAAGGCTCACAGTTTACGTAAGAGTCTGGGGACTTTTCGTGGTGGATCAACTGCCTCAAGTTTTGGCAGTTAAAATGCATGTGATAAAAAAAATACAGTTTCTCTCCTTCTACTCATTGTCTCTCTATAAACAAGCCAAATGCCTCCCATAGAATTGAATGGGGTTAAACATCATGAAAATCTTACTCACCAGCCGAAGACATTTTCTGCGCTATTGATTTCAATTGACTAAAAAATCAACCAATCACATCCTCTGTGGAGATTAAAACGATATAGCGGTATGGCTAATGTGTAACAAGGTCACTAATAGGGATAAAAGACAGTTCTTTGTACTAAATACTTAGAATGCATAGTACGTGGACTTCTTCTTCTTGGCCTCTACAATGGAAGTTTGTAGGTGCCTGAGAAATAAAAGGAGTTCGATCAACTACAATTTACCAATTGCAGTGTAACCTATTTGGTCACACTGTTGTAGTGAGCCTCAACAAGGCCTACCAGTGCTTAGGGGTTCTCCCTTCCTTGCACAGAGTCCTCAGACCAATAGGAAGAAGTTGGCACAGAAACTGGAATAGAAAAGACAGAGTTTATTAAACCTCATGAGGTGGAGCTACATTCACACAGCACCCTTCGGTAATGCATGAAGTAGCACACTGAATGGAAGGACCTTGGTCCTTTTATACCCACACAGGGGCTCAAATGAAGGCGGTACAAACACAAATGCTGGTTTTAGGTACATATAAGGTCATACAAGAAATGCACAGTCGACAAGTGGGTGGAGCTAACAGTTTCTACTTCTAGTAGACACATCCTGACATTTATAAACTCGGAACAGCTGCATGGACAGCTGCGAGCTCAACTGAGCATGTGCAAAGCAAAAGAAACTAAATATAACTCGTCTCTAGGCAGATTTCAAGAGCAGTTAACAGGAAGGTAGGACAGAGCACATGGCGAGCACATGGCAGCACATGGCAACCAAAATGGCTGCCAGAAATACAAAATGGATTCCACAAAGCGGACAATTTAGCCTCTGAATACAGGATGTCTTCGGCTAATGCTTAACTTAAGTGCTGCCAAATTACAACAACACAGTAAAGCTCAGAGATGATTGATGGGCTTAAGTATGGATTTATTATAAATTCAAAGTAAGGCTGATATAAATCAGAACGAAACATAGTATAAAAATACAGAATCACTAAAGGATATCCAAAACAACGTATAAAATTGATTTTCAATAACAGAAAGCAAATGAATTCGGTAGCTGCTATAGAAAGAATGAAAAATAAAGTCTGGTGAGTAGATTAAAAGTTTCAATCCTCTTGCCTATATATGAGGCTGTATAAGGAGATCTAATAAACTCTATTCTAACTGGGTATCAGGGAAATACTTTTAAGTCAGGGAAGCAGAGACAGGTGTCAGCATAGCAGAACGACTGTAGAAATTCTCAAAAGTAAAGTATATTGTATAGCATGAAGCCACACAATGGAGATGTCGCAAAGAGGTCTGTACCTCTTAGAGTCTATAGGGGAATTCGAACAAAGCTAAAGTGCAATGCATATTATCTTTCAGGGGGAAATGCCTTTCCTCTCTTGGAAGGCCAAATATTTTGGAAAAGTGGGCCACCCAAGCTTCTTCATCCACATGAGTATCTAGGTTAGGGTCCTGGGGGGCTTTCAAAAAGGGGCGTTAATTACCGTCCAGAAATCCTTAGAGTTATTTGTGGTGGAAGCCTGATAGAGTTGTTCCCATGCCTCCTCCTTCAATGTTTTTAATCTGGCCTTCCTAGTATCTTTGTACTGTTGGCGCAAGAGCTTGGCTTGATCATCATCTCTTGGGTTGGTCCTAAGGGCCTTATCTAAATTTGATAAAGGTCTAGTGCAGGCTTGATCGAACCACCTAGGGGCTGAGGACATAACATCTGGGCCATTTTTTATTAAATTGTTCTTTACCTTGTCCAATATTATCTCAAAGGCTGTCATCACCCTAGTTGGGTCAATGTTCGTTTGAAGGCAAGTCATAATTTCATTATGTCTATTTGCAACAAACAGGGGGATAATTTTCTCCTTGTTAATCTTGCCCCACTTAAGGACAATCCCATTTTTTCTTGTAATGTGGGGTTTTATATGCCTTGTCTGCTGTGGATGAATGCCTTCCTAGACCAGTTGACAGGATATGGCTGCATGGTCAAAACATTTTAAAATATTAATTTTGATATCAAGAATAGAGCTTTTAAGAGGTACAGAAGCTATCAAATAATCAATGGTTGTGCCCTGGCAATTATTACCAAAGGTTTTTTGTAGCATACCTGTGCTTGTGGCAATAGGATTCATGATTTCTAGATCTTTAATAATGAGAAGTCAGTTAAGAGCGTTGCCATGAAGGTTATGGGAAAAATGATGGATAGCCTCTCCTGCCTCATCAGTTAATCCTCATATCGATTTATTTAAAAAACAGCAACTGTGTGCATCAAAATCACCCAACCATAAAATGCTCGGTATCTTCTTAAGGTCCTTAAATAACACATTAATTTTTCCCTCAAGTAAGTCGACGACCTTAGTAATTTAGTCCACAAAATTATTATAATAATAAATTAGGAGCACAGTGTTGCCTTCTGGACCTTTGAGATGTAATAAGTTTTAAAAGGGGAGTCGTTATGGGTGGACAAAACTTCAAATGTATGGGTGTTTTTCATCAATGTCAGAATGCCCTCTCTCGCACGACCTGATTTTGACGGAAGGGCGGGTGTATAAAATGAGCGATAACCATCTAAATGGATAGGTCCTGTTTGCCATGTCTCTTGTAGACATATCAGATCATGAGCGGTTATGTACTTAATCCATTCTTGATCAGTCAATCTTGAGCCTAACCCTGCAATATTCCATACAATTAGCTTGAGCTGGTCTTTTATCTCCGTACTATGCAGGGAATGCTTTGGCTCTTCTATAGCACAGCTAAATGCAGGGTTGGGAATCATCCCATTGATTCTCTGTCAATCGTAGGCTTCGAGAGCTGCCAATACGGTGAATTGGTTGCTAGTTGGTAGAGAGTTGGTTACTTGCCTCGGGTAGGGCTGTTGGGTCGTTGGGTGCGGACGACTAAAATTATCTCTTGGCCCCTGTCACCAAGGGTTTTGGATTACTGGTTTGTAGAAGAAGCCTAACGGTAGTGCGAACATCTGGGTGTCTGGGATTGGGTCCTTGGGTAATAATCTTAAGAGGCTCTGTGCCATAAGGTGCAACTTAAAATTTACTACCACACAATCCCCCTGAAGGATTTATCTGAATTTCCCACCCAGCTCACTCTTCTCGCCATTATGATACTGGAAACAAATTCCGCCCGTCCCTCCATATGCTTATTAATCCAATGTCATGCTTTGCAAATTAGTTGATCAGTTGATTCCTTTTAACTGCTTTTTAACTCAGGGGTATTAGCCAGAAGGATCACATACGGGCACACTGCTGGTGGCAGGACTAATCTTGTATAGGGAATGCACCCTTGTGGATCTTCTCAGCCATTCTGTTCGACATTACGTTCGCCCTCAAGGATAGGTTAGAAAAGTCCAAGTCCCATTGTGTTCTCTGTGACTGCGGGGCCTTGGGTAGAGTGGTAACCTAGGGGGAGGACGGACAGATATTCCTTTAGGATGAAAATTGGGTTGGCCTTGTAGGATCCCTCTTCATCGGGTGTGCGGTGAGACTCATATGATGACCTTTGGGCACTCCCCCAACCCCGTCTTCCTTTAATGCCTGTAGTGCCTGGGATTCATAAGGTTTATTTGGAGTACAATGGAGAGGCATTGACGGCTCGTTAGGTGAGATTGAGGTGGAAACCTGGATAGTTGATTCTCTCAGTAATTACCTTCCCCCTAACAGGGAAATAGATGCTAAATTAGCCTTGATTGTGGTTAATCTCTCCAGAAAAGGTTGCAGCAAATTAGTAATAGTATGTTCGACTCTAGGAAGCAATGCCTCATATGCAGAAGGGGTAACTAGAGTAGAATACGGGTGTACGTGTATAGATTTACTCAGTCTCCTTTTTTCTTCTTAGTAGGAGGTTCAGTAGACGAAAGTGTAACTCTGCTTAATGGGGGATTCGATTGAATCAAACATTTAGAATGGGTGGTAGTTGGTTTGTCATTTGGGGGATCAGTAACAGTCACATGTTGAATCTCAGTGTTTGATATCTCAGTTAGGGGGCCAGGCTCCCCCAAAGAAAGTCTACGCTCTGTGTTTTCAATTTCTTTTTCCAGAGCGTCAGATGCCCTTAGGAGGAAAGAATCCAAGGTGTTAGTGGGCTCACCTCCATGCATCACAGGATTGATCTTCCGTTTCCCCATTTTCAAGCGCTACTCCGCTATACATCCAAAACAGCCATGTTAGCTTCTTCCGGGCACCGACTGGGCAGCGTCATGCTTATATGCACATCAGGTGCTTGGGGTAGCTGGGAGTTGGAGTCCCCCAGCAACTCGGCAGGCTTCCCTCTAATGCGGCAGTCCAGGAGACAAGCAGGTGGCTACCCTGAACATGGGGCAGCGTCGCGCTTAAATACGCATCAGGTGCTTGGGGGTAGCTGGGTGTTGGAGTCCCCCAGCAACTCAGCAGGCTTCCCTCTGGTGGGGCAGTCTGGGAGACAACCAGGTGCCTACCCCGAACACGGGGCAGCGTCACGCTTATATGCACGTCAGGTGCTTGGGGGTAGCTGGGAGTTGGAGTCCCCCAGCAACTCGGCAGGTTTCCCTCTAGTGCGGCAGTCTGGGAGACAATCAGGTGGATACCCCGAACATGGGGCAACGTCGTGCTTATATGCGTGTCAGGTGCTTGGGGGTAGCTGGGAGTTGGAATCCCCCAGCAACTCGTCAGGCTTCCCTCTGGTGTGGCAGTCCGGGAGACAAGCAGGCGGCTACCCTGAACAAGGGCAGCGTCGCGCTTATATGCACGTCAGGTGCTTGGGTGTAGCTGGGAGATGGAGTCCCCCAGCAACTCGGCAGGCTTCTCTATGGTGCGGCAGTCCGGGAGACAAGCAGGGGGCTAACCCGAACACGGGGCAGCATCGCACTTATCTGCACGTCAGGTGCTTGGGGGTAGCTGGGAGCTGGAGTCACCCAGCAACTCGACAGGCTTCCCTCTGGTGCAGCAGTCCGGGAGACAAGCAGGCGGCTACCCTGAACATGGGGCATCATTGAGCTTACATGCGCATCAGGTGCTAGGAGGTAGCTGGGAGTTAGAGTCCCCCAGCAACTCGGCAGGCTTCCCTCTGGTACGGCAGTCTGGGAGACAAGCAGGCGGCTACCCCAAACACGGCGCATCATTGCGCTTATATGCGCGTCAGGTTCTTCGGGGTAGCTGGGAGTTAGATTCCCCCAGCGGCTCAGCAGCCTTCCCTCTGGTGCGGCAGTCCGGGAGACAAGCAGGCGATAGTAGTCCTCCCTTCCTTTGTTAAATCTTCCTATCCTTGCCAAAAGATAGTCCTTTAGAGCCTCATTATCTGTTTCACACAATGCCCCTTTATTCTACCATGAGCTAATGCAGCTGCACCTGCAGAGGAAAGAAAAACATTGCATCCAAAGCAAGCCTTCACATTAAAAGTTAAGCATTGCTATAGTATAGCAAGGATTTCAGTACAAGTTTCAGCACAAGTTTTAAATGCATGATTACAGATACATATACAGTTAGAATATGGATGTAGAGCACTATTCAAATGGATACATTTTCAGTTATAAAATAAATGCAGAGCATTAATTAAAGAAATAAGTGAACATATAAGGAATACAATGTTATTCAATCCATACAGATGTAGATATATGTGAGAACTGCAACTCGTGGTTACTGTAAAGAAAACGTTAATATACACACTTGTATAAATGTCGAGAATAGACAGTAGATGCACTGTCTGTAACTGTTCAAGTGCACTACATTAATAAGGTTACATCGCACAAGTACATAAGGCCATACTTACACATATATGTGGTCTAATTAAACATAAAAGGGTGGAGCCAAAATTACGCTGCTCCATTCCCCCCTCTGCTGGCGAATCAAGCCGTCACAGATTACAATCTGATGTTATCAAACGGACCATCTAAAACCTTGTGGTATTTAGCATCTTTCACCTAGAATCCTCTAGACATTTCATGTTGTCGTAGTATTTACTCTGACTCTCCTCTAACTCCACATCTGCTCTCTTCCTCTTCACTCCATCTCTAACTTATGCATCCTTGTATCCCTTAAAGATCATGAATAGGAATATTACACAATGAGCAATGATCAAAATGTGTTTCAAGATGGCACCCAAGATTCCACTTCCTAGGTTTCCAAACCTTTTACCTATCACAGGCAATTCATTTCCAATGGCTTCCCAAGCTCCTGTCACTTCTAACTCTTTCAAATCTTTTGTCAACCCAGATATATTCCGAATATATTTCTCCAGATCTTGACTTTTGTCTGGGATATAAGTACAGCATTGCTGAACCTTGAGCATCCTGCAGACTCCACCCTCCTTTACAAGTAAAAGCGCAAGTCAGTTCTATAAAACCATAGACCTTATCACAAACATCTCAATATTTACAAGCAATAAAGAATTTACAGTACTAGTAGCCACTTTATCTACAATTATAGACAGCTTTCTATTTTCAGATCATTCAGAATCACACCTACAGATGGGATTTTAGAACCAAATTGATCTCCTAACACTTCAGCTGCACTAACACCTTGCCTAGTTCTAGATTTTGTTGCCCATACAGGATCATTTAAATGTTTCGGGAAAACTATTCCAAGATAGCATGTACCATGCCATTCATAGGGAAATTTAAAATATATGCATACTGTCTACAATAAAATACACTCCAGGATTCACAGGATCCTGTCCCTCCAAGAAAATGTCATTCTTCCCTCTCGCCTCAAAAACATGTTCACAGTGACTTGGTCCTAAAAATAACGGGTCTATAGAACTTTGATCAACATGTAATTCACAGCGTTCCCTTATGTTGCCAATCTAAGGTCAAGGCAGGTAAATTTCCCTTCACCTGATGTTCAATTTCTTCACTTTTACACTTATGGTGTTTCTTAAAATTGTTATGTTTTAGGTTTGGACTCTAGATCTCTCCTTCTGTCCTCCACCAAATTCAAGAATTTCTTCTCCACATCTGACATGGAACAGGTCAAATTATGCCTTTGTGTGTATGCAGTGTCCATTGACTCAAGAGACGCAAAATACTTGCCTGCAATCTCAGCGTTTTTGAAATAAGGATTCTTATTCATATGTTGGAACTTAGGGACTTCATAAAGAACTAAATCATAGTTCGAAAAATAATATTGAAAACTACCCTATCTGTAGAATAATCTCAATAAAAGTCTGCAGGGAATTCCATATGTCAAAGGGATATGATGGTACATTATACCCTCTGCAACTGACGCAGGCAACTGAGTGCACATGTAGCAATCTCTCAAATTCATAGTGTCAATATATTCATACAGCAATCTAAAATAAGTGTTTGAAGCATAATCTCCCTTTGTGCAGTTTCCTAACCCCCCACAACCGTAAGCTATTATCAGCAGGATGTGGTGCAGGATGCTCACGTACGCGGACGACATCCCAGTTCTTACTGCTGATGTCGCCTCTGCTCTCCCAGAGGTGAAGTCCCTAGCTGATCAGTTCGGTACCATATCTGGATACAAGTTAAATATGGAGAAAACACAGATTGTCTGCTCCAGGGCTGCCCGAACCGTTGGCCTCCCGGTTGTTCAGGAGGCAACATATTTAGAGGTAAAGATCACAGCGGCCATAGAGAAAATCCCGTATTTGAATATTATCCCAATAATGGATGATGTGAGCAAAAAACTAGAAAGGCTGAATCATCTACATTTATCTTTATATGGGCGGAGTAATGTTATTAAAATGTCAATCCTCTCAAACTTTTATATGTCTTTAGAACGGTTCCTCTAGAATTTTCATCATCCTCCCTAGCAAGGATGGACAGGATCTGTCAGAGATTTCTATGGGGGTACCGTAAACCTAGAAGGCAGGCTAAATGGCTTACCCTTCCAAGACTGCGGGGTGGGTGGGCGATACCTAGCTTTCTTTTCTACTACTGGGCATCGATCTTACAGCATATAGGTATTTTACTAGTCGGGGATAAGGCGGTAATACAAGTAGAGGCCAGGCCGACTATATATGAAATAGGAATGGGGGCTGGAGCCAGGGGATGCTTGGTCAGGATACTGGAACCCAGCTATTATAAAGAAACTAAATTCAAAATATTGAAAGCTGCTTCTAGAGTTTGGAGACAGGTACGAAGGAAATTGAAGATCCCCAATCTCAATGCTTATACCCCATTCTCTGCTCCGGGGCTACTTTCTTCAATCTTTGGACCAAGTCATCTTTAGATGGGGGAAAAAGGGGATCAGCTCCTTGGGTGATTTATGCCGGGGCGGACAACTCCTACCATATACGAATCTGCAGGAAAAGTTCGGGGTAGACAAGAGAGATTTTTTAAAATATCTGCAGATACGGAGCTATCTGGGGGAAAGAAGGATGGGGTAATTGTGATATCAGAGAAAATACCCTTGGAGGAGGCAGTCAGGGGTAAGTCCCAGATCGGGAAGATTTATCAAATTTTAATCCAAGCCTTCCCAGATGATATTGACATGGAGAACGCGAAATGGGAAACTAGGCTTGGAGCTGAATCAATAGATATTGAGGATTCACTGGAGCTGGCAAATCAGGTGTTGGTAATAGGAAGTCTTAGGAGCCAGCATTTTATGTCGGTCTTCGATCTCTACTATACCCCAGCAA
This sequence comes from Calotriton arnoldi, assembly GCA_963921515.1. Lineage (NCBI taxonomy): Eukaryota > Metazoa > Chordata > Amphibia > Caudata > Salamandridae > Calotriton > Calotriton arnoldi. The sequence goes on from CAWUFW010003453.1 coordinate 440,446, forward strand.
AGATCGCAAAATGGGATGGTAGGGGGAGGGAAATGCAATAGATGTGGATTACATGCAGCTGACACTATACATATGTTTTACTCTTGCCCCAAAATGGATACCTTCTTACAGGAGCTGGAGGTTTTTTTAACCAAGATCGTAGGCTTTCCAGTCCCAATTACCCCAGCTCTCTTAATTCTGGGATTAGTTGACCAGTCAGATATAAACAAAAGATAAGGTCAGAGATAGGCTTCATATTCATCGCAATGGCTATCGCTCGCCTATGTATCACCTCTCAGTGGATAAGCCCTGACCCTCCCACGTTTTCTAATTTGCGATCTAGAATACTGGCTATTTATAATATCGAATCTTCACTGTATAAATTAAGGGGACGGAAAAAGAAGGAGTTCGGGCAAAGAATCTGGGCCCCATTAGCAAGGTTGGTAAATTAAGTGTGTACCTGAATTAAAATCCAAGGGTCTAATAGTGTTGATAACCAAGTTCAATGGTGGGCAGAGATCTTGTAACTCCGTCTCTTTCTCTGTGGCGACCGGGTAGTGATATATCTGTTAGTAAAGCTCATTTATTTTTTAGCCTATTTATTGCACTGGCACTTTTCACTTTTAATAGATCTTAACTGATGAGGCAATTTGAGGTGCTATCTCTCTGTATTTGATTGAATTGGGTATTTTGTATCTGATGGCTTGTACCCGAACTACAATCCAAAGGTCTAATAGTGTAGATAACCAAGGTCAATGGTAGGCAGAGGTCCTGTAACTCTGCCCCTCTATTTGTGATGACTGGGTGGTGATATATCTGTTAATGAAGTTCATTCCTTTCTTACCCTATTTATTGCATTGGCACTTTTCATTCTCAATAGATCTTAACTTATTGGGTAACTTGACGTGCTATCTCCCTGTATCTGATAGAATTGTGTATTTTGTATCTCACAGTTTTTATCTCTCCATACTTCTGATGTAGTTTCTGTATTCGTATCCCTTCATATTGTTGAATTATTATGTATAATTTATGAAGAAAATGTAATGACATGTATAAAAAGGATCATGTGTTTTTTGCAAAATAATAATTTAAAAAAAGGGATGCAGAGGTCTTTTCGAGAAAAAAAAAAAGGATGTGGTGCAGTATGAACAACAGTAGGCTTAGCTTTTACTAAATTGTATGTAGCTGGATATAATCTTATAAGCACGATAATTAATATGACAACTACAGCTATTAGTGCTGCTATTAGCCTGCTATAACGTGTCTACGCCTGTTAGTATTAGAATTGGCTTTCATTTCTTAGTTAAAATCTAAACCGGTGGGTGGAACGTACAGCAAGAGTCTTTTCTGTTGATTTCCACCTGTGCAAGCAGCAACTCTAAGTTCAAATGGTATGCAGTAAAATTATATGCAAAGTCTTCGTGAATCTTCTTTCTTCACTACAACGTCTATTAAAATGTCACTAATGATAAGTGGTTCAAGTTCACTGACAATCAGTTCCAGAATGAAGAGTTTCAGTTTATCAACTAGCACAGGGAACTCATTTGCATCCAAGGAAGGAAACTTAGCCACATCCAGAATAAGATGTTTCAAGGCACTCAGTTTCACTAACAAAGGAATTGCAAATGTGAGATCAAACTGAAGATCAAGTCCCTGAACTTTCAGTTGAATTTTCACAATGATTCCAGAATTTACAGAATTCCCAGAACTCATTCTCTCTGTCATTTGCTATGAAGTAAGTCCATTCAGGGGAAGAGTACCTTCGACAAGTCGCTCTTGCTCGCCTTGACCTTCTGAGTGTATTCCCCTCTTCTTCTCCATCACTCAGATCGGAATCCTCAGAATCCTTTGGGGTTACTGGAAGGTCATCTTCTCCCTGCAGGGCCAGTCTCCCCCTCTCCTGCCTTCTCGGCTAACGTTCTCCTGCAGCCACTCATGATTCTACAGCACCAGGCTCTTTTTCCGGGTCCTAGTCTGGCTCAGTCACAACCATAGGACTAGCCCCTTCGTTTTCAACTTCGACAACCAACTCTCCAGGACCCCTCTCATGCCGAACAAGTGATGTTTCAGATTCTTGCTGGTTCCTAACAGCTTGACTAACCTGCTCCTGTGACCTCTTGACCACCACTGGTGCTTCTGGGAGAGGTGCTGTTATATCATCAAGGGGACACAGAACTATGCAAGTGTGGGCAGTATGTACCCAGTTAGGGAGACCTCCACACTTCACAACAGTCGTGGTGACAAGGATCACCTGGCACAGCCTATCCCAACGAGGCTGCAGACAACTCTTTTGTGCATGTTTTTTCACCAGGACCCAGTCACTGGGGCTGAGGTCATGGCACTGCTCCTGCTGAGATAGGCCTATAGAGGCTTCAACCTGATGAGATGCAGAATTCATCACATTAGCCAGTCCTTTGCAGTAATCAAGTATCAGATCATCAGTAATGTTCACAAGCTCATTTGCAGGTACGGCTGGCAACCTCATTGCTCTACCCATAATTATCTCAGGGGGGACAATCCTGTCCTTTCATCAGTAATGCTGCGGGCACTCATCAACACAAGTGTCAATGCATCAGGCCATTTCAAAGATGTAGAAGCCCACATTTTTGCAAGCATGGACTTCAAAGTCTCATTGACCTGCTCCACCAGACCCGAAGCCTCAGGTCTGTAGCTACAATGCAGTCTCTGTTCAAGTGCGTGCCTCGGTCAGAATGCAAAGAAGTTGGGAAGCTAAATCTGGGTATAGCTTCCTCAACAAAAGCTTTGCTACTGTGAGACTATCGTTCCATAGTGTGGGATATGCCTCATCCCACTGTGAAAAGAACACACAATAACCCACACATACCTCAATCCATTGCACACAGACATCTCAATAAAATCCAACTGCATCCTGTTGAAAGGACCTCCTGACCTCCCTATGTGACTCAGTGTTACTGCAGTCCTTTTTCCCACATTATTCTGTTGACACACAACACATGTGTGGCACAATGCTTCAGCCATCAATCTAAACGTTGGTTTGAACCAAGGGTGCCTGAACAACCAGACCATTGCGTCCCTTTCCACATGAGTAGGACCATGATAATGTCTGGTGTTGGAGTTGGACCTTTTTGCAGGGTCATCCCTGAACTTTTTGCCTTTCTCCTACCTTTTTTCTGACAGAGTGTTGGTGGTTCTAGGACTCTGGGCACTTTAGCACTGCTGTCCAGTGTAAAGTGCGTGTGCTCTCTGTGGTAAACATGGTAAGATTGGTCTACACCTGTTTGGTGTATTTAATTTACCTGTTAGTCCCTTGTAAAGTGGTATCTCAGATACCCAGGGCCAGTAAATTAAATGCTACTGGTGGGCTTGCAGCGCTGATTGCGCCACCCACCAAAGTAGCCTTTCAAACCTGTCTCAGGCCTCTGCCATTGCAGGGCCTGTGCGCGCAGTGATACTGCCGCTGTGACGTGACACCTAAAGTGTGTGCCACGTCTGTGACCCCCCTTTTACTACATGTCACTCACCCCTAAGGTAGGCCCTAGCTAGCCCTATGGGCAGGGTGCATTGTAGGTGAAAGGTAGGACATGTACCTTAAGTGTGTGACATGTCCTGGTAGTGACAAGCAGCCATTTTGATTTCTCACTGCTGTGAGTCTGCATAGGAATGCATTGGGGATTCCCTGATAAGTGTTTCAGTGATAATTCCTGATATGAGAGTAGCAGCGTGGTCAAGTTTGGTATGTTTGGAATAGTAATAATAAATGCTGCGCAATGGTGTGCGCAGATTTATTATCACTATTTTAGAAATGCCACTTTTAGAAGTTGGCATTTCTGTGTGCTATGTGTCTGCCTGCCTGATGTGTATTGCATGTCTGGCTCTGGAGTGACAGGGGCTGGTGAGGTGTGTGGCTCCAGGGAGGGCAGGGTGAGTCAGCGCTAGGCTGAATAGGAGATCCATTTGGAGTAGTAGGAGGAGTAGTCGCCTGACCCTGAATAGGTCTTTGCCTTCCCAGGTGAATGCTGGCTCCGCCCCCCTGTGGTGTGTCTGAGGACCGAGCCCCAGCTGACAAAGGAGGGTGGAAGCCTGGTAAACAGAGTGCTTCAACACCCCCCAGAACCAGTTGAGGCTGGTTCTCCCAAGCCCTGTGCCAGCGCAGACAAAGGAAAATGTACTATAAGACTGGGGCTGTGACCCCATAAAGGTGTGCTTCCTTGTGCTACTTGGGGACTTGCTGCTGCTGGGCCCCAGGAGGAACCGCCACGAGGGACTGCCTCCCTGCTGGAGGGCCCTGTGAGCTGGCCTGCCTGGGCCCAGCATTGTGCCTCTGAAACTTTGGACTAAGCGCCTAGAAAGCGCTATATCTCTCTCCCAGGACAGGGAGAGTGCTAGTGCCCTGCAGTGCGAGGCTGCAACCTGCCTGGAGGGAATCCCGGCGTGGGGATTCCCCCGTGGTTCCAGGAGGGCAGCGGGAGCCTACCCCGCATTTGCGTGCCTTGCGGAGTGAGGATTCCCCGAGGGAAGCGGGAGCCCACCCCGCACTGCCGATGCGTGGTGGAGCGGGAGCCCACCCCGCATTTGTGTTTTGTTAAAGGCAGGAGCCTACCCCGCACTTTTGAGCCAGAGAGAAGAGCGCAGCCGGTCAGGAAGTCAGGCATCTTGCCTGGTTGTGGGCGGGCTGGAAGAGGCGTGCCTGGAAACCGGAAGGGAGCCGGGTCGACGGAGACCTCGCTCCGTGTGTGCTCCAGGTCGGAGCTGGGCCGAGTGGTAGGCGGGAGCCTACCCCGCGTTGGAGGACGTCCGAAGCCCAGAGGAGGGAGCCCAGGAACAGGAGACTTCGCTCCAGGTGCCGGCCGGCCCGGCACGGGCCGGAAGTCAGGCAAGTCTGCCTGATATGGGGCGGAGCTTCCGCAACGAAGACGGAGCCTGCCAGGCACACTGTTGGTGCCAACAAGCTGCTATCCCTGTCTGCGAGGAGCCCCGGTGAGGGAGGCTCCCCCAAAAACGCCCTGTTGTGCCTGCTTGCGCCAGTTGGCGAGGAAGAGTCCCGGGAGTGGGGTCCTGTCGAGGCACGTTGTCAGTGCCTGCCCACGCCTAAGGAAGACCGGAGGTGTCTACGAGGAGCCCCGGTGAGTGGGGACTATACCGGGAGCATTGTTGGTGCTCCCAGAGCACGATTGGTACCGAGAGTGGTACAGGGAGGAGCCCAGTGAACGGGGCTCCCTAGGCACGGTTAAGTGCCAGTGCTAAGTCTTCTACAGCTGCACCGCAAGAGCGCGGGCAGCTGCAACACGGGGGCATTTTTCCTTGCTTATTTTGAGTGGATTAGCATGTAGGACAAGTCAGGTCATAATCAGATAGAGCTAATGCTAAGGTCCACGTGCACTAGCGCTTAATTCGAATAGTATCATATGGACTTAAACTGCTTGATGTATAACGCCAATGAGCAGTTTTCAAGCAAATTGATACCAATATCAGTCACACAGACAAACAAGCAGTAGCTGTTAAGTAATTATAATGTGATGTGTATGTGCTGTATGTAGGCATTTCTTAGGACTGTAATTAATTTCTAAATTTCAACATCTATATTAAATTGATGCTGGCTCATTGAAATGTTGCCTGGAAGCAGAAGGTGAGCTCAAGCCATCATCAAAGTAATCAAGACGTCTGGAACTCTAAAGTGATTTAAATTTGCATGGTCGCTGTAGACAACGTAATGCATTTCCCCAATACACTGCTCCTGCATGATTTCCTGGCCATTGATGAAATGTGGCAGCTTCGGACTTTGGAGGGAAAAATTCAAATGAGACATTCATCTGTGAGTCTTATCAGCAGGAAGAGCTCCATTTGTCAGGGGTGTACGGAAAGGACTCAACCTTACTGGCTGAGACAATGAAAAATGATTCCCAGTCCTTTCCTCGATGTGTCTGGAAGCACACGGCTCTCCTTCCTGCCACTTCAACCTTGGTTTTTGAAACAATGCTCTGCTGTAGGGCTCTGCCCACCCTGTCCGGAGAGCCTGCCAGCTCGGAGCATCGTCCCTTTCATCAAAGTACAAGGAAAAGAAAACAAATCAATGGAAGTTTATCGAGACAAAAAGATTCTCCTTTTTCCTGTGGAACCAAAATCAGGAAACCTGCTGTTTATCCCCCCTCCCACCAAATTCTAGACTTATTTTGGCCTCGAAGCAGGAACTCCAGGCACTGCCTGGCCTTTTAGGAAAGAGAGTCCTTGGTAAAGTTATCCGTTGTGCTTTAGTTGCCTCCATTCTCACCGAAAGACAGAAATCAAATCATCGACGCTCTACCAGTAGTTGTGTCCTACTCCTGTTTTAAATATCATCCTTAATGTATAGCAGCTCTATAATATCCCCTTGTACAATAGTGCCAAAGTACTCAGATGCGAAATTAGAATAGTAAGGGGCTTATTTATGAGCCCCGTGCGGTACTTTTATGCCGCTGGTCCGTCACTTTGTTGACTCACTGGCGGCGTAAATAATGCGCCACGTTGCACCATATTGACGAAGTGACGTATCTAGGCAGATGCATCCCTTTGTAAACCCCTGAGCTACATTATACCTACGGTGTAATGTATGCAGGATGGGCATTTCCCCGCATGAAAGCCTTGTAGAAGTGGCATAGTGAAATCTATAGATTTCACTGTGCCACTTTTAGGACGCCACTGCGTCCAAACCTTACGCCTGCCTCACAGCAGGCGTAAGGGTGACGCAGGCCCTTTCATATGGGGCTTGCCCCCTGTGTAAGGGTACATTGCTGGAGTTGCGTCTGTTTTCACACACACCCCAGCAATCCATCACTTTTGCGCCTACAGATACGTCAGGAATGCCTACAGATACGTCAGGATTCCTGACGTATCTGTAAATCCTTGCGACATGGAGCGCCGTACAGTAAATATGGTGCATCCAAGGTGTCACAAGGGGGGCGCACTGAAAATCTAAATCTTTACATCCGTTTGTAACCTGCCCTCGAAAATAAAGTCAATATTTTGTTGTTTAAATATATGCAAGTCATTATTTCTGTTGTCAATATTTTGACATACAAGCTTGTCTTAGATATCTAGACCTAGTTCTTAAATAATTTTCTTTAAATAGTTGTGTCTTTCTCCGGGCTTGGGAATAGCTTACCCACAAATTTGCAGGAGTAAAAATGGTTTACTCATGGAAAAAATAATTTATGAAACCAATGTGAATGAGAGCAGGAGATATCAGAATATAAGTGGGATTTGAGGCACACATTGACAAGTTCAGGGTTTTAAGAGATGGCTAATGACATCTGTTTTGACATAAGTTACACATTCAAACCCAAGTAGGTGAACATAGCCCTTCATCCTTCCTATGTCGATGAAAAGAGCACCATTTGCATGTTGGGGTATTGCACCTGGAGCACGAATTCCACGTGGAATACCACAAGTGGCAATTATGAGTCTCTGGGCCCGAATGATTCGATCTGAAAGCAACGGACCCCATAATTGCAGGTCTAGAGTCACCAGGCTTATTAATCTAGCTCCAGGATATGGGAAATTACCACCCCTAATGCACTGCCAGAGAGCAGACTATGCTCACCCGAACTGGCACAGTCATGCTCTCAACCCCCCACCACACCCGCCACCGGCACCCCCACTGACACTTTTCACCTGCTCAGATCAAGTGGAAAATGTCAGTGTTTTTCTCTTGTCTATTTACAGAAAAACTGCCCACAAAAGGACTCAGTATCCACTGGTCCCAGCAGTTACTCCCCATTTCAGCTAAATCCGTGTAATTACTGGACTTTGGCGTAGAGATACTTGCTGATAGTGTAGATTCCAGCTTCTGTTTTTTCCGCACCAAATTCTGACGACTCTTAAGAAGAGCCTAAGTAAGGCAGATCTGGCACTCTAAGGAACTGTGGTAGGAGTCACTCAGGGGAAGAGATGTTCCTACAGGGATTGCTTCCATGTGTACAGGCAGCATGCTCTGATGGAAATAAAAATGTCCTTCTCTACCACTGGCCAGTCCGCTTTTCTTTCACACTCTAATGTGGAACATGAAACATTAGATACAAACATGAAACAAGCATTGGCAAAGCCAATAGGTTTAGCGTTGGCTGCTGGCCTTTTGGCTTTGTCAGTGTTTATTTTGTTTGTTAATGGTTTTCATATGAAGGCATGTGTTGTACAAAAACAAGCATTGTCATAAAGCCTTTCTCCCTAGATAGATAGATAGATAGATAGATAGATAGATAGATGTTATGTAAAATGACTCATTGCCCCAGTAGTTCCTGGCACTGAAAATGATCAGTATTTACAAGGTGCGATAATACCTCCCCATTCAGAATTCTTCACCTCAGAATGGGGAATAATGAGACAATACACTACACCACACTTTCCCCATGTTGTGTGATGTGAAACTAAGAATGCTGGGTTTTTTTTGCTACAAATGTTTTGCACGGAAAAGTGGTATGCAGTAAGTTTTGCACACTCTAGAATCATGATTCAGGTGCAAACTCCTGTTAGTGCCCAAATCAGCATTTGGGCACTTATAATGATGGCCTTTGTACAGAGTCCAGCGGTTATATAGGTTTGTTTCGGTCCGGACGGATGGAAATCCCACGGGACAAATTAAAGCATGGGACTCTTTATTGGGCTTCAGAAACATATATTTTTTCATTGCATGTCACCATGTTGTTTGCAAACTAACCCAAAATCAGTCAGTGCAAAATGTGTTTCATAGAGCCAATCAGTGGCGGCTCCTCCGCTAAGGTGGAGGAGCGTCGCCCCACTGCTGTGCAGCAGTGAAATAATGGAAAAATAAAATGATAATATCTCAAGGTTATTATCATTTTATTTTGTCCTGCTGTGGCAGCTCTGCAGGGCGTGGCGTGGCTGCTCTGACACAGGAGCAGGGGCGAGCACACTTTGCAAGTGCGCATGAATGTTTGGCCGGCCGTCTGGGGCCGGCCAAACATTCATGCACACTTACCATGTTCTCCACCCAGGCTGCATTACAGGCTGGGGGGGAACATGACCAGGCTCCCATTCCCTGGCTGAGCGCCGAATCGCGGCGCTCAGACCAATCACAACTCTGTGTGCTTCCTGATCATTCCAGTGGTGCTGAGCGACGAGGAAGAGAGACGGAGGAGAGATGCAGCGGTATGGTAAGTTTATATATTTTTTTTATTTTAGATATCCCTCCCTTCCACTCCCCCGCGCCCCCGCCCTGCCACCCCCAATCGGTGCCGGCCGCGACTGGAGCCAATACAAGTTTAAACATTGTCTATTGAACTGCTCTTAAATCCAGGGATACAGATTCTCTATACAAAAACCCAGTTCAAAACTCCTGGTTGGAATTTATTGACTCATATGTGTGAACTAAAGTGGATTCAATTTAAGTGATTTAATTATGTCAAACAAAGTAGTACCTAGCATCTCAAGGGCAGATTACTAACATTTTGTGCTGGGTTTGCATCACAAATGTGACACAACCAGCACAAATTGTTCATTTTGAATTTTCATTTTTATAATTTTGCCTTAAAGTAACCCTTTTTTCTTCTTTGCATTACTTAGCACCCAAGGGGCGTTACATGGGTGGTACATGGTATTTCCAATGCAAAATCCTATTTACTAACAATAGTAGACAGGGCTTTGCGTCAAAAATAACACTTCTCTGAGGAAGGCATAAAAACAAGAAATGCTTTTATTATTCCAAACTTTTCCGACATTGCACATGTACTGCCCTTTACAGCACACATCCAAAGTCGGAACGTTTAACAGTTCCCTAACAGTACCCTTCCAGTACAAAACCTATGCCAGACATGACAAAGACACCTTTATGCTATGGTGCAAAGGTGTGTGCATGACGCTAGGGAGCCTGATTGAGTATCAGTGCGAGGGACAGAGCAGGACAGTACCACATATTAATAGAGATGATGCTTTCCTGTTCTCTCCCTCTCAAGCAACACAGTGCAGCAACTTTGTTTTCTGCATTGCTTAAAATCTTTGTCAGTCTTGGCCTCAGTGTCATAATTAAGGTTATAAATATTAGTAGTACGAGCCATCATGTACAAGGGTCATATATTATTGTAATATTAATGAGTCCCTTGCTCACTTTGCCACTGGATTCAAGCTAGCGTGGCTGATAAGGACTGTTAGCCCGAAACCAGGCCCAGGATGCTTGCTTCCGGTCCAGGGAAGACATGGCTTGGCAGTTCGGTCTGGACTGTTCCCATGAGGCACAGGGTCAAGACTGATTTGCATATAGCTGTGTCTGAACTGGGGTGGCGAAGTGAGCTAAAGAATGAAGATGGATTCAACCCAGATCTGTGACTGGGGGTGAGTGTCTGAAAAAGTTTCAGCGCTCCGTCCATCATCTCTTTGTGTTTGCTTTGTTCGACCTTAGTTGGCAGGGTATGCCCAGACGTGGGTCCCTTGCTCACTTTGCCACTGGATTCAAGCTAGCCTGGCTGATGAGGGCTGTTAGCCCGAAACCGGTCCCAGGATGCTTGTTTCCGGTCCAGGGAAGATATGGCTTGGCAGTTCGGTCTGGACTGTTCCCATGAGGCACAGGGTCAAGATTGATTTGCATATAGCTGTGTCTGAACTGGGGTGGCGAAGTGAGCTAAAGAATGATGATGGATTCAACCCAGATCTGTGACAGGGGGTGAGTGTCTGAAAAAGTTTCAGCGCTCCGTCCATCATCTCTTTGTGTTTGCGATAGTCGTTGTGGTAGAAGTGAATATTATGAACTATCATATTAAATGGTCATGTAGTATTATTATTTGTATCATTATCACTTGCAGAAGTAATCAAAGTAATCATTATTAACTGCCATGCTCATTTATGTTATTAACAATGTCATTTAAGATGTCATCACTGAAGCTATCAATGATATCATAGAACATGTCATGAATGATGTAATATGTGAGGTCGTATTGAGGTCATAAGCAGAGCATGGTGAGTGTGCAAGTTACAGATGCTTCTTTTAACTATAACTGATGAATTTCAGTGTTTTTGAGTTTAAAATGTTGCTTTTTTATCTTACATTCTCACCTAATTATAACATCACCTTAACCTTTGTTTTTTTCATTGAATTTCTATGGTATTTTCCAATGTAAAGCAATATGTTATTTCCATAAACACCTCCGCCTGTGGTTGGTCGGCTACCCCACCCGTCATGCATGTTCATGGCCACAAGATCCAGGGGGTCAAGATATCACTATCCTGCCCCTTATACTTTTTTTAATTTTCAGTACTCGGAGACCGAGTCCACTTGTCCTGTAATGGTGGCCACAACATTTGTCTTCATGTTGCGGCAAGCCAATCAGAGCGTGAGCTCCAGTGCGACTCGCAGGAATGAGGTGACAGACGGGAAAAAAAGGCAACTTGCCAATCTGATCACTTTATTATTTGAAGTTGTGTGCGGGCATGACTCCCACAAACCTGGCCATCTGCATATCTCCAAACCTCAAAACGTAATTTCTCAAAAGCTTTGGAACACATTTACTCCTAATCACAAAAGCCTGCTTTCTGGGTAAAGATCTAGCTTTCTGCCTAATTTGGCATCATTCTGCTCAACTGTTTTAAACTAACAACACTACTGAAATTCACCAGTTATAGTTATCTCAAGTAACTATAAACTCGTGCCCTAAAGTAACTATAACTTGTGCCACCACCATGCTTCTCATCAATGATGTCATTTCAGATGTTGCAATGATGTGTTATCAATAATTCCATACAACATGTCATGAGTGATGTAATATGTGAGGTAATATGTAAGGTAATTAGCAGTGTATGGCAAGGGCACAAATTATAGTCCTTGAGATAACTAGTTGTTCAATCACTAGTTCTTTCGAGATTGGATTATGGTAATGCCATTCTTTCTGGAACGCCGAAAATCCACCTAGCCCCTATCAAATCAGTCCTTAATCTCGCGGCCAGGCTTATCTCCGATTGTAAGCGGTTTGACCACATCTCCCCCATCCTAAAAGAACTCAAATGGCTCCCCATCGAAGGCAGATCCGCATACAAGAACGCTTGCATTACGCACAAAGCCTTGCACCATCACACCCCAGTTTATCTCTCTGATAAACTCCACAAAGCAGGCTGCTCAAGAGATATGAGGAGCACAAATACTCTCATGCTAATACCTCCCTTGGTACACAAGAAATCTACCCAGTTACGCTCTTTCTCCGCTAATGCGCCTACTATCTGGAACTCTCTCCCCAAAGACCTACGTTGCAACCCCTCTTACCTCAGCTTCAAAAATGATCTCAAACGACACCTACTCAACAAATACTGGGGTCCCTAATCCTACCACCTTCCCCTGATTTCCCAACCTGCCCTTGACAGTGTCTTGTCCTCACTATTTTATACTGGATTTACTACCACCCCTCCTCACCCCCTTACTTTTACTTCCCCTCCCACTACGAGCTCTCTTATAATCTACGGCCTACTCCTGCTTGCTGTCGCCTCTCTCATTTCCCCACTATGTTCTCCCCTCCTCAATCCTCTCTCCCCCATCCCTGACTACCCACACTAGCCCAAATTTCTAACTCTGGTTATGCCCTAACGGTTCTCCTTAATTTCCTGTTCATGCATTTATTGTTTTTTGCATATTGTGCTGAGTATTTTGCACTGTTCCTTTCTGTACAAATGTTATATTGCAATTGGTTCCTCTCTCGATCCCTGTAAAGCGCTCTGATACCCTTTGGTCTAGCCAGCGCTATATAAAACCGTTTAAATAAAATAAAATAAATAAAAAATATAAGTGGTTTTGTTAGTTTAAAATGGTATGTTTTAGCTGACATTCTCACCTAACAATACTGTCTCTTCAACTTTTGTTTTTTTCAGTGAATTAATAGTTTTTTTTTCAAAGTAAAGTAATATGTCCATTGCAGTGTACGGCACGGAGTTGAGCTCCCAGTCCCCTGGGGATGGCCACCCACCGCCTCACACTGCTTTTGGCCATGCTCAGTGTAGGCATGACCACAGGTCCTGTGGCCGGGCCCTGTGTCCAACCCCGGCAGTGGCCATGCACAGTGTGTAATTCACCGCAAGGCCAATCGAGGCCCTATGCCCTACCCCTTTCAGGTGACCATCCCCTACCGTGCACGGCCAAATACTTTGTCAACGTAAAGTAATACTTGATTACCATCTGGAACCATGCCAATCTCCCACTGCAGACAAACTTCAGCCATGAGCGGCATGGGGTTGGCCACAAGGCCTGCAGTCAGGCTCTGCACCTAACCCCACATGGGCAGGTAATACCCTGCCGTGCATGGCCTTTGGGCCCTGTCCTGAACACCCAATACGCACCCAACTGCTCACCGCACACAGCCTTCTGCTATGCGTGGCGTGGGATTGAGTGCAGCTGCGCCCAACTCTCCATCGGTGCCCAACTGCTGATATGGTCATGCAACAATAGAAAGGGTGTCATTTTAAGTGAGGCAGACTTACTAGCTTTGTCAAAGGGTCAGAACACCAAAATATAAAAAGCGGCCCTATTGGGTTTATCAAGGAGTCAGCACATCAACATACTTAAATCAGAGCTATTGGCTTTGTTAACATCTATAATCACATGTATATTTTATAAATTAGTACATTTCAATGTTTAATAATAATGATTGTCAAAAATATTTTCAATAAAGCATTTTTGAAAAAAAATTCACGTCTTTGAGCTTTTAAAAAAAAAAAATTCAGATCACGAAGCGCAGCAACAGAAACAACCACAAGAGGTCCCTTCACTCCAGCAGAAGAGCATACAGCTACAGCTAAGAGTGTTTTAAAAATATAGAGTAAACTCTCCTGGGGTCATTGATTCAATGACCCAGGATTAACGTTTTTTTAAAAATCTTGCTGGAGGGCTGTTGTGCTCCCTGCTGCCTTTTACAACATTAAACAAATGTGTGGGGGTGCTCCTGCCCCTCCTAGGGCTACCACCAGCATCCAAAAATATAAATAAAAAGCACTCATGGGGCACTATTGGGCACTCTTTTCTTGGAACAGTGAATAATAAATAAGTGGCTCCTGCCACTCATTTATTATTCTTTTTATTATTCTTTTTTTACTTTTTTATTGTCCCAGTCCCACCTGGGAAAACCAAACTTTATGTTAACTTTGTGGCCACGGTGGGTGTTCCAAGGCCCTGGCGGCCCCTGCCAGCTCTGTGAGCTCCAAGGGCCCCATAGCCCCTGCCGGTGTCCCAACAGCTGGCCATTAATCTAAAGTGGAAGCCCCAATTCCCAGCCAGGGAACCCACAGCATGGCCAATGGTTGGGGGCTGCGGGGGAGTCACTAGGCTTCTGCAGCCCCTGCTGGCTCCCCAGCCAGCACCCATAGTTTATGCCAGCGGGAGCCTGCTGTTATTTTAATGTAAGCTTGAAGATGACTGTGGGCAGGGGAGCCCCATCCTGGGTGCCGGGTTCATTCCTTTGCTCTCACCTGGGGGCTTTTGTGCTCCCGCCGGGCAGCAGCAAAGTTGTGTTCCCTGCCTGGGAGAGTGCAGGTAGTGAATTAAATTTGTATTTGCTGCCTGCAATCTCCTGGATAGGAAACAGCAGTGTCCTGGGGGATGGGATCCCTGAGACACTGCTTTGATTGGGCCCTAGGGGACGGGGCCCCCCTGGCCGGTGAAGCGTTGTACAATACTCACACAATGCAGCCGGGTCTGTGGATTGGGGAATGGAGCCTGATGCCCCCCTCCCCTAAGAAAAGCAATAGCCACGGGGAGTGGGGCCCCTTTGGCCCTTCTAATTCTTGGGGTGGGGAGCCACATGACCCTTTCCCCTAAATCTTAAAGTCAGGCCTGGAGCTGGGGTCCTCGGGGCCTCCAGAAGGTTTGAGAATTAGGGATGCATGGCCCCTCCCCTAAATATCAATTTTGGCCCCAAGAATGGGGTCCCCAGGGCCTCTAGAAGGCTAGAGAAGAGGGGTCACACGCCATCTCCCCAAAAAATAAAGATTGCACCGACCCTACGGGGCCTGGCCCACCCGGGGGGGGCTTATATTTTAAAAGTGCAGGAGCTTGCACTTTTTTCTTTTTTATTGGGACCTTGAATTCACAGATCCCAGTTTTAAAAAATTACGCTTCTGAACCCGGTGAGAGCCCTTCCACCAACCTAATGTGGGATGGGCATCCCTATCCAGCCCCCCCCCCCCCATATGTTTTTTTAAAATTATTTTTCGCGAACAGGGGATCGAGTTCCCGAGTCCTAAATTGCATGCTGCCACGCCTCTCGTGATGTGATGGTAGTCATTCAGATCTTATCATTAGATCTGTCGACTCTGTTGTGCCTCCATGGCGTGATATATACATACATTTTGAAACTTAACTTCTCAAAAACTACTAAACGAATTTACAGCAAATTACAAAAAGCATGATTTCTTGACTAAGATTTAGCTATCTGCCAAATTTGATTCAATTTCATTCAGCCGTTTTGGCTGTAGCTGTGTTTCATTTTACTTTGGAAAATTGCATGGGGAAAATGCATTTTGAGACCCCCCTTTTTCTTGCCACTGCTTGAACTTTCCAGGAAGGAGCTGAAGCAGTTGAAACTTATTTTGGACAGTTTTATGAAGATTCATCAAACAGTGCCAAAGTTATTAGCAAATCAAAAAAGCTTTTCCTATGTAAACGTGGTCCTGACTATAACTATCCAGTGGTGACCACAACTGGGTAATATATATATTATTATTATTATTATGGGTAGTTGTAGTAGTAATAGTGATAGTAGTAACTCTTGCCACCATATTCTGTGATCATGCATTATCATTAATATTATTATTATTATTAGTAGTAGTAGTAGTAGAGGTAAAAGTAGTAGCTTTAGTAGCAACTACTACTAATTACCATGTCCAGTGATCATGCATTATTGTTGTAGTTATTATTAGCATCATCAGCATTATTATTATTATGGATGTTATTGTTGCTAGTGGTGAAGCTGTAGTCGTAGTAGTGAGAGTCACTGGTAAACCCGTCCATATACCATCTACATTTTCCATCTTGGAAGTATGGTCAGAGTCACAAGTCAAAGATATGATTAGCTCAGTCAGTACAGGAGAACATTTTTGAGGTGACAGGGAACTTCTAGCTCCCACTTCTGCAGTGTTCTGATCTCAAAGTTGAAGTCTCCCTACTGCAAGTCTTGATCTCTTTGGTTTCTTCTTCTCATAGAACTCTTTCTTTGTTTTGTCTTAATATTTTTAATATTTTCTGTCCCTCTTTCCATGCTTTCGTGTCTGTGTTCCTTGTCTCTATGTCCTGGTCCCGGCATCTTCTGCTCATCTTCCCAGAGTCTGCTTCTTTACCTCTGTCCATATTCCCATTCCTGTGTGACCTTGACTGATGTATGTGCCACCCTGTCCCTGACTCCATGCCTCAGACACAACCCCTTCATCCCCAGTGCCTCCTTGACCTCTGCCTGAGTGTCTAGTGTCCATGTAACACGAGTCACTTCTGTCCCTGTTGTTTGTGTCCCCTTTTTCTCTGTCCACATGAGATCGTGCCATAAAACACCTGTGTCATTGCCCTCTTGAGTATGTTACCAAGTCCCTCGATTTCTTCTTTATGTTCAGGTAAGTTTGGCGGTTGTTCTTGATTGTTTCCATGTCTCCCTGTCTTGGCTTATTTGTACCATAGTCCATCCAGCTAAGCCTCCTTATTCCCAGTGTAAAAGACTCCAGTGTCTGTTCTTTGGGTCTGTGTCTCCTATAATTGTGGTCCCCGTCGGCATACCATTGTACTCCTATCTCTGTATCTGTCTGTTGCAAAGATAGAAGTAGTCTGGAATGTGAGGAAAGGTATAGGTAAGTGAGCTACAGTCAGCCCCTTGCAATGCATCATCCCCAACTGGGTTCTTCCAACTCCTCTTCCACATTCCCCCTCCACATTTTATTCCATACCACAGTGCTAAATTCCATTCATTCCACTCTGACCTCACTCTATGCATCGCACAACAGCAGTTACTCCACTGTTCCCTCTTGTCCCAGTGTCCATTTCTCCCTTTCACTACTTCTCTCACATCCCACCTATGTCTGCTTCTCCCTTGCCCAACATTCTCTCCCTGTCCTGACTTTCTGCCTGATTTAGATCTTGGTGGATGGGTTACTCCTTCACAACGGTGATGGATATCCCGTCCGCCGAAATATAAATCCCATTATATCCTGTGGGATTTATATTTCGGTGGACCGGATATCGGTCACCATTGTGACGGAGTAACCCGTCCGCAAAGTTCTAAATAATGTCATTTATCTTTCCCTGCCACCCAGTCTGTTTCTCTTTGTATCCTTGCTTGTGTTTTTGTCTCTCCATAGCTTTATGGTAAACATCTTCATAGTCCATATCATCTAGTAACTATGAGCAGCATCTTCCTACCCTGCATCAGTGATCCCGTTTCCTGATCTGTTTTCCCTATCCTGTGTCTTTGTGTTTTATGTAGTTTTAAATAGTGGGAACTTGACCATAGGGCAATAAAGGACCAGTTTCTGATTAGTGACGCATTCTTTTAGGCAGGGGGAGATTCACAGGATGCTGAGCCGAGGCAGGTATTCAAACCTGGTCTCCCAATCCCAGAGTTAGCAGCTCTGGAATGCTGCTAGGTCGCATCTCCCGTCCCTGTTTTTGTGGCGCTGCACCCTTGTGTCTAGATCAGTGATACTCAAAGTACGCCCCGGGGGCCACTTGCAATCCTCCTGACCCCCACCTGCGGCACCCTGCTGAAGGCAGCACTGGGCTTCTATTCACTTGAGAGAGTACTAGCATGCTGAAAGATGTTAAATAAACGACTGCGTACTTATTTACACAATAACTGAAGTTAAAGGAAAGAAGCAAATAAGGTGACTTGCACCACTTGCCTTTTTAAAGACATCTTGCAACAAATATGAAAAATATGATAAAGTCTCTTCAAAATTCTAAACAATTTAATTCATTAACATGCAGGAGCGTTTCATCTTAGTATGTCACATTATTAAGAAGTTCCTTTTTTAAAAGTGGTAGTTTTATAAAATGAATGTGTAGTGGGGATGTATACGTCTGCAGCACTGATTGTCACCATCTTTGTGTGGTGGAGAGTGTTATGCTATGATATGGTGTGAGTTTCGCCTGATGGACAGAGAGTGAAGGGTGGGAGAGAGTTTATGTGAGTCAGTTGTGATGCGATCTAAGCTTTGGGTTGATATACACGTTTAGGTTTGTTGCAGCATTCCAGGAACTCAGATAAATCATTCATAGACTGAGCCCAAATTGCTAGTTCCCTCCACACTGCATGAGTTTAGTCCAAACTTACCAAGTAATGTATTATCCTTAAATTATGAATCATAAGAAAGCAGGGATTTGGTAATTAATAATCAGAACTTATACCGTGATTTTATACATGCCATAATTACAACAGACACTTTTCTGTTAATAACAATAATTGTATCTAAATAATGTGATGATCATTAAATGCAATACAGCACAAATTAGGGTAAATCACACAGAAGTACATTCAGTTTTCAATCAAATAGTATACATCTCATGAACAGCGCAATAAGAGAGTGGATAGGTAGAGCGACAAAAGAATAGTGACATTTGCAATTAATTATGCAAATTAGAGATTGAGTATAGTTACCTATCATTCAAGTTTTAAGATAAGAAATGCTACCCTCTGGCCATGGGAGTAAGCAAGGCACTTCAAGAAAGATTTTGAAATGCAAACTTTAAAAGTCAGGAACAGCAGATCATCAGACAGCCTACAAGTATAGGAAGCAGCGATACGGCTCTCTCCTCTCACAAAGTTAGGAATACGCCGCCTCCCCACCTACTTACTAGGTATTATTATACCCCATTTTCACACTAATCCAGCCCCTACTCTATCCAACCCACCTAACTAAAGATTCTAATTGGCTAAAACAAGGGGTGTCGTGGTCACACCACTCCAAGCAAGTTCCGTTTTTCAAACACACTATTGGCCAAATTCAATACATCATTTTCAGGCTATGTATCTTTCTCTTCCGCAGCATGTTCACATTCGTTCGCTGTTTTTGTAACTTTTCTATCCGCATGTCCGCTTCCAGTGGAACTTGCTTTTCAGAGGCACATTGTTTCCTCCGTAACCTTGGTCATCACCGAAGACACATGGAAAACTGATTAAGCACTCTCCCTTCCTCACACCATGGTTAAATCTTCAAGCTAGACTTGAGGCCTTTCTCTCCTGCACAGAAAAAGCCATGTTCTAAGGAAAGACAAATATAATGTAAATATCATATCTTTCATAGAAGTTTTTTTCTCTAAAAGTGTTCTGGATAGTAATATTATTAGTTTGTACAAGATTCAAAAACCATTAGTATGATCATTAATCTTGCAGCCCTTTAGTCATTAATTTCTGCATTAGTCATGTGCAGGCTTGAGGCCTACACCAGATTTTCTCTAAATGCATTCACATTTACGCATGCGCATTATTAAATTCAAACTCGATTAATAACACACTGTTAGCTTTTTAATGATTATTTTGCACAATGAGAGGTTCAATCTGAGCAGGTTTTGTTTTCCGAAAACCCTGCTCCATCAGGTTGACTGTGGTTGGACAAGAAGGTGGGGAAGAAGTTTATATCAAAGTTACTCGGTGGAAGAGGTGTGGGCTTTGAAGTAATTTACGATTTTGATCCGGTGGGAATCAAAGCCAGGCTTATGTGTGATCATAAGAGAAGTTTCATCTGCTGTGTCAATGAGCTGGATTTTGAGGAGCTCTATGAAAGCAGTAGCGGCCCGTGGTGGGAGTGCTGCCGGGCGGTGACGTGGGGCGGGGGAGGGGCAGGGTGGGGGGAAGTAAACTACGGAATACGGCGGCACAGAGGTAAGTAAACAAAAAAATAAATAAAACAGAATTTCGTTGCATGCGCTACATCGCCAAATGCGTCACCGCCCGGCAGCACTCCCACCACAGGCCGCTCCTGTATGAAAGACTGGTGCACTACTGAATCGCCTCAGAACCAGGTGTTTCTTCAAATAATCTCCCCATTTACAGTAATTCAAAATGGAAGACCATTAGTCCTGGAGAAATTTTAATTATGTTTGCAAAATTCACATAATTCAAGACTTTCACGTTAAATGAAATTCCTGAAATTACTTAAAATTTCAGATTATACAATTATGCACATTTCTTGCATACAAGAGTCTTGAACACACACAAAATATCTTGCAAGAGACATTTTAGTTTAGACCACTTTGCAGCTGGTATCTTGTGAGACTTTTTTACTCGGAGTGCTCACTCACGTGAAAACAAGTCATGCAAGATACCAACAAATCACTGTTCTCTCAAAAACATAATTTCATTATATTTCTATGTAATTTCGCTAAATGTCATGGTCCCCAATCATACCTGAATAGCTCTTTAAATTTAAATTTCTTTTGTGGATCTTGTTCTGTTTGGATTGTTTTCTGTTTGTTGGTGATCATTGTTCCAAAGCACCATTGAGTGTAAAAAACTTGTTGCAATTTTTAACTAACATCATCTTTTGCTGCAGGATTTTAATACAAAATTTGTAGTGAGCAAATGACACTAAGTGGGGTGCAGGAAAATTGGCCAAATGAGCATAGTGCATCAGTGTCCCTCTTTGAAATAGGAATATGGTGGATCACGCCCACGAGAAGAGGAGGCTGGGAACTCTTTCCTTCAAACTCCAACAACATGGACCACTTTTTGAAAAAATAATTCTCTTACCAGGTAATGGGCACGCTGATCACGGAGCAACATAAGAAAGCAGACATTTATGTGGAAGGGAAGTCATCATTGCCTATTTATTTATTGTGAATTGTGCTCATGAGGTGCACTTTCCCCGAATATAAATAAAAAAAATAACTTACAGTAGGACAGTAGTTTACATGCAAAGTATAGTTTCAGCAATACACACGTGCAGCACAAATAACTTGCATGTTTACATACAATTTGCATTTTCCCCACACTATATCTTGTGTAAGTGTGAATTAATTTAGCAGTGACACCGATTTTGAGTGAGCACACATGTTTGTGTTTCCTTTATTCTTACCTGTGTTCACTGAATTTGGTAGTTACTGCATGACTTGGCCAGTGACTTGATTACAAGTAACATCCTCAGCACTGCACATCATTAATGAGACATGGTGTCTTCAAGAGGGATATGTTATTTTTCACACAGTTTGACAGTGGGGCATCGGTGACTTCAGTTCACAGCTGCTTAGCTCCTGCCTGCGCGAGGCATGTATCTCGTGTCTTCATGTGTCCATAGGGAGCAGAGGTTCCTGGCAATGATGTTATTGGCGTGGAAGTGTGGCTGCCTTCCCTCAAGGTAGAGTGCTGTATCCTAGAGTGCTTTCATTGATCTGGAAGGTCTCTCTGGCTCTGGGTCCCCCTCCTCCTTAAACACAACCTGGGTCCCCTCCTCCTTGAATACCACGCTTGTTGTCTCGGGTACCGGGGGATATTACAATGTGGGACGAAGGAGGGGTGGGGATTAGCAAGGGGCAGGCATTGATTTCCTTGTCAGAAAAGACAAGCTGAACTGACCAGCCAAAAAGTTGATACTCCCTCTGCACAAACAGTCTCTAACATAGAAACGTTTAGCCCAGCAGCATCTCCGCCATTTTCTCTTTCGCTCTCCTTTTCACTTCAATCTCACCTCCGCCTCACGCCAAAGATGGACCAGGCTACCTGGAAAGCATGAACGATCCGGACAGCTCTCTGCCTCTGACAGGGCCAGGGATGTGGCCTGAACTTCATTGTATTGTAATTGCATTTATATAGCACTTACTACCCTTGACGAGGCGCCAAAGCACTTTTTCGGTGAGTAGCACGCTACTCTGGAACCCATAAAGGATTAGTGGTGAATCAGTATTGTGAAATATGAAATTAATATGAGAGGTGGACATGTTAGTCTGTTATTTGGATTGAAAAGGATAGTGGAGTGATAGAAGAGGGAAGGATTTAGACTTTTTTTGTGGTTTTTTGATTATTTGTTTTGGAGGTCATAGCAGTAGGAGGAGGCTTGGGATGAGTAAAAGGGATGTGGATGTGTGACTAACTCAGCCCGAGGTGTCCGAGATCGCTAGGCCTATAAGAAAGTGTACTGATGGCTATGCTGAAAACCGTTTCAGAAGGGCAAAACCCAGGAACTGGGTCATTAATAAATAATAGAACGCACATTCCTCTTTTATAAATTGTGAGCGCAAAAGTATCTGTGTGCAAATTACATTCGTGCTGAGGTGCGGGAACTATTTGCTCTGGAGCTATATCCGTCCAATAGTGCTCACAAAGGGGATTAACACGTGCACGCTGTTTTAGAAGCTTTTACACCCATTTAACGCGCTTATAAACTATTGTATTTCAATTATGACTTACAACTAAGGCTCCCAGCTTTCCGTTTTTACTGATTTTTACAGATAAATACAGACAGAAAACAGTATGTTTTCTAACTGTATTTATGTTTAAAAAAATGGAAAAATACAAAAAATTGGGGCTCTTTTGAGTGACTTTTCATACTGTCTTTCATCAACTGCAGAACAACAACTAGCAGATAGATGGCATGTGGAGTTAAAAAACAGGATGAGATTTCCGTAAATACCAGCATATGTCAGCATCCATTTGTAGTATATTGCTAATAATTTACTTATTTGTATTGTCATGTAATATTTGGCTGCTTAATTTGCTAAAATACAACAGGCGTCAAAGTATGAGTGCACGTTTATTAGTTAAATAAATGTGTAACTATACCATTTTACAACTTAATTTATTGACAGAGCCCAAAATAAATATGGATAAATACTGATAAGATGGACAAAAAATAAATATGGCTAAATACAGACGGAAATCTTAAAAAAGCAAATACCATAAAACCGGGAGCCCGTCTTACAACCTGCTACAAGCTTGTGGTAACTCCCTGTGCAAAAGGTAGGCCCTAGTAGTAAAATGGGCGCCATTACTGCTTATGCTCATTTTAACACTAATGCATAGATCTAAAGAATCATGAGGGTGTATTGGGAAACGGGGCCTCTTGGGAGGGAAGTCAGTCTACAGTAGCACACTGCAATCTCTTATTGCCATCATTCCGTGTCCCCCAGCTCTCCCTCGAAGCAATTGCTCTTCCTGAGACAAACCCAGGATGGCACTTTCGGTTCCTGACAAGTACAGTAGATTTACAGGACGCAATTCATTCGTCTACTGGCAGCTTCATGGAAGCAGCCTAAGCTGTTACATATCTAACACTAGTGCAACGATTTTATTTTAAGTCAAGACATATTGTGAAAGTGGCAGTTTCTATATAACATTTGAAGCAAATATTCAAATTATTTTTCTAAATTAGCTCTGAGTTTTTCAAGATTTTTGGTTGAAGATTTATTTTTATTTATGAATCATTCAATGACGATTGGTATAGTGACCCGGCCCCAGAAACTATAGTTTCATGGCGATTGGCAAAGGATGCATTGGGGCATAAGGCTTTACCGTCGGTTTGTTGCTGATCGCTGTCTTTTTATGAATGAAACCCTATAATAAAGCAGGCAGAAGTAGGAAGAGCGTAAACCAGAGGCGTACAATGTTGGTCCACGAAGGAAGAATTTTTGCAACAGTTTCAAGACACCCACAAGAGATAAGTTGTTGTCATACAAATGATTATAAATGAGAAACTTTTATATATTTAATGGTTACCCATAAAATCTACCATGACTAGAGGTGCTGTGGACAAACATTGGACACCCCTGTCCACGTGGTGATATAGCAAATGTTTATGTTCTTGTGTTAGGTCAGCGGCTGCATGTAGAGATAAACAAATGCATTGACAATTTTTTTTTTTTATTCTTCTAGGAATATTCTGTCGTTGCACTATTTATTGCAATTGGCAACATTTTCTCACCACAGTGGTCAACTCCTCAGGTAGCACGTTATTTGTTTGTTTAAGGTTTTTACAGCAGCATCACAGAGATAGATATACCTGTAGCTTCTGAAGGACTCAGACCTTTGGAGATTGGAGGAAATTCAATAATCACTTAGAGCCTGATTACAAGTTTGGCAGTGCAGCGCCGGGTGCACCGCGCCGCCGCACTGCCAAACCATCGGTCGGGCTGCCCACCAGATTACGAGTGCATCTCATCTCTGGCGGGCCTTTTTTTGATGTTCCAACGGCGGTGCCTCGGAAACTGGGCACCGCAATGGGAACACCAAAAACAGTTCCTGTATGGCATGGACAGTAAAGTCCATGCCATGCAGAAACTGGGGTGCATGCATACAGGGGGGCATATATTGTGCCCCCTGCATGCACCCCTTGGACCAGAGGCAACAGAGGGCCCTGTAGGGCCCCCTTTGTTTCCTCTCTGCCACGGTTTTCATGGAGGAAGAACTGCCATTAAAACTGTGGCTGAGAGGAAATTTGTAATGTGCTGGGCGGGACCCGGCGGTCCCGCCAAGCATATTGCTGCCTCTACACTGCAGCACCACCGGCGGTTCCCTGGCGGCTGCAGCGGGTAAATGGCAGTCCAACCGCCCTAATTGTAATAGGGTGGTCAAAAGACCGCCACCGCTGTGCCCCACAAGTCTCGTGGTCCATGGACTGCCAGACACGTAATCGAACTCTTAGAAAGCAGGATGGTTCAAAAACGTGACTGGCACATTTCTTGCAAAAGTGCTGCTCTTATACAATTGCACTTTATGAGAACGCTCATTTTTTTCTTGATGTTTGTTTTTATTGACTGAATTGTGTTGTACTGTATTTATACATTTTAATGTTCTATACTAAGGGCCTCATTACGATGTCAGTCGGAAAGCATTCCGACCGACTCGGTGTCGGAATGGTTTATGACCGAATCGGATTCGAAATGGTTTCCGACCGAATCGGATTCGGGGAGTCTGACCGACCAATTACGATGTTTCTGAACACTGTATGGTCGGACTCCCATTGACTTCAAAGGGAGCCTGTGTTCCGACCGACAACACAGGCTCCCATTGAAAAATGGGGTGGTCGCGGAAAACCTTGCACCCTGTGGCGAGCACCCCTAGGTGCCTGCCACAATGCGCATGGTTGGAAAGAGGGGACCCATGGGTACCCCCACGGGCCCCAACTGGAGGTCTCTGGGTGAAGGGGGTCTGCTACGAGCCCCCAAAGTTGGATTCCAACAGCCGATCTTTGTCGGACAAACCGATTCGGAAAGGCTCCCTGAATCCGACATCGTAATGCGTCGGTCGAAAATGTGGTCCATAGTCCTGTACGATTCGGCTCCGACCGACTCGGTTTCTCCGAATGCCGATTGGAACCGAGTCGGAATGACCGAACGGTTTCCAACTATCGTGATCGGTCGGTCGGATGTGTTTCCGAGTCAGTTGGAAACGTGGGTTCCGAATCGGATTCGGACAAACCGAATGCTGTTCGGAGCCATTCCGACCGACATCGTAATGAGGCCCTATGTTGAGTTTCTGAATTACTGATAAACACTTGTAGTTTGCAAAAAAGAAGATGGGTGTAAGTTGTAAATGTGAAGAGTTCGGTAATGAAAATGAGGTCTCTGAATTTGACATCGAGCACAGAATTCCTAAATGAAGGGAATTTTGCGACTTTTTTCCTCAGCAAGGTTATTTTCGTTGCCCATCAAACGGCCAATAGCATTCAAACCACAGCCTGTATAGCCACTCATGGGCACTCCACCATAATCAGACTAGATTGCAAAGGACTTCAAGCTGTGGAGTGCGCCCCTGGGGGGCCCTGGCTATGTTCCAAGGGGTGCACAAATGGCTTTGTAAAAACGTTTAAATGAAGATAAGCAAGGCTGCTGGATTTACGCGGCAGGAAGTACGAAATTATGTGGCAGGGTTAACTAAATTTTACTGTGAAAAAAGGCAAAATATGCCACTTAATGCAGCACTTTTTGTGATAGTGTTACTTTATTATCTTATCAGTTTAACACATGCTAGCACTGTGTAGGCAAATGTTTCACCTCATTAGTGCCAGTTTAACACCCAAATTCAGCAATAAGCAACCAAAAGATGCCTGTCAACCTTTGAGCTGGGCCTTCCACTGCATGGCAGCATGTGCTATTGCCTTTTTAGTAACTTTAGATCCGTTTGAACTAGAAACACATTTGTTTTGTTAAAATCTGTCGAAAATGCAGCAGATGATGGATTAAGTGACAAATGCAGCAAATCCATAATTATGTGGAAAATGCTGAAGCTGCAAATTGCATAGTTCCAGTGGTCTTAAGTATAAGATAGGCTGCCATAAAATGATTTAGCATTTAAGATAAAACAAGTGCTTTCAAATAATACCTTTTAGAAATAGGTAATTACATTGTACCTAGTTCAAACATATTTATAAGTCCATTAACAGGAAGCTTTCCAAAACTTAACTCCCTTAGATCACCCCTCAAAAAGAATAGTTACTTCATAAATTAAACCCTGTACTCTGTTCCAAATAGCCTTTACATTTGGTGATTAACCAATAGAAAACATTTACATTTATTTCAGATTGCAGGTACCCAGGTGAGAAGGCCTGTTTCTTCTTTAGTTCTCTGTCCATGGATAGCCTCAAGGAGGTGAACCAGAAGAAAGGGTGCTGTGTGTGGACTAAAATTTTACTTTACAAATGGACAGACACAACTCTCTCAGTAAGATCCCCTGAGTAAGATAGAATTTTTTTTAAATGGCCATCCCTACCATTAGTGCAGCAGGTGCAATGGCACTAGGGCAGTGCACCCTAATTTTGGCTATGTTACCAGCAAAATGGTGGGTGGGAACCCTTTTTCCTTTTTAGCATTAGGACCTAGGTTACCCTTGCTGTGCAGGGAACAGGTCCAAAGCAACTGGCGGCGAGATGTGAGATTTACTCCAATTTCTTTTTTTTTACCAAAGGGGCCGACAACCTGCTTTGAGCCTCATGTCTAGGATTAATGGGCCAGTGGAGAGAGTGGGCAGAGTTGTGGTATCTTTTGTGTCGTAGATGCAGTGGCCCTTGGGCCAGGGGTATGAGGCGTCAACTAAACCACAATTACTATTGTTTTGATATATTTTCTTGCTTACGTTAGAGCCAGTGCACCATTGTTGTGCCAGTTTTGCTTTGGGCTTTCGGACCAATGGTTCAAGAGAAGGGAAAATTGAAGCAGGGGAGACACATTTTGTAGATTGACACATTAGCTTAGGCCTCAAAGAGATGACAGAGCAGGGAATGGGGCAAGATGGAGGCCCAATTTTACAATAAGGGGCAGAGAAGACCGCCACTTTGCAAGGGAGTCGATCTCATTACTGAAGGAGGTGCAATGGCACTGGGGCCCAGGAGTGAGAGGCCCACTGCATAACAATTATGGCTGCCTCCATTTATAAAAGAGGATTGAAGGCTCACTTTTCTTTCTAACATTAGGGGTGAGGGCACCCTTGCTGCAAAGTGATGGGAAATATGTCGGAGCTCACTTTATTCTGAAAGGGACAGAGAATCTGTTCCAAGATTGGAGTGATGGCTATGCATGGCGGGGAAGGGGTGAAAGAGACAGAGGAGACACTCTGCGTCTCAGGGCTGCAGCTATCATTAGTGGAACAGGTGCAGGTGCATTTGGCCACAGGAGTGTGAGGGGCTCACAACGCCCCATGTATCAGGAGTCTTGTTTTTGCTTGATATATTTGGCCTTTTATAAGTCTCACAGTTAGTGTGGATTATCAGCTACAGAAAAAGTACTCCTGAAATTGCAATCCCACCCCCTGCACTCCGCCCTGACCTTTCCGTTCACCTAAGTACTGCCATAAAGTTCTGGAGGTGGGCCCAACTTGAAAATATTTTGCTCACGGGGTGCTCACAGCAAAAAAGTGTGAAGACCTCTAGACTAGGGTGATAATGTGGTACTATGGCCAAAAAGATGTTCTTTTTCTAAAGACAACATCATTACCCTACCCTCTACCTCTGTTGAGATGCCAGTCATGCATCACTAAGCCCACCACTGCTGCACTACAGCAATACTGAAAGGAGCTGCTGACTTTAAAACTAGGGAACCGGGTTCGAGTCTCGGCTCAGCTCAACATCCTGTGATTCTGGGCAAATCACTTAACCTTGCCGTGCCCACAAATAATGAATATGTCCTTGTGTAATGCACCTGGTGCCATGTAATGCACTCCAATATCTCTGCGGGTTAAGTTCATGCTATCTAAAAATGCAAAAAAAAAATGTCAGGTGATAGACCCTGAGGAGGGCAGAAATAATGGGACAGCAGCAGAGACGTATGCAGGAGTATTTATTTTAGGATTCTGGCTCCCACTATTAACATTACGAGGGCAGATTTCAGGTGAAGGGGTTATAAACTTTCAAACAAAGCTACTGGTTAATCTGCATCGCAATTAACCATTTGTTTTCTTTCTTTCTTTTCCTTATTGCTAAGTTACTCCTGGCCATACTCTTACTTCCTCATTAGATACTGGTTCAACTCTGTATATCCAGCACTCCCAACTGACCAAAAGGTGATATTTAAGAACTTTGCAACACCTTAGATAATAAATATCATAGCATTCTGAAAAGTGCTGGAAGTCTGGTGATTTCATTATATCATTGCTACTACTACCACTACTAAATCTACTACTACTAGTAATTCGCTTTATTTACCAGTTTTCTGTTGCGCTACTGCAACATAAGGTAAAAGTGTGTTTTTCAAGAAACTGGAAACACAACACATAGGTAACAACAGCAACATTGAAACACATACGAAGAGGGACTCTGGTTAAAGTTAGATGTATAGACAATAAAAATAAAAATAGAGAAGGCGGGATATTTAATAATAACACGTTATTAGATCTGGCCATGACATTTTGATTTTATGAATTTTTTATAGTCAGTTAGTCGGTCAGTCAGCAATCTTTATTTGGTTTCTTCGATAAAAACCATTAAAGAACATAGATAAAATATAGATACAAATATCCACAGATAAAATACAGATAAAAAATATATCCAGGACTACATGAAAAGAATATCTTCTCTTCATGATTCAAATAACACGTTTCTCACACGAACTGCACCAGATAAAAAAAAGACTATTTTAAAACAACAAAAACTCATCCGGCAATAACATTAAGCAATAAAGTGCAGAGCGGACTTGTGTAAAGTGCTTTCCTGTAAACAACGGTTTAATAATATTAAGCTTTTATAAAAAGCACGAAATATGATTAAGTGCATTGTATCCTGAACTTAATGCTTGTCACAGCTGCAAGAAGTGGGTGTAGAACCATAAGAGCTACCACGAGGTACAGCTAATAAAGAATGTTTTAAGTTTACACGGAAGTGAATCAAAACAAACCTGTGAAAATCAGATATGGTATACATGAGGTACAGTTCAATTAGTAATGTGGTCTGCAGTGGTAAATAGGCCCTTGCAGTTGATTTGTCCTTAGCCAATGGAGCTCTATCGTTAGCCCTCCATTCCGCAAATGTTTTTTTAGTCCAGAGTCGTCCTCTACAACTAAAGTTTCAGGATGGTTGAACATTTCAGCTGGCCCAGCCTCGGGAAACTCGCCTTAATAAAACTGATCCACGGGATACTAGCAACGCGATCAAGGCACAGACAATCTTTTAAAAAGGGGCGATTAAAATGCTTTGCCAGGTGAACCCACACCGAGATCCAGGGGAGTAAGGGCTGTGCCATCAATATATCCTCTAGGTGTAGGGTGACCAGATCTTGAGAACCAAAAACCGGGACATTTTGGGAAAATAGAAGAAGGACTACAATTTTTCATCAACAGAATGGCGCAGAATAACAGTTTTCATCAACATAAGATCACAGAAAAGGCATTAAGAAAATAAATAAAATGTAATTTCTACAACCAACATCATACATATAAATTAAATTGCTTACTTGTAACAGCTGCTCACTAGCACAGCTTTATAACACCCAAAAAAAGCCTCTCAATTTTTTCAGTCGACCCCCTCTAAAAACCGGGACATGAGCCAAAATTACCGAAATCTGCCGGGACAGCCGGTGAAAAACCGGGACTGTCCGGGCAAATCCGGGACGTCTGGTCACCCTATCTAGGTGACCAATCCTAGTTCCTCATGGATAATAGCGGAGGATATACTCTGGAGAGAAGAAAGTAGGTTTCTGAGAAACTTGTTTTCAAGAACTTGCAGCAAAGACACATTAGTGTACCCCATATGTCACTGCCACATCATGCTATGGCAACACATTTCGCTCTGTAAATATCAATCATAGCCTTAATAGCCTTATGGCCCAACCTAG
Source organism: Calotriton arnoldi (assembly GCA_963921515.1). Classification (NCBI taxonomy): domain Eukaryota; kingdom Metazoa; phylum Chordata; class Amphibia; order Caudata; family Salamandridae; genus Calotriton; species Calotriton arnoldi. The sequence goes on from CAWUFW010003453.1 coordinate 470,591, forward strand.
AGGCAAAGTCGAACTCGGACGCTATACTCCTAGAAAACATTACCCTCTGGCCGATACCACAGGGGACCAGGAAAGCGAGGTGTCAAAAAGAACTCCCAAGTAAGGAAATTCAGGCACGCGACTAAGGGGGTTGCCTTTAACATGTTACGATCTAGTCCTGCTGTTCCGTGTGCCTAAAGCCATAGCATGAGACATGGAAAAATTGGTGTTTAAATCGAGACTGTCCATAAATTCTACAAACTGTTTAAGTAAAGCATCTGTTCCCAAGAGGGTTCGTGAAATTAGGACAGCGTCGTCAGCATACAGCAATAAAGGGGTCGAACGAGAACCAACTTTGGGCATAGCTTTGCCAACTTCAATAAATGATTTTTCAAAGCTATTGATGTATAAAGTAAACAAAAAAGGAGCCAATATGCAGCCCTGGCGGACTCCCTGATTAAGGTGAAATTAGTCAGTGCATTCTCCCCCATCCCCAAATCTCGCTGAGGTTGACAAATTACACTGCAATTTAGGCAAAAAAGAAACTATCTGCCAGTCAGTCCCCTTCTCCGTCATGATAGACCAGACTTATCCGTTTTGACCCTGTCGAAGGCCGTGCTGAGGTCCATGAATGCAACATTCAGACCCCCTTTTTTGTCAATGGTGTATTTGGCAATAAGCAGAAACAAATTAAGGCTCTGATCGATGGTACCTAAACCAAGGCAGAAACTATACTAAGTATCATATAAAACATTCTGATCCGCAGACCAATCCACTAATCTGTTCTTTAAGATACAGGCTACAATCTTAGCTGTGGAGCTGATCAGGGAAATGGGCATGTAGCGCTTAGGGTGTTGGTGATTGCCTTTGTTTAAAATAGGGATTTTGTTTTTTAGAATATATATAATTAAAGGGTGTTTTAGCCTGCACTCTCCATCCATTGATCTGTTTACTCAGGCACGTTTTGGTTCTGCCCATCACATTGGGCTTCTTTCACTGTGAGTGGCGCCTTTGGGTGTCTGTGGTTGTTATAACAATGGATTTTTTTTTTTAAAGTAATTTTTGTTTTATTCTGCATAGACCCAGCAACTCTCCAGATACAGCATCAGGGTCTCTGCCACCACTTGTATTCTACCACATCCTGGACAGGTACTGCAAGTGTTGGACATTTTTGAATATGTTTGCAAGGATGGCCTTCTTTGAATGGGCTTAAAACTCTTTCAAACATGCACGCCCATGTGTGCTCATGAGTGCACATGAACACATATGGGCTGGAGGCCATCTTAAAAGTTAGCCCTGTGGGCAGGTGTATGCCTGTGCGTGCACCAGCAGCAATCTTTGAATAGTTCTGTAAAATTTTATTATCGGGGGCGTGGCCAAGATGGCGGCGAGGTAGGACGTGTCTCGCTGCCTCTCCGCCGACCACCGAGCATAGCACCGGCCTCCGGCCGCCCGCGGAGCTAGGAACTTGGAGAGACGGTGGGTCAAAGTCGCGATACACCCGGGGAGCCTGAGGGTGTGGCAATGAGATCTGGCGAGGCCGTGGAAGCGGCACCCGAGTCTGGCACAGCGAGGCGGCTCCGTGGGCTCCCGTGCGCCGGCTCCACCTGGAGGACTGTCGCAGCCCCAGAGATGGCCCTGGAGTGGCGAGGTCCGCATTAAAACGCCTGGCGTCTCGCGTGTGGCTACCAGCACCCACAGCGACGAGCGGACTGGAATTAGCACAGGAGGTGCCAGGACCGACAGCGGACACGGGTCTGGAGCGCCGCCCCGCCATCTTGTCCGCCGGCGAAGCACTGACGCGGGCCGAGCTCTAAGGTGAGAGAAGGGAAGGCGGGCCTGGACAGCCGCAGAACCGCAGCGCTGGCGACGGCAAGATTGCACCTTCGCCCCAGTGGCAGCAAGGTGATAGGAGAGGGTCATGAGGTGAGGCTCGGCCGATACAGTGCGCTGCCTGGGGGTGGCTTGGACCCAGCTACCTGCTCTTACTGGCAAATGGTGAGTCGGGCCTCACATGTAGGAGCGACACAGCCCAGGCTACAGACAGAGGTGAGCATAGGGCGGCTTGACGCTTGGTCACACGGCACAGAGCGACCTGCGCATGGCAACGGGAGTTCTGGGTGCGGCTTGGAATCCCTCGACACACAGAGAAGAACTGCGTAGGCCCGGCCCGCATTCAGGAGCAAAACGATTGGGCCTCTGGAGAACGCTACAGAGCCGGCCTGATACTCAGCATTGCCAGCCACCCCCGGAGAGACGATCCACGAAGGGAACATGAGGAAGCACGGGGGCTGTTAGAGGCAGACACCGAGGGTGGGACCCGGCGCCCTGCAGAAGCGGCCCGGCTAGGCCTGGGTGCGGCTTGTAGGTGTGCAGTGGTCCCCCGCTCGAACCCCTGTCCAGCGCACCCCTCCAAGACGAGCAACACCTACTCTACTAGAGTCCGGGGTCCGCAAGGGACTAGGCTCGGCCCCTGGACAAGCAAGGCAGCAGGAGGTACTGACTTACCGGGCGGAATAGTAAGAGACCCCCGGGTGGCGTCCGATAGAGCGACCCCTGAGGCAGGGGCAGCACCGGGGTTCCAGCACTCAGCAGGTTGATACACCTGTGAACCACACAGAGGCGGCGAGGAGCGTTGAGCCCGGGCGGTGTGCTCTCATTCAGCCGCGGAGTCTCCAGTCATAGCAAGCCTCTATATCTGCAGCAGAGTCCACTGGCGAAGGTTACTAAACAGGACGGACCGGGCGATTTGCCGCCCCTGTCCCACTGCCTCTCACGGGGCGGCGACCCCCATGGTCTGGCTGGACCATTTAGTACCCCGAAGGGGCATGCACAGGGAGTGAAACAGGAGACGGAGAGGCTTTTTGCGCACACCTGGATCAGCTTGGAGGTGTACTGGAGAGCCTGACGGCCTTGGCGTACCGGCTAATTATCACCACTAAACACGGGATATGACCTCCACCAGGGGAAAGAAAGATAAGACACTGAAAGAGCTCTTCGCACGCACGTCAACAGGGGGGCACCACCATGGACCACCCATTACCGGGTGACCCCTCCACGCCGCCGGCGGAAGACACCAAGGAGGAACCGGTGACGCGGGCCTTCCTCGAATCACTGTTCACGACGCTTCGTGAAGACCTACAGACGGTCAAGCGTGACCTCACCTCCGAAATTAAGGACATCCGTAGAGATGTAGACGATATTGGCGAGCGGGTAGCCGCACTAGAAGACAGGGGCGATAACAGGGACACAGAATTAACGGCCCTTCAGCAGGAGGTCATCCGCATTCATGAGCAACAGGTGGACTTACAAACACACCTCGAGGACTTAGAGAACCGTTCCCGCAGGCACAACATCAGGATCAGAGGGGTGCGGACCAATGAAGAAGCCGGCGATGTATTCAGCTATGTAAGGGAGCTTTTTAATCACATCCTGGGCAACCCACCCAACACAGACCTTAAATTAGACAGAGCACACAGGGTGGGCCTTCCCTGGTCATATAAAGCTCCGCCCGCAGACATCCTGGTCTGCGTCCAGGACTTCCGCACAAAAGAGGACATACTTCGCAAAGCCAGGGCCATGCATCCGATCACCTTTCGAGACCTTGTATCAGGACCTTGCGGCGCTCACCTTGCAGAAACGCAGGATCTTCTGTGCCATCACAGCTCATCTACGACAACGCAACATTTCCTACTCGTGGGGGCACCCATTCCGCCTTATCTTCAGACTGGATAGCAAACTGTATCAGCTTCGCTCCCTTACAGAAGCCAGTCAACTACTGGGTGTTGACGTTCCCGAGGAGGAGGACGCGGGCCGTAGTCCCGGCCCAAGCACAGGAGATGCACAACCAAGGTGGCGACAGCAGGGCCGCAGGCGTCGCACCAAACGCCCAAACCCAGCAGAGATTACAAAAGGACAGCAGGCGGTATTGGAGTCCCTCCCGGAAGCCTTGGCGAAGACACAAACTTTGTGAACACCGCAAGGGTTGTCTGCCCTCTCTTCCTTTCATTTGAGGTGGGCGGCGGGGGGTGGGGGCGACACACTTGGCCACACTATGGACCCCATGAAGATCCCCTGCCGATCGTCCCCAGATGACGGACTGAACCTTGACCACTCAACTTATTTTCTTGAGTTTGTTAGATTTGTTTATATGGGTTTTTCTGTTACCTGGGTCCCCCGTCTACTGCTCTCTGGCCTGTACCGCGTTGAGGTTACTACATGGGCCACCCTCCACAGGCGCACACTAGCCCACACAGGATGGCCTCGCTCCGGGCCTCACACTGCATCCTATACTCCCAGCCTACTAGATGCCTCTTAACACTCTTAAAGTCCTCACGCTCAATGTAAGAGGACTTAATAACCCCATCAAACGTAGGGCGATCCTTTCATACCTGGAAGGTACCGGGGCGGACGCTTGCCTGTTGCAGGAGACGCACCTGCTTTCCAGGGATTGCCACCGCTTACAATCTCGCAAGTTTCCCACTCAACTCTTTTCGTGTGGCCCGTCTAAGACAGCGGGGGTCACGATACTAGTGTCCCGAGCGTTTCAGGGGAAGGTGGGGGAAAAGATGGCCGAAATTAAGGGGGAGATTACTCTCCTACCAGTTTTTAATCGCAGGGCACACACTGGTCATTGGGTCCTTATACGCGCCTAATGAGGGTCAGGAGAGTTTCCTTCACGAGGCACTGACGGAGGCCACCGCCACAACGGAAGGCAAGATCCTCTTAGGGGGAGACCTGAACCTAGTATTTAACAATGCGCTAGACAGGTCGGCCCAGCGATTCGGTCAGGTAGGTGCGCTCTCACAGAGCGGCCTCAATAGATTGACAGAGCTCGGCCTGGTGGATCTTTGGAGGGTCCAACACCCACAGCTTAGAGAATACTCGTACTACTCTAGTGCCCATAAGACTTATGCCAGGCTGGATTATTTGATAGGCTCCACGGCACTCCGCAATATCTTGTCAGCGGTTGACATTCTCGTGGCGTCGCTGTCTGACCACGCGCCAGTGGCGGCCACCCTGACCCTGCCTCCTCTTCAGCGGCCCGCACGGCAGTGGCGACTTCGAGACGCCCTTCTGCAGTGGACCGAAGTGGTGGACCAGGTACAACGCGCGTTAGACAAGTATTTATTACACAATGACAACCCCGACACCCTCCTGTCCACCAGATGGGAAGCACTCAAGGCCGTGATCAGGGGCGTACTAATCGCCATTTCCACGGCAGACAACGCGGAATGCAAGCGCAAACGGGACGAGCTGACACAAAAAGTCAGGGAGCTGGAGCAAATGCATCGCCGAACCGGGGAACCCCGTACCTGACGCCAACTGTCAGCAGCACGGGCGCAACTAGCGGCCATAGATCAAGACAGGGCGGAATACGCAGCACTGCATTTGCGCCATTCTTTTTACGTAGGGGGTGACAGATGCGGGCGTCTGCTTGCCCACAAGCTACGTGAAGCTAGACTGCGGCAGGGGGTTCAGGAGATCCGAGACCAGACGGGGGAGATAACCACAGACGATGCGACTATCGCAGAGACATTTAGGGGCTTCTATGCCCAACTATATGACGAGCAGAGGTTAGAAGCCACGGACACCGACGCTTACCTGACGCAGGCGCATCTCCCCACTTTGACGTCGGAACAGGCGGAACACCTGGATGGGGATATATCGGTTGAGGAGGTCATAGCGGCTATAGCACGTCTCAAATTAGCGAAATCTCCTGGCCCAGACAGCTACACCGCGACCTTTTAAAAACAGTTCTGCTCCACTCTAGCCCCCATACTCACTGGGCTATACAACACCTTCACGTCCCCGGGAGCGATTCCCCGTTCTATGCTTGAGGCCGCTGTGGTGGTAATTCCCAAACCGGGAAAAGATAAGACTTACTGCGGAGCGTACCGCCCCATTTCACTCTTGAACATCGATCTGAAATTATACACAGGGATTTTGGCGAGCAGGTTAGCTCCCCACATGCCGGGCTTGATCGACCCCGATCAGGCGGGATTCATCCCCCAAAGACAAACAAGCGATAACACTAAGAGGGTCTTACATCTCATAGAGAAGGCATCGCGGATCTCAGGGGACTACATGCTCCTTACCATTGACGCCGAGAAGGCCTTTGATCGGGTCCACTGACCGTATTTAGAACAGGTGCTGTTGATCCGAGCTGGCCTCGGAGAGAAAATGAGGACACAGATCCCGAACTGTTATCGTGGCCCCACGGCATCAGTTAGGGTCAACGGACATTACCTCAGCTCCCTTCCCCATTAGCAGAGGCACGAGGCAGGGGTGTCCCCTGTCACCCCTGCTTTTTGCACTATATATGGAACCATTGGCCCAGAGAGTTAGGGATCATCCGCTCATCACGGGCATACGCTTTGGGGGCGATACACACACCATCAGTTTATACGCGGATGATGTCCTCGTGACATTGACAGATCCCGCAGTAGCTCTGGGAGCCTTCCTGTCGGAGCTGGACTCCTTCGCGAAGCCCTCCGGGTTCAAAGTAAACATCACGAAATCGACAGCTCTCAATCTCTCTCTATCCCCACACACGCAGGCACGCCTCCAGAGGCAGCACCCGCTGCTGTGGTCCAGAGACATGGTCCCATACTTGGGAATTCTCTTAGCGCCTACCCTCCACTCTACTGCGTCCGTTAACTACGCTAAACTGCAGGCTCAAATACGCTCTGACTTGCAGCGGTGGAAACATTACCCTATCTCGTGGCTTGGGAGGATAGCGGCGGTTAAGATGACAATCTTGCCCAAAATTTTGTATCTCTTTCAGACGCTTCCTCTATGGCCACCGGATGGCTGGCTCAACAGGGTACAGTCAGAACTTTCCTTATTCATCTGTCAGGGACGCAAGCCGTGATTGAAGAAATTAGTTAGCTTTCTCCCACCCACTGAAGGGGGACTCGGGATCCCTGACATCCAACTCTACTACAAAGCTGCGCCGCTCCGTCACCTAGTGGAGTGGAATCGCACTGAGTCAGAGAAACACTGGTCCCCTTTCCCCAGCTCAGGTCGGATTATGGACTGCCTGAGTCCGAGCGGCTCCGTTACCTGCAGCTACGACACTGGGCGCTCCACTCGGACAATAGGCCACACACACAGAGACTCCTCACCCCATATGAACGATGGCTAATCACACAAACATCTGATAAGAAACTGATCTCAGACCTCTATAAGATGCTACTCTCCCGATACAAATACACATACAACGCAGGCCGTTCACGATGGGAAAGAGAGCTGGGACGCGAACTGAGCAGTAAAGAATGGGGGGGGGTGTACTACAGGGCTCGACACACAGTAAGCAACATGGGCCTCACAGAAACTTTAACCAAGTTAGTCACCTACTGGTACTACACCCCAGAACGCTTGCATCATGCGGACCCCAGCGCGGAATGTTGGAGAGGTTGTGGGAAGACTGGAACGCTGGTCCACCTCCTTTGGGAATGCGAACACCTGCAACAATACTGGTCCCAGATTCTAGACGAAATTGATAAGCATTTAGACACGGAGCTCCCCAGATTCCCTAGCTATATTCTTTTGGGTGTGCCAAACCTCCTAACATACCCACTCAAGTCGAAAAGAGGCCGCCAGATGGCGATCGCGCTGTGCACGGCCACTCAAAACATTCTACTTCACTGGAGGACCTCCCGGATTCCCACTCACTCAGGCTGGCTCCAACGCCTTTGGCACATACTGGTGATGGAGAAAATATCCCTTACACTGGCTGGGAAGGGTTCGACATTTGGAGAGCTCTGGCAACCACTCTTGGCCATCCTCACTCAGGAGTTTAGGGAACTTACCTGCCCCAGATACTTACGCCTCCTGCGTCTCACCACGCCTGCCACTGAGGCCCCATGAGTCTCAATACAATCGTCATCGCTACACTCCTAACACAATCTTCAACTCACAGTGGACGGGGGGAGGGGGGGATAAGGGGAGGGGGAGGGTTGTTCTCTCTTGTTTTCATTTAGTTTTAGGTTGCATTTGTTCAAAGCCATGCCATATGCTAGGGCTCTGCGTAGCCCATGACCTGCCGCCTTGCAAACTGCACTGTGATACTTTGGCTGTTTCTTTAATAAAAAAGAGTTAAACCATAAAATGTTATTATCAAAACATTCAAGGACTGCCGAGTGTGTATGTGAGTGCAAGTGCATGCATGGACTACAATTTTTATGTTTTTGTAATAAAGACTTACATTATAGCGTTACAAAAATGCATTGGCGGAGCCAATAGGGTGGCAGCCAACCCAAGACGTACTGGCTTGGACGAGGCTTGTTTTGATATAGCACTTCATAGAACACATCTGCCGTTTCAAAGCATAACAGGTGTTATTATTACTCAACATGGTACTTAGTTTTAGAGCACGCGTTGCATTTTCTTTTGCATTTATTAATGTGATATTATTTTCCAATTGGGATTTTTAGGAAGGTCTTCGACAAACATCCCTTTATAAAAGATGTAAGTGGTTAAAAAATAATCATCTAAAGACAACTTTGCAGCGGGTTTGGGGTTCCCGCTACATAGTATAGGGAATATCATATTCCATTTGAGCACATAAAGCACATTGTGCCAGTAGTGCTGGTCCCACTGGATAAAACATAAAGATAGCTTTATTGCATTTTGGGGTGTTCTCACCAATGCATTTCTGTCAAGCGTTGTAGCAAATAGTGCATCATAAAAAGCACTGAATCAATACCATTAGTGAAAACTGTCCAGAATTAAATACACCTTTAAAGAGAGTTTCTGGTTTACCTCAAAGTGTGTTTTGGAAACATTAATGACAAAAGGGACATTTGAAAGAGCAATGGAGAATGATTCGTGGAAAATGAATAGGATTAAAATGTAACATTGGTCCCCCAAAAGAATGTGTCAAGAATATATCCAAAAGGGTGCATTTTTGAAGCATATTTACCCACTTGATCAATTAAAACTAGGTGAGTTTCAACATCAGTTCTATCGAGGGCTTAACCTCCAGCTCCCCAGATTGGACCCTAAATCATGCACTTATATCTAATTAGTGCCCACTTGAATCTCTGCAAAGATCTCACTTCGAGCAAACAATGCCAGTCTCCTACCAGCCCTTCTTTGTCATCTGAACACAAAAGAGGAATTTACAGCAGTGTGGGAGAGAAGACTCTACCCTAAGGTCGAACCCCTGATGGCTTTTTTTCCCCCCCTTTAGTCTTGGCTTAAATCTGGGAACACTCCGGAGCCCTCTTGCTTCTGTGATCTTGGGAGGGAAGGAGACCTTCCTGCTGAGCAGAGGGACTGCACCTGCTATGAGGAGTGCCCCACTGCCTGGAAAACCTGCAAAGCCCAAGTTGACGGAAGGACCTTCGCGAGGACAGCTTAATGAAATCAACCTTCCCAAAAGCCCCAAGGTCGCCCTGATCCAATAGGAAGAAGGTGTTTGGACAAAATATTGAATTAAAAGTATTGGGAGACAGAACTATTTGAAATTAAATATCGTGATGCACAAATATCGTTGACAGCAATATCATTGTTTGAGGTAAGTAATATTGTTTTAAATAATATTGATGTTTTACTGTAGTTTTCAATAATATAATCGTTAAAAATAGCATTTTTAATTATCACATTATTTAGTTGATATATTAATTTTCATGTTAATATTGTTTATATAAATGTTATTAATTTTTGTAAAATAGAGTTCGTAATTTTGAATGATTTATAAAAAAAATTAAATGTTTAATAGTAACTTATAGTGTTGTAGTGGGTTGTTGGATTTATAGCAGAATAGGGTGGGAAGTTAATTTGGTATTAATTATTTTGAATTAAACAATACCTTTCATTTCATTATAGGATTGATATTTATTATGTAATACTGATTTATTTTTGTGTGCAGTTAGGTTTGTAGGGATGTAGGGTGGGTAGTTATTTAAGTAGTAATTAATTAACAATTAATTATTCATTGTTCATTATGTAATTGAATTTTAATTATGTAATTAATGGAATGCTTATTTAGTTTGCTTATATTTTAGTTGCAGGCTGCTAGGTTTGTAGGGACACAGGGTAGGAAGTTAATTAAGTAATAATTAAGTAACAAGTGCCGTGAGATCCATAATGGTATCTGTGATACTAGTGTCTGATAGATGAGTTAGAAGGTGAATATCCGCAAGGTCCTGTGCCGTGAGCTCACTTGTAGTGGATTTTGCTTGATGTGGTGGTCTGGTTCTAGGTCCAAAAAAAACCTTTAGTTTAAGTTGCCTTATGGATTTGAAGAGGTATGTATACCACGGGGAGTTATTGTCTGGCCGAATTTCACACTACAGCGCAATCCCCTGTTACTGCCCTTCAAGCCTTGACATGGACGGTTTTTGAATGGCATCACCCACCTGGAAAATTAGGGGATACATGCACCTCAAAGTACAGCTTCCACTGACTTTAAAAAGATATGCAATGCATAGGGGAACCTCTGAACCTTATATGCGTTTTTCTGACAGGTCTTTTCCTTAACAACCTTCCGAATATGACCCTATGTCGCACATCACAATATGTCATGAGCTATGAATCACCTCAAAAATGAAGTAGCATTCCACAGCATGACCATTCAGACATGCTACCTGCTTTGGCAGTCTTTTCCATTTTTAATATTGTTTTTCACTATTATAGAGCTTTACAAGTAGCTCCATTCATGCCCTAACTATGTCACGGAACCTGCACATGAACCACTTTTTATTGGATACCAGTGTGATGACTTATTATCTGCGCATCCCCATCTGAACAAATTTTCTCTTACAGATTGAACAACCTAACCAGGATTGAGCTAAGATATGACTTGACCAAAACCAGGACATTATCAGAACTATGGTCTGGGAATTTGATTTATGAAGGTAAAAGCACCATGTCTTGAATGCCAGTGAACATTTTTTAACCATACCCCATTTAGCATTAGATTAACTGCATGGACACCACCTTATCACCACTGACCCAAATCCCTACTAATTATATACTTTTTAATGTTATTTTAATTTAATTTTTCCAGTATTTAAAACGGTAAAATGGGCACACTCAATTACCTACCCCCACCCCGTCCGAGCACACCACGATTACCAAAAGAAGGCCTATAAGCTCATATTTCAATACCACAGCTGACTTGAAAAAGCCCCCCATAGAGGCATTGTAAAGGGTGAAACGTGTTGGCTGCAAAACGGATGTAACAAACTTAGGGGCATATTCTCAAGGACTTATCGCCGATTTATCGGCACTTTAGCGCCGCAAAAGTGGCGACAGATCAATCGCCCCATTCTCAAGCTGGTGCAAACTGCCGATATCGCCAGTTCACCAGCGATAGCTGGCGCAAAAAGCATCGCCACAGATGAGAGCGACAACTAACACTAATGATATGCAGAGTAGGCGTTCCCGTGCAAAAACACACGAAAACACCACTTCGCGATATTCTCAACGACCAGCCAAATCTGCGCTGCGACCGAAAAACAGGTGATAAGGCGCGTTAGCAGCAGGGACTTAACACCTGCCTTTCACTGGTGTAAAGCAGGACGACAACCTGCAGCATGAAAGGGATCCCAGCCCAGAGCCACATCTGAAGACCAACACATGTCATGGAGACACTTACCATGCAGCACAGAGACCCAAGAGGGCCACAACACCCACCGCCACCACCCCCAGGCCCCCCCCTGCCCCCCTCCCTGGACTACCAATGAGGCAGCGCAGAACAAGACAGCTGACCTTCCGAAAACGGCATGGCCCCTCAGCCACACAATTGCAGAATGTGGGGAGAGGTGGAAACCAAGTATGTGTGAAGGAGGCAAGCGACCCATCAATAAGAATGTGCACAATGCCAAGTGTGGCGGTGATGTGCTGGACTGACTTCAGTATGCAGAGCACAGACATGTCCATGTGGACATATACTGATGGTGTGTGTAGTGTTGTGGACAGTGGACGCAACCATGTCACCTCAGGCAGTGGGGAAAACCTCAGTCATGTAGCTGTGTCATCCCCCCTGTAAGCGTAAGCGGAGTGGGCTGGACCGGCGTACGCCAAGCCAGCGTAGGGGTGTGAAGGATTTGCCCGGGGCTCTGGGCGTGGTTCAGTTCTGGCCTGGACAAGGAAGTAACTAATGAGTGTGTCACTGTTGTAGTGTCTGCGCCACCCAGTCCGCAATCGACAATGTTGCAATGTAGCATGCACCCGGAGGGTGGGCTCGCACGAACGGGGAAATGAAGGAGCGCAAGACCACTCGGGGTCTTGGCTCATACATGCCAAGTGTTGTGTGTATATGTATTGCCGCAGCATGAGCCAAATACCTAGCCCTAATCGCAGCGCGAGTTCAGCCAGGCATGAACTCTACATCTGTGTCCGCCCTATCCTTCCCACAGGCCTACACTCATGTGGCCGCCCACCTTCAACGGCCAACATCACAGTGTCGTTGTCAAGCTTGTGGACATGCGCAGACAGGCATGACAATGGTGTGCCATAGGAGTGCAAGTGATGCAACCGCGCAGCGCACACAATTAAATTGGCTCGGGGGGACGGAGGAGCAGCCATGAGGCAACGTAACACACAGTGATGCCGCTCATTTGTCACATGCAAGACATGTCAAACATGAATCCCAAAGTCGCACACATCCCACCCCACCCCCAACAAGCCACTTCACATTTCCTGAATGCAAGCAGATGAGAAACTAACATTAGGGATGAAAGCTCCTTTGTCTGAACTATCAGGCAGAAGCACATCTGCACCTCCGACCTCGGAATTGCATGTGCCCGGCACCCCCTGACAGATACTAGAGCAGCTGATGACGACTCCCACACTACGCACAGCCCGACAAAAGACCAACGTATACACATCCCACACACAGAAGTCCTTGCTCGAAGTTATCTTGCATGGAATGGCCTTCACACTTACTCCCACACCATCCCAGGCGTACAACCGTTGCACACTAAAACAACTCATTGATCTGAGCTGTGGCATTTCATCCACAGAACTGGCGCAGGTCAGAACAGTGCCGCTTCAACCAGAGCCACTGACGCAATGGCAGAACATCCCGGACACTTGCACAACCCCTGTCAGGTGGAACTGTACCGTGCACGTATGTTTCGTTTACTGGGGGCACTGCCATTGGCAGTGCTGCGGATCAGTTACCGGCTAAGCTTCCGCCTTGCCAACGTCACCTGCATTCAGCCTGTGTTGCATTGTCGATCGTGCATATTCGAGTGGTCCATGGATGTCTGCCTATCCAACAGGATGGTAGCTGAACTGGATTTTGACATGTGTGTGCGCCGCCTGTTGGCCCACGACCAGGAGTGTCACCGTGATACCCGTTTATGGGATGCCTTGATACTTGGCATACATGCTGGCAGCTGGACCTGGGAGATTGCACAACTCCTCGTGTGCAGTGACCACATTGAACCGCTCCCCTATTGGGCTGTAGTGCTAATTGGTGAAAGGGGGTGGACGCAGCACATCTGTCTGGACCTGCTAATGGATCGCCTCGCCGTCCTGCTTGATGAAGTCGACGACGACCTCATGTTGGAAATGATAGCCTACGGAGCTGCAATCGCTTTCATGGACGAGTAACTACGTACCTGCAGCCACAACAGATTGGAACCCATTGCACATGTCCCAACACCTTGTTGCATCTTGGAGATCTGGTCACATGTCCCATGACAACAGTGGACATGGCTGCATTCGCCTGGACTCCGAATACATGAGCGGACAACAACGCGGGTTAACACACACCTGTGAAAGGTGAGGCACTCCCCCGGAGTGGACAGCGGCACTTGGCAATGTTCCTCATCCTCACATACTGCTGCATTGGTCTGCATGTTGTGGCACTTATCTTGCCCGTACTGACACACATATGCTAATAAAGTCTACGCACCTTCACTTGTATTCAACTGTGATGAGTGTTAATTTGAATGACAATGTGTGTCTCACTGCCTATCTGGGTCACGGCCAGACATGCGCATTGATAGCATTACCCAGGGAGTACCTTTTTGTGGAATCACTGTCCCTACATTCATACATACTTTCATACTTGATTGACAATAGCCACGACACATCTGTGTGAATCAGAATGTTTTATTCGCATTCAGTGGAGTGTTGAAGCTGGAGCAGTAAAGGGCCATGTAAACCCCACTTTACATTGTTGCCCCATGGAGGGCCAGCCAGAGTCCATTAGGGATTGACAAGTTCATCGGAAGAGGAAGACTTCAGTCCGCAGTGTGATTGCTGTGTCATTGGTAACCAAACCAAATATGACAGTCCCTGTCGAGGTCCAAGGTGAGTGTCGCTGAGTGTATCGGGGGACAGTGGAAAGTGTTATTCCAGTGCATGATGCAGAGGGCAGAATCAAGCTGAAACAGGCCATATGGCGGAGACGAATGCTACTACTTCATTCTTACCACAAAGCCAGATTCATCATCATCTTCGTCCTCTGATGTGTCAGGTACCTCACATGTGGGTGGTGGTGTTTAGTCTGCATCACTGTGTGGCACTGACACTTCAGGGGGCGGAGATGTGGAGGGAGTAGTAGCAGCAGCATTCATCCGTGCCAGGCCTTGTGGCGGGAATGCCATGACGAGGATCTGCAGGGCATGGAAGATCACAGCTACATCTCACTGGTGTGCAGCCGTGGCAAACATTCTTTCCGCCTGCATCCGCTCCATGTTCAACATGATCCTCCGCATGTGTCCCAACTCCCAGCTGACATCGCTGGAGCCACTCTGACTAGACAGTTGTTCTTGGCTCAGAGTCATGACTCCAGCGATGTCAGCCATGGATTGTTGGAGAGCATGGAGCGGACAGTGGGTGTCCGTTAGGGACTGTAAGTGGTCCCTGATGGGACGTAGACACCCACGTATGGCATCTAGTTTGGCTGCCATTAGGTTGAACCCCACCCGCAGCTGATCAGCCATCTTCTCCTGGCACCCTAACACATGGCGTTGGAATGCCATGTGTTGGTCGTGGGGGTCCTGGGAGACAGCCGTGGTGGTGGGTGCTTCCTGCTGTGTGGTCTGTGCAGGGGTGGGGTTTCCTTGATGCAGCTGCGCTGCACTGCTCCTGGAGGTGGGGTGCCGAAGCTGTCCATGGGCTTTTGGAGGGCGTCGGGGTCGATGTTGGGGAGGTCCTCTTCATCATCAGTGCTGAGTTGTTGGGTCTGCTCTGCAGGAGGTGTTGATTCTGCCTCTGCAATGTGAAGGGAGATGCAGATTGACATTGTGTTCACATGTATGTTGACGCATTGTACAAGTTTACTTACAGACTGCATGACAATGTACATTGTAACTGTTTGTGGGGAGATGCCTATGTGATGCAGGACAGTTGACATTTCTACACCATCAGGGATGTGAGGTTGTACTTGTACATTGTCATCTCACAGTTTCCTGCTATGCCAAATGCGAATGGCCATTTTCTACACACAAGAGGCGGCAGTTGCGTCCTCTGTTCTGTTGTGAAGGTGTTGCAGTTTGTACCACATTGTTGTCAATGTTGAGGTGCTCTGCTTCTTATGTGTGTGTGCAGCATTGTGGGTGTGTTGCCCCTTCAGCTCTGATTTGGCTGGCCCTTATCCCTTTCCGGCGGTGTGCCTTTGACTTCTGTGCTTATACAGTGCTGAGATGTTGCAGACTTGGGTAAATTGGGCTCTTGGTCGGAGTTGTGACTCTTGGGCATGGTTTGTCCGCAGATGTGCTATACTTAATTGTGCATGTGTGCCATTGTGCCATCTCCCCCCGTCCCCCCAGTCCCTGGTCGTTACTCACCCTGTTGCTGTTGGCTCAGGTCATGTTGTGCAGTGTCTGGTCCCCCAACTCCTGCCACCGTCTCCCCAATGATGTCTCGGGTCACCATTCCCTCCATCTTATCCAGCTCCTGGTGTGTCGCTGGACTCCCACCTCCAGTCTGCATTGCTGCTTTTAGGTTGGCTGCGGGTTTCAGCTTGGTTTTGCGCTTCACATCAGTCCAGCGCTTCTTGCAGTCGTCCACTTCCCTTCTCTTCACTCCGACTGCATTCACCTTGGCCAAAATGGACTTCCATATTGTATTTTTTGTTGCCAATGACACAGTGGAGGTGACGAACAGGTGTTGATGGTGTTCTATCACCTCCGTAATCAGGATCCTGTTTTCCTGCGGACTGAACCGCGTCTTCCTCTTCTTCTTCTCCTTGCCCTTCCCTGACCCCGAGGTCCCAGACTGGTCCTCCGTGGGGCTTGTGGGGTTATGGTTGTCCTCTGAACTCGCTCCGGCTACCTCCATGGTGCTTCGCAGTTGTTTGTGTTTTTTGTTGGCGCTTTTCTAGTAGTTTTTCCTGCCTGACTTGTGGGACTTGCAGGCCTGGTGCTGCTTATCGCTGTGTTTTTTTTCGCAGTTGGGCCCATCGCAACTTTTTCCACGTTAGGCTTTAGATTTTTATCGCTGTCCCGGTGATTTTATCGCGGACATTTGAGGCGTTATCAGGTGACTATCGCATGTTACCGCCGTGTTGAGAATGGGACGTTAACACAGAATTATTTTCCCATGATGGACGGCGATATGTGAAATTGCGTTAACCCATTTTGGCGATGATTATCGCACGTTCTTGAGAATATCCCCCTTAGTATGAAAAATATGCAGGACAGTCTGCTAATGCTATGTACAAAATGAAAATAAAAATCACAAGCAACTGTGCAGAGCTGGTTTTCCTTTCACGTGGATTCTTGGAAACAAGTATTTTAGGACCTATAATGTAATCAACAGGAAAACAGCACACTTAACATAATACCAGTTCATCTATGAGGAGGAGTTGGCCCAACCTCTAAGTAGTGTCATAAAGTTTTCCAATAACCTAGCAGCAAAAATCATACTTGGCACCATGGGTAAAGAGGGAGAAGGTTCAGCCTGTAAGTCTGCATTAATCTCATATATATGAACTATGTTCCACAGTTTCCTCGGACCCTGAATGCAGCGCCTGATTGGGCATGGGGAGCCGAATGTATCAGAACAATCAACTCAAAGTTACAGGAGATAATCACGTGCACTTCCGACAAGTGGTGGTATCCAGTGAAATTTTATTGAGGCAACACACTCAACGCATTTCGAGACAACAACTGTCTTGATCACGAGTGACTGTGAAAAGTGAAAACAGACTTTAAATAAAGTGGCTAAGTACAACAAAATAAACAAAGGACTGTGGAGCAGGTGAACCCATGAGCGCCATATTCAAATATAACCATCAATGTAGTTATTTAACACCACCTGCCACAATGAAAATCTGTAATCAAATAATCACATGTGGTTATGCACATGCAGTTCTGTTCAAATTCTTCACATTGAATAAAATAAAACATCCTGGAAGGCCTATCAGAAAAATGTAAATAATACTTTCCCATGAGGACCATGTCATATGACAAAGTAATGTGGACAACCTTGTTATAGAGTGTCCATACCAATAAAGTGATTGTACACCCACATGCAAATACATGTGAATGCATGCACACATGCTGTCTTGTTAGGCATCATTCCATTGACTAAAGCATATTAATGCTAATCACAAACAAAGAGGAAATTCATGATAGTACACCTCTCGAATTTCATAAATGAACAATACATGGCGCCCAAGTGGGCAAAAGTGCAGCCAAAGTTAATGCCCAAGTGGGCTGAGAATGAAGCCCAAGTGGGCTGTGTACATGGATTCTGCCAACTTGAAATCAGACCCGGGAGAACACATCTTATGGTAGAAATCAGCAAATAAAAAGAAAGGCCCAATGCAGGATGGTATTGCCAATTTCAACACAGTGAACAAACTGTAAAAAAAAATTCATACAAAATAAACAAAGTCGCATGCTTAGCTCAAAGAATCAGGTAGCTTCTTTGCAGTGATTCCCAATGCCACCTGTGTGAAAAATTATAAAATTGAGTTAAAAAACAATGATCACAAAAGATGGCAAATAAATGTATGATTACGGACAAAGAGGTAATAGATTTGCATATCAGCCTAAATGGACGGCCAATTCTTCATCCATATTTCATCCTGAAGGATGGAGCACATTGAATCTGATATCTCTTGATTCTAACCCGCATAGTGACAACACTCTGTCACCACCGCAGATGTTGGAGGGGACCTGATCAAGCACTAAGAGTTGAAGTAGGCTGCTGTTACTGCAGTGGTGTTGCTTGAAATCTCTCACAACCGAGTATTGCTTAGCTTGGTGGATAATGGCCCTCTTATGCTCTAAAACAAGTTTTTTGGCACTATGTATAGTGCTCCTTATGTAATACAGATTAGATGGGCATTTCAG
Organism: Calotriton arnoldi; assembly: GCA_963921515.1. NCBI lineage: Eukaryota > Metazoa > Chordata > Amphibia > Caudata > Salamandridae > Calotriton > Calotriton arnoldi. Next base: position 488,842 of record CAWUFW010003453.1, read on the forward strand.
TGAATATATGCAAAACTCAGAACTGCAGGATAGCCCTTTCTGAATTTTAAACCCCCTTTCAGTGTTTGATATTGTAAAGTATTGCACCTTCTTACTGTGTTTGCATGCCTTGCAATTCCTACACGGTACAAATCCTGGTGTACGTATCCTGCCAATTGCATCATCTGTTTTAGTGATCATATTTTTAAAAGTATGTCCTTAAGATTTTGGTTCTTCTGAAAGTGATGCTGGGTTGTGAGGAAACATACTTAGATAAAGTGTCCTATGTATGAAGTACACGCCAGTGTTTCTGTAGGATACTTCTAATGCTGTTGGCCTGTTTGCTGTAGGTGGTGATAAACCTGATTTGTTCTTCCTACCTGGACACCTTCTTCCAGGCTACCAGGAGATTTTCCCTCTTTATCTTATCTACCTTTCCACAGCTACTGATAATATTTTGGTATCTAACTCTCTCTGGCGAAATTTGTGCAACATCTTCACCCCCACGAATGCTGTGTCATTACTACAGTTTCATCTAGCTCTGATAAGTTTCCCATATGGGATACTATGAATCAGTCTCCTGGGGTGGCTACTGGTGGCTTGTAGGAAGTTATTACCAGCAGTTTCCTTGTGGAACAATTTGGTGTCAATGTTTGAATTACGGATTTCTAATTTGAGGTCTAGCAATTCAAGTGAGAGTCTGTCAATGTAACTAGTAAATCTCAAATTCAGATTATTATTATATTGAGCTCTTTGGCAAACTCCTCTGCAAGTTGTTCTGACCCCTTCCAGATGACAAATATGCCATCAGTGTAATGTGTCTAGAGCACCACGTGGTTGTCGGAAAGATGAAAATTAGACACGACCTGTTCCTCCCACCAGCCCATGTACAGACATGCATAACTGGGGGAAAACAAGTCCCCATCGTGGTGCCCTGGGTTTGGTGGTAAAATTGACCACCAAAGATGAAGAAATTGATCCTCAAACAAAAATCAATCATATCCAGAATCATCTCATTATGTAACAAATATGACAATGATCTAGCAGAAAATGGCGACATGCCTTGAGGCCCAAGTGATGATAAATGCATGTGCCCAAACTACTTACATCCAGACCTGACAAGAGGTAGTCATCTTCCCAAGCATTCCCCTCTATGATCCTGAGGAAATCCCCACTGTCTCTGACATATGATGGTGTAGTGTAGTTCCTATTTCCCTAATAGGCCCTGCGCATTGGAATAATATACCCTATAGGTTTGACATAGGACTGAGGTCAGTATGTCCCTATCGAGTATATTAAACTTAATTTACTTTGTACCAGCTAACTCAGAGGCCACTAGAAACTCCTTGTAAACAAGAAGGGAGTAGTTTCTAGCAACCGCATAAACATGACAACTTTGTTTCCCATTAGAATCGGAACACTCTCAGAATCGTGGAAACAACAGATAACAGTTTCACTCAGCTAATCGTGCATGCTTAGTTTCTTCAGAGTTACACAGAAATAATAGACGGGCGTTTCAATAAAAGGATTTATTGAACAGTCTTGTTTCTCGTGTAAGAGATATGAGCTGTTATAATTGTAAGACAGTATGCGAGATATATGATGTACAGCGTAAGCAGTAGAAAGAAATAATACTGCGCTAGCATTATCTTTTAGCTATGACACATATATTCATATACATAAATAACATAAGCTAAAAATGCGAGTACTCATAAGATGCTTCTCTAACTAGTTCTACCCCACTGTACCTAACCTAAGTGTAGTGCAAGGTAAGAAGTAGGTGATGTATTCTATAGTATGGTATGCTATAGTATGATATGCTAAGTCTGGTATGCCAAGTCTAGTGTGCCAAGTCTAGTATGCCAAGAGTCCCTCTAGGTTCTAGTCAGCTCCATACCTTGAGAATGAGAGAGGTGGGAATCTCTTTCCGGGTCTCGAACTCTAACAACCCGCGAAGGGAGTCAGAACACTGGAAGCTGGATTCTCTGCAAGCAGGGATGACAGCGTCTCTTGTCAGTGCGTCAGGCCGGGACACGGGCTCCTCTAAAGTCGAGGTCTCCTCCTACTTGCTTGGGCAAGGGAAGGTATATTTATACCCGGTAGGTGCCTTGGAATGTTAGCATTGATGTAAAGTCGGGCAGAGGAAGACGTCAGGAATGAACCCTTAAGGAATAGCGGTTCATGCATAATAAATGAGTTCTTGGAGAAATCAATAATCCTGTGCTAGGGGAACTCCCAAGAGCTTAAGGGTCTGGTTTCTAAGAACTCATTGTGACGTTGGGGTGGACGGATGTAAGTGACCATGCCTGTATTTGGATAGCATGGCTAATTCCTAAATAAGGACTGGGATCTTATGCCTATATAAGGGCATGTATCAGGAAAACCTATATACGGACACCTAAAGCGGAATACAACACCCCTCCACTTTCGAATGAACGATAGTACTAGATGGTAAACATTAAACTGAGTACCACATGTCGCTAAAAACATTTCTAAAAGCATATTAAAAGAAGTTTAAAAAAAACTGTTGCTAAACATGTAATGCAATAGGTACTGTACATTTTAAAGCATTTTTTCATTATAAGCATATATCGGAAATAAAATGCAACATGAATGAATAAACAGAAATATATACATATGACGAAATGGTTGACAAGTTTTCAAAAATCAAAGCCATTTCATAAGGTGACAATGTGTCCCTGGAAGTATTCAAAGAAGTCCGTTTTATATTTTTAGGAAGAGTTCCAAGTTTTGTTTTGTTTTGAAAATATGGAGGCCAAATTCATTGCTTCCCCGGTACACTGTGAGCCTAATCAAAGTCAGTGTATGGGTCTGGTGTAAACATGAAATCATCTATTCCTGTAGACAAAAGATCGTCTACCGATGTCGGTGACAGTTGGAACACCTCGTTTAGAGGGTTAACTGCACAGAGATGTGAAGCATCGCCCTCAGCATAGGATGCTGCAGCAATGTTCGCGTCCGTTGTTACCTGTGTGCCTGTTGATCCATCTCGTACCTCAGCAGCAGCAGGAAGCGTCTGTGAGATCTCAACGAATGCCGTCATCAGGATTGGTAGCCTCTGGGGACAACACAGAGCATGGGCCGTTATCGGGTCCAGCAGAGTATCGATATCCGTTGGCATGACTGATGGGAGTGATAGATGTCTAGCACGCATTCTTCACCGCAAAGCAGGCAGCGTAGAACAGGTAAGATGCAATCTTGCCAGATTGATCTAAATGACAGAAACAATGTTGTATTAAGATCCCGTAGACGAGGTATGCCCAAAAGTTGCACTATGCGCTCACGGCACTTCCGTTCTAGGAGAGTTTTCTCCAAATTGCTGGGAGTGATGCCGGTTTATAGGCTTGCCATAGCATAGTAGTAGGAATAAAAACAGGATTCCTGCAACGAGTGCTAGAAATAATGGCACACCACCAAACACCGAATGTGCGAAGTTTGGAATGATTCCGAGGACTGCCTGAAAAGGTGTTAACAGTCCTGAACAGATGGTCTTAAATACATGTACAATCCCGCTCGTATCAGACATGTTTAAGATACGTCCCATCATTTCTACGAAATGTATAGGGCAGTTTGTACGAATTAGAGCCTGTATCTCAGCCGAAGTCCTTGCAATTTGTAGATCATAGATTTCTTTGGCCGAGGTCAAAGGCACGGTTTGTTGCAAAAGCATGGCTTTCATTCTGCTTAAAGTATCAAAACGTATAAAAGAAACATTCAATGAAGGTCATAGAGGCGACTCCCTGACTGTGTCTATTGGGGGGAACAATACTTGCATACAACAAGTAACCCTGGAGCCAACCGTTACCAGAAATGGGATTCCTGGCAACATGCCACAACAACTCTGATCATTCAACATGAGGTAACTCCTGTTAGAAAGTTGGCCAAATGTTGGATTAATCACAGTAGTTGGTGTACCCTGCAGGTGGCAGGACAAGTTTGGCACAGAACCATTACAAGCCCCGTGTAAAGAAATGTCCTGACATATGAGTGAACCGCTCAGTGCATGTTCACAGTGTGTACCGCTTAGAAACACTTCACGATCCCCACTCCAACATCTGCTTTTGTAAGGTAAATCCCAAGATGTCTTAATGCATTCTTTACCCAACCGTTCATATTTGCCTGCTTGCATTTGTTTGAGGCAATACTGAAAATGAAAAGTAGTGACAGGCAGGGTTATTTTGCCATGGATAAGCCATTCTGTAGCTGGTTTTTCTGCTACCGTAAATGGTAATTTTTCCAGTTTTTCAATGCTCAGCACTGTATACTTTGCTCCCCTTTGTGCCAGTTCGATCTGTTTATCCGTTAGATTGTATTCTGAAAACAGAGACGACGTGTAGATAAAACGCCAAGGCACATAGCCTGCACGCAAGGATTGCAGCATCCAGCCTAATAACATAATAGAACGTAACTGAGATTGGCCTTGTTGTAACATGGCTAAATCTTGTTCCAGTATGTCAATAGCAGAGGATACAATGTTGTCCAGTGAATACATTCTGGATGACAAAGTTGTTAACCCATTGTCGACCACAGTGAGAGTTTTCTCTAAGTTAATACGATCAAGCTCACGTATTCTTTCTGCGGCCTCTGCCTGTGAAATCTTCCATATTTCATTATAAGCAGCATAAATGCCGGCTTTTATGAAACGTTTTTGTCGCGGTTTTCTTGGTCCTAGCAAGAAATCCCTAAGGTCTGCATCTTCTTTAAGTAAAGATAAGTGTTGTTTCACATCCTCGTGTAGATTTTTGTAACCAGTCGAGGCACAATTTTCCTACACTGTATGTTGTTACCACCCCCGGATGTTGTCATTGAACATAACGTGGGTCTGGCCTATGGATAGTAAAGCCCTGTATTCTATTCAGGAATCTTTCTTGACAGATGTTTGTGTTTGTGGGCCAGAGCAACCATTTTTTCCAATCAGGATCTGTTCTGTTGTTTTGTAGGATTGTGTCTACTGTGACCGCTCCCTGTGTAGTGCTATTACTTGCAGGTGTTGGTACAGAAGGTGTGTTCATGTCTTTGATCTTGCCTAAACCAAGGCAAGACGTTTGTTGCACAGTGTCATTCAAAAACATTATTTGCTGTGGGATGACACAGGCTCTAAACAAAGCTTCTATCCCCTGTACTTGCCAATCTTTAGAATCCCAGACAGATTTTGTGTCGATTGTGTCTTTCCAAAAGACAAATTCTTGTCTAGACAGTTGGGTAATAAAGGCTGCAGAATAAATCTGTTTTGTATTAGTTAACATAATTTTCTGTCCTGTTTTGTTTACATTCTTAAAGTAAAATGTTTCTGGATCAGATGTATTGTACCCTGAAAAATATGGAAACTTATTTGCAAACGTTTTTGAACTACCCCTTGGTGGCGTAGGACAATGTTCCCATTGGTTAAACATAAACACATTTCTAGGTGTTGCAGATTTATGCAAGAAATGATGACCATAGTGGTTGTAACAATAAAGCTGTTCGTAGTCTGATGAACCCTCTAAGTATTCATTGTTAGAGAATGCAGCAGACCTTTCTAGATCAGACATCATGTTATTAACAGTCTCAAAGTCCCAATCATCAGAATAGGTACTGTAGGTAATAAAGTCACTTAATGAAATTTTAAATAAATGTGGAATCTTCAAAAGTTCCGTTGGGCCGAATATGTCGAAATCGGTTTTGTCCCAAACTATACCATCCTGTATAGGAACGGCTGTGATGTTCACTGCTGACAAGTCTCTTGCTTCACGATGGGATGATTTGTGTGGTTTTAAAAGTAAGTTCACATTTGTACTTTCAGTGTTCATACGAATGTATCTGCCATTTATAAGCACGCTAAGATTCATAACCAAAGCTAGCCAAAGCAGAAAGAAAAATAATCCATAGTTCAATCCATGGTGAAACCAGATAAGTCTCTTTCAGAAAATGAAAAAGGTCTTGTACTTGTTGTTTGAAAGTTTTTAGGGCTGGCGTAGTTTCAGGCTCACTTGGATCCTCAGAAAATGTATCAAAGTTAATGAAGTAGCCAGAAGCAGTTCGGTCAATTGTTGGAATTGCATCAGGATTCGTAGAAATCGCTGGAACCAGTTGATCATGTGTTACGTTGGTGTAGACAGGTGTATATGGACGAACTGTTACTTGAGTTTCAAGAGGGATGAGTTCCATAGCATTGTTGCTTAGTCCTTCATCTTTTACTGCTGAATTCTCGATGGTTATGAGTCTTTCAGTCTGAACCTCTTGGATAGTAGCGAGAGGAGTGCGTCTGCTACTAGGTCAGAGTCCACGAGGCCTACTATTTAGTATTGGCCACATACTGTGGTTTGACACAAATCTTTTCTCCTTTTTTCCAGCAAGGGGTGGCAGAAGTACTGTTTTTGTTCCGTGGACGGCTAGGACAGTTACTGGTTGTCTGTATGAAGGTCCAAATTCCTTCTTGTCCGCAATCTTCTATCTGACTAGATCCCCAACTTTTGGGATCCAGACAGGCCTTGCTGGGACTGCCGGTTTTTTCCCAGTGGTTGTTGGCTTCAGGAACACGTTGCTTTGTTTAGATCTTAGTTCATTTAGATCCTGTAAAACAGCCAAACGATCTTTGATATCAAAGGGTTTATTTTCCACCACTGTGCCTTTACATTCGAGATCAGGAACCCACATTCTTGTCCCAAATAGGACCTCATATAGAGTGACCCCCCCTAGAGAACTTCTTGGCAAATTATTTAATGAGCGTTGGACCCCAAAAAGATGTTTGACCCACCCATCACCCGAACCTAATACTCTAGCTGTTATAGACTGCTTTATGTCCCGGTTTTGCCTTTCCACAACAGAATTTCCCTCAGGATGAAACGGAGAGGAGTACCGCAATGCTACGCCCAAACTGGCCATGGCTTCTTTGTAAGCCCGAGAGCTAAACCCAGGGCCCTGGTCAGAATGTAGTGTGCCAATTGCGTATGTGCCAATAAAGACTCGCAAATCTTTTATAACAGTTCGAGCGTCAGCCGAGCGCTGAGGCCACATCCATAGGAACCTTGACTTAGTATTTGTGGGATTGCATTTGTCATAAAGGACACCTGCGCGTAGATAGTCTAATGTTGTCTAACAATGGTGTCTGCACTGGGCAAGCTACCTTGTAGCATGGTGTCTGGTGGCGTTCTGCACTAGTCTGTCTATTGCAGTCTCTGCAGTCATTGATGAAGATGTGAATCTGTGTATTCATTCCAGGCCACCAGTACATCTCTTTTAATGTTAATATTGTTTTAGAGATCCCTTGATGTGACAGACCCTCCCCCAGATGTGCTTCATAAATCAAAGCTGCTCTAAGTTCCATGTTTGGTATTACCCTATCCCCCACTCCAGGGATTCGAGCAAAAGGAACGTTGTTTGCATCAATTACATAAGAGTACTTGAGTGGAATTTTTTTGGGTAACGCTGCACCACTGCCTTTGCTTGAAGCATTGACAGCCAACAATATCTCACTGTGTATTCTCATTTTTGAGCGATTGATCGCAGCTACGGAAGCCGTCTGAACAGCCCCCTTAGCGGCTTCATCAGCCAATGAATTCCCTGCAACGTGAACGCCATCACGTTGATGACTCAGCGTGTGTATCACGTGAGCTTTTGGTAGTTCGTCTCTCAACTGAACTACTTGTTCCCAAAGCGTTTTATGCTTTATTGTGCCACCTTTTGCATCTTTGAATCCTTTTTGAAGCCAATTCTGTATATATTCATTATATGACTGAACACAGTAAAAGGAATCGCACACTATAAGTGTGGGGAATTCTCAATCTGTATTTTCAAGTGCCAGTTTGAATGCTTGTAGTTCAGCTCGCTGAGCTGTACAATCTCCTAGAGATTGAGTTTAAGTGACCATTGGTTTGAAGTCACCATCGCGCATGCGACCTTTAACGATTGCGCACGCTGCACTGTAAGCTTGCTTACTCCCTGTAGCGGGTTGTGCTGATCCGTCAATATAAATTATAAATTCGTACTGATCGAGAGGCAAAATTTCAGTGGGAATTCATGTTCATATTGCAGGAACGCTTGTGTTTTTAAATCAGGATCAAAAACATAGTCAACATCTGTAGCAGCAAGAGAATTAACCCATTGTATCCATCTAGGATGTAAAGCTTTTGCCTTTGGAATGCTCGCTTTTGTAACCGCCTCTAAGGCTGGTACTGGAGTTACGACAATAATGTGTTTCCCTTGAGCTAGAGCTCTTTCTTTTGCTACAGCGGTTTGAACTGCTGTCAGTATTTTTTCTGTTGAAGTGAAGCGTATTTCTGCTTGTGTATACAAATGTGATTTGTATGCTATTGGTACTTTTTCACCCTCATTGAATGTTAAATAGGTGAATCCGCATTGACCCGAAATTATTCGGATCACTAAATTGTGTTTATTTACGCGTGTTTGTAAGTGATTTGTTGCTAACATGTTAGCTTGGAGTGAACGCAGGATTTCTGTGTGTTCCTGTGTCCAATGTTTTGTTGAAAAATCAGGTTTGATTAATTCGTAGAGAGGTTTAACCCTTTCTGCGTAATTTAGAATGTAAGTTCTTCCAAAATTTATGAAACCCAAGATGGATTGTAAATTTTTCAGCGTTTTTGGAGGTTGGAGCAGCGCACACTTTTCTAAAACGTTAGCTACCAGGCTCTTGCCTTCACTTGAAAGCTCATATCCTAGGAAAAGGACATTGAGATGGGCAATTCTGGATTTTTTAAAGTTGAATTTATAGCCTTCAGAGGCGAAGCCCAATATAATGGTACTCACCCTGTTCAAGTGCCTATCTAGGTCATCGTCTGTCAGATAGATGTCATCAACATATGACAATGCCTCATTATCATAAATTTATAGTAACTCTGTTACCCTTGCTGAGAATAACCCCAGGCTGTTTTTGAACCCTTGTGGGAGTCTACAAAATTGACGCTGGGTCCCCATTATTAAGAAAGCTGTTAAGTACCTGCTTTCAGGTGCTATGTTTTGACAAAAGAAACCATTTGAAATGTCCAATGTGGTTTTATATTTTTTACGCACAATGTTATTCATTATTGCTGTACTATGTGCATTTTGCACTGCAAATGTTTTGGAACAAGTGTTCAAGTGTCTGTAATCCAAAACTAGACGATATGTATTATCTGGTTTGGATACAGGAAACAAAGGATTGTTCATTGAGGAGGTGCATGTTTCAATCACCCCTTGGTATTCAAGTTGATCTAAGATCTCCCTGACCTGTTTTTTAGCTTCTTGCTTTATTGGGTACTGCCTTTGTGTAGTAGGTTGATTTTTTAGCTGTATTTTGTGGTGAGGTGAGTCCTCATCCCATCCTACATGATTTTTGTATAATGCTGGGGCAAGGGCAACTGCCCATTTCCTGGCATAAGTATATTTTAGGTGAATTGGAATATGGTTGGAGAAGGCTGGCATAATGATGTCCTCGCCATGTGGGCACTCCCTGACAAAGTTTGGTGGCCAGTCCTTTTCTGCTAGAAGTATATCATAACCCCTTGAAAGTTTCTCCCAAAAGAGTGTTTTCACTTTTCTTGGTATGTCTCCCTCCATTCGGAGTGTTATTTCATATAACTTTTGTGGAGTACTAACCCTGGTGTCTACAGTCTCTACTGTGATGTACTCATTCAAGTCCACTATCTCCAGAAGTTCCTTCAGGTTCTGGCGAGCTATTGTTACTTCTGCTGCACTGTCCAGCATTGTCTGAGCCCATTCTCCGTTCTTGAGCTGTGTTCTCAGTATTCTCGGCATGTCTGATCTTCAGACCTGCTACCTTCTTTTTGTGAATTGAGGTTTTGATTTATTTTTCTGAACGTGTTTATCGTCTTTGGATTTCACGCGATCTTCTTTGTGATCTGACCGTCCTCTTCTTTCTGATGTCTGTGACGATATCTGAAAGATACGAGAGGAACGTGTATCAGTATCTTGATACCTGTCAGGTTTTCTTAAATTTTCCCTATTCCTGAGGTTATACCTCCTTTCAGAGGACTCCTTTTGAGGAGACCTACCTCGGGATTGAGAACGTGTCTCGTTTGAATTTTGTTTATTAGTTTCCCACTTCTTTTTAGAAGATGTAGGATTTTGTTTAATAGAGTCCTTCTCAGGACTTTCAGATAGTTTTGGCTTCAAAGGTTTTCCACCCAAACTATCTCTGCCTAATTCTGCATAAGACTGTTCTATTATTCTGGGTAGTTCATGTTGATGTTCTGTTACATCAAATTCCCTTAAGCGTTGGCGGATCGCCACTGATGCTGCCTCTCCTTTAATATTAGATAATATTATTGTTGAGACCTGGTCGAAGTTTTTCAGTAATTTCATACCTAAATTCAGAGCAGGTTCTGCCCCGTATTCATTTTGAATTTGTTTCAGGACATCTGGTATTACTGCAATTGACGGAACACCATGTGTTTTAGTATAGATGGCAGCAAAGACTGTGCCCCAAGTGGTGCAGTCTTCCAGTTGTGGTGTGATCCCCATTGGTAAACAGATTGTTAGGATTCTGTGTTTCTCATAAGGGCTAGTATTTGGAAATACTGCTTCGATTTGAGTAATTTTTTGAGCTATCAGAATGGAATTTTGTTCACGTTTTGTAGGCATTTTACCAATGACTGCGTGTAATGTCTGTGGAGTAATTTTTAGTATATTCCCCTGTTGAGGGGTCTGATTTGGAATTGTTATAGGTGGTTGGACTGTGAAAGTCCGCATGACATATTGGACTAATTGTCTGTAAATTTTTATTAACACTTGTAGTTGAGTAAGTAATTCTTCGTCTGACATTTCTTCGATGTCAGGATGAGGTGTGTAGCCGGCTAGAATCGGCCATGTTGCTCCTGGTCTACCTAGTGGACCGAGCCTGGTAATGTTTTTGTGATGTTTTAGGGCGCCTTTAAACCAGAGATCATGCTCCTGGTATGTGAGTGGAATTTCAATATCCTCGAAAGGAATATATTCCTCTGGTGGTTCATCTTCTTTAAAGAAGTGAAACATTTTTGTTACTGGATTTGATTCTGGGAATACTATCCATTAATAGAATACCTCTGTCTGAAAGGATTCGTGTGCCTCTATCACGAAAACTGCTCTACCACCTCTTGGTGTTAGGCCGTGTTTTATAAGTTTTAGAGTGATGGCTCTCCTTAAGTTTGGATGGATGTTTATAACACCCTCCTCGGTTTCATTTAAACCTGTAAAATTAAAAGCTGTTACGATTGGGTCAGCCGCAGCTACACCGTTCTCGGTGTTAGTATCCCCGTTCAGGGACATTGTTTTTTGAAAAATGTAGAACAAGTTTCAAGGAAACAAAGATAAGTTGCACAATATTTTGGAACACTGTATCCTTCAACGTTGAACAAACCATACAGCTAATATATAGGATTTTTGTCCTATTCAGCTTTGGCGGATACTTAACCCTACCCACTCCAGACGTCTTATGGAGTATGTGAGATGGGGTCTCTGAGAAAAGCATGACTGAGTTACTCAGTATCTAGCGTTAAATTAGTGCCTTACCAAACGTTGGGCGCCATGTAGTGTAGTTCCTATTTCCCTAATAGGCCCTGCGCATTGGAATAATATACCCTATAGGTTTGACATAGGACTGAGGTCAGTATGTCCCTATCGAGTATATTAAACTTAATTTACTTTGTACCAGCTAACTCAGAGGCCACTAGAAACTCCTTGTAAACAAGAAGGGAGTAGTTTCTGGCAACCGCATAAACATGACAACTTTGTTTCCCTTTAGAATCGGAACACTCTCAGAATCGTGGAAACAACAGATAACAGTTTCACTCAGCTAATCGTGCATGCTTAGTTTCTTCAGAGTTACACAGAAATAATAGACGGGCGTTTCAATAAAAGGATTTATTGAACAGTCTTGTTTCTCGTGTAAGAGATATGAGCTGTTACAATCGTAAGACAGTATGCGAGATATATGATGTACAGCGTAAGCAGTAGAAAGAAATAATACTGCGTTAACATTATCATTTATCTATGACACATATATTCATATACATAAATAACATAAGCTAAAAATGTGAGTACTCATAAGATGCTTCTCTAACTAGTTCTACCCCAGTGTACCTAACCTAAGTGTAGTGCAAGGTAAGAAGTAGGTGATATATTCTATAGTATGGTATGCTATAGAATGGTATGCTAAGTCTGGTATGCCAAGTCTAGTATGCCAAGTCTAGTATGTCAAGAGTCCCTCTAGGTTCTAGTCAGCTCCATACCTTGAGAATGAGAGAGGTGGGAATCTCTTTCCGGGTCTCGAACTCTAACACCCCGCGAAGGGAGTCAGAACACTTAAAGCTGGATTCTCTGCGAGCAGGGATGACAGCGTCTCTTGTCAGTGCGTCAGGCCGGGACACGGGCTCCTCTAAAGTCGAGGTCTCCTCCTACTTGCTTGGGCAAGGGAAGGTATATTTATACCCGGTAGGTGCCTTGGAATGTTAGCATTGACGTAAAGTCGGGCAGAGGAAGACGTCAGGAATGAACCCTTAAGGAATAGTGGTTCATGCATAATAAATGAGTTCTTGGAGAAATCAATAATCCTGTGCTAGGGGAACTCCCAAGAGCTTAAGGGTCTGGTTTCTAAGAACTCGTTGTGATGTTGGGGTGGACGGATGTAGGTGACCATGCCTGTATTTGGATAGCATGGCTAATGCCTAAATAAGGACTGGGATCTTATGCCTATATAAGGGCAATGCGAATTGTGCCTATATAAGGGCATGTATCAGGAAAACCTATATACGGACACCTAAAGCGGAATACAACAATGGAAGTGCCTCAACCAAAGGCTATAAGAAGTAATCAACATACCTGGAGGTGTGCTCTAGGAGGCAATTTAAAGAGGACACAATGGGCCGTCCCGGCAGGTTAACCGGATCTTTATGAATTTTTGGAAGTAAGTACAATAACGGAATATTGGGGTGTTTGTTGAGAAAAATTGGTATTCCTCCCAATCCAATAACCTTTGATCCCGCCAATCCATCAATCTATCGCAGTATGTTCTATTGGCTGTATTGATGTCAGATTCATAAAAAGTGTGCAGCATGTATTGTCTGATAACTGTCTATGGCCCTCTGCCAGATATTTGTCTTTAGACATGACTGCAACATTTCCTCCTTTGTCTGAGTTGTGAATAACAATGTCATCCCATGTGTGTAACTCAGTGAGTTCCTTACTCTGTGCAAGTGTCGGATTGAAAACTTTGTTACTACACCTAAATCTGAGTTTCTTGAGATCTCTGATGACCCCTTCTTGAAGACATCAATGCCATCAAATGGCTTGGTAGGCATGAAAACAGATTTGAGACGGAACCCGCTTGGACAGTTTAAGTCAAGCAGGATTCCCAAGTTATCAAGTTTTAAAATAGCATCCTCATGACATTCAGTAAACTCATCAAGGTCACACAGCATTTGTAATTGGTCAGTGTCTCCAATACGCAGTTTGGAAGGTGGGCACAATGACTCCCTCCCGGGAAAATTAGCATTATGCTTCAATTCAAACCATTTTTTCAATTTTCATTTTCTAGTGAAGCAAAAAAGATCAATGCAACTTTGAGTGTAATTGAAAAATGAAGTCGGGGAAAAGGGAAAAGGAAAGGCCTAAGGAGAGCACATCAACATCAGTTTTTGATATAGGAAAGTCAGACAGATTTACTACATTAGTATAGGGTCCCATTATTTCATTTTAGCTCTTGTCGCCATTCCTACTAAGCCGTCTTCTTTTCTTGTTTTCCCTGTATCTTGCTTGTTTCCACTTTTTCCTCCTTGTCCTCTTTCTCTTGCTGCACCATGGCAGTGCTGGAGCTCCAAATGATTTCTGGTCAGAATTTGGGACTCTTTTAAAAGGGTTTCTTTTGGGTCCGAGATGTCTGAGCCCACAGATGTATCGCTCTCTGTAGCCCCGGGTTCCATCCGCAGATTCCTCCTGCCTGCTTGTTGTACCTACTTCTGGGGCAGTGTCCCCGTCCGGTTGCACAGTTTCCACATCTTTCTGCATGCTCCCCTTTTGGAATCCATCATATTTCTTTACAAAAGTTAGAATTCGCCCATTTTGGTAGTCTTTGTAGTCATGGTAGAATTTTCTTAGCTTCTTCATTGTTAGTTCTTCTTCTAATTTGGACATCCTTTCGGTTAGTTTCTCCATTCCAGCATCATATTCCTTCTGATCTATGATTTTCATCAGTTCCGCAATTAGTTGTTCAATTTCAGCCAGCAGCTTTTCTCTGTCTCTCCATGCATATTTGATTTAGATGCACAACATTGCTGTTGAACATTTATGAGGGTTCATTGCCCATTCCTGTAGCATTTCAGGGTATGGGGTTTCATAAGTTGGTACCATTATGATTCTGAGACCCTGTGGAATACTTCCACAATAAATATATTTTTGTGGAGACATGGCCTCCCACCATTTTGCTAACTCCTTTTTGTGGGCTTTCTCCAGCTTGTCCCATAGTTGCTTTTTAGAAAGGGGTTCACCCCCCACCAACTTGGTTACAGCATTACCAAATTCAGATTAAAGAGTCTTAAGGTCATACAGTTTCTCTGCTGCCTCCCTCCATTTACTGTCTAACGATGTTGCCATATTCATAAAACATATATCACCTGTGAGTGCTCGTTGGGTTGCCCAATACTGTATAAATGCCAGAGCGTGGGTAAATAAGCATGGGGCTCAGTACCCAGCAGTGATTGTTCCTGGAGGTGATTGGTAGGTCACAGTCTATCAATTTGCTTGCAAACACATGACTCTGTGCACAGGAGTTTATTTTTCTTCTGTTCCAGTGGGATGATAGGGGAGAGTGAGCCACAGGCGGCTATGTTGAGGCTTGCATGGCTTTGCCAGTCAGATGAAACCCAAGTGCTTGGGGTGCATGTTCCTTGGATGGCCCCACAGGGTTAGAATCAACGGTTGCATGGAATGCTGGAATTTCCCAAACTGGCCCTGCGAGCCTGCTAACGTAACCATACACTGTGTATGCACTTCCCTGCGCCTGGAGCATTACAGAGCACTCACCACGCCACGCAGATGGACTTCAATCCTGTTCCAGTGACAGGATTACACCAATTGTCAGGAGTGCGCGTGATTACCTCCTGTAACTTGGAGTTGTTTGTTCTGATATATATATATATCACACCAAACCTCCTCCCTTCAGAGTAGATCAGAGGACACAACGGGGTTTGCTTCGGTCATTTATTGAAAAGCTGGACGGCATGACCGGTTTCGGCTGTGCGCCTTTTTCAAATGCCTTAGTTCAGTGCCGAGACTCCTGATAGGTGTCTTACATAGGCCCCTCCTTGTCCAATGACGAAGGGCACACCTGCACCACATCTTCCTTGCAGAACGTTACCGCAGTCCAAATGTCAGAACTGCTAGTCCCAGAATGCAGCATGATGGTGAATCCAGTGGTGCAGGGAGTAGGCTCGGCAAAATACAGGAAATAAATGACCTCGGGCCCCCTACTTCCAGCCTACCCATCCGCAGAAACTAAGGCTGGAGACTGAAGGACAGTGCCTATGTCTCTCCAAGAAGTCTTGGACCGCCAGCTGACAGCAGCGTCTCAGTCACAGGAATATGGGCGGCGGGTCGCAAACATCCGATCCCTCGGAAAAAAAACAGTTCCACTTTGCCCATGTAGTCGCGACCACACAATGGAAGGGCACTCTGTTGCGCACCACGGGCAGCACACTAGTCATCACACCAAACCTCCTCCCTTCAGAGTAGATCAGAGGACACAACGGGGTTTGCTTCGGTCATTTATTGAAAAGCTGGACGGCATGACCGGTTTCGGCTGTGCGCCTTTTTCAAATGCCTTAGTTCAGTGCCGAGACTCCTGATAGGTGTCTTACATAGGCCCCTCCTCGTCCAATGACGTTGGGCACACCTGCACCACATCTTCCTTGCAGAACATTACCGCAGTCCAAATGTCAGAACTGCTAGTCCCAGAATGCAGCATGATGGTGAATCCAGTGGTGCAGGGAGTAGGCTCTGCAAAATACAGGAAATAAATGACCTCGAGCCCCCTACTTCCAGCCTACCCATCCGCAGAAACTAAGGCTGGAGACTGAAGGACAGTGCCTATGTCTCTCCAAGAAGTCTTGGACTGCCAGCTGACAGCAGCGTCTCAGTCACAGGAATATGGGCGGCGGGTCGCGAACATCCGATCCCTCGGAAAACCAACAGTTCCACTTTGCCCATGTAGTCGCGACCACACAATGGAAGGGTCCTCTGTTGCGCACCACGGGCAGCACGCTAGACATCACACCAAACCTCCTCCCTTCAGAGTAGATTAGAGGACACAACGGGGTTTACTTCGGTCATTTATTGAAAAGCTGGACGGCATGACCAGTTTCGGCTGTGCGCCTTTTTCAAATGCCTTAGTTCAGTGCCGAGACTCCTGATAGGTGTCTTACATAGGCCCCTCCTTGTCCAATGACGAAGGGCACACCTGCACCACATCTTCCTTGCAGAACGTTACCGCAGTCCAAATGTCAGAACTGCTAGTCCCAGAATGCAGCATGATGGTGAATCCAGTGGTGCAGGGAGTAGGCTCGGCAAAATACAGGAAATAAATGACCTCAGGCCCCCTACTTCCAGCCTACCCATCCGCATAAACTAAGGCTGGAGACTGAAGGACATACATACATACATACATACATATATATATATATATATATATATTCACTGAAAAAACCATAGGTTTCAGGGACGTTATAGTTAGTTGGACATTTCACTCGTACAAAACCAGAGAAATTCCACCGTTATAATTAGTTCAGCTAACTATAACTTGCACCCCCGCAATGCACTGCTGATGACGTCACATATTACATCATTCATGACATGGTCAGTGACATCACTGATGACATCTCAAATGACATCACTGATGACATCACTGATGACATCATCCAGTGACTGTGTGTTTCTATAAAGTTTAAATATGTTTTATATATATGCCAAGGTGTATTGAAGAATGAGTGGGTGTATAAGTGTCTGGATGGAGGATTTAGTAGGTGCGTGACTGACTGTATAAGCGTGTGATTAAATGTGTCCTACTGAATGCATGGGTTAGTGACTAAACTGTGTGAATGTCTGTATCAGTCTGTCTGTTGTTGTGTGAGCTGCTGTATGGGTTGGTCAGTAGCTACATGAGTGTCTATGTGGGTTATCGATTGGTTGCCTGAGTATTTGTATGGGTGCCTGAGTGTGTGAGTGGGTGGGTGGGAGGTGTGTGACTCTCTGCATAGATGTGTGAGTGGTTGCTTCACTGGGTGTATGGGTTCAAGAGTGCATGTGGAAACAGCTGTATGGGTGGGTGAGTGTGTGTATGGGTGTGTTGGCAAGTAAATGGATGTCTCAGTGGTACATGTCCAAGTAACTACATATGTAAAAGGCAGTGTATGTGAGAGTTGGAGTATATAAATGACTATACGTGAGAGTCAGTGATTGTGAGAGTGGCTGTATGGATGAGTGTGTACTTGTATCAGTGATTGTGTAAGAGAGTAAGTATGCGTTAGTATCTGTATAAATAAGTGATGTGGTGTGTGAATAACTGTATAGGTGAGTAAATGGAAGTGTGATTGATTCTTTGCATGAGTGACTAGGTGTGTGAGTAACTCTGGATGAGTGGTGGTGTGTGAGTGTCTGTATAGGTGTATGAGTGCATATGATAGTGTTGTATTGATGAGTGACTGCATGCATGAGTGATTGTATGGGTGAATGAGTGGATGAGTGTGTAGACCTAGGAATCAGTGAGTGCGTATATAGTAACTGGTATTGGTGTGTCTATGGTTTCGAAAATGTTAGTCTGTATTTTACAGTGGGTGTATCAAAGGTTATATTAGGGT
This sequence comes from Calotriton arnoldi, assembly GCA_963921515.1. Lineage (NCBI taxonomy): Eukaryota > Metazoa > Chordata > Amphibia > Caudata > Salamandridae > Calotriton > Calotriton arnoldi. Next base: position 506,661 of record CAWUFW010003453.1, read on the forward strand.
GTGAGGAGGTGCATCAGATTTTCACGTGAGTGATGTCATCAGTGATGTCATTTGAGATGTCATCAGTGATGTCATCAGTGATGTCACTGACCATGTCATGAATGATGTAATATGTGACGTCATCAGCAGTGCATTGCGGGGGCGTGAGTTATAGTTAGCTGAACTAACTACAACGGTGGAAATTTCTCTGGTTTTGTACGAGTGAAATGTCCAACTAACTATAACGTCCCTGAAACCTATGGTTTTTTCAGTGAATTTCTAAGGTTTTTTAAATGCTAATTTCTAACTATAACGTGCCTGAAACCTATGGTTTTTTCTGTGAATTTCAAAGGTTTTTTAAATGCTAATTTCTAACTATAACGTGCTGGAAACCTATGTTTTTTTTTGTGAATTTCAAAGGTTTTTTAAATGCTAATTTCTAACTATAACATAGCAGTCGCGTTGGCAGAGTGGTGGAGAAAGGTGAGCGTGGCCTTCAAACACCTTTTAGCAATCCCACTGTGTGGGATTTAGCGGACGTAACAGGAGGGATAGTTAGCCCCCAACGTCAACATTGGGGGCCAACTACCCCTTTTATTACCTCCAGTAAGTCCCACACAGCAGGATTGCTAACTTGTTATGTCAGGCCCCGCCCCCTCCCTGCAGCACTCTGCAAATGTGCCCCCTGGCGCGTTCTAAGTTGGGGTATTAAGTCCCCTTGAATCCTGAGGGTCCCTGGGGGCCTAGTTGGCCACCAGGTACCTCCATTAAGTGCCACAGAGCTGTGTTGCAGAGAGGTGTAAAAAGGGGCGTGGCCTCAGAAAACCTCTCTGCAACGCAGCTCTGTGGCGCTTACTGGAGGTACCTGGTGGGCTAGTTGGCCCCAGGGACCCTCAGGATTGAAGGGGACTTAATCCCCCATTTTTCAATGTGCCAGAGGGCACGTTTGCACACTGGCTATGTCAGGCCCCGCCCCCTCCCTGCACCACTGTGCAAATGTGCCCCCTGGCACGTTGTAAATTGGGGGATTAATTCCCCTTGAGTCCTGAGGGTCCCTGGGAGCCAACTAGCCCACCAGGTACCTCCAGTAAGCGCCACAGAGCTGCATTGCAGAGAGGTGTAAAAAGGGGCGTGGCCTCGGAACACCTCTCTGCAATGCATCTCTGTGGCGCATACTGAAGGTACCTGGTGGGCTAGTTGGCCCCCAGGGACCCTCAGAATTCAAGGGGAATTAGTACCCCAACTTACAACGCGCCAGGGGGCGCGTTTGCTGAGTGCTGCAGGGAGGGGGCGGGGTCTCCGGCGCGAAGCCGGCTTTTTTTTTTTTTTTTTTTACAAGGGGCCTTCTTTTACATTATTTGGGCCCTGGGTACCCCATTCCCCAGGGCCTGCCCTTTTTTGTTTACATTCTTTTTTTTTTTAAACGGGAAGGGGGCCGCGCGGCCCCCCTCCCGAGGCCAATTTCGGCCCCGGGGACCCCATCCCCCGGGGCATGGCCACATATTTATTTTTTTATAAATATTTTGTTTAAGGAGGGGGCTGCATGTCCCCCCTCCTGAGGCCTCTATTGGCCCCAGGAACCCCATCCCCCGGGGCTGTGCCTCTTATTTATTTATTTTCTAATTTATTTTATTGAGGGAGGGGGGCCGCGTGGCCCCCTCCCGGGCCACTTCTGGCCCCGGGGACCCCATCCCCCGGGGACAGCCCTTTCCGTTGGGGACCGTGGGGGGAGCCCCAATATCCCCACGGTCCCTCCGGCTCCTCGCCTCCTGCGGGAGCCGGCATTGCTTTTGAGCAAGGGGAGCTGCTGACATGCAGCTCCCCTTGCTCAAAAGCAATCATCTGCTTTGCTACGTTGAAGCGAGAGCAGGTTTCCCTGCTCTCGCTTCAACGAAGCAAAGCAGAGTTTGCTATGGCAGGGCGGGACCCGCGCGGCTCCCGCCCTGTCATTGCAAACAGCAGTGTCCCGGGGTGGGCACCCCAGGACACTGCAGGAGCCGGCCCTGGGTGGTGGCTGTCCCCAGGGCCATCAAGGGCTCCAGGAGGGGGGCCGCGTGGCCCCCCTCCCAATGTTTAAAGCCCCAGGGAGGTGGTGGTCCCCGGGGCTTGGGGGTCCGTAACGGACCCCCGCATTTGCATACAGAGTGCCCCAGGGTGGTGGTGTTCCCCGGGGCATGTGGGGGGGCTCTTGCCCCCCCCCACACTTTAAAAAAATAAATAAATTAACACAACCCCGGGAAGGTGGCGGTCCCCAGGGCTGCATGGGGGCCGCGTTCCCCCTGCTTACAATTGATAAAGCCCCGGGGAGGTGGCAGGCCCTGGGGCTGCGGGGGCCCCCGCGGGCCCTCGCTATTATTTTTTAGGCAATGCCCACGGGACCTGGCCCACCCGGGGGCCTCATTAAAATGAAGCGCGGGAGCCCGCCCTTCATTTTTTTTTATTTTTCGGAGGGATTCGCGACCCCAACGCGAATGCCGCTGTTTAAAAAAATGCAATTTTTGGCCTTAGGGTCCTTGTGGGACCCCCTTAGCAGGCCTAGGGGGTCAGGGTGTTTGTACCCTGTGCCCTTTTCTTGTTTTTTATCTTTGTTTTACTGTTTTCTTGTGACTTGGTTCTACCAAGTCACAAGATGGCTGCCAACACTTCCTGGTTTGGAGTGTTGGCAGCCAATCAGACTAAAGTTCGTGCCCGGGAGGGTTCGCGAACCCACCACGCCCACAGATATCGAAACTTTTTCTTTTTCTAATTTCTCAGGAACTACGGAACGGATTTACACCATTTAAAAAAAAGGTCTCTTTCTGAACCAAAGGCTACCTTTTGCCAAATTTGGTGTAATTCCGTTCAGCAGTTCGGGTTGTAGCTTTGTCTAAAGTTTCCTATGGAAATTAACATGGGGAAAACGCGTTGTGGGACCCCCCTTCTTTCTCGACCCCCGCTAGTCGAATCAACCCGAAACTTTAAGGACAAGAGCTGACTGGAGCGCCCCACTAGTTTTGAAAATTTCGCGAAAATTCGTCAACCGGCGCCAAAGTTATTAGGAAAAGAAAAACGCTTTTTGAATAGAAACGAGGTCCTAACTATAACTACCTACTGGCGACCGCCAGTAGGTATATATATATATATATATATATATATATATATATATATATATATATATATATATATATATATATATATATATATATATATATATATATATATATAGTCCAATACCCCCTCACATATGAAAGGGCCCGACACAGCAAGGGTTTGTATTCAAGTGGCTTTTATTCTCCCTCAATTTCATTGCGCATAATCCAAAGAAAGTGAACCGTCTCGGCAGACGCATTTCAGCTTGTCAGCTTTCTTCAGTGCCGGTTTTCACGGCCCGCCGTCTCACCTGGGGTCATTTTAAATATTACTGCAGCCACTCCCACTCAAGTCATGACTGGCCCCACCTCCGTCTTAAAGGTGGACTGCCTCCTCGTGATGACTCCATTATGCGCTATGTTTAAAACCGTTGCATTTGCGGAATGCCTCAACCAACGAGAATGCACATTAAGTAATTGGCAATTCTGACACACAGTGGTGTCCCAACAATGTTGGCTCACGGGAGGCACATTACAACTGCAGCCGTTTTCAGTTCGTAAGTAACCCGGAGAGTCCACTTGAAACTCCCTCTGCAGTGAAATACTGCTGCCTCTCTCCCCTTGCAGATTGATGATGTTCCATGATTATTTCCTGCTGGGGGGGCGACGCGTTGTATTTTAATACTAAACTCCAAAGTCGCTGTCAGACGCGTTGCACCAAACCGGGAGGGCGTGCCGGTAACCAGTGCCAGCGTTATTGGTGTTACATAAAGTCCAATATCCCCTCACATATGAAAGGGCCCAACACAGCAAGGGTTTGTATTCAAGTGGCTTTTATTCTCCCTCAGTTTCAATGCGCGTAATCCAAAGAAAGTGAACTGTCTCGGCAGACGCGTTTCAGCTTGTCAGCTTTCTTCAGTGCCGGTTTTCACAGCCCGCCGTCTCACCTGGGGTCATTTTAAATGTTACTGCAGCCACTCCCACTCAAGTCATGACTGGACCCCACCTCGGTCTTAAAGGTGGTGTCGTGTAGTTCCTATAGTACCCATGCAGGACCTGCGCGTTTGGATAACATAAACTGTGGGCTTGGTGTTAGACTGACTCTGTGCACCCCCACCGTATATGTTAGCCGGATTTGCATTAGCTAGCTCACAGTGCCACTAGAATCTCCTCTTATCGGGGAGAGATTAGTTTCTGGCAACCTTAGATCATGACAACCTTAATTCCTCAGAATCGTGGAAACAATATACTACTTTTCGCTCAGTCACTCGTGCTTACTTATTCGGTTTGTCTCAGAGAGTTACACAGAATAAACAGTCTGGGCGTTTCAATAAGTATTTATTGAACAGTTGTTATTCTAGTGTAAAATATATGTGCTGCAGTAACCAGCAGACAATAGCATAGATATATTATCAGCAATACGATAAAAGCAAAGGGATAGAACAGTTCTACCATATTGCAATAATCATGAATACATACATGAATATAAAAAGCATTATGGAAAGTGCGCATACTCCTACGATGCCTAAATAGATGTACCTAAGTGTACCTAGCATGTGTGTAGGTCTAAAAGCCTAAGAGCCAAGAATCCTTCTAGGATTTAGTCGAACCCCATTACCTGAATAGAGAGAGTGTGGGACCCCGTCCTGGTCTCGAGTTGGACACCCCGCAAGGGCTGTGTTAGACCGCTGTCAGCTGGAGCGACTGCATGCAGGAGCCTCAGCGTCTCTGGTCAGTGTGTCAGCATGGAAGTCTCGGTTCCCTCTGTCTTACTGGGGTAAGATGTGGTGTACTTATACCCTGGAGACTCTAGTTGCTTCGTATGGTTTGTATTGGGCCTTGTTAGACTTGAGGAAAACGTCAGGGGTGAACTTTGCACATACATATTATGCTGGTGGTGTATTCCTAGAGAGTCATGCCTAATTGATGAGTACAGTGTGGGCCTGTGTTTGGGAAAAACCCTGCTGTATTCAAAACCACAGGCTAGATAACGTTCAGCCCTCAGAGCTCGTTGTGTACCAGCGAGGACCAATGTAGGTGAAAGATCATGCCTATATAAGGAATCATGACTATAATAGGACATGTACAGTTATGACCGTAATAGGGCATATGCGGCTTTGACCATAATAGGGCAAGTACGAATATGACAGTATTAGGGCAAATATGAATACGTCCATTTTAGGGCATGTATGAACGGGTCTACATTAGGCCCTCTATACGGGACATAACACCCACTCCTCTTCCGAACAGGCTGACAATGACCATACTTAAAATCTGGACAATTTAAAAACATTTTAAAAGCAAGTAAAAACATGGTTTTAAAATTGTTTAAAAAAAAAATCAAAAATGTTACAATTCAGCTATTTCCAATTGTCACTAAACAAAATGTCTATTTTGTTTCTCTATATAAGTTGCTTCACTCAAAGCAGAAGAAGGCCATGCTTTTCTCAAGCGAAAGTGCCAATTTAGGAAATGTTCCAAATTTGCTCGTTTATTATGAAAACGAGTGGAGAAGCCGAATTCTTTCCCAGGACGCGATGAGCCAATTTGAGATTAAGTGTCCTGGCTGGGAAGCACAACATTATCAGTGTGAGCTACTGCAGATGACAAATCCAATGCCTCACAGAGAACGTCAATCGCACATAGATGGTATGTAGCACTGCCAACAGTCGGCGCTGCGGCAGTTGTTACCTGGGTGCCTGAGGAGGAGTCACCTAACCCAGCAGGAGCAAACAGCACCTGTGGATTCTCAAGGAATGCGTTCATCAGAATCGGAAGACGCTGGGGACAACGCAGAGCATGGGCCTTTAGGGGGTCCAGCATTGCATCCGTGTCCGGAGGCGCATCTGATGGAAATGTTAGACAAAGATCCAATGTGCATTCTTCTCCGCAAAGCAGGCATCGAAGAACAGGTAAGATGCAGTCTACCCAGACTGGTCGAAAGGATAGAAACCAGGAGGCATTGAGTTCTAGCAGGCAAGCAACGCCCAGAAGTTGTACCATGCGTTCACGGTATTTCCGCTCCAGGAGCATGTTCGCCATTCCCTCGGGAATTGGGCCGTCCATTGCGTAGCAGTAGTATTATAAATAGGACCCCTGCAATCAGCAATAGGATAAGCGGGAGTCCTCCAAATATGCTTCCCAATACGGAGTGTATAAAATTTGGGATTACTCCGAGGACTGTCTGAAAGGTGCTTAACAGTCCTGACCCTATGCTCTTAAATAGGTTTACAATACCGCTCGTATCAGACATATTGAAGAAACGACCCACCATTTCTGCAAAATGAATGGGGCAGTTTGTACGTATGAGCGCCTGTATCTCACTCGAGGTCCTTGCAACTTGAAGTTCATAGGTTTCTCGAGCGGAGGTTAAGGGCACGGGTTTCTGTAAAAGCATGGCTTGCAGTCTGCTCAGAGTATCAAATTGTATGAAAGAAACGTTCAGTGAAGGCCATAGTGGCGCCTCCCTGACTGTGTTCAGTGGCGGAAACAATACTTGCATACAGCAAGTAACCCAGGAGTTAACGGTGACCAGATAGGCGACGCCCGGAAGCATCCCACAGCAACCTTGATCATTTAGCATCAAGTAACTCCCATTCGAAAGCAGCTCGAAAACCGGCATGATCACGGCAGCTGGGGTCCCAGTCATGTGACACGATAGGTTTGCTACTGAACCGCTACAGGATCCATGCAGAGAAATATCCTGACACATGAGAGAACCGCTTAAAGCGTTCTTGCAGTTTGCACCGCTCAGAAATACTTCTCGATCCCCATTCCGGCATCGATATCTATATGGTAACTCCCAAGTTTCCTTAATGTATCCCTTACCCATTTTTTCATATGTGCCTGCCTGCCTTTGCTCAAGGCAATATTGAAACTGAAACGTAGTGACCGGCAGAGTGATTTGGCCATGAATTAGCCATTCAGTTGATGGTAATTCGGCTACAGTAAATGGTAACCTTTCCAGTTTCTCAATACGCAGCATTGTATATTTGGCTCCCCTGTGTGCCATTTCTGTCTGTTTATCAGTTGGATTGTATTCTGAAAACAGAGACGTGGTGTTTATAAAATGCCAGGGCACATAGCCTGCACTCAAAGATTGTTACGTCCAGCTTAGCATCATAATAGAACGTAGTTGAGATTGCCCGTGTTGTAACAAGGCCAGATCTTGTTCTAATATGTCGATTGCCAAAGACACAATGTTGCCTAAGGAGTAAATCCTGGAGGTCAAAGTTGTTAACCCATTATCCACTACAGCTAATGCCTTCTCTAGGTTAATACGGTCTATTTCCCATATTCTTTCTGCGTCCTCCTGTTGGGATATTTTCCAGTTTTCATTATAATAGGCATAAATGCCAGCATATATGAAACGTTTCTGACGTGTTTTCCTTGGGCCTGACAAGAAATCCCTAAGGTCTACATCAGATGTGAGTAAGGTCAAGTGATGTTTTACTTCTGTGAGTGTTGAGGTTTCTAGCCAATCAAGGCACAACTTCCCAACACTATAGGATGTCACTACCTCTGAGTGTTGTCTCTGTACATAGCGTGTATCTGGCCTATGGATACTAAACCCTTCGGTTGTATTCATAAATCTCTGTTGACAGGTGTTTGTGTCAATGGGCCAAGTCTGCCATTTCGTCCAATCAGGATCTGATCTGTTGTACTGGAGAATGTCATCTAATCCTACCCCTTGTGTAGTTGAATTCTGCCCCCCACCCATCTGTGATGGTGTAGGAAACCCGGGTGAGTTCAGTTCCTTATTCTTGGCTAGTCCAAGACAGGATGTCTGCTGCACAGTGTCATTTGGAAATATCTTCTGATGTGGAATGAGGCATGCTCTAAAAAGCGCTTCTGTTCCCTGGACTTGCCAGTCCCTCGAACCCCAGATTGATTTTAAATCTATAGTGTCCTTCCATAGGTCGAAACCCTGTGTAGACAACTGGGCCATAAAGGAAGCAGAGTAAATCTGTTTGGTGTTAGTCAACATAATTTTCTGTGCTGATGTTTTTGCCACTTTGTAATAAAATGACTTTGGGTCAGATGTATTAAACCCTGAAAAGTATGTGAATTTCTGTGCAAAAGTTTGCGAACTACGTTTTGGAGGCATTGGGCAGTGTTTCCTCTGGTGGTATTCAAATACATTTCTAGGTGTTATAGATTTGTGTAAGAAATGATGACCATAATGTTGGTAACAGTACAATGTATCATAGTCTGAAGTACCTTCTAACATTTCATTGTTCGGAAATGCAGCAGTTTTTTCTAAATCAGACATCATAGCATTTACAGTTTCAGTGTCCCAATCATCAGATAATGTACTGGAGGTAATGATATCACTTAAAGACATTTTTAATACATGTTTAAGCTTTAAAAGTTTAGTCGGACCGAATATATCAAAATCAATCTTCTCCCATACTATACCGTCCGGTATAGGAACTGCTGTGATGTTCACTGAAGACAAGTCTCTTGGTTCACGATGTGAAGACTGGTGTGGTGTTAAAATCAAATTGACTCTTTGGGCTGTAGAGCTCTGCTGGAGGTATCGTCCATTAATAAGCATACTAAAAGTTATAATTAAACCAAGCCAGAAAAGAAAAAAGAAAATCCCAGTGATATACCATATTTCAATCCAAGGTGACACCAGGTAAGTCTTTCTAAAAAAGTTCAAAAAGTCAATGAGTTTCTGTTTGTGTGATTTTTTGGCTGGCGTCGTTTCCGGCTCGCTTGGATCCAGTGAAAATGTATCAAAGTTCATGAAATAGCCAGAAGCAGTTCGATCAATTGTTGGAATTACATCGGGATTTGTTGAAATCGGATTTTGCTCTTGATGAGGCATGTTGACGTAGATGTCTGTAGTCGGTCTGATTGCAACTTGGTTGTTTAGTTGATTTTCTTCTTGTTGAAGTGGAACGAGTTCCATAGCATTGTTGCTTAGTCCTTCATTCCGTACAGGTGGCTCTTCAAACGTGATGAGTCTTTCTGTTTGGACTTCTTGGATTGTAGCGAGAGGAGGGCGTCTGCTACTGTGAAGTCCACGTGGCCTACTGTTTAGTATCGGCCACATAGTGTGGTTTTATTAAGTCGATTGAGACAAATCTTTTCTCCTTTTTTCCGGCAAGAGGCCGCAGAAGTACTGTTCTTGTGCCTTGGATTGCTAGGACCGGTACAGCTGTTCTGTAGGATGGTCCGAATTCTTTCTTGTCTGCAATCTTTTCTCTGACAAGATCCCCGACTTTTGGGATCCAGACAGGTCTTGCCGTTACTGCCTTGACTTCCTCAGTGGCAGTCTGTTTTAAGTGGACGTTGCTTTGTTGTGTCCTGGATTCATTTAGATCCTGTAAAACAGCCAAACAATCATGGATATCAAACAGTTTTTCATCTGCCACTGTGCCTTCACAATCAAGATCAGGTACCCACATTCTTGTCCCAAATAGGACCTCGTAAGGAGTGACAGCCCCTAGAGAGCTTCTTAGCTGATTGTTTATTGCTTGTTGGACCCCATAAAGGTGATCGACCCATCTACCGCCTTTGCCTAATACCCTAGCTGTTAAAGATTGCTTTAAGTCCCGCTTTTTCCTCTCCACAACAGAATTTCCCTCAGGATGGTATGGAGAGTACCGCAATGCTACTCCCATTCCTTCCATGGCCTCTTTGTAAGCCCGAGAGCTAAACGCCGGGCCACGGTCAGAATGTAACGTGCCAACTGTGTATGTGCCGATATAGACTCGCAAATCTTTTATAACAGTTTGAGCGTCAGCACAGCGCTGGGGCCAAACCCATAGGAATCTAGAGCAGGAATCCACTGCAACCATGATATATTTCTTGGCCCCATAAGATTGTAGGGGTCCGCAGTGGTCCAAATACACACATGCGAGAGGTTTGTCTGATTTTAGCAATGGTGTCTGCGCTGGGCGTGTTACGGTGGAGCCCCTCATCTGCTGGCAGATGTCGCACTTTAAGACATAGTCTTTGGTCTGCTTTGTTAACCCTGGCCACCAGTAGCGCTGTTTCAATAAAGAAATAGTCGCTGTAACGCCTGTATGCGCAGAACCCAAACCCTCGTGTGCTGCTAGAATTAAGCCTTGCCTACGATCGATATTTGGTATTACTCTATCCCCCACTCCAGGAATCTGAGCATATGGAATGTTTTGTGCATCTAACTTGTAGGAGTACTTGAGTGGAAATTTTTTAGGTACTGCTGTGCTGCCTTTGCGTGAAGCATTGACAGCTACCATAATCTCGCCGTCTATTCTCGTTTTTGAACGAGTAACTGCAGCTACGGCGGCTGTGCATACAGCCCCCTTTGCGGCTTCATCAGCCAATGAATTCCATTCAACGTGAACGCCATCACGCTGATGACTCAGTGTATGTATCACGTGAGCCCTTGGTAGTTCGTTTCTCAACTCCACTACCTGTTCCCATAGCATTTTATGCTTAATTGTGCCACCTTTTGCATCCTTAAACCCGTTTTGTTCCCAATGATGTAAATATTAATTGTACGACTGTACACAGTAAAAGGAATCACACACAATCAGTGTGGGGAATTCGTGTTCCGTTTTTATAAGTGCCAGTATAAGTGCTTTTAATTCTACCAACTGAGCCGTGCAGTCTCCTAGAGATTGCGTTTTAGTGCAACTAGGATGGAACTTTCCATCGCGCATGCGACCTTTCACTATTGCACACGCTGCACTGTAAGCTTTCTTACTCCCTGTGGCCGGTTGAGCAGATCCGTCAGTGTAAATAATGTATTCATACTGACCTAGAGGCAAAATCTAATTTGGAAGAGGATATTCTTGTTCGTATTGCAGAAATGCTTGTGTTTTTAAATTTGGATCAAATCTGTATTCAACATCCGTTGCAGTAAGAGAATTAGCCCATTGTATCCATCTGGGATGTAAGGCTTTCGCATTTGGAATGCTAGCTTTTGTAACAGCTTCTAAAGCTGGTACTGGGGTCACGACAATTATGCGTTTACCCTGAGCCAGAGCTCTTTCTCTTGCTACAGCGGTCTGCACGCTGTCAGGATTTTTTCTGTTGAAGTGAAACGCATCTCTGCGTTTGTGTACAGGTGTGATTTGTATGCGATTGGTACCGTTTCGCCTTCATTGAAAGTTAAATAAGTGTACCCGCATTGACCCGCTATTACTCGGATCACTAAGTTGCGTACATTTACGCGTGTCTGTAAATGTTTAGAAGCTATCATGTCTTCCTGTCGGGAATGCAGGATATTTGTATGTTCCTGTGTCCATCGTCTGATTGAAAAATCAGATTTTATTAAGTCGTAGAAAGGTTTTACTCTTTCTGCGTAATCCAAAATGTATGTTCAACCAAAATTTAGGAATCCCAGAATTGATTGTCAATTCATTAATGATTTTGGAGGTTGAAGCAGCGCACATTTTTCTAAAAAGTTTGCTGCTAGGCTTTTTCCTTCACTTGACAGCTCATACCCTAAAAATAGGATATTGAGGTGGGCAATTTTAGATTTTTTAAAATTACATTTATAGCCCTCAGAGGCGAATCCCATAATAATGGTGCTCACCCTGGTCAAGTGCCTCGGTAAGTCATAGTCCGTCAGATAAATATCATCTACATAGGACAATTCTTCTTCATCCAAATTTTGGAGTAACTCTGTTACCCTTGCTGAAAATACCCCGGGGCTATTTTTATAACCTTGGGCTAGTCGACAAAATTGTCGCTGGGACCCTAACGCACTGAATGCGGTCAGATACCTGCTTTCAGGCGCTATATTTTGGCAGAAAAATGCATTTGAGATATCAAGTGTTGTTTTGTATTTTTTGCGCACAATGATATTCATTAACGCCTTCGCTGCGATCGGAATTCCGCCCAGGTGCTGGACATTCCGATCGCGGGCGTGGTCATGACGAGCTCAGCTCGTCATGCGCACAGCCCGACCGCGCAGCATGATGAGCTGAGCTCGTCATGAGCAGGGAAGGGGTTAATGCGGCACTATGTGCATTTTGGACTGCAAATGTCTTTGTGCAAGTGTTTAAATGTCTGTAATCTAAAACTAGACGATATGTGTTGTCAGGTTTTGATACGGGAAACAAAGGATTGGTCATAGGTGAAGTGCAATTTTCTATCACCCCCTGGTATTCAAGTTGATCTAGGATCTCCCTGACTTGTTTTTTAGCTTCCTGCTTTATTGGGTATTGCCTTTGAGCATTTGGTGAAACTTTTAACGGGATCACGTGGTGGGTTGAATCCTCATCCCAACCAACATGATTTTTGTACAATGCTGGAGCTAGGGCAACCGCCCACTCTTGCGCATATGCATGTTTTAAATGTATGGGAACGAGGTCGGAAAAGGCTGGAAAAATTATCATTTCTCCCCTAGGGCACTCCATGACGAATGCTGGCGGCCAGTCTTGTTCTGCTAATAGAATGTCATAACCAGATGACAGATTTTTCCAAAAGAGACCTTTAATTTTTCTGGGTTTGTCCCCCTTCATCCGGAGTGTTATCTCATGTAACTTATGTGGGACACTTACCCGAGTATCAGGTGTTTCCACCGTGATATACTCACTCAACTCCGCTGTCACCAGAAATTCCTTCAGGTTCTGGCGAGCTATCGTTACTTCTGCCGCGCTGTCTAGCATCGTCAGAGCCCATTCCCCGTTCAGAAGCTGTGTCCTCAGAATTCTGGGCATGTCTGATCTTGAGACCTGCTACCTTCTTCTTTTTGAACTGAGGTTTCTGTTTTTGTTTATCTTCTTTTTTAGGTGCGTAGTCCGCAGTGCATTGTGTGTCTCTGGACTTTGTACGCTCCTCTGACCGTCCTTCCCTCTCGGAGTTTTTTGATGAACCCTGAAAGGAATGAGAGGAACGAGTATCAGTATCCTGATACCTGTCAGGTTTTTTAATATTATCCCTATTCCTGAGGTTATACCTCCTTTCAGAGGGCTCCTGTGGAGGAGACCTACCTCTGGATTGAGATCTGCTGTCTTTAGACTTTTGTTGTTTTTTATTTTCCCACTTCTTTTTAGAAGAAGTAGGTGTCTGCTTTGTAGTGTCCTTTTCAGGACTGCCCACCCGTTGTAGTTTTAATGCTTTCCCACCTAGACTGTCTCTGCCTAGTTCTGCATAAGCAGGTTCAATTATTTTGGGTAGTTCGTGTTGTTGCTCTACTGGACTGAACTCCCTTAGGCGTTGGCGGATCGCCACTGAAGCTGCTTCCCCCTTAATGTTAGCTAGTATTATGGCTGATACCTGGTCAAAGTTATTTAGTAACTTAATCCCTACGTTAAGGGCAGGTTCTGCTCCGTACTCATTTTGTATCTGTCTCAATACATCAGGTACTACTGCTAAGGACGGGATACCATGTGTTCTGGTATATATGGCAGCAAAGACTGAACCCCAAGCGGTGCAGTCCTCTACTTGTGGTGTGATCCCCATGGGCAAGCAGATTGTTAGAATTCTGTGTTTTTCATAGGTGGTAGTATTCGGGAATACTACCTCAAGCTGAGTTATTTTCTGAGCTATCCAGAATGGGATTTGTTCGCGTTTTGCGGGCATTTTGCCCATTACCGCGTGTAATGTTTGAGGAGTAATTTTATTTCCTGTTCCCTGAGCTGGAGTACTAGTTGCTGCACCTGGTGCAGGTTGGATTGTTAAAGTCCTCATGACGAATTGTGTCAGGTTTCTGTTGATTTTAATTAAATCTCTGTGTTGTATGAGTAATTCTGGCTGTGGCATTGTTCCAATGTCAGGATGCGGTGTGTAAACCGCTAGTATTCGCCATGTGGCCCCGTTTCCTCCGAGCGGGCCTAATCTTACTCTGTTTCTTATGTGGGGTAGGGCGCCATTAAACCAGTAATGATGTTCCTGGTAAGTGAGTGGAATCTCTATGTCCTCAAACGGGGCATATTCCAGTGGTGCATCTCCTGCTGTGTAGTAGTGAAATGTCTTTGTTATGGCATTTGCTGCTGGGAGTGTAACCCATGAATAGAATACCTCTGTTTTATTTGATTCGTGTGCCTCAATCACGAAAACTACCATGCCCCCCTTGGCTGGTAAGCCATTTTCTAATAGTCTTATGGTGACTGTCCTTCTGAATTTTGGTGCAATCTGTATTGCATCCTCAGGATCTTCCTCGTCGTATGACAGGGGCAGTGGCATTTGTAGTGGATCTAAGACCGCGGTAGTCATTGTGTATAGAACACAGACTAATGTTTCAAAGAAACTATGATAAGGTTTTAGGCACAATTTTAGGAACACTATGTCCTTTCAAACTTAAATAACCAACAGCCAATAAATAGTATTTTCGTACTACTCAGCTGTGGCGGATTTTGTGCCCACCCACTCCAGACGTCTCTGGGGTTTTGTGAGTAGGTTCTCTGAGAATAGCATGACTGAACTACTCAGATTCTACTGTTAAAAAAGTACCCAACAAACGTTGGCGGCGCCATGTCGTGTAGTCCCTATAGTACCCATGCAGGACCTGCGCGTTTGGATAACATAAACTGTGGGCTTGGTGTTAGCCTGACTCTGTGCACCCCCACCGTATATGTTAGCCGGATTTGCATTAGCTAGCTCACAGTGCCACTAGAATCTCCTCTTATCGGGGAGAGATTAGTTTCTGGCAACCTTAGATCATGACAACCCTAATTCCTCAGAATCGTGGAAACAATATACTACTTTTCGCTCAGTCACTCGTGCTTACTTATTCAGTTTGTCTCAGAGAGTTACACAGAATAAACAGTCTGGGCGTTTCAATAAGTATTTATTGAACAGTTGTTATTCTAGTGTAAAATATATGTGCTGCAGTAACCAGCAGACAATAGCAGAGATATATTATCAGCAATACGATAAAAGCAAAGGGATACAACAGTTCTACCATATTACAATAATCATGAATACATACATGAATATAAAAAGCATTATGAAAAGTGCGCGTACTCCTACGATGCCTAACTAGATGTACCTAAGTGTACCTAGCATGTGTGTAGGTCTAAAAGCCTAAGAGCCAATAATCCTTCTAGGATTTAGTCGAACCCCATTACCTGAATAGAGAGAGTGTGGGACCCGGTCCTGGTCTCGAGTTGGACACCCCGCAAGGGCTGTGTTAGACCGCTGTCAGCTGGAGCGACTGCATGCAGGAGCCTCAGCGTCTCTGGTCAGTGTGTCAGCATGGAAGTCTCGGTTCCCTCTGTCTTACCGGGGTAAGATGTGGTGTATATATACCCTGGAGACTCTAGTTGCTTCGTATGGTTTGTATTGGGCCTTGTTAGACTTGAGGAAGACGTCAGGGGTGAACTTTGTACATACATATTATGCAGGTGGTGTATTCCTAGAGAGTCATGCATAATTGATGAGTACAGTGTGGGCCTGTGTTTGGGAAAAACCCTGCTGTATTCAAAACCACAGGCTAGATAACGTTCACCCATCAGAGCTCGTTGTGTACTAGCGAGGACCAATGTAGGTGAAAGATCATGCCTATATAAGGAATCATGACTATAATAGGACATGTACAGTTATGACCGTAATAGGGCATATGCGGCTTTGACCATAATAGGGCAAGTACGAATATGACCGTATTAGGGCAAATACGAATACGTCCATTTTAGGGCATGTATGAACGGGTCTACATTAGGGCCTCTATACGGGACATAACAGTGGACTGCCTCCTCGTGATGACTCCATTACGCGCTATGTTTAAAACAGTTGCATTTGCGGAATGCCTCAACCGACGAGAATGCCCATTAAGTAATTGGCAATTCTGATACACAGTGGTGTCCCAACAATGTTGGCTCACGGGAGGCACATTACAACTGCAGCCGTTTTCAGTTCGTAAGTAACCCGGAGAGTCCACTTGACGTATGTATGTATATATATATATATATATATATATACATACATTCATACATATATATACACACATTCATACATACATACGGTCGCCAGTAGGTAGTTATAGTTAGGACCAAAGTTTCCATAGGAAAAGTGTTTTTTGTTTGCCAATAACTTTGGCATCGCTTGACGAATCTTCACAAAAAATTTTAAATAAGCCCCCTTCTTGGTTTAGCTGCTGTGTTGAAAGTTTCAGACTGGTCTGTTAAGCAGGGGCCAAGAAAAAAGGGGGGTCCATAAACGCATTTTCCCATGTTATGTCTATGGGGATTTTCCATTTTTTTAACGCAACTACAGCCCGAACTGCTGAACCGAATTACACAAGATTTGGCAGAAGACTAGATGTTGGTCCAGAAAGCGTGCTTTTTGAGATTTGGTGTAAATCCGTTCAGTAGTTTAAAAAATATTGATATCTGGGAGCCCAAAATCCTACTGAAACTCTACTGAAATTTGATTGGCTGCCAACACTTCAAACCAGCAAGTACTGGCAGCCATCAGTTGAACCGAGTCACAGAAAAAAAAAATTTTTAAAAAGAAAAGGGGGCAGGGTAGAAATACCCTGACCCCCAAGGCCTTTTGGGGGATCCCACAGTAACCCCCAAGGACCCAAAAACATTTAAAAAAAAATAAACTTTGGCAGGAGTCATGCTGGATCTGCAAATCCCACCGAATTTTTTTTCTCAAATTGAAGAGCAGGCTCCTGCGTTTCGTTAATTATTGGCCCCTGGGTGGCCAGGTCCTGGGGGAATTATGCAAAAATGGGAGGGGGTGTATGGGCTCCTCTCCTGGGGCTTATTGTGCCCGGGGACCACCACCTCCTGGGGCTTCTTAGATTAATGAGGGGGAGGCCCGTGTGTCATCCCCTGCTGCCCGGGGACCACCACCTCCCTGGGACTTATTTCTTTTTAAATGTGGGGGCCTCTTGGACCCCCCAGCCCTGAGGACTGCCACCGTCCTGGAGCTTTATGCTCAAACAATGCGGAGGGCCTCATGGACCCCCTGCAGCCCCGGGGGCCGCCACCTCCCTGGGGCTTTTTTTTATATTGAGTGCAGGGGGATGCGTCACCCCCGCACCCCCGGGGACCACCTCCTCCCCGGGGAAAAATCAAGAAAGGAGGGGGGCCATACATGGCCCTGGGGACTGCCACCACCCAGGGCTGGCTCATGCTACCTCCCAAGGTGCCCACCCTCTGGAGGTATCTGTTTGCTATGGCTTGTCTTGAGCTTTACTGCTCCCTCCAAGCAATAGCAAACTCTTCTCCACTTCTAGCAAGCAAGAGCATTAAAAATGCAGAATTGCTTTTGGACTGAGGGAGCTGCATGTTTACCACCTCCCTCTGTCCAAAAGCAATGCCGGCTCCCACAGGACTCGGGGAGCCGACCGGGACTGTGAGGGCCTTCAGGTTCCCCCCATGGTCCCCAATGTGAGAAACTGGGTGCCCTGGGTAGTACCTGGGCACCCAGTATTGTGGCCAAGCCCACGGGGATGGGTTAACCTGGGCCATGATCAGCCTGGGAGAGGGGCAGCGCAGCCCTCTCCCATGTTTCAAAAAAATAAAATAAAAAAATAAAGGGCAGGTCCCGGAGGATGGGGTTCCCGGGGCCAAAATCGGCCCAGGGATGGGGGCCACGTGGCCCCCCTTCCTTTATTGAGAAAAAAAACCAAAAAGCCGTGCCCCAGGGATGGGGTTCCCGGGGCCGTAATCGGCCCAGGGAGGGGGCTCCCTTCCTCAATCTAAAAAATGCCTGGCCCCAGGGGATGGAGTTCCTGCGGTCAAAATCTGCCCCTTTACTTTATTATTTAAAAAAATTTAAAAAAGCTACCGGCATGACTCTGGAGGCCCCGCCCCCTTTCTGCACCACTCTGCAATCGCGCCATCCTGGCTCGCTGCTGGTTGGGGGATAAAATCCCCTTGGCAGCTAAGGGACCTTGAGGGCCACCAAGACCTCCTGTTACCTCCAGTAAGTCGCACACAGTGGGATTACTGAGAGGTGGTCAAGGACATGCCACCTTTCTCTACCACTCTGCAAACGTGCCTCTCGGCACACTACTGGGGGAGGGATAAAGTCCCCTTGCATGCTGAGGGTCCTTGGGGGCCAACAAGCACTCCTGTTACCTCCAATAAGTCCCACAGAGCGCGATTGCTGAGAGGACTTCAGGGGATATGCCCCTTATCTCCACCACTCTGTAAACGTGCCTCTAAGCACACTACTGGTGGGTGGATGAAATCCCCTTGGATGCTGAGAGTCCATAGAGGCTAACAAGCCCTCCTATTACCTCCAGTAAGTCCCACAGAGCGGGATTGCTTAGAGAACATCGGACGCCATGGCCCCTATCTCCACCAATCTGTAAACAAGCCTGATGGTGCACTGCTGGTTGGGGGATGAAGTCCCCTTGGCTCTAGAGCAGCGATACTCAAAGTACGTCCCGGGAGCCGCATGCGGCCCTCCTGACCTTTACATGTGGCTCCCTGGACAGCAGCAGCACTGGGCTGCTGTTTACTCAACTCAGCACTAACATGAAAAAAAATGTTAAATATACAGCAAGCACTTGCTTGAAGGTTAATTGCAGTTAGGGCAAGGAAGTAACTAGGCCCTTAACTTTAGGAACACTTTCAGTTTTAAAGACAGCAAATGTGTATAATTATGAAAGTCTTTTCAAAATTCAAAAAGTGTATTTTATTGACCTGTAGAGCTATTTCACCTTAGTAAATCGAATGATAGCAGTGCATTCAGAAGTATTTTTCTTAAAGTGATGTTCTTCAAACATAAATTTAGAAACTTTCATGCTTCCCCCTCCTCCCCCCACCCTGACAACAATGCCATTAGTGATTAAATCCAAGCACAGGAGATGGTTTTGAACAGCAGGCATCCTAAAGTCGTGTATTTTGAGTTCCTCTTATGTGTGATAATGAAGAAAAAGTAGGGAAATTAAAATAAAACAATTGCCCAGGGTCATACAATTTGGTCAAGTGGAGAAGCCGGGATTCATCCCAGGTTTTCTTGTTTCACATTGCGCAATTGAGTTCATTCACTAAATTTTACATGCTTTGCTTCCCCTACACTGACTTTACACCCTCCGCAGGCATCAGTGCGGCCCTCGGTCACACCAAAGACAAATCTTCGTGGCCCCCGGGAAAATGTTTGTGAGTACCCATGCTCTAGAGGGGTCTTAGGGGCCAACAAACCTTCCTGTTACCTCTAGTAAGTCTCACACAGCGAAATTGCTGAGAGGTCTTGGGAGGCCACGCCCCCATTCTCCACCACTCTGCAAATGCGCCTCCTGGTGCACTGCTGGTTGGGGGATGAAGTCCTCTTGAATGCTAAGGGCTCTTGGTGGCCCAGAAGCCCTCCTGTTACCTCTAGTAAGTTCGACACAGCAGGATTCTTGAGAGCTGGTCATAGGCCCACCCCCTTTGTCCACCACTCTGCAAATGTGACTACTAGTTAAAAAACCATAGAAATTCACTTAAAAACCAAAGGTTACAGGGATGCTGTAGTTAGGAAATAGATGTTGAAAAACTTTAGAAATTCACTTCAAAAACCAAAGGTTACAGAGTTGTTATAGTCAGCAAATAGAATTAAAAAACCTTCGAAATTCACTGAAAAAAACCAAAGGTTACAGGGACATTATAGTTAGTCTCAGATTTCACTCATACAAAACCAGTGAAATTCGGCAGTTATAGTTACCTGAGATAACTATAACTTAGGCCCCCACAATGCACTGCTTATGCTTATAACATCACATATAACATCACTCGTGATATGGTCAGTGGCATCACTGATGACATCATCCGAAGAACCACTCACACACCTACTCACACCCCCATACAACCTCTTGTACGCCCACTTACACACTCGCACAACCACTGACATACCCATTCATAGACTTATATCAGTACTCAAACACCCACTCACCCCTCCATCGAGCCACTCACGCACCCTCTCACTTCACTTGTACAGCCACTCTCACAACCATTCACTCACCTATACAGCCACTCATACAACCGGTTACTCACTCATACAGCCAGTCACATAACCACCCACTCACACCTACAGCTACTCACACACCCACATATTTATCTACAAAGTCACTAACAGACACAGTCACTCATCCAATCAGCCTCTCAACACAGCTACTCACTCACCCATATAATCCCTCACACACTCACTCACACAACCACTTACATACCCATTCACACATCCATACAAGCACTCAAACATCCCTGTACTCATCCATACAGCCATTCACACAGACACTCACTCTCCAATACAGCCACTCACATGCCAACTCACTTAACGAAACACCCACTCAAACAGTCAATCACTCACCCATACAGTCACTCACACACCCAGGCACTGACTCATGCAGCTACTAAGACACCCACTCACTCACCCATAGAGTCACTACACACCCACATACCCACCCATTGAGCTACTCACACTGCCACTCACCCACCCATACAGCCACTGACACACCCACTTACTCACCAATACAGCCACTCACACAGCATATCACTCACCCACACAGCTACTTACACACCCACTTATACACCCATACAGTCACACACACACCCATACGCACAAGGATGCATACAGTCACACAGCCACTCACATGATATATATTAAAAGTAGTATCACTTATTAGTAGTACACCTAGTATAGTACTTTAACTTTTATAGTACCTTAGTATATATGTTTAACAATCATAAACTCTTACAAAATACTTACAATCACTGGATGGTGTCATCAGTGATGTCATTTGAGATGTCAAGTGATGTCATCAGTGATGTCACTGACCATGTCATGAGTGATGAAATATGTGAGGTCATAAGCAGTGCATTGCAGGGGTGCGAGTTATAGTTAGCTCAGCTAACTATAACTGCTGAATTTCACTGGTTTTCTGTGAGTGACATGTCAGCCTAACTATAACGTCTCTGTAACCTTTGTTTTTTTCAGTGAATACATATATAAGCCTTCATGAATAATGATGATCTCGTGCAGAGATCTGAATGACTGCCAACACTTCAACCAGGAACTGTTGGCAGCCATTTGGGGGCTCAGATTCAGCCCAAAGAGTCCCCCAAAAAACTAAAAAATAAAGAAAATTGGGCAGGGTAGGAATACTCTGACCCTCTAGCTTTGGCGCTGGCCCTCAGGGACCCTGCCAGGGCAAAAAAGCATATTTTTTAGTTTGCTGCAAAATTGTGAATATTAATGAATTCACAGCAAAAATAAAATTAAAAACAAGCAAGCTCTCCTACACTTGTTTGATGATTTGCCCCCAGGTGGGCCAGGTCCCGTGGGGATGAGAGTAGATTATAAAAACTGGAGGGGGTGCTTGGGACCACCCTCCAAGGGCTCTTTTTAGCCACAGGGAACCAACCTCCCCAGGGCTTAAATGTTTTAATTGGTGGCCACACGCACCCCCTGGGATCCAGGGACCATCACCTCCCCGGGGCCAGAAATTGAACTAGGAGTGGGAGGGGGCAGCGCGGCCCCCCTCCCAGGCCATATATGGTCCCGGGGACCACCACCTCCCTGGGGCTGGCCAATGCAAAGTAAAGGAGGGAGGATGTGCGGCCCCCCTGCTGAAGGCAATTAAGGCCCTGGGGATCCCCACCCCCCAGGTCCGGCTCACTATGTCCCATAGTGCCCACCCCTGGGACATAGCTGTTTGATTTTTCTTGATGGGAGCTGTGACAGCTCCTGACCAGCAAGAGCAAATATTAACTCATCTCCCAGCAAGTAGAAGATGTCAAACTGCTCCCGGTTTCTGGGTGCAGAGTTTTCATCTGTGTCTCTGCCCGCTGTCATGTGGGCAGGGAAACAGATGAAATATTGCTCCCTCATGCAGGGGGCTTCATATTTAGCTGCTCCCTGAATGTGGGAGCAATGTGTCTCTTGTAGGAGGCGGGGAGCCGGCTGGGACCGCGGGAGCATTAAGGCTCCCCGCAGTCCCCATCAAATCACACTGGGTGCCTTGGGTGGGGCCAGGGCACCCAGGTTGACGTGGCCATTCAATTTGAGCTGGGCCCTGGTGGATAGAGGGAAGAAACGAGCAGAAAAAGGCAAAACAGAGGGCAAAAACGCAGGCAAAAAAGGCAAAACAGAGGGTAGAATAACGAGCAGAAAAGGCTAAACAGAGGGCAGAAAAATGAGCAGAAAAAGGCAAAACAGAGGGCAGAAAAACTAGCAGAAAAGGCAAAACACAGCAAGAAATTAGTAGAGGAGGCACAAACAGAGGGCAGCAGGTAGACAGGCAGCAGAGGGTAGCGGACTACAGGCAAGCTGGACAGAAGAACTGTCGCAGGGGTACCTGGCACGAGGACCTGCTCAATGGGGTCGCCATGTGACTCCATTAAATAGGTCCTGGGGGGAGGGCAGGGTGGTAGGTGGCAGGAGGAGGGAAGAAACAAGCAGAAAAAGGCTAAAGAGAGGGAAGAAAAATGAGCAGAAAAAGGCAAAATAAAGGGTAGAAAAACAAGCCGAAAAAGGCAAAACAGAGGGAAGAAAAATGAGCAGAAAAGGCAAAACGGAGCAGAAGAGGGCAAAACAGAGGGCAGAAAAGGTAAAATGGAGGGCAGAAAAACAAGCAGAAAAGGCAAAACATAGCATAGAAAATTTAGCAGAAAAAGGCAAAACAGGGGTCAGAAAAACTAGCAGAAAAAGGCAAGACAGAGCGAGAAACGAGCAGAGGAGTACGAACAGAGGGCAGCAGGTAGACAGGCAGCAGAGAGTAGTGGACTGTGGGCAAACTGGACAGCAGAACTATCCCAGGGGGAGCTGGTATGAGGACCTGCTTAATTTTTACAGAAATTAATCCTCAATGGGAAACACTTACATATATAAACATAACAGGTGCCCCAATTGAAGATCCACTTCTGTAAAGGACAAATGATCCTGACTATTTGGACTTGATAAAGACAAAGCAAGTGTGTTTTCTCAGCAATTCCACATTGAAAGATGTTCTTAAATGCTTTGTGGAGGCGAATGCATCGTTGATCTATTGGAGCGCAATGTGTAATGACTGTGACAAGTGGGTTATTTCTTGTCCTTACCTGGTGAAAGCAGAGTCCATGGTTCTCCCTTTACATGACTATGAGTATACAAATGTGCAAAATCACCTGAAGCTCTGCCCGTTTGGACCCACCCTGTCCACTTTAGTAGTATGCAATGGTCTTCCTGCCTTTGGCCAGGATGATGGGCAGCTTACCAAAAGGCCCCCAGCGTGTTTCCAACCAATGTTGTGCCACATTCTTGATGTCGAGGAATATGAGGACATCTCTACCAAACAAAGAAGCCCTTGCATCATATAGTTAAGAGAAGGAGCCTTTCTGGGTGGAAATTTACCTCTTTGTACTCTCGTCTTCTCTATAAGAAGATTCATGTCAGCACTAATTTTTGGCTAAAGATGCACGAGGAACAATCACATTATCAAAACGCACACAAGCTCACTGGTGATATTTCCATGTGCTCCATTATGCAGCTGTAGTGTGGAATACGTACTGGCCATTTACCCAAGGAGGTAGCTTTTAGTAATCAACCAGTAGAAAGTACTCCACTTGGGTAGATATTTTGTGCAAAACTGTGGACTCCTTTTGGATAAAGAGGCAGGTGCAGTTCCATTGAATACCTGTCACTGACAAAGCTACTGACACACCCAAACAGACACTTGGACACCCACTCACACACTCAGGCATTCACACACCCACTGACTAACTTTTGTAGTAGCTTAGTATATATGTTTAATGATCATAAACTCTTAGAAAATACTTACACTCACAGGATGATGTCATCAGTGATGCCATTTGAGAAGTCATCAGTGGTGTCACTGACCAAATCATGATTGATGTAATATGTGAGGTCAGAAGCAGTGCATTGCAGAGGTGTAAGTTAGTCAGCTCAGGTAACTATAACTGCTAATTTACATATATACATATATATATTGTTTCTCAGTCCCCATCCATGAGTGTGGACTCATTTATTTATAAATGATGCTGTATATCACATTAAGCACTTAGATAAAAAGGTGTGGCTCGGGTGATTCCAATCTTCAGAAACATAGATTTGTTAAATTAGGAGAGTGTGATAATATGTTAACGAGTACCATTTCAAGATGGCAGCCGATAACTGTATTTTTAATTTGAGTGAAAACTGGACCCCTCTCTATGTTTATGAATGTTTTGTTTTGATGTCACTGAGCTGGGGATTTTGGTTTGGCAATAAGGGAGCGATTAAAAAGCTGAGCAATAACAGCGAACAACGCTATCAGCCAAAACGTATCTGTGTGTTTTGTTAATGAAGGTACTGAAAGAATAAACTAAAACTTCAAGCACCCTGCGAGTGCCCATCATATTCTTTTTTCTAGAGACACACACACATTAATATATAGAAAATTGAAAACCTAAGGCTAAAGTAACGTTATAGTTAGGTGAATTCTTCAATGACAACATTAACGTTTTAAACTAAAGGAAACACAGTAATGCACCAGTTATAGTTAGCAGCACTAACTATAACTTGCGCCCCCGCCATGCACTGCTTATGACCCACATATGACATCGCTCATGGCTTGTTCTATGACATCATTTATGACAATATTGATGACTTTTCAAATGACAAAACTGATATCATCCAAGTTTCGTTTTCCCGCACATTGGTCTATAAATTACTATGGCATTGAGGCCTGACAGTAAGTTCAAAATAGCTCAGAAAAATATGAGGCATCATAAGTGCCATCACAGATATAACTCCCTTAGGTGTAGAAAACAACCATTATGTGCAACATTGACCCTACATACACTTTACAGGTAGCATAGTTCACATTAGTAATCATCCACAGATATATGGGAAACTCTCATTGAGTATGGTGTTCACTCTGTATACAACTGTGCAGAGAAAGTCAAGTTCCTAAAAATACTGAATGTCTGTTCTAAAATGAATGCCTTAGTACAGACAGCTTTTTTCTGTATCAAACCCCTGACACTCACCAAACCTACATTTAGAAATGAAGTTGATATGAGTAGAGAAGTGGGCACTGTAAACAATATTCACTCTATGGAGAGAGTTTACCCTGTTCCACCCTGTTTTCAGACAGTGAAATTCTCATGACAAATACACTACAGAGTATTAAAAAATATCTTCTAAGAACAGTGTACACTCTATGAAACACTTAGCAAAAAAGACACTATTTGCTAAAAAATAACCAAGCTCTTAAGGTGCTAAACATCACCTGCTGCACCCTTCAAACTGTGGTAAAAAAACTTTACAGATAGCCCATCTTCTCGAGCATAACAAAGACATGTACTTAGATTAGTAGCTGGTGCACACAGTCTTCT
Organism: Calotriton arnoldi; assembly: GCA_963921515.1. Classification (NCBI taxonomy): domain Eukaryota; kingdom Metazoa; phylum Chordata; class Amphibia; order Caudata; family Salamandridae; genus Calotriton; species Calotriton arnoldi. The sequence goes on from CAWUFW010003453.1 coordinate 531,910, forward strand.
ATGTTTTGCAGAAATTGCCATGCTGACACGATTCTGTGTAATAACTGCTCACAAAAGTTAATATCTACTACGTTGAATCTTTCTCCTGTGGAAAACATTTTCTGCACAACCAAAAACTGGTGCGGAACATAATGAACACAAGTCAACTGTCACCAGCACATAGAGTTACTCTTGAATACAAAGATTTATAACATGTTCAATACTTCTACACAGCTATGCTGCATTAGGAGTGCATGCATTTTGTAAACACTTATGCCCATTAGCTGGACCCAAGCTGTACAAAATTAGGTAGAAAAGGAATATGGTAGTGACCCGCCACTATGTCAACTATAAAACAAACTAGCACACTCATTGGATGATGTCACCAGTGATGTAATCAATTATGTCATTTGAGATGTCATCAGTGATGTCGTAAATGGTGTCATAGAACATGTCATGAGTGAGGTCATATGTGAGGTCATAAGCAATGCATGGCAGGGGCAGAAGTTACAGTTAGTGCTGTTAACTATAACTGTTGTATTTTTGTGTTTTATTTTAGTTTAACACGTCAATGTTGTCATTGACAAATTCCCTTAACTATAATGTTACTTTAACCTTTGGTTTTATCAGTGAATTTCTAAGGTTTTTTTCAAACCAAAACAGATATTTTTGTTATATCTAGCCATAACGTTACTTTAACCTTTTGGTTTTATCAATGAATTTCTAGGGTTTTGTTTAAAGTTAATTCTTTATTTTTGTGAGTGTATGTATGGTAGAATCACTTTATAATATATGCTGTATTCAGACATTTTTTCAGTAAAAGAATGTGTTTTTATTGTAACAAAACAGGATATGGTTCACAGTTTGCTAAATCTTTGTAAAATGTGTGCTAGTATTAAACAGATAAATATTCAATAGAAATTATATATTTGCTCAGTTATTGTAACTCTGATATCAATACAGTCACAACCTCTGCTTTATTTGTGTTGCTTTATGGTTGTTTTAACCTATTAATAGCACTTGTCCTGTAGTAATACACACTCTTTTCTGTCTCTGTTGATTTGCGAGACTCTCGCAAATCAAGCAAAGACCACATGGCAGGGTCACTCTGTAAATTTCAACGAGACTCTGACAAGAGTCTTACAGGATCATCCGAGGCTCTCCCACATAAAGCTTCACCCGTAGAAGCTAGTCAATGACTCTCGCAAGACTGTCGTGAGATCATACCAAAATTTGAAAATCAGCCAATAGAAAAGTTAATACTGTTTATCAAGTAACAATGCACCATCAAACAGCAGTTGGTCACAACCTAGCCTACTTTTGCAACCTTGTAATAATCTACCAATTACATTTATAATTTTGTCACCCTCCCATTATATAACTCCATATTGCTCCTGATGTTTACTCATTCTGCTGAGCACGCCTCTTGTGACTGAGTTCTCCATACTGCACCATGGTTTGCCTCTGGATTTTGGGACACAGCTTCATCCACTAGGATAGAGAATATGTCATTAATTGTGGTACTGACAAGAATCTTGGATTTCCAAACTTGGGCAGAACTTGAATTGGCCATAGAGGTATGAAGTGGCATCAATTATTACCAATTGTTAAGAGAATTTTGGATTGTCAGCATTCGGACCTGATGATAGTGCAATGTGGTGGGAATGACCTAGGCAGAATCACCGGTGTTGCACTTGAAATCCAAATCAAGGAGACCTTTTCACAATTGATGTTTCTCTTTCCTCACACTGCCTTTGTATATTTGGATATATGTCAAAGGCAGAAATAGCAGTGGTCAAACGAGATTTGTCCAAAGATTGAGAACTGAACATTACGCACTATCAACACAAAGGTTCTTGTCAGAGCCACCCTATTACAACATTATGTGATTATTTCATGGTATAAAAGACCTTTTTTTGGAATATTGAGACCCCCAAGAGTTTTGCAGTAGCACACAAATGTCTGCTCTGACTCGTAAATTTGTCCAGCTCTCACAAGAGTCTAACAAGCTCAAACATTCAAACTATATTTAAATCATGATAGCTCTGTATCGTAGGGTGTCAGTATTAGATTGTGCAAACACACAAGCCTCTGTACTGTAACCTTTCTCTTGAGAAAGATTTTCTATACCCCACTACGCTTTGTTTTTATACGATCCTGCGAGAGTCTCGCAAGATCATAACATTTTTTGGTGGGAAAAAATTCCACTTTCCTTCATTGCATTACTTATGCCTTATTGTCCCCACTAGTAGTGTGTGAGTAGAAGGTGGCCTCTCCAATGAGATCTTTTCACAGTATGACAGGAGTGCATAGTAGGGTGTGGGGAGAGACTGAGTTCTTCAGCAACACCTCTACCCAGGGCTACAAGTTTCTATAGTAGGGTGTAGAGAAAGACAGTCTCTCCAGTAACACCTTGCATGAAGATTTTGTATACCCCACTACTTTGTTTTACGATCCCGTGAGAGTCCCACAAGATCATAAACTTTTTAGAGGAAGAATTTACACTTTCCTTTATTCCAGAACTTATGCCTTATAGTCCCCATTAGTAGGGTTTGTGGAAAAAGTAGACTCTCCAATGAGACCTTTTCACAGTATGACAACAGTGCATAGTATGTTGTAAAGAGACACTGCAATCTCATTGACACCTCCACAGTCTCACAACTTTGTAGAGTAGAGTATTGGGAGAGTCTGGCCTCTCCACTGACACCTTCCATGAAGGTAACCAGTGTGTAGAGTATGGTATAAAGAGACACTGCCTCCCCTTGTAGGGCGGGGAAGATACACACCTCACATGTAAGACCTTACTAATCCACAATACATATAACAAGTACTGGCCTCTCCACTGAGACCTCTCCCCGGGAAAGAAACCATAAATATTAGGGTGTGGGAATGGATTTGACTGTCCACTCACAGCTTTCCCAAGGATGACAGATATATACAGTAGTGTGTAGGGAAACGTTCTCTTCTCCACTAACACCTATCTCCAGAACAACATAAATATGCAGTACAGTGTTGGCAAGGAGTGGCCTCTCTGCTGATATCTCTCTATAGACCATGGGTACTCGCAAACATTTTCCCACAGGCCAAAATGTTTGGTCCGTGATGTGCCGAGGGCCGTATTGATGCCAGCAGGGTGGTGGTCGTGTGGAGGGTTGGTGGGGTAGTGTTTGTTATACGGTGGGTATAGGGGAATCAAAGCAATTATCTAGTGATTAACTGCTCAATGTGAAATCAGAAAACCTGGGATTAATCCCGGCTTCCCCCCCTTTACCAAATTGTGTGATCCAAGGCAATTGTTTTACCTTTCCCTCCTTTTTGTTTATTATCACATATTAGAAGAGCTTGAAATATATGACTTCAGGATGTGCGCTTTACAAAATTCTCTCTTGTGTTTGATTTGATCAATTATAATGTTGTTCATGTATAATAGGAACCCAGGTCACTCGAGAGGATGCACATAACAACTGACTTAACTCTTGCATACAACTATAGAGACTATGATATGGGAACACACTGCCCTGTCAGCTGAGACATCGCCGCACAGTAACACATGTGCAAAGTAGGAGGTGGGTAGAGACTGCTCTCTCTGTACAAACCTCTCTTCATAGTGATGAATGTCCATAGTAGAGTATAACATGAAATATCCTCTCTGTAGAGAACTGCCAGTTTTAATCAATATTGCAATACAAATAATAAAATTGAAATGTATTATAAGTGCTAAACAAAGAAAACAAAAGTAACTTTAAACTGTTTTATTACAGCAAAACATTTTAACAACAATACAAAACTACAACTATAATAATCCACTACATCAAAAACTATAAAACAAACAAAACAAACAACTTTATTAAGCGAAACATTTTTCTCTGACACTCATCAGCAGACGCTAATGTCTCCCCCCTTTTTGCTACATTTGCCTACTGGATTTTAAAATAGGTAGCACTTATTTTGTTGTCTTTTAGCCACCTTAGCCTGCCAAGAGTCTTAATTTTCATACTGTTTTACAGCAGGCTGGGTGGCAAAAAAGTCTCAGCAGAGCAGAATATCTATAAAATATAGTTCACAAAGCCTAGTTCGTGCAGAGTGTGCTCGTGCTGCTATACTGCATAACTATTCAGGCACTTCCACATCCTTCCAACCTGACTACACTGTGCCTGAAGAGATAGTTATTACTGAACAGCACAATAATCCTGCTTGTGTTAACAAGGCTCTTTTTTACTGCTTATATAAGCAGATAATTGTTTCCTCTGAGACAAGATTCCATTTGCCTCCTAAAAAAGACAAAATAACAAAAATCATAAATGTTACATACAGATCAATAATTCATAATAGTGATACACTACTACATTGTCTAAGGTTTACTACATTTTTCATCCACAATCACATATTTATATCTAGTGCACCAGTAACCTGTTATTCCTTTCTCCTGAAAAAAACTACTCTCTCAACCAGTCTTTTTTAAATATTTTTGCAATTAAATTATAACATGCAATGAACTTTGCTTCCATTACAGTTTATAAAGTAACACATACATCTTGATACACCTTTTCTAATACTCACCACAGTGTTTCACGCTAGAAATAGCAATATCGCCACTCAAACATCTCATAGGGCTAAAATATATATAGAATAAGGTTCATAAGAACAGTAGAGCTTATATTATTGCATTCTTTGATCTATAATTTAAAAAAAACAGTACTTCCTTTAGTTACAAGTATATAGAGTTGACACCCTTTGGAGCATATTTACACACCCCTATCACTACCAGAACGTCACTTTTTTGACGTTGTGGTAGCGATAGGGGCTTTGATTTACTTACAAGGCAGTGTTAAGCCACTTAACATGGCTTAACGCCGCCTTGTAAATAAGGCACCCTTTCATGCTATACTTAGCTTGAAAGGGGAGGGCAATGGGTGTTGCGGTGGGCGTTCCACTGCAATAACCTATTGATTTTGACGCTGTCCCCTATTTACAAAAGTGGCGTAAATAGGAGGTAGGACCAAAATTGAGACCAGGGAAAATCTGGTTCTCCTAGTTTTTGCTGTTTTTATGTGTACTGCATTGTGTAGCACACATAGAAACAGCAAAACACCATGAATGATTGTTTATGTGCAGGAAGGTGTCCCTTACTGCACATAAACAATCATTTTAAAAATTATGAGTTGCAACCTCTATACGTTACAATTCACCATTTAAGATTGTTTATGTGCAGGAAGAGACACCTTCCTGCACATAAACAATCATTCCCCACAACGCAGGCTCCCTTGCACTATGGTGCAAGGGAGCCTGCGTTAGCGCTAGGCAGCTGAATTTAGCGCCAGCACAGGGGGAAACATAGGGCTGCACCGTATTGTTGTAAATACGGTGCAGCCTTTAGTTTCAGAAGTGGCAGAGTGCTGGGTTAAGCCAAGAAGGCTAACGCCGCTCTCCGTCACTTCTTTGTAAATATGCCCCTTCATTTATTAACACAATCTGCGAACCCTTCTCTCATCTCTCTACATATACCTCTCAAAAACTATATTAACGCATCTACACCTCCACAAACAGCTTTTCACTCTGTAAACATTGTGTATAATAAGCTTACCAACATTAGCACACTTACTGACATTTCACTGAAATTATATATATTATATTATTAAATACCTGAACTTGAATTTATTTCCTAAATGCAGATGAAGAAACCAATCTCTTTCAACTCCACATAAATTCGCTTTCTGCTGAGCACAACTCACACAGATTTCCTTCTTCTCCAAAGCACCAAGGGCAGACTGAGCTATCTCTAGTTATGCACTAAATCTCATCCCAGCATTTCTTCTACTATGTCATAAGAATGGTAACTATTGGTTGAGCCTTAGCCTTTTTTTGTTACATCTCCCCATACGATCTCGTGAAACTCTTGCGGGATCGTAAAACAACTTGTGGCAGGCCCAGTAATTTTCCATGCGGGTCTCATGAGAGGATTGTAGGATTGTAAAACACCTCGTGGCAGGCTCAACAATTTTCCATGCGGGTCTCACAAAATTTTTGTGGGATCGCAACACAATTGTAGGGAAATACTACTATATGGGAAGCACTAGCCTTTCCACTGAGAACCCTCTGTTGGATAATGGGTGTGCATACTGGAGTATGAGGAGGGGCTACCCTCTGTTTTCAAACCTCTCTCTCACATAACAACTATGCATAGTAGGGCATGTGCAGGGCCTCTCCACTGAGACCCCTCTTTGTATAGTCGGTGTACATAGTAGGGTGTGTTGTGGACTGGTTTCTCCATTCAGACCTTTCTCTCAGTTAACAGGTGTGCGTAGTAGTCAGTGGGGAGGGACCAGCCTCTCCTTTGGTACCACTCTCTAAAATGACAGGTGTGCATAGTAGGGTGTGGGAGAGACTGGCCTTTCTTTGAGACCTCTCTCTCAGATGACTGATGTGCAAAGTAGCGAGTTGGTAGGGACTGGCTCTCTTTTACGACCTCAATCTCAGATGACAGGTGTACGTAGGGTCTGTGAATGGACTGGCATCTCCTTTAGGACTTCGCTCTCAGATGACAGGTGTACATAGTAGAGTGTAGGGAGAGACTGGTCTCTCCGCTCAGACATCTCTCTCAGATGACGGGTGTGCGTAGTAGGGTGTGTTGATGGACTGGCCTTTCCTTTCAGACCTCTCTCTCAAATGCCGGGGTGCATAGTAGGAGGTGGGGAGGGACTGGCCTCTCCTTTCAGACCCCTCTCTCATGTGTCAGGTGTGCGTAGTAGGGAGTGGAGAGGTACTAGCCTGCCTGCTCAGACCTCTCTCTTGGATGACCGGTATGTGTAGTGGGGTGTGAGGAGGGACTGGGCTCTCCTTTCAGACCTCTCTCTCTCAGATGACAGGTGTGCATAGTAGGTTGTGTAGAGGGTCTAACCTCTCTGCAGAGACCTCTCTCTAATATTGTAACAATGTGTGTGCGTAGTAGGGTGTAGGATGGGACTGGGCTCTCCTTTCAGATCTCTCTCTCTCTCTGATGAAGAGTGTGCATAGTAGGGTGTAGGGAGGGACAAGCCTCTCCTTTCAGACCTCGATCTCAGATGATGGATGTGCGTAGTAGGGTGTGTCGATGAGCCTTACCTCTAGTCACAATTCTTCCTAAGCCAATGAGCATAAATAATAGACTTTGATAAACACCATCTCCAGTAAAACTCCTTCCCTCAGTAACAAATGTGCATAGCAGAGTGTATTCAAACATCACCTATTCCTTCCTAGTTTTCACGATCCCGCTAGAATCTCGTGAGATCGTAATATTTTTTTAAACAAGAATGAACTATTTACTCATCACAGTACTTATCTCTTACACACTTCCTCTCAAAAACAAAATCCACAATATGCATTCCTACCAATAGAGTATATTGAGAACTCTTCTACTCCTTTTAACTATTCATGATCCTGCAAGAGCCCCCGCAAGATCATAAAAGTTGGTCAGCATACTTTTATGCTTCCCTTTATATAGATTTTTACTTCATCTCCACAACACCTCCAATTTTTCACAGTAAACAGTAATGGGCGCCATTTCCTTTCTAACATACCAACAGCCAGCTAATCGGAGTGCTTGCTCTTGGGGGACTCTCTGAAGCCTCTCGCTCCCGCAAGAGCAAGAGGGCTCATGGAAAAAACAGGCCTCTCAACTAAGCACACGCTACATTTTTGATTTCACGCTCTTAAGGAAGGCTTGCGGGACTCTTGCGAGTCCATCTGGCAAACTATACAATTATTTTTCACCCAAATTTCTCTAAAACTACTGAATGGATTTACACTAAATCACAAATAGCACAATCTGCGGACCAAGATATAGCTTCCTGCCGAATTTGGTGTAATTCCGTTCAGCAGTTCTTGCTGTAGCCCTGCCTAAAGAAGTCTATGGAAAATGCATGGGTATTTTACGTTTTGGGACCCCTCCTTTTTTTCTAAAGCCTCCCTTGACAGATCACACCAAAACTTTCTAGGAAGGAGCTGCAGTGGATGAACTTTTTTGTTGTTGAAAGTTTCATGAGCATTCGTCAAATGGGGTCAGTGTAATTAACAAGCCAAAATACACTCCATCTATGGAAGTGTTTTTTGGCTTGCTAATAACATTGACCCCGTTTGACGAATGCTCACGAAACTTTCAACAAAAAATCGTGTATATATATATATATATATATATATATATATATATATATATTTATATACGATTTTGGTAAGATCAAACGTTCTTGGCTAATTCCAGACCTAAACCACTTTACAAATACATTACAGCAGGCCCAGAAAAAGAGAGAGAGAGATAAGGAGAGTGTTTGTGCTCTTGTAGGGGCATATTCACAAGGACTTATCGCCGAGTTATCGGCACTTTAGTGCATCAAAAGTGGAGATAGATTTATCGCCCCATTCACAAGCGGGTGCAAACTGCAGATATCGCCAGTATTCCCGCGATAACTGCCACAAAATGTATCTCCATGGGTGACACCACCAACGGATGTAAGTTCATACAATGCAAACCAAAACAACGCATGCCATGACATCGCATTTTTTACATCGCATGCACCGTTACACCGCATGCATTCACCACGCAAACCATTACATCGCATTTTCCCTTCACATGCATGCAAAATGCCTTCCCAATGCACACAAATACCACGCATTCTATTACCTCGCAAACTTCTCCCTAACAGCCCCCGTAACACTAATATAGCAACCTACCAAACACACTACGCCGCCTGACACTACCCTTAACCATAAGCCCTAAACACTAAAGCCTATAAAATGACCCTAGACTGCGACCTCAACCCTAAGCCCTAACACCGAAAGCCAAAAACAGTACCCTACACTACTATTAACCCTAAGCCCTAAGCCCTAACACCGAAAGCCAAAAACAGTACCCTACATTACTATTAACCCTAAGCCCTAACACCGAAAGCCAAACAGTACCCTACACTAGTATTAACCCTAAGCCCTAATCCCTAAACCCTAAAACAGTACCATATACTACATCCTCAACCCTAAGCCCTAAAGCCTAAAACACGACCATATAGTACTTCCTCAACCCTATGCCCTAAACCCTAAAGCCTAAAACACTATCCCCCACGACACTCCCTATCAACTACCCTAAAGCCTAAAACACTACGAGTCCTTACCTGTCTCTCGTCGTGGTTCCAGCGTTGTCTCCCCGTCGTCTGTGTCCCGCCGCACGACCTTCCCGGAGCCCGTCCCGGCGCACGATCCGTCCATCACATCCCATGCGCTCTAAAAGCATGCGTTGTCAAAGCGCATGCGATGTAATGGCGCGCGTAGTGAACGCACGCGTCGTACCGTTGCGTGCGTTGTGACGGCACGCGATGTTAACGCATGCGTTGTAACGCATGCGTTGAGATGGTTGTCTCCCCCACCAACTAACCCTAATGAGATGCAGAGTAGGCGTTCCCGTGCAAAAACACACGAAAACACCACTACACCACTTTCACAACGAACTGCCAGATCTGCGATGCGAACCAAAAACAGGCGATAAGCCGCGGTAGCAGCAGGGATTTAACACCTGCCTTTTGCTGGTGTTAAGCAGGATGACTACCTGCAGTATGAAAGGGAGCCCAGCCCAGAGCCACATCTGAAGACCCACAGATGCCATGGAGCCAATGATCATGCAGCTCGGAGACCCATGAGGGCCCCAACACCCACCGCCACCACCCCCAGGACCCGCCACCACCACCAGGACCCGCCCCCCCCCGGACCACCACAGAGGCAGCGTAGACAAAGACAGCGGACCCACCGTAAACGCACCAGCCACACAGACCTAACGCCAGAGGAGGTCATTGCCCACTACAGGCTCAAAAGGACAACCATCCTCTGCATCCTGACCCACATCACCCACAGGCTGACGGTACCAACACAGCGGACAACCAACATCCCTCCGCAGACAAAGCTGCTGGCTGTGCTGCACATGTTGGCCTCTGGTACCTTCCAACCCACAACTGCCAGAGTCGGAGGAGTCTCACAGCCAGCCCTATCCAAGTTCATCACACCTGTCCTGGATGCCATCATCAGCCTGGTACCCCAGCACCTCCACTTCACCCACACTGCGCAGGAGCAGCTGGAGACCATGCAAGGCTTCTACGCCATAGCTGGATTCCCTCACGTGTTGGGGGCAATCGACTGCACACATGTACTCCTCGTGCCCCCTGCCGACACTGCACACAACTACCGCAACAGAAAGCACACGCATTCCATCAATGTGCAGGCAATAGTGGACCACCGGGGACTCCTCAATAATGTTGTGGCCAACTACCCAGGCAGTGTGCATGATTCATACATCTTCCGACAGTCCATCATCAACCAGCGCTTCCAGGATGGCACCTATGGAAATGCATTGCTCGTTGGTAAGTACCAAATTAACACAACACACACCTCCACTCCACAGTCATGCAACTCACAACACTGGCAATTGGCACGCCGCAAAACTACATGCAACATGCCACACAACATGCCAACCGACCAGACACGACAACACGACTCCATTGGGAACCTGGGCTTGCCATGCACACAACCCAGCCACGGCATGGCACCACAGCCACACAATAGCAGCATGTGAGGAGAGGCTTGGAGCAGGCATGTGCGAGAGAGGCAAGTGACTAATGAATGAGAACCTACCCAATGCCAAGTGTGGGGTGGATGTGCGGACAGACTTCAGTGTGCAAACCACGGAAATGGCCATGTGGACATTAACTGCTGGTGCATGGAGTGTAGTGGCCAGTGGATGCTACCATGTCACCACAGGCTGTGGGGCAGAACGCGGAAATGTCGCTCGTTACGTCCCCCCTGTAGGCGCGGGCGGAGTGGGTTGGCCCTGCGTATGCCAGGCCTGCGTAGGGGGTGAATAAAAACCCCGTCGCACTGGGCGTGGTTCTCTTTCGGAATGGCCAACGTGTCTGCCAGAGCGGCGCCTCTCAGCCCGCCACGAGGCCGACGCCGTGAGCGGCGGGACCTGTGACCCTGTGCGCCTGCTGCACCCCCGGCCGCTGGTCCCCAGACCTGTCTTGCATGCCCCAGCGCACCAAGGAGGCTCTGCTCACCTGCCGACACCGTCGTGTGTCAAAGAGGGCCCACCACGTGCCGGTGCAAGCTCCAAGCCGCAGTCCCCCGACCTTTGCAGCCTCTGCAGACCATCGCTGGCCTCCACGACGCTGGCCCACAGTACTCCTTTCTCGTTTACATACCCCACCGGCGTACTCCTCGGCCCAGTTGTTGGCACATGTTATACTGAGTCGTGAGTTTTGAATGGCAGTGACCAAAAGTCTGTGGCAGCGTCCACATCACTAAACTCCCTCCGATCAGTGAAGCCAAAGTCTGCATCGCAAGCACACGACACATGGTACCACCAACCCTGTTCAACGCAAGCCGGCGACACGTGGTGCCACTAACCCTGTTCAACGCAAGCCGGCGACACGTGGTGCCACTAACCCTGTTCAACGCAAGCCGGTGACACGTGGTGCCACTGAACCTGAACTACGCAGGCCGGTGGGACCATCCAACGTAAGCTGTCGACACTTGGATGAGGGCCCCTGCTGACCGCTGGCTCAGGCCTACACTGCGGTCCAGTAGGTCCCACATGTGGAACTGTGTCTTGAGTAATTTATGGAGGAGTTCACACCATTGGACATGCCTCATCGCAGGCGGCATCCCCTATCAGCACTGGTGCCACTAACTCTGTGCGCAATGAGTCATGGGCACTGTCTGGTTGAACTTTGGTCGCGTCTGAGTCCTTGGCCTGGGGGTTGTCTGCATCATCATCTGGCTGGGACGGACTTGGTGTTCGACATGTGTCTGTTCCATTCATCCCCACCATAGTGACTGTTTCAGCATGGTTCTGTCCTCTGCATCATGCCCTGGGGGTACACCTTCCACTGTCCACCGAGACACTTTGCGACAACCCCCTTTGACATCTACGAGAACCTGCTCTGCTCTTGTGACCCTGCCCCAGTGCACCGCAAGTCAGCGTGCCGTGGCGGTAGGCCCGTGCCGGATGCTGTGCATCCGGGGCCACTAACTCTGTGCAGCTCAAGTCATGGAGCCTTTATGGTTGAATGGTTGTGCTTTTACGATGTACACTGTTGTAGTTTTTTTACTGCACCAAGCACTCCATGACGGCTGGTGTACACACACCCCACACACATCCAACACAGGTCTCACTCGACATATGAGCCTGCTAATAAAAGTGGCCGGGCGCATGTGCCCGTAGCCATTCACACCATCTAAGCAAGTGTGTCCGTGTGGTCATTATGTCAGCATGATGGGCCCGAGCCCTGCAACATCACAGTGTGCTGTGTTCAGTGGACAATACCATGTCACCTCAGCAGTGGCTAAGACCTTGGACATGTAGCTTCGTCCGCCCCCCCTGCAAGCACAAGCGGCGTGTGCTGGGCCGGCGTACGTCAGGTCAGCGCCGGGGTGTGCTGATTTGGCAGGGGGCTCAGGGCGTGGCTCTGGTCTGGCCTTGAGCAGGAAGTGCGGTAAGCGTGTCTCTGTGTTGGAGTGTTGTCGCCACCAGGGCCACAGTCGTCGATGTTGCAATGTAGCATGCACCCGGAGGGCGGGCCCGCGCGAACGGGGAAATGTAGGAGCGCAAGACCGCTCGGGGTCTTGGCTCATACATGCCATGTGTTGTGTGTATCAGTCCTGCGGCTGCATGAGTCAGATGCCTAGCCTCAATCGCAGCGCGATCACAGCCAGCCATGGACTGTACACCTGTGTCCGCCCTGTCCAGACCAATGGCCTACACTCACGTGGCCGCACACCCTCAACGGCCAGCATCACAGTGTTGTTGGCATGCTGCTGGACATGCGCAGACAGGCATGACAATGGTGTGCCGTAGGAGTGCACGTGAAGCAACCGCACAGCGCACACAAGTGTAAAGGCTCGGGGGAGGGAGGAGCAGCTGTGAGGCAACGTAACACACAGTGAGGCCGCTCATGTGCCACGTGCCCCGCATATCATCCACGATTCCCTGGATCGCAGACATCCCACCCCACCCACGACAGGCCTCTGCACATCTCCTGTATGCAAGCAGATGGTAAACTGACTGTAGGGATGAAAGGTCCTTTGTCTGGACTATCAGGCGGAAGCATATCCGCAGCTCCAAGCTGGGACTTGCATGTTCCCAGCACCCCCTGACAGATACGATAGCCTTTGCTGACGACTCCCACACTACGCACTGCCCGACGCGAGATCAACGTGTATACATCCCACACACAGAAGTCCTTGGACGTAGTTATCGTGCGTGAAATGGCCTTCACACGTACTCCCACCCCATCCCAGGCCTGCACCCGTTGCACACAGACACTGCTCATTGATCCGAGCTGTGGCATTTCATCCACAGGACTGGCGCAGGTCAGCACAGTGCCGCTTCAAGCAGAGCCACTGACGCAATGGCAGACCATCCCGGACACATGCACAGCCCCAGTCACGTGGACCGGTACCGTGCACGTCTGCTGCATGTACTGGGGGCACTGCCATTAGCAGTGCTGCGGATCAGTTACCGGCTAAGCTTCCGCCTTGCCAACATCACCTGCGTTTAGCCTGTGTTGCATTGTTGCTTGTGCATATTCGAGTGGACCATGGATGTCTGCCTCTCCAACGTAACGGTAGCTGAACTGGATTTCGACGTGTGTGTGCGCCCCCTGTTGGCCCACGACCAGGAGTGTCACCATGATCCCCGTTTATGGCATGCCTGGATGATTGGCATGCATGCTGGCAACTGGACCTGGGAGATTGCATGACTCGTCGTGTGCGGTGACCACATTGAGCCGCTCCCCTATTGGGCTTTAGTGCCAATTGGGGCCAGGGGTTGGAGTCAGCACTCTAGATGTAGTCGACAACGAGCTCATATTGGAAATGTTGGCCTACGCTGCTGCACTCGCGTTCATGGACGAGTGACAATGTACCTGCAGCCACAACTGAATGTGACCCATTGCACGTGTCCCGACGCCTGGTTGCATGTTGGGGATCTGGTCACATGTCCCAAGACGACAGTGGACATGGCTGCATTGGCCTGGACTCCGGATACATGCGCGGACAACCAACGCGGGTTGGCACTCACTTGTGTTGGTGATGGACATGGGCGCTTTCCAACGTTCCTCATTCAGACATGCTGCTGCATTGGTCTGCATGTTGTGGCACTTCTCTTGGCCATACTGACACGCAATTGTTGATGAAGTTTCCGCACCTTCACTTGTCTGCAACTGTGATGAGTGTTGATTTGTATGCCAATGTGTGTGTCACGGCCTATCTGGGTCCCTGCCATACATGCATTGCTACCCCATCAGGGCTGTGGGTCTGTACTTGTGCATTATCATGTCCCTGTTTCGTGCTTTGCCAGATGCGTATGGCCATTTACCGGCCACAAGTGGGTGCACTTGTGTCCTGTGTTCAGTTGTGCAAATGTTGCTGTTTGTACCACATTGTGTTCGATGTTGGGGTGCTCTGCTTCCTATGTGTGTGTGCTGCATTGTGTGTGAGTTGGCCCTTCAGCTCTGATTTGGCTCACCCTTCTCCCTTTCAGGCAGTGTGGTTTTCACTTCTGAGCTTGTTCAGTGGTGTGATATTGCCCACTTGTGTGACTTGTGCTCTTGGTTGGTGTTGTTACTCTTGGGCATGGTTTGTCTGCAGTTGTGCTATGCTTAATTGTGCATGTGTGCCATTGCGCCCATCTCCACCCGTCCCCCCAGTCCCTGGTCGTTCCTCTCCCTGTTGCTGTTGTGTCTGTTGATTTTGAGCAGTTTCCGGTCCCCGACTCCTGCCACCATCTCCAGACTGATGTGGTGGGCGCCATTTCCTCCATGTCATCCAGCTCCTGGTGTGGCGCTGGATTCCCACCTCCGGTGTGCATTGCTGCCTTCTGGTTGTTGGCGTGTTTCTGCTTGTTTTTGCGTTTTGCATCATTCCAGCTGTTCTGGTTGTCTTCCATTGTCCTCTTCCGCACTCCGGCTGCATTCACCTTGTCCACGATGGACTGCCATGTACAATGTTTTGTTGCCAATAGTGCTTGTGGGGTTGTGTACTGGCTCCAACTGCCTCCATTGTGCTTCGCTGTTGTTTTCTGTTTGGTTTGTCTTTCTTTTTCCTGCTTTTGTTGTGCTTATTCCGGCCTGCCGTGTGTGTATCGCGGGCCTGGTGCTGCTTATCGCTGCTTTCCTCATCGCGAATGGGCTCATCGCACGTTTTTTTGCGTTGGGGTTTGTGTTTTTATCTCCGTCGCGGTGGTTGTGTCGCGGACATTGGCCGCATTTTCGGGTAACTATCGCATGGTACCGCCGTGTTGTGAATTCCACGTTAACACGGGGTTATTTTCCCGCGATGGACTGCGATGTGTAAAGTTGCGTTAATATTTTTTGGAGATGTTTAGCACACGTTCTTGTGAATATACCCCTTAGAGTTTGTGTAAATCAAATACTTAGCCGCCAATGTGAACCTCTAGGGAATTGGAGTCTGAGAAGTGTCTACACGAAAACTTGACTTTACCTTCCTGGAAGAGCAGTCTGCAGTGAATGAGAAGGAGAACAATGAGCAGACACAGTTCACGCTTGTGACCTGCAATCCATTGAAAATCTGATCCACTTCCCCTTTCTCTGCCCTCACTACAAATCACTTGGAGTCATGCGTCTGGGGCGACTTTTCTTTTCGAATGGGACAACAATGATAAGGCAAGTACTCCTTTACACGTTTCCAGGCCAATCCTGGCAGCGTTTTCATGTGTCACATTTAATGCTAATTGTGGTTTTTAAAATCTTATTTAAACACAACCCTAGGATGAGTCTCGTAGCATCAGTTGATCTTGGACTTACAAGTTTGTGTCAAAATTAAGAGAATTACATTTTGTCAGATCTCAGAATAACCCTTTCAGATGAATATAGATATTAAAAAAATACGTTTGTTGTGTGTGTCTATAATTTTTTGGTGTTTACTTTTGAGATTACCACTTTGGGGGTTGATGCTAAATAAAATTGATTATGATGATGATAAGAATCTGAAAAAGACAATAGTAATTTATAGAACGGGTTGTTTTACATTAGAATGATGAATGTTTTTTCTGGATGAATAACAGACGGTGAATAAAATTGAAAATCTGTATTACTCTAAATCTCATTAAACAGGCATTAGCAAAGCCAATAGGTCGAGTATTAGCTGCCAACCTTTTGAATTGAATTGAAAGTGCATTTATATAGCGCTTGTTACCTCTGACAAGGCACTGCAGCGCTTTACGGCGACTAGCACGCTACCTGGAAGCCCAAAGTTAGTGGCCATTCCGTTGGTTATTTGGGTTAGTCTTACATGCTAAAGGAAACCATTACATGCATTTTCTCCAGTTTCTTTGTAATACAAAAGTGACATAGGTGTACGATCATTAAGGGAGCTATGTGAGAAGCAAACGCTTTCTGGAATTTATAGATATTGCTAGAGCTTTGTGAATACTTGTTTAGTTTTGTCATGGTTTTTGTAAACCTTTAATGTTGGAGAAATTCCAAGACCCTCAACAATATAAAAAAAGAAAACTTTGGCTAAAAGCAAAAATGTTTTTGGTCTGAAAAAAGCACAAAATGCTATAGAAGTCTGTGGCGCTGAAGAGAACTACTTAGTGTGCGGATGTGCTCCTCGTTAAACTGAAGTTAGTCATTGGCTGTAGTGGGCAGCGGCAGCTCCCCCGCTATGGCAGAGGAGTATCGCCACCCCCCGCCAGCTGCCTCAAAACAGCAGGAAAGGAAAAATATAATGATAATACACACTTTTTATTATCGTTTTATTTTTCCTTTCCTGACGAGTCTTTGGGGGCGGGGCCATGGGGATGACAGGCGGCAGGAGGAGTGGTAAGTGTGCTGTGATCAGTGTGCATGACGATTTGGCAAACCGTCATGTTCACTGAAGTTGTCTCCAACCCGAGCTGTGTTGCTGGTTTAGAGACAGCAGGCACAGGCTCCCAATCTCACTGGGGCGCAAATTCAGAGCGCTTAGGCCAATCCTGAAGCTGCTTCCAGCAGCATAGAGCAGCATCAGGATTGGCCGCAGTGGAGTCTGGGAGCCTGTGCCTGTAAACAAGAGGAGCATAACAGTGCAACGCGGTCGGCTTCAGGTAATTTATTTAAAAAAATCTTTTTAATTATTTTGTCATTTGTCATCCCATTCCCCCCCACCTCACCACTCAGTGACAATACCAGCTGCTACTAGTAGTGGGTCCCAGAACGCATGCTTTAGTACGCGGAATTAAAATGTGAATGACAAAGCAACAGACCAATGGGTGAGGAAGACTGACTGAAAGTAATTATACGATATATAAACAACTTTAGTAAAATCAAAAGGTCTTGGCTAACGTAAGACCCAAAAAATTGAATACATGGAATAAAATCCGCCAAGGGTTAAGCTATTTCATGGAAGTTCCTGAGTGACATTGGTACTCAAACAGAATGTTTTTCGGGCATGTCTTTGCAACACGCATAACCGATTATAGGAAGTGCATGTTAATTGGTGAGTCATTTTTCACAGCACTCCTTTCTCTGGCAAGCAATGGTAAACCCTGCTTTTCATAGTGACTAGATAAATTGGCTGGCTGATATATTACTGCATGCTTGGGCCATGTGCAGTTTGGGCACGTTTAATGGATAATGGAAAGTGTTTTCCAACATAGCATGGGCCAAGATGATAACCGTCTTGTCATGGCCTCCTTTAGAGGTTGCAAGTGAAATAAGTGAAAAGTTCTGTGCATAGGTATTGTTCCTTGTGGACAACGGGGGTTGCTCTTGGAGACATCGCAGAGAAAAGGTGCCTACATGTTTCACAGTGGATGCATGTGAAGAGCTTTAAAGTAGTCTGCACAGCATGATTTGGCATTTTAGCCTTAATGCAAAGAAGAAGAAATTAACTGGTGGATGTAATGCCTCAAGCAACTTTATTTTGGCCTTCAACCACAAATTGCTTTGCATCAAAACCCAAAGAGAAGCATTGTTAGTGCTGTTCCATTAACCTCTGTCATGTGTTATTTGGCATAATGTGATTATGTGCCTTGAGGGCTTTGGAGCCTTGCCCTTAGCTTTCTCTGGCCTCTTTGAAGAACATTTGGTGTACTAGAACATGGTATTTGGCAGATCTAGTCAATATTGGGAGGGATTCTGAATCTCTGGACTTTATTTAACTGGTTTTTAAATTGAATTCATTTTTAAAACTCTAATACCAGCAAACCTTCCTTTAAATCAAGCATTCCTGAGCCCCAATACTTTCCTCTTGGAGGCTTATTTTAAACAGTGGATCTCTATCCAGGGGTGATGTCACATGAAGGATGTTCCCTCTCTACAGCATGATGTGCAGGCAGCTCTTCATGGGTGTCCTTACTCTGAGTCTATCTGATTCCACCCGTAATTCCTCAGCGCAGCCATGAAAGCTTGGGAACATATATGGATTCCATAGCCCATATATGGATGGGCTATGGAATAGGTCTATGTTCTGACAGGAAGGTGGCTTGGGAATTTTACTCCTTTTTGCTACAGGGCCAGTCGTTGTTCCTCAGTGATCTGCAGGCCATCATTTTAAGTCTCTACATGAAGTAGATATGAAGTTTCTCACAATTAAAGTGTCTTTTCTGGTGCCGATCACTTTCACTAGATGGACAGAAGAATTGTGCACCTCGATGTGGAGGGAACTTCTCCTGTTGCTTCCTCTAGACATCATAGTGTTACATCCAGAAACCAGTTTTCATGCAAAGGCCCAGCTATGATGAACAAAGGCCACAAAGTTGCCCCTTTCCCTTTCCCCTGTTCCAAAATCTGAGGTGGAATTAGTGTTGCAACTACTGGGTGTGAAATGTGGTTTTCCGCAAAAGATCATGATCATTATGTAAAATGTAACTCTTCTTCTCATGTTTGGAGAATCACGGTCGGGTGGTAATGCTGTCACCGTTTGTTTAACTCGTTGGAATACCACTATGGCATACACATTGACTAATGTCCCCTTTCCATAGATTACACAGGGGAAAGCAATCAGAGGATGGGCATTTCACAAGGCTGGTACATAGACATGAGTAATACTCAGGGCCACTAGAATTATGCGATTTGTGGCCATGGTGGTTGTTCGCAGAATTAGGGATTTTACACATTTGCCACATAATCCATTGTCTGCTGCATAATCTGAAGATTTTAACAACAAAAAAATGTTTCTAGCTCAAATGGATCAAAAGTTACTAAAACCACAGCAGCACATGTTACAGCGCAGTGGAAGGCCATTTACAAACCTTAACAGGTCATATTTCTGTATCTTATTAATATATTTGGGTGTTAAACTGGTACTAATGAGGTGTAACCAATGCCCAGACAGTGTCAGCAAGTGTAAAAATGACAAAATAATAAAGCAATACTATCCAAAATGGGCCACATTATGCAGCGTAATTTGGTTTTCCTTGACGAATATTTTCCTTAACTCTACCGCATAGTTTGGCCCTCCCCTGCCACGTATTTCCAGTGGGCCTGGTAATACTTTTGTTCATCATTATAAACTTCAGGATGCGAAAATCATGCACCAAACTTTAGAGTTGGGGTACAGAATTTTGTTTTATGTTGAGGATGTCCTGTTCTTTTACGTTAAAGACCCACGGTTTGTAGTACCTAGTGGGCCTCTGTGGCTTTTCCTAAGGTGCACCAAAGTCCAGTTAATTGCTTTGGTATACCTCATGTGTACTGGGATCAAGACGTGGTACGTAGAGGAAATGACCTGATCACTTCCGGGTAATTTCCACTATTCTTAGCCCTACTTGTCTTCCTCATCACCTCAACGACTTGTCCTGTTCTGTTTGGGCTTTGGATCAGTAGGATGGGTAGGTAGGGGCAGATCTACAAGAAAGTGTTGCAGCGCGGCACCGCAAGCCCTTTGGCTGCGCCACGCTGCGGCACTTTCAGAGCACAGGAATGTGACATATTTACAATGATATGTCACATTCCTGTGCTCTCCCCTGCGCTGGCGCACAAACAGCTGCCTGCGCCATGGAGAGATTGTTTTTGTGCAGGAAGGGGCACCTTCCTGCACAAAAACAATCACTACAGGCATTTTCCTCTTTCAATGCGTGCTGTAGAATGCAGCATGCATTGAAAGAGGACAAAAACGAGGAGAAATGAAAACATTTCTCCTTGTTGCACCTCGCTACGCCACCCCTAGGGTGGCATAGCATACTGACGCAATTCCAGGTTTACGAATCCTCATAAATCTGGAAATGTGTCTCGTTCCCTGGGTGTTGCATGGGAACAGCCACAGCAACACCCATGGAACGCCCTTTTCACGCAAAATGCTGCGTGTGAAGGGGCCATATTTACAAGGACAGGAAAAGCCACGCAGGGTGGCTTTTCCGGTCCTTGTAAATATGGGGCAGGGAAATGCGCTGCCAGTGCGTCACAAAAAGTGACGTACTGACAGCGCAAGGGGCTTGTAAATCTGCCCCGTAGGTTTTTTGGCCACAATTACTGCACACTGTCAGTGTGGGTGGGACCTTGCATGATAGATAATAGGTTCTTTGCATGTTGCGTTCCAGGCATGCATACTTAACACGTGTAAAAGCAACAGAGGTCGCTTGGCAAAGAGGTGTCCTGGTACCCTCATACCCCTTAGTCAAGTACCGCTAAAAAAATACACGTTTTGTACGAGAGCTGCAATAACATCAGCCACCCGTATATTATAGGAAATGTATGCTAAGTCTATATGATCTGGGTGGAGATGTGTGCTGGAGGGGCAGGGGCTGAAATGTAAACATACCCTGCCTCAGTCCTCCACTTACCTCATTATAGCGAAAACGCTGAAATTCGCAGATTTCAAGTTGTCCTACACCAGGTAGGAAAAGGTTTACCTGCTCTTCGATTTTATATTTTTTCCTTTCTTGTAGTTGTGCTTGTTTTTTTTCCATTATAAAAGAAGGAATAATATTATCAGTATGCAAATCAAAGCCCAGGGTCAAATATCTACTCATACTTAACACTGGATCTCTGAGAACCACAGATATTTTTCAGTTTCACACACCATGCACGGTAATAAGGAAATTATTAGGACTTATTATCATGAAGTTATTATGAAAGGCTTGCACGAAGCTGCCAAGTGGCCCCATGGCATCTCTGACAGATTCAGAGAGTCCTGTATTTTTAGCCAACAACGGTTTGCATACTAGTATATTTGAACCTATGCTGGTAAAAGCGAAACTTTAAGTCCCAGAATATAGTGTTGTTGGCAAAAAAGTGTACATTTTACGAAGACAGGCAAACGCTGTCACTGATTCCACGAGGCAATTGGCCAAACATTTCCCAGTACAGTCCATGTAGGATCAATAGTGCATAGAGTCTGAAACTCAAAAAGATATCTCCGAGTTTCAGTGACCCCATGCCTTTGAAGGTGCAATGACATTACGTGCATCACTCAAGTGACACCTATACGCATTGATTCCATTGCAGCAGAAAGAGTGACAGGAGGGGGCAGTCGAGCACCACGCTGCCCTGGCACGCCCGAGTCTGGCTTCGCCTCTGCCTTATGTGAGATCACTCTGAGCCCAGTCTGCAAACACTTGGCCAGGCCCAATTATATCATTAACACAATTTGTGAGGAGAAACTGACCCCTTTAATTAAAGGTACAAGCACGCTCCAAGTATGTAATCAAAGCCTAAGTGCTGTCAAAACAACAACATCAGGAGGGCCGATAACTGCTCGTTTATCTGCCGGGTTTCAGCACCCTGGCCGTGTTGTTGCCGCCTTCTTGGAGCGCGCGCGTCATTAGGGACTTGCCAACACATGCAGTGTTGTGCACTCAGAGCGCTGCCAAGAGCGAGCTTGGCTCTCGCTGTTTGCCAGACTGTGACTTGCAGGTGAAATGTGCTTTTGTTCCCAGAAAGTTATTAAAAAAAATGCCCATTTAACTGTTACTGGAAATGTGGATTAACCAGCACACGTTTTTGTTCTGACCTGTCAAGATATTGGAATCGTAGTTTGGCCCTTTCTGGTTGTGACACCTGATGCTTCCATAAAAAAAGTATTCAAAAAGTGATGGATAGAATGCTTGAATTCATCTCAGCCACTGGAAATTAGTTGGGGCCGCATCCCAAACCAGCATTCTTTGCACACCATGCCACCTCAGTTCAGCCGCGGCACGTGCAGGTAAGAGCGGTGGGGCAATGGGGACGGGGGGGGAGATTTTGACAGCCGAAGAGGGAAAAGTAATTATTTATTTAATTTTCCCTGGTGGTCGTCTGTCAAAATCCCCCCCCACCCGGCACCACCGCTCTTACCTGCACGGGCCGCGGCTGCCTCGGTTTGGAGCCAGCCATGCGCAAATCAGTCTGATACTGCTCCAGTAGGAACAGTCCCATCCAAACTGCCAGGCCAGGTCCTCCCTGAACCGGAACACAAGCAACTAAGGACCAGTTTCGCCCTAGTCATCAGCCAGGTATAGCTTGATGTCACCATATCATCAAGGACAGCAAATTTCACTAGAGGTTTTCTTTTTACAAATTATGGTAATTGAAAGCTTTGGCCAAGTCATTTATTTGAAGCAAACCAGAAGTACAACTTTCAGAATGCACTGGGCTGTTAAACTAATGCCCAGGAGTGAAACATGGTGTACCTGATGACAGTGAGTGGTCTGTATACCTTTAAAGGGGAAAGAAAATGGACAGATTGATGCTGATTATTATTATTATTATTATTATTATTAATTTATAAAGCGCCCGAATCACCCCATCAGGATATCTCCGCGCTAAGACTGCCATAATCAACCAAGGAGAGACATATCAGAACAGTGTAGTTTTCAACAGCTTTCTGATTATTGTATCCAGTGACACATAACTGCCAACTTTCCTAGATTCAGGCGTAATGTCCAGTTCCAGGCATTTTTCTTTGATTTCTGGGACTTTTAATCCTGTTTTATAATGGAATAAACAATACTACAAATTCCAGAGTTCAAAGAAAAAACCTAGAGTGGAGCAGCACACCACGGATGGACATGGGAAACTTGGCAGGGAAGGAGATAGGCATACCATGTACTCGTAAAATACACTTCCTCCCTTGAGACATCTTGGAACTTTATAACACATGTTTATAGTTATCTACCTGTATCCATTTTGTCAACTTCATATGGATATAAAGCTGAGTTGACCCCTTGGGATTGGGAACTGTGACCATGAGGTAAAATGGAGAATTGATGAATAAGTCCACTGATCCCATTTAAGTCATGATATCGAGATGAAAAATATTGATCTACGCATATATTGACTCTACATTATCAATTACCAACACCACCAAGGGAAGCATACATGACATGTCAACTATTTGTCTACTCTGGTTTCTCTACTTTTGCTTGATTTCACACGTTTACTATGCATTCTTCTGTTTCTTTTAGTCCTCTGCCTCCATCCCTCCTACTTCTCTTCACAATCGATCCTCAGTTGAATTCTTCAAGGCTCCCTCCCACATTTTAACCCTGTGCTTTTCTTCCCCATGCATCTAGGTCAAGGTCATCTCTGGGAGCCTGGAGGAGAAATTTCCTGCTGAAGATCCTGAGGTAGCTGCATCAGAGGGGTGCTTGGAATGCCACTAGCTGCAGACCCACTTCTGGGCCCCCGGGAGCACAGCAGCATCTGCAGGAGTGGAATATGATGACAAGGATCCCCCAGAGACTCTCAATGCTAAGATCATAACCAGGGTCTGGAAGTGAAATCCCAAGAAGGCAGAGTTGTGGGAGCATGGCTTCCTTGCTATACTACTGAACTGCTCCCCGTGCAGATCTCCCAAGAAGTTCAGGACACCTCAAAGCTCAGGCTAGTGCCCTGTTAAGGTGGTTGGGCGATCACAAAAGAGGGTGCGTAAGTACCAAAGGTACTGTTCACCTGCATCATCTACCCTCACTAAAGGTCGCCAAACATTTGCTTAGACTATCCTAATTTCATTATGACTGCATCCTTTGAATCTCCAGTGCAACTGCACAAGCACTTTTATTTACCTCTGCCCTCTCTTCCTTTCCACCCATCTCTCCTTCTCTATCCTCCCACCTCTTCTTCTCTCCTTTGATCACTCCTTCAAAGACTTTATTTACTTTCTTTTCCACCTCTCCTCTCAGCGGCAGCTCATCCACTATGGCGGAGGAGCGTCGCCCCCACCAATTCCAGCAGCGTAAAGAAAAGAAAAAAAACAATTATAAACCGTGGTATATTAGCGTTTTACTTTGTGTCCCAGAGTCTTGGGGGAAGGGGGATTACAGGCACCCACGGGGAGTTGTATGCACTGTTATCAGTGCGCATGACAGTTTGGCCGGCCGTCACAGGCCGACCAAACTGTCATACGCACGTTGCATGTTCTCCTTGCAGGCTGCATTATAGCCTGGGTGGAGAACATGCCCAGACTCCCAGTCCTTAGCTGAGCGCTGAACCACAGCGCTCAAACCAATCGCAACGCTGCACTGCAGCGTTGTGATTGGCTCAGGGGTGCTTCCTGCTGCCGGCCAGAGCAGAGCGAGAACGAGGAGGGATGATGAGAAGAGACGCAGCAGTGGCAGCAAGGAGGTAAGTTGAATTTTTTTACTCCCCCTGCCCCCACCCCGATCCATGCCAGCCGCCATTTTCTCTTCTCACTATACCTGTTACCCCCAATTTCAATAATATTAATTATATTTTTAATTTGTTATCAATTTATCTGCGTTTCACTTCAATAGTTTGCCTCTGTATGATTATTTCCGTGTAAGGCCAGCCGGCACCTCTCCAACAAAAAAGGACTGTAGAAAATCTTAAATAAATAAATATAATGACTCTAGGCTCTTGTCCTTGGCTTCAACGGTAAGGTAGACTGGCAACAGATGGAATGAAGAAAGCAATCTCAGAATTCAGTACACATACCTTTGCCCGCATCATGTCGGCCCCTGGATACAGCATTAACAAAATATTAGGGCCCTCATTTATGGGGATTTGGGGTAGGTCAGTGCAGCAAGTCAGCTTGCTGCACTGCCCTGTGCCAAAGTGAAAGGGCAGGAATGCACTGTATTTATGCAATATGGTGCATTCCAGTTCTTTCCCCCTGCGCTGGCACCGTTTCGGCAGCCTACCACCGCCTGTGTTGTCAGCAAGATTGTTTTTGTGCAGGAAGGCGCACCTTCCTGCACGGAAACAATCCTAAGAGGCGTTTTCTCTTTCTATGTGTGCTGCATGATGAAGAAAAAAGAAGTAGAAATGAAGTTATTTTTCCTCGTTACGGCTCACCTCAGGAGGGGTAAGGCTTTGGCACTTCCCCAGGTTTACATGCTCTCGTAAATCTGGGGAAGTGTCAATATCCATGAGTGTTGTGTGGGAAAACCCACTGTAATACACATGGAACGCCTCCCGAGAGCAGAGTAAGGCAATGCAGCGATTTGCATTGCCTTGCCTTTCGCCATATCTATGAGTCCTTTCAAATCCATGCCTAGTGACTTTGAGTGGCCTCAGAGACATGATTTTGTTGTGTGTGCCACTGGAGCATCACAAAAAGTGACTCTTAAATATGCCCCTAGATTTTTAGGACATATTTCCCTTGTATGGTGGATTTCTTTTTACCATGTCGATATAGGGACCAGTTCAAGATAAAAACATTAAGGGGCAGATTTACAAGCCCCCTGCGCCACCAGTACGTCACTTTTTGTGACGTACTGGAGGCATTCCACTTCTCCATATTTACAAGGAGATGAAAAGCCACCCTGCATGACTTTTCCTCTCCTTGTAAATATGGCCCCTTCACACGCAGCACTTTGCGTGGAAGGGGCGTTCCATGGGTGTTGCTGTGGGTGTTCCCACGCAACACCCATGGAACGAGACACATTTCCAGATTTACGAGGAATCGTAAATCTGGAAATGCGTGTCAATGCTACGCCTCCCCAGGGGAGGCGTAGCGAGGCGCAACGAGGAAAAATGTATTCATTTCTCCTCGTTTTTAGGTCTCGCCTGAGCTAGCGCATGCGCTGCTCTGGCGAGACATTTAGTGAGTGGGCTTTAAAAAGCCGACCACAGCTTTTTGTCTGGCCTAGAGCGTGCGGTTACGCGCACAGTAACGCGCATTCCTCGCATTGCTCGCGGGCACCCTTACAGAGCGCGATCAGGCGCCATCTGGCTTTCCTCTCGCTTGCTCTCCCAAGCGCGCGCTTTAACGCTCCTCCCCCTCCCCCACCACAGAGCACGTCTCGCGGCCGCGCGTCTTTTAAGCTTCTTATCAGCCGTAGCTGGAAAAGACCAGCTGTTGTGCTTCGATCGAAGCTGCTGCGACCGGGGAGCTCTGCTGCTCCGTTTGAGTTTAGTTTCTAACAGACCATTTACATTTGTACGAACCCTTTTAAGAGATTAAAAAGTGTGTTTTAATTTCAAACAATTTAAGGATTTGACAACAAAATATTCCAATGCAAAAAAAATGACAATCTCATCAAGCCCTCAATTTCCATTTGCGTCGGTTTGCTCTCACCCTTCTTTCATCTGTTAGAACACACGTTTCTCCCTGCCCACTTCCCTTACAACTTCACTGTCTTGTTTCTATAAGCTGTGCATGGATACTTTGTTTGCTTGCTACTAGTTCGCAACCACAAACAGTGCATGGACAGAAGCACAGGACCCCTTTTATGCACCGGGGTACAACGATAGCGCCTTACCCATTTCTTCTTGTATTTGTATTGGTAGAATGTCAATACTGGGCCGCGCGCCCTCAGAATGCACCGACACCCAGCCAGCGCCGCCATTTAAAAGCACCGCCCCCTTTGGCCAAGACGCAACTTTCCCGATAAATGTAGCTGGTGTGAACCGTAGCGTCACCAAAGAGGCGGCCATCTTGGAACGGTATTATTTCACCGCTAACATTTGGAGCATATATTTTTAGGTCTAGCGATAACTATGTTTTTCTTTTAAATTTAAAAAAACATACTTACGGGTTTTCAGTCAGTTTTTGGTCTGATTAACTTTAAATAGCTAAATTCGAAGATGGCTAGATTGTTCTTTTGTGTCTTGGTATGGAATATATCAACTCTGTTGGTTTAACAAGCCTGTCAAACATGGCAGCTTCCACCATGCCTGAAATGATATCTTCAGTAGTTGAGAGTACGTCTGCTTCACACACGAGAGCCATTAGAAACATTGACACCTGGTATTGTGTATATCTGCAGGAATAATGTAGGTATTATTTGCTCTCATTGGCGGGGAAGAGTTCTATTTTAGGAGTGCTGTACTCTCAGAAGAAAGTTAACATCACCACCCCCTTGCACGTCTCTTGATGATCCCTACTTCATAAAACTGCAAAATTATTGGCCACGTAAGAGGAGTTCTCCACCAACAGATGTATTTGACAATATTAAGCCAAATACTGTGCCATCATTGGGTACTGTAAGTGTAGTGGGTTTCACTGCGTTTCTATTTAGTGCACAATCAATGTCGCCTCCCTGAACTAATATTGTCTTGTATTTCAATATTTTAAAGGTTTTTTAGAGCTAAACTGCTCTCAAGTGCAAAACGTTCTCATGCTACTGAACCTCATATGAAGACACATCCCTTGAATCAATAAGCCGAACATGAGTGAACCATCCTGTTTGTGATCACTCAGCACCACCACAGCATCACTCAGGGCCACCACAGCATCACTCAGCACCACCACAGCATCACTCAGCGCCACAACAGCATCACTCAGCGCCACCACAGCATCACTCAGCGCCACCACAGCATCACTCAGCGCCAAGACAATATCACTCAGCATCACCACAGCATCACTCAGCACCACATCAGTATCACTCAGCATCGCCTTTGCACTAGTACACCACCACATCATCATCACTCAGCAAGACCTGAGTATCATTCAGCATCACCTCAGCATCGTCTCCGCACCAGTCACCACCACCACCACCACCACCACTACCACCTCAGCATCACTCAGCACCACCTCAGCCTGCTCTCGGAATCTGGCATCTGTTGATTCTCCCCTAGCGTCTGGCAGCTGCTAGTGTTATAATAAAGGTACTAGTTCCCAACCTTCACCCTCCGCTTGTTTATACCCCCTCAAAAAAAGCTTTAACAAACAACCATTGGAATAGGCAGAAACAAGTTACCAGCATTGCAAGAACAAAAGAAAACTGAGGACATTTTTTATTGTAAATACTTTTTTAATATGGTTGTTCAGTTGTACATAATGCCTTCTTTGTCATATATAAGGTAACAAAAATGCTTCTGACACTTTTTTATTATAACTTTTCAGCATGCTGCACAGCAGCCACACTTCTCTACAGCACAGCTTGAAGACATTGGCAAAGTCAATAGCTCTGGCTAAACACTTATAAGGCCCCAAAGGCGAGATCTATTGGCTATGCCAATGCTTGTTTTTCCTGTTTCTATGCGTGCTGCATTCTGCAGCACACATTGAAAGAGGAAATCACCTCTAATGATTGTTTTTGTTCAGGAAGGGTTCCCTTCCTGCACATAAGCAATCATTGAAAAACGGCATTTCAGATTGTTTTTGTGCAGGAAGGGAACCCTTCCTGAACAAAAACAATTTCCCCACGACCCAGGCATCCTTGCACCATGGTGCAAGGGTGCCTGCGTCGGCGCATGGCAGCAGTTTGTGCGCCAGCGCAGGGGGAAGCACAGAGGTGCGACATATTGTTGTAAATATGTTGCATCGCTGTCCTTTCCAAACTAACGCAGCGCGGCGCAGCAAAATAACTTGCTGCACCGCGCTGCGTTAGTTTATTGTAAATCTGGCCCTAAGTACCTACATTAGAGGACCCACATTGAATTTGAATATCATCAGTTTTGATGCACAAGTGCACAACTCACACTTGGTGCAGACATTCACTTCACTATTCCACAGTGGATCTTGAATCCATCCTCGCATCCCCAAGGGTTACTCAAAGGAAGCCTTGCGCCTGCATTCACCAGTGTGTAGGATGCCAGCTCGGTAGGTCAAGCATGTTGGCTCTCTTTACTGTCAATGCAGCGGCAGCAAGAGGATTGCTAAGACTCACTGCAGATCTTACATGTAAATCGAGGACCAGTCTCTCTTCGATGACTGGTCCGATTCTGTAAACTTACCACAGAGGCATTCCAAACCTCTTCTGATTGGCCTTTGGTTCTCTTTTAGTCCTGATATGCCCCTATGCTTTTTCAGCAAGCATAAGCTTACATTGCAAAGGGTGAGTGAATTAAATGTTTTCCCTATCGTGCTATGCAACTTATTGTGTTCTGAGTCGGCCAACTACCACACACTTCAGAATGACAGTATTTCTGTGTTTCTTGACTGTGAATTATCCTTGCACAAAAGTCGTTGTTGTTTTTGTATTTTCCTAGCACTCCATATAGTTGACTAAAAACCGGAGGGGGAGCATAGGACGTTAAGCTTTAATGGCACATGCATACCCTTATTCAGTTATGTTAACCGGTTAGAAATTCTTCTTTGAACATAAACAATAGCCCTGATAAAATGACAAAATAGTAAAGTAGTAAACAAATTAGTTGAATCAAAAAAGGCCTGACATCCAACCACGGAATAAATTTGATGACAATTAAATTACCAATTTGTATGTACGTGCTACAACAAAAATACGGTATCAAATTTCGTTACAATTCATTGTTGTAAAGACTTGTAAAAAGTGAATTAATTGGTCACACTGATGTAGAAATGTCAAATGTTCTCTATATTTTCTTACATTTCTTATTCGACTCATTTTATCATTTGAAGGGCGAATGAACCCCTTCTGATTTTACGGTTTTGAAGGGAGATCTCAACAAATTAAATTCGCCAACCTCACAGAATTCTAAGTAATGCTCTGGTGAACACTAGGGAGCTTTCAACAACAAGAGAGCATGGAGACTGTTGAGATAGTAGTGTGTGCATTTGTATGCCGAAAACTCAGTGCAGTGCAAATAATGATAAAAAACATTTGGAAGGTGCAAGTAATACCTATGGGATGATGCCTATGCATGAGAGATTTGCTCCTGAAGCCCCCACTGCAAAACGTTCCCTGCACTAAGATACAAGCTAACGAAGCTCCTGACATGGGTGATGGTTTGACTAGGTTTTTTGTATGTGCCTTTCTGTCCTTTCCAAGTACACAGGACACCATTTGTGGTATTTCGAGGCCGTCCTCCTACTAGAAAGTAGAGCTCTGGGGCTTATTTGCAAGCCCCTTGCGCCACTGGTGTGTCACTTTTAACCCGTTTACCGCGGCGAACAGTCCGCCGCGGTGCGGGCATTCTAAAGGGTGGGCGGGGCTGCGTCGGCCAACGGTCGTGTGCAGCACCAGGGAGGTAGTGCTTGCGTCGGCCAACGGCCGACACGAGCACGGAACGGGTTAATATGGGGAAAAGTGACGCCGCAGCTCAAGGGGCTTGTAAATAAGCCCCTTTGATTTTTGTTTGATATCCTTTAATCCCTAAATTCAGGATTGTCCAAGATGATGATTGTAGGTATCAAAAAGAAAATAGGCCATTTTCAAATTAAGTTGCAAATGAGTGAACTTTATTTGAAGAGGAAGGCCGTTTTTGAGAAATTTAAAACTTTTATGCTAATGGTAAAGTTCCCAAGGCAAAACTAATTTAACCCCCTGGCAACAAAAGAGAGAAAGAGACCGGCTCACTGAAGGGAAAAGTACGCTGTCTCCACAGCAGATAAATTTACCAGGATGAGCGAGATTTTATAAAGGCAGCTATATAGAGCTGAGCAGAGCGAAAGGTCTTTCTTCTTATATGGCACTTTAATTCAGTAGAGGGCCGACTATACAAGAGATCACCCCAGGAAATAATTTGTCCCTATAAACCAATGCTATTTGTTTTTGTAAAGTGCTGCGTATTGAAGCCATCAGCAAGCAAAGGTATCCGCTCCAACCCATAACTAAAATGAAAGCCTGTACCTACCAATGCACATTCTTTGAAGTGTGATGACAAATTTTGGAAAAGGAATTTTATTTCATCTCCATTGGGTGATTTAACATTCCAGAAACACTCCCTGTGCTTCTTACTCAGCACAAACAATTGGAGGTTGTCAACAACAATGGAAGTAAAGGTGTGTTGGCAAGGAGTGATAAAATGGGTTATGATGGGGTAGAGAGCCTGCTTGACTGTGTTAGGCTTTATCCTAGGCTGATCCCACCACTGTACTGTGGTCTATTATAGATCACAGGCTTCTGAATGGGCTGGGCCTGGGGAGTGGCGAGTGTGCCGGTTGGGGTGTGATAGGCATGGAACAGAGCTGGCCACCGGACAGCACTGGAAGTTATGCTAATCAATGCCGCAAAATGTTTGAACATCAGAGGCAATGGCTAATGTAATGCTGTTTTTTGGAAAAGTATTTGGAAACGAAATTACTAGGTAAAACAGCTCAGTTAACCTAGTGCCCACTCAGAGACCTGCCTGTCAAAGGTTTGAATTCTGGTGCAGCAAGGTGGAATTTAAATTTTTCAATATCAATGAAATAAGTAACGCTGACTTGTGCTCGAGCAGAAAAGTTAGTTGGTTAATTCAGGGGCGGCTCCTCTGCTAAGGTAGAGGAGCCTCGACCCACTGCCTTTTAGCACGGCAAAAAAGGAAAAATAAAATGATAATAATGCGTTGTTATTGTAATTTTATTTTTCCTGTGCTGGGGCAGTTTTGTGGGGCGGGGCTAGGCTGCGCAGGGGGGAGGAGTGGTGGCACCCTCCTAAGTGCACATGAATGTTTGGCCGGCCCTCTGGGGCGGGCCAAAGACTCATGCGCAATTTGCATGTCCTCCACCCAGGCTGCATTACAGCCTGGGAGGAGAACATGCCCAGGCTCCCATTCCCCATCTGAGCACCGAACCACGGCACTCAGACCAATCAAAACACTGCATTGCAGTGTTGTGATTGGCTTAGGGGAACCTATCCTGCTTCCTGTTCGAACAGAGGCCAGGAAGAGGATGGAGAGGACGGAAGAGAGGCGCCGGCCGGCAGGTAAGTGATCTTTTTAGGTCTCGCCTAGGCAGCGCTTGCGCTGTCTCTTCGAGACATGCCGTATTCAGGATATGTGCATAAAGCTCTGCGTACTTCCCGCCAATCTTTTTAATTGGCTCCTGTCCCTGTCCTTTGTAAATGGTGGCTTTTCATTGATTATTAGGCTTTGTAGTCCCTCCTTGGTACTGCCCTGTCTCTTTTTGTAATCTCCCATGAGGACACCCCCTGTTACATGTGTTGTTATGCCCTAGGTTTTAATTATAGCCTCAAGGCACTATTTCTTAAAGGCCTTCAGACAGGACATTCACTTGGTCCTAAACAAGGTTGGCAGTGGTTACTTTACTCGCTAGCACATCTCACATTTATCTTAGACCTTCTATAAAATTCCCTTCATCAGCTCCACATGGAGTACAACCTAATCCGGAATTAATGTAATAATTATTTTGTCACATTTCAAAGCTACTAATTGTATATATTGAATACACTGTGGTACTGTCTTGCATGCAATGCAGTATGGGTAGGGTGGATTTTATTTATGTATTTTTTTTCCTCTTGTCAGGGCGTCGTTTCTGGTTCAGATACATCAATCCGTCGCTGAAGAATTGGGTGCATTACTACTACGGGCCTCCCCCCATTGGACAATGGGCTAACGCATGCCCGGTGCTGATTTCAGATAATCACTCTCTTCATACCAAACGGAGAGGTTAATTACAGATACTTGTGAGCTCTAATCCTTTCCATGGGAGGCCGTATTTGGATTTGACAATTTATCCACCTAAAGCCTCGACTACTTTGGGGTGTATTTATCTTACACTACCCCAGTATGCGAAGGGGGCTTGAGGTTTCTTCCCTAGTTTTGAAAGGTCAAACGGGGTTACAACATTGTAAGCCTTGAAAAAGTCATCAACACGACAAAACATGTGTCGGCTGTCTGCGCCTTATATCTACCTACATGTCAACGGACCAACCGGCTATATATAAATACTGTCTACACATGGACTTTTTTGGAATTAGTGCTGTTTTGAAGTGTTATTCTAATTAAAATTAGATCTGCAATAGTGTTGGATCAAAACTACTTTATTGCTGTGCTCTGAATTGTATCTAAATGATAGCTATTTGAATGTATTTGTGGTACTGTCTTGCATGCAATACATTGTGGGAGTACCATATGTGACCAAAAGTTTGATGCTCACTAACGACCTCTAGGCGCAGCTTGCGGTACTGCACCTGCACATTTCACATTTATATTAAACCTTCTATAAAATTTCCCTTCATCAGCTCCACATAGAGTACAACCTAATCGGAATTAATATAATAATTGTTTTGTCACATTTCAAAGCTATTAATTGTATATATGGACATAGCTATTTGAATGTACTCGGGGTACTTTCTTGCATGCAGTGCATTATGGGAGTACAATGTGTGACCAAAGGTTTTATGATCACTAGGGACCTCTAGGCGCAGCTTGTGGTACTGCACCTACACATCTATATTAGACCTTCTATAAATTTCCCTTCATCAGCTCCACATCGAGTACAACCTAATCAGGAATTAATATAATAATAATTTTGTCACATTTCAAAGCTAGTAATTGTATATATTGAATGTACTGTGGTACTGTCTTGCATGCAGTGCATTATGGGTAGGGTGGATTTACCATATCTTCAAAGTTTATGATGCTCACTAGGGACTCTAGGAGCAGCTTGCGGTACTGCACCTACCACATCTCACATTTATATTTGACTTTCTATAAATTTCCCTTCATCAGCTCCACATAGAGTACAACCGAATCCGGAATTAATATACTAATTCTTTTGTCACATTTCAAAGCTACTAATTGTATATATGGACATAGCTATTTGAATGTACTCTTGGTACTGTCTTGCATGCAATGCATTATGGGAGTACCATATGTGACCAAAAGTTTAAAATGCTCACTAGGGACCTCTAGGAGCAGCTTGTGGTACTGGCAGTGCTGGTGCCTTGCTTACTAGGGACCTCTAGGAGCAGCTTGCAGTACTGGCAGTGCTAGTGCCTTGCTCACTAGGGACCTCTAGGAGCAGCTTGCGGTACTGCACCTACTGCATCTCACATTTATATTAGACCTTCTATAAATTTCCCTTCATCAGCTCCACATAGATTACAACCTAACCTAATGCGGAATTAATATAATTCTGTTGTCACATTTCAAAGCTACTAATTGTATATATGGACATAGCTATTTGAATGTACTCGTGGTACTGTCTTGCATGCAATGCATTATGGGTAGGATGGATTTACCATCTCTTCAAAGTTTATGATGCTCACTAAGGACCTCTAGGAGCAGCTTGCGGTGCTGTACCTAGACAAGCAGTGCTGGTGCCTTGCTCACTAGGGACCTCTAGGAACAGCTTGCAGTACTGCACCTAGACATGCAGTGCTGGTGCCTTGCTCAGTGAGGAGCTCTAGGAGCAGCTTGTGGTACTGCACTGAGACATACAATGCTGGTTCCTTGCTCACTATGCAATCATTTGCAATGCACTACGTCTCGCAATTCTGAAAGTATGAGCTATTGGCATTGCATTATTATTTGCAACACCAATACCTCAAACTATCAGTAATGCAAGACCTATTGCATTGCATTTATTTTGTTTTCTACCCCCTTCTCCCCCCTCCCCGCCCGACTACTGCTTCGCAGGAGCAACTGCGACTGGGTAAACTGTGTTTCATAGTTATTATTATGAATCATATTGATATTAAATCAAACAGCCAGAATGCTCGTCAATCAGATCAAACAAAATATAGGAGTTCATTTTTAGGTCTTGACTACACAGCGCATGTGCTGTGCTGCAAGATGTATTGTTTACAATTCAGTGGGTCTACAACCCGTCCCAAGCATACCATTAGTTTGCTTTTGCTGTCACTCTCATTTGCAATCTTTCAATTGCTTAGCTCCCTTAGGCATCCCTATCTTTTGTATTTATATTGGCTCTGCCATGGATCATGGAGCAAGTGCATGCGTTCTTCTTCGTCTTTTTGCAATGCACATTTTTTAACATATTATAACTGTTTACATCATGCCACTCCACTTCATGCTGCTCTACACCACTCAACTCTATGCCACTTTACTGTAAGCCACTCCACTCTACTGTACGGCACTCCACTCCATTCTACTCTACTTCACTCTGGGACTCTCCATTCAACTGTACACCACTCCATTCTTCTCTATACCACTTTATGCCTGTCCACTCTATTCTACGCCATTCAACACCACTCCACTCTACCCTATGCTACTCTACTCTACTCTATGCCACTATACTCTATGCCACTCCACTCTACTGTATGCCACTCTCCTCTACGTCACTCGACTGTACTCTATGCCACTCTACTCTACTCTATGCCACTCTACACCAAACCAATCCACACATTTCCACTATAGGACACTCTATAACACTCCACTCTAATCCACACCAATCAATGCTATGCCAATCTGCTCTAAGCCCCTTTTCTTTAGGACACTCTACACCACTCCACTCAATGTCACACTACTCCATTTAACTCTACATCACTCTACTCTACTCTACACCACTCCACTCCAGTCCACAGCACTCTATGTCACTCCACTCTATGACACTTGACTCTATGCCACTCTTCTCTGTCACTCTAAGCCACTCCCTTCACTCTATGACAACTCTGTTCTACGCCACTGCACTCTACTGTACACAACTCCATGCCACTCTACACCACGCCATTCTACTCCATGCCATTCGACTCCATTCGATCCTACTCTACTGTACGCCACTCTACTCTACTCTACTCAGGCCACTCTATTGCATGCCACTGTATGCCATTCCACCGTACTCTACACCACTTAACTCTGTGCCACTCCACTAAATGCCACTCTACTTCACTCCACTCTACTCAATGCCACTCTACTGTACTCTACACCACTCTGCTCCACACAATGCCACTCTACAGACTCAACACCACTCCTTTCTATGAGACTCTATTCTACACCAATCTACACCACTCTACTCTACTCCACTCTACTCTATGCCACTTTATTCTACGCCACTCCACTCTAGGCCACTCCACTCTACGCCACTCCACACCATTCAACTCCATGCCACTCTACTCTATGCCACTCTACTCTATCCCACTCCATTCTACTGTATACCACTCTACTCTACTCTACACCTCTCTTTGCCACTCCACTCTACTATACAACACTCCACTCCACATCGTGCCACTCTAGGACACTCCATGTCACTCCACTCTATGCCACTCTACTATACTCCTCTCTAGTCTAAGCAACTCTACTCTAAACCACTTTACTCTATGCCACTTCACTCTACGCCACTGTACTCTATGCCACTGCATACCCCTCTACGCCACTCTACCGTATGCCACTCATTTCGGCCCTACGCCACTCTTCTTCATTCAACAGCATTCTTTGCCACTCTACTATACATCACTCTATGCCTCTCCACTTTATGCCAGTCTACTCTATGCCACTCTACACCACTGAACTCTGCGCCACTCTTCTCTAAGCCACTTTACGTCACTCACACTACACTCTACGCCACTCTACTCTACCCCACTCCACTCTACGCCAGTCCCCGCCACTCTAAGCCACACCATTCTACTCAATGCCTTTTTACTCCACTCCACTCGACCCCACTCTATGCCACTCAATGTGCGCCACTCTACACCAGTCCCTGCCACTCTACGCCACACCATTTGACTCCATGCCACTCTACTCTACTCCACTCCACCCCACACTATGCCACTCTACTCTATGCCACTTCACTCTACTCTACTCTACTCGACTCTACTCGAGTATATGCCATGACACTCCACGCCACTCCACTCTACCCTACACGATAACCAGTCCAAACAATGCCACTCTAAGGCACTCTATGCCACCCCATTTTATGACACTCTGTTCTACACCACTCTACACCACTATACCCTACTCCACACTACTTTATGCCACTCTACTTTACACCACCCATCCATTACCACCCAGCTTTATGCCACTGTAATCTATTACACTCTACTCTATGCCACTCTAGTCTATGCCACTCTAGTCCATGCCACTCCATTTCACACAATACTACTTTATGCTTCTCCACACCACCCCACTCTACTCTAAGCCACTCTATTCTATGCCACTCCACTCTATACCACTCTACTCTATTCCACTCTATGCCATTCTACTCCAGTCTACGCACTCTATGACACTCCACTCTATGCCACTCACCTCTGCGCCACTCCACTCTACTCTACACCACTCCACTGAACACCACTCTCCTTTATGCCACTCCATTCCACACTACGCAATTCTATGCCAGTCCATTCCACACTACCCCATTCTATGCTACTCTATTCCATGGCACTCTACTCTACTCTATGCCACTCCACTCTACACCACTCCATTCTGTGCCACTCTATGCCACCTACTCCACACCACTCTACTCTATTCCACTCTACAGTACGCCAGTCCACTCCTCGCCATTGCCCTCTGCTCTCCACCACTCTAACCTGTGCTACTCAACATTACACCACTTCACTTTAGGACACTCTACGCCACTCTACTGAATGCCACTCCACTCTAAGCTACTCTACGCTACTCCACTCCACTCTATGCCACTCCACTCTATGCCACTTTAT
This sequence comes from Calotriton arnoldi, assembly GCA_963921515.1. NCBI lineage: Eukaryota > Metazoa > Chordata > Amphibia > Caudata > Salamandridae > Calotriton > Calotriton arnoldi. The sequence continues at coordinate 569,489 of CAWUFW010003453.1, forward strand.
TCCACTCTCCTCTCTGTCACTCTACTCTACGCCACTAAGTTTTAGCCATGCAGAGCACCAGTCATGCTGCTGTGCAATATGGCTAAAAGAAATTAGCAAGCTCTCACATAGGCGAGGCCTATTGGTTTTGCCAATGCTTGTTGTAGGTATAATATCCATTTCAACGGGGGCATTTTAAGGAATTTGGGGGCCCTGGGCCAAACGTATTTCGGGGGCCCCGGTTCAGAACACATTTGGATTTATGATCCACTTTCAGCTCTTTGATGCCCTCTTTGGCCAGGTCACTGACAGTGCACAGGCACACTTGTCCAAATTCTGTATGTTTTTACTTCTAATATTCGGTGATAGTGTCGTGTGTTTCCAATATTGTAACACAGCAGCAGCTCACTAATATTACTGCAAGTAATCTCTGTGACACCCTCCCATTTCTCATATGTGATGGCTTGTTTGATCTAAAAGAACTTTTTTTTTATGGATGTTGCATGAAACAAACACATTTTTTCTGCAAAATGTCTGTAATAGATTCTCACTCATCACCCACCTTAAAAATAAATGAACAGAAAAGGGTATTTAAAACAATCTGTTTAATGATTATACAAGGCCATTAGGGCAAGATTCTCTGCAGAACAGAGCTGGCTGTATCAGGGGGCCCCCTGAAAGGATGGGGCCCTGGGCCAGAGCCCACTTTGCCCATGCCTTAAAACGTCTCTGCATTTCAATACTTCAAATTAGACGTTGGCTTTGAACAAAGAGGCATTTTGGAAACTCTGAACGTTACCTAGGTATGTATGGACAGTTAACGCAACTAAGAGCAATGCTCTGTCTGTTTACAGTTCTATGCTGTGCATCCACTCAGATTGCTGAAAAAAAGTAGACATCCCGGGAAGTGTTTGATAATCTGACTCTTGTCTCCTCCAGAAGCTTCCAGGCGTTTAGTAGTTCAGGCCTCTGGACAACTCTGGTGAGTATTCTGCAGGTCTGGAAGCCTCTGCTCAGATTAATGTTAGCAGACCAGCGTGACGAGAAGTCATGCCTCTCCTGACTAACCTTCCTGAGACGTCAAGACGCTCCTCCTACGTTGGCCACGTGCTCAAAGCTGCAGTGCAAACTTTGACTACTGACTTGAACATTCGATGGCGCAGGCCCTTTCGACGCCTTCACTGTCTCACACACAAACCAGTCCGTGTTTCTTTGGGCCAGCCCCTTCGGATATTCTGATTCTGTTGGAGTGCTCGTAAACCGATCATAAATCAAACGAGTGAAGCATTAAAGCAGGAAAGTTATTGGAAATCTGTGTAGACCTTGATAACGCCGCTAATGAGATTTCCAGATTTCCTCCATACGTATTTATTTATTTGTTTAGACTTTTTCGAGCTTGGGAAACGAGGATCAACCTTTCAACCCCATTCAGTTCATATCTTTCGAAACTGGTGCCAAGAAAGTAGCTGCCTGGCAGCTCAGCAGTTTACTGCGGCTTCGTATCTGTGCCGTGTGCATAAACTTGGGGCACGCACAGCTCCATTGTGAAACAGTTTTAATCTCATCGCTGACAGGAAATATAATCTGTTGTGTGGAGCTGGAAGACCGCTGTATCTCTACTGCTGCCAACTCACACGTTGCTGCAGTGTGTTATGCGAAATAGGCGTTATTCACACGGGCATACAATAAAGCGACAGAGCCATATTATTGAGCCCCTTACGTCGCCGTTGCGTCACTTTTTGTGATGCTGCGGCAACGTAACAAATGCGCCACACTGCGCCATATTTACAAAGTGACGCATCTAGGCAGATGCGTCACTTCGTAAACCCCTGCACTACATTATATCTGCGTCAGGTATAATGTATGCAGGCTGGGCGTTGCATCGCAGGATAGTCATGTAGGGGTGACGCTGTGAAATCTATGAGATTTCACTGTGCCACTTCTAGGGGGTCACTACGTCAAATCTTTATGCCTGCTTGGAGCAGGCGTAAGGAGTGACACAGGGCTCTTCACATGGGGCTTGCTCCATGTGAAAAGACACATTGCTGAAGTTTCGTCTGTTTTCAGACACACTCCAGCAATGCACCAATTTTGCGCCTACCGATACGTCAGGAACACTGACATATCTGTAAATCCTTGCGACATGGACCGCCATACAGTAAATACGACGCATCCATGGTGTCGCAAGGATGGCTCACAGAAAAGTGTTGCATCGCTGTTTTCCCGCAGCGATGCAACACTTTTCATAAATGAGGCCCACAGTCTCACAATGGGGAATACGAGGAGGTTTGGAAACCCTTTCATTGGACAAGTATCCAGGCCCATGTGCAAATACAGTTAATATTTCAAGCCTTTCCACAACATAAGGCGCTTGCTGAGATGTATGGGTTTCTGGGCCCAAGGACACTGCCCACCTCTCCAGCCCCCTATACAGTCACCTCCTAACCCTTCCCCACCTCCATTTTGATAATCTGATCAGATCACATGGTGGACATTTTCCACTGTTGGTACATTAGTTTCTCCTCTGCAAACGTTGTGGCTGCTCATGTGGCAGGTTAGCAGCATAGTAGTCGCTTCCTTGTGGAGTCATTCCTCCTCAAAGCACTAAAAGCACATTTCCCTTGGTGTAATGTTCCACTTACCTACTGGTAATCTTATTATTCCTATTCAGTAATCCTATTCCCCGTCCTTACTTACATTAGAAGAAACAGGAACTTCAGTTGCCTGCCTATAACAAACGCCTTGGTTCTAAGGCTAGGAGGTTTCACCCCAATTGGTATCCATATGGCCAAGAGCCTGCCACAAGACACTTCCTCTATAGACTACCTAAGCTCCAAATAAATAAAGCCTCAAGTCAGCAAAGGGAGAGTAAACATTACAGGACTAAGAGATGAGGATGAATGAGTTGAAGTAAAATTACTGGTAAGTTACTGAGGCATTAACTCCTACTCATTACTTGCGCCCCATTTTTTACAAGAGCATAAACCCAAGCCAATGTAGGCTTTATCCACAGTCGGACTTAAAAACGAAATCAGCGCTGGCAAAAATATTTAAACCAGCCCCACATTGAAGAAGGTTGCCCCTTAGCATAGGGCCATGGAACATTCATGCCTGGGTCATGGCAGCCCATCTAGCTCTGAAAGCAGCCTCCTAGCCTGCGGACTACCGGGTAAATGCATCAGTGCCAGAATCGCCAGTCCTGCCCTGGCTTCATCTCACATCCTGCCTCAGCATGAGAGGACAAGAAGATACAGCACAGCAGTGAAGAAACTGTACTACTAAAATCTCCAGTAGGCAGAACAGACAGAAGATACTGGGCTCATAGACTGGACCCCATCACTACCTGGTGTCAGCCATGGGAGAGCTAGAGAGCAAGGAATCCAGAAAAGTGGAAACATCTAAAATTAGGCAATGTATGTAGAGCATCCATCACCCAAAAAACCAGCGGCGGCTGCTGCCATATAAAGTGGGGGATGGGGGGAATAATAACATTTTTATAAAAAATATTTACCGTACTCTGCCGGTCACCTCAGTGCTCCTCTGCTGGCTGCCTCAGTGCTTCTCTGCCACGCAGCACGCAGAACAAGCACCCAGACTCCCCCACCCAATTCCGACGCTGCTCTCATGCTATACCGAGCATGAGAGAAGCACTGGGATTGGCCTGAGCAGGCTGGTCTGACACTCGCTCAGGCACAGGGTGTCTGTGCCATTTCTGCACCTGGCTGTGGAATACAGCTGGGTTGGAGAAACCTAAGTGTGCATGTCGGTTTGGCAGTCCTAAGACGTCTGGCCAAACCGACATGCGCACTTACAGTGCCCATCACTTCTCCTCCCTGCCATGGCCCGTCCTCGCTCGTCCTAGACTGGCATTGGCTCACTCAGTAAAATGAAACGATAATAAAAGTCTTTAATTATCATTTTATTTCTGCTGGCTCGCAGTGGGGCGACTCTCCTCTGCCATTATGGAGGAGTCGCCACTGCAAAAAACTCCAAACGAGTGGAAGGATACAGCCTGAGGGAGGCATAGGTTCTAAAGAGTGCTCAGCAGGAGCACATAAATACAACCTGCAACTCCCATGCGCCCACAGAAAATATAAGAATGGGAGGTGGTGTTCATAGGAATCCAAGAGACCACACACACAAGAAAGTAATATTCTGACATCTAATAGATCGAAGCCATGTTGCCTCCTCCAGGCAGATTCCAGGTGGTCATAGAACCACCACACCTTGTAGGTCTAAGCTGACAGGAGTGTAGATATCAGTAGTGAAGAAAAGTGCAGTAGCACCAGGGCTCATGACTGTGAGGAACTCAATGCACCTCGAACATAGCTGTTTTTTACTACCAGACCGGAGATGGTAGGGCTATATTCCATGCCTGTTTATGGTCCATGGCAACTTTTCTATGTCACTGTGCCTAGATCTGGATAAACTAAAAACACAAACTATGGATCTGAGGGCACAGTGGGGAGTCATGCAGGCACAAAATCAGGTAGTGTGGTCAGCTGGACTCTAGAAATTATAACAATGAGTGTCTTTTACCATTCATGTTTTGGTGCTTTACGTTACCATTGAGGCTAAAAGTGAGCACCAAATACAACGTTCCAGCACTTGCATTAAGGGTAAGTAGTTTAAGGCTTACTCAGAGAGGAGGTGTGGGGTAGAAACTCAGAAATCAATAAAACATCTTATAACAATCAATAAATTATTGTAAAGCTAGTGCTTTACTCAAGAAGGGAAAGTATTTTAATCTAACAAACAACTAAACCTCACACAAGCAACTATAGAGGAGCAAAGGAAAAATAGTATACAAAATTCAGTGGGTGGGTGAGGAGCTGACTATCTACTGCTACTCTGGAAACTATTCCCAGGATCTTATCAGTGTTTGAGACAGAGTCAATGTGTGTCACATTTAGACCGTCCTTTCCCCTCTCTCACTGGCGCTCAGTGCAATGAAGGAAATCTTCTTTGTAAGAATTGTCGTTGGACCCAAACTCATGGCAACCACCCAAACAAGTGAAGAGGATACCACAGGTCACAGTGGTGATTCAAGTCAAAGGTTTTGGATGATCAACCCCCAGTTGCCATTGAATTGTTTTCTTGTGCCAAGCCATCATAGGGGCTGGGTTTTCTTTTTCTAGAGAGCACATTGTCAAATGTGAGCACACCTTCTTCATAGCACCAATTCCACACAGTTCCTTCTAGTCTTTTTAATGAAATTGCAGAGTGTGGTGGTGATGTTTCTGGTTTTGTCAAATCGACACAGGTGTTTATAGCAAGTTGCTTTGCTCCTGTGGCATGCTGGATACAGACTAGGGCACAAGACCTCACCACACGGCCTTTCAGAGCAGATCCGTCTCTAGACTACGCTGAGCCATCACTCCATTTCTCCTGCCTAGCTCCCCAGGCTCTCCTCTTCTAAGCACCCTTTCTGTCATTCAGGGATACCCTCTATGCCCACCTCTTGCAGACACTGTGCTCCTTTCTTCCTTCAAGGCAACCCTCGAGAATGCTACAGCTGTTCCAGGTGTTAGGGAGAGGTGTGGCACAGCGGGCCAGAGCGGCTGACACCAGAGCACGGGGCTGACGGTTCAATCCCTGACAGCAGCTCAGCATCATGTGACTCTGGGAAATAGCTCACTTAATCTCCCCGATGGCCCCCAGCGCCTTGAAACCTTAAGGGGTGAAATGTTCACGCTTTACAAAATATGGATTATTTTTATCTGGAGCTCAGAGTGCTGTCTCAAGCTCGATTAGCGCAGGACCCCATATATTGGGCGCAGAGAAATTGGGACACAAAGACTGCAGATATCTGCCCTTATTTATACCAAGTTTGCAGACAGAGCATGTGTATTACACAGGCCCAGCTCAGGGGCAATATTCAGGCACTTTAGATCTCAGTTTTTATTCTTCCCAGTCTGGTCAAGCCACTGGCTTTGCCCTTGAGAGTCAGCAGAGATGTGGATTGGGGCTGTGAGCTCCCTGTCAGGGGACATGCAAAGCAAAGACTCAAAAGAGGGAGAGACTGAACTACCTCTCATCCTGAAGGATAGCTTTCCTGGAAATTAATGGATCAGTAAGGGGCAAGGACTGTCCCTGCTCCACAAATGGTCTCTCTGTCTGCTATCATCATTGACCTAGAGTCTTCTCCACTACGAAGGACTGGGGGAATGCTTTCAAGAAGTCTGGCAGTCTCTCTCCAACCCCAATCGTATACACTATTCATGTATGTGTATAGAAAAGCAAAATGGATCTCTTGGCTTCACTACCACACAAGCTTCACGCACATCCTACTGCACATACAGATGCTAATCATACATGTGCCATTCATGTCCTACATGAATGGAGCAAAAGACGCTGTTGCAGCAGACTGGCACACCAGTTTAGAACAGGAGAGGCCAGTAGTCAACTCTCACTGGCTGGGGTCAGGTAAAAAGGCCTGCCTTGCCAATTTAATTTGTTGATGCTACCACTGTCAGCCCCATACAGTTTGGTCAGCTGACTGTAGTCACTTTTAGTAAAGGAGAAGTGCATACGGGTGCCTATCACGAACCAAAGAGTTCAGCTAAGCATCACAGTGGGCCTTCGATTCACTTGCATGGTTGTCGTGTGTGCTGATGCCAAAAGAATCAAAAGGGAAGCAGGAGCTTTCTTTAGGAAATGCTGATCAGGGGCTTAGACTCTCCAGAACCATGCAGGGAACCTTTTCCTTCTCAACAAGGGATAAAGGCTGGGAATGGATCCTCCCACACTGAAGACCCAGACTTTCATTTTAGGTAGACAGCAGGTTGCTTTCCTGAGAGGTGCTAGCATCTAATGTAAGTGAGTTCTGGTATGAGGATAATGATGAGTTGGCAATGTCCTCCCACTTCCAGGTTATTTTCAATGTATCTCATGTAACAGACAACTGCCTGGAGTAAACTTACATAGTAACACTTGAATTATGCGCACACTCCAGATTTGTGTTTGGCTTACGTTAAAGAGGAAATGAGAACCCTTTACCAAAAGTCATTGTGTGCATATTTACTTATGGCAGCCAGTACACTGCCAATCACACATATTGATTGAATTCTGAGTCATAGCTTGACTAAAAACAGGCCTACAAATGTTTTAATAAAGCGACAAATTACATGGAGTGATTGAGACCAGCCCCCTTTAAGGAAGCTTTGTGGAGTACTCCTCCAAGAACGTATTTTAATAAATAGGGCCAATGAGTTAACTTTGCTGTAAAATGTCCCCAGATATTTTAGCTAAACACTACAATATTTACTTGGAACATTGAAGAGAAAACCCATGAAACATACACATTTTCTAATACTTCAAAGATTGGCCTAGTAACCACAAGTAATTTGTATTTTCTGCTGCAGCCCATTGTATGTGCCTACAGGAAATTTGTGGTACTCCCTTGCATCTAGTCAGGGCTGGATATGCATTTCTACAGAGGTACACTAAGCCTATTTGTTTTGTTTTTGAGTGCAGAGTTTTCAGAAGAAGGTGAACAAAAGTCACTTCTGTAGAGCTACACCTGACAAATATGGACTTTATTCAGAAAGATCTCCCTTAGCATTAGTCTCGCTGTGCATACCAGTCCTCTCTTTTTAAAAAGAGTCTCTCCAGATGTGCAAAATTACATCTTGGTGGGTATTTCCCCAAATGCCATTGTAACCTGGTTATAAATGAAAGATCCAGTGACAGGAATCATCGTTCACATCTGGTTGTACTGAGTAAGCTCACGAGTGAACTCAGAAGAAAATGGAGGACCACAACATGCAAGGGAGCAACTGCACCAAACACATGAATTTAGCTTTTCCCTAATCCCACCTAGATCATAAGTAGATGAGCTCCAATTTTACATGTCAATGCATTTCCCACTGTTTGATTAGCCCAAACATGGAGAGGGGTAGGTATTTATTGATCAAGACATTTATTCCAAAATTAATCCATGCTCTGAAAATGAAAGGAGAAAGCCATATTTAGTTGGGTAAGGCAAAAATAAAATCTGATCACTTCCGGTCAAGTGTGAAAGCTTGACACCAAGGGTTAAGTGAAAACATCTACCCTTGTCTTTAGCTTTAATGATTTCTCTATAGATCTGTGGAATGGTCAGTTATTCAACATGCAAGAAGGACCCTTCTTTTCACGCCCTATCTTAAATGCAAAATAACAACTCCCTCTAGCTCAATCAAGCCTCTTTAGATCCCGTTATTTTTGTGGAATCAGTCTACATGGAACTTATGAGTCTGCCAATAAGTGTGACACACATGATAGTATTTGATCAAGTATCATCAATATTCTGACGCATAATTACTCAAAATAGTTGGTTAATATGATTTTGAGTAAAGGGTAGCCATCACCTTGTAAAATTAATCGTAGCTGCAACTGCTTGTCAATTGATTCTTAAAACCAGGAAGGATTTTTACCCAAACCTGTGATGCCCAAGGATAGTAACTTTGCAGGCCATTACATTACCGTAGCCATAAATCCATTTTGTTCATACTTAGGCCAGCTCAGCTTTGACGTGTTAACCTTGTGAAAAACACCTTTGTGTATCTCATCGTAAGTTCTCTTCCTGGTCCCTTCCCCAGCCCTGTCAGGTTTCCCAAGTCCTTGGTTGACTAGCTGCTCCAGAGAAGGTTACTTTTTTGCATACTGGGATTTATAGTCATGTTTATCGTATTACAAAAACCAGGACAAGTCCAAGAATGCAAAAAAAAAGTCTGGACAGGATTTTTCCAGGTCCTTTCTTTGTTGCAGTCTCATGCACTTTTATAGTGTGATTTGATGTTATTCTTTGTTTCGACCAGACAAGGAAAAAACTTTTGTTGTTGTATACAGGTTCTTTAGAGTCTTACCTTTCTAGTTGTTGTCATTCCCAGTTCATGTTTTGTACAAACGTGTCTTCGAGCATGACCTAGACTATGATTTAGCTGTTTGACTGCAGTTAAGAGCATGATGCTGGCATTGGTCTAAAGACCCATGATGCTGGCATAGATCCAAAGACCCATGATGCTGGCATGGATCCAAAGACCCATGATGCCGGCATAGATCCAAAGACCATTGATGCTGGCATAGATCCAAAGACCCATGCCCGCTGCAGCAGACATGTCCTTATCATGTACCAGTACGCCCCTTTCTCTGATGAAGCCTTGTTACCCAGCAGCTTGGCTCGTACCGTTTGTTTTTTCTCATCTCTCTGACTGCAGCCAGATCCAGACCCCTGCAGATCTTGTAACCCAGAGGTTAGGGTCTTACTAGGCCGTTATTTACCTTTCCCACCTATTGTACATGCTCATTGTTGCCCAAATCCCCTCGGCCTGGTTCGGGTCCATCACCGCACGCCACTGGAAGCTTATTGGTTGATTCTTATTAAATGAATCCCAGAGCATCTCACTAGAAAAAATACTTCCTTTCTCCCCTTAAAAACCCCCCATCAGATTATACTGCAAATGTATTGCTAGCCCTTCTAATTAACTTAATCCAACCCCCAAATTCTATCACAGGAATGCTATTGCATGTTTCCCTACTCTTCATAATCCAATATTATAGCGTGACATGGAAATATATTACCAGTCACATTTATCCTGATAATCCAGTCACAAAACATCTCACTAGATAATTATTAACAGCCTCCTTTGTACTCCTAATCTTCCCAAGGCTATCCTAGAGCATTTCACTGGAAGGCTATTGCGTGTCTCTTTAATACTCCAAATCCAGTCTCAGTAGATATGCCTGGAATAACCCTCCCTACACCCTCTCCTGTTTAACCCAATCACAGTGAATGTCACATGAGGTTACCAGTGGTTCACCTTGATTACTGTTCTTTCCAACTTCTATTAAAAAAGTCCTGCGGAAAAACATGTTTGCTTTATATCCCTGCAAACATCTTGCAAATTTCCAGCACATGGTCGTTAGAGGAGGGTTAATGCTATTCTTGGAACACAACATTTAGAAAACATGAAAACAAAACTAATTGGATATACAGATGTGCTTGGAACACATTACCTGAACATCTGTATCGCCTGCAGGTAGAATAGAAGCAACATTAGGTCCGCTTGTCTTTGGCACATGGCCCACTTCTAATTTCCTATGTACTCTGTTCCTTACAAGGCCTCCTACCCCTTTCCTATTTATTTTCATTTAGCTTATATAGAGCTCTGAGCCACAAAATCTGCTTCCATTGTATCCCACCTCTACAAAAGTACAGCTTGTACAGTGCAACAGTGTGTGCCATATTTTAGCTTGCTGTATCTATTGACTGTATACCACAGCATCTTTTTGAGGACAACACTCTCATTTTCGAATAATCAGATCATGCATAGCAAAAGTGATGCTTTTTTTAATGTTATTTTTATTTAAAGTATTGGTACAGTGGTAAAATGTGCGGGTGTCAGAGTGCTCCCCAAATAACACAGAGCAACACACTGCAACAGTACAGCCCACAATAACAGTTCATTTAGGCTATTAGGCATATTTAAAAAGTTGCTTTTTGAGTCTGGGGTGTGGTGGTAGTTGAATCCATATTCTTGGTATGTGTCAGAAGAATGCTAGTTCCTGTGTTTAGCGGTTTTTGGCTGTAGGGATCTCCTCCTTAAAGAGGCAGCCTCTTGTCTCACATCTTGGGTGAGTAGTTTGCTTTTCCGGTAGATGGCAAGACCAAGATGTAATGCTTTATTGGTGATACAGCTCAATATAAGGTACATTCTGCCTTTTAGAGAGAGTTATTGAAGTTCTTTAAGAACTGGAGGTATATCCTTTGATTTTAGCTCCTTGGGAACACAGTGCATGGACAGTAAAGGAGTTCAAAGCATGCCTTCATTCCTACCTAATGTGCTTTGGAACGCATCCCAGTTAGTTACATCTATTTTTTAGTGATGTGATACTTAATTACACATACACAATTTGTTTCGCATTTAAATCCCCTCAGGAGCATCAATATTTCCATATCTCCTCTTTACCCTATAGATTTATATGGTCTGAAATCCATCCTTCTATTCGTTCCTCCATATTCTTCTTCATACATCCACATTCATTCCATTTATATGAAATCCAGCATCCACAATCCATAATCAAGAGTTGGTCTTATGTTTTTAATGAGAAAGATTTGCCAAGTTAGAATAAAAGGGGATTTTTTTTGTACCTCGAGCAAAGAAAAAGTAGAAATAATTTGGTGTTGTTGGAAGGGAACTAGTTGCCTGGACTTGAAGGAAAGTCAGTTTATGAGAGCAAAATGTATTAACAGGTGAATGGATTCGATGACATTAGAGTATTAATTAAATAAATATTTGTCATATTTTCTAAATTAAGTGGAATATGTTGTTTCAACCAGGTTATTATGAGATCCAAAATAAACAGTGTTTGTCTGGGTCAAGAGACAGAATGGCAAACGTTTCTGTCATCTTGTGACAAAGGAGTGATTATTGCATCTTTTTCCTCTTCATGACACAGCTGAATGTGTTATGAAAAAAATTGTTTCCTTTAGGCAAAGACTTTCTTTACTAAAAGAGTGGAAAAAATGTATGGCTAAATTTCGGAATTTTTTTTACTTGGCCTCCTTTTTTCAGAAGCTACTTTACTTTTTAACAAAAAGCCCAAACTAGAACTACTAAAAATGATGTATTGCAAAAATTTATTGAACTTTATTCATAACATTTTAACCCAATCACACTTTGCTTGAAGTTCTAAAAGATGTTGTGAAGTTTTTAAATAAAGCTGGATTGACCTGTCAAAAGTTCTAACAGTTATTCATGATTCCTTTCCCATGACTATCACCTTTTTAGATGAAGGGGAGATTGGGTGCCCCTGCGCTAGATGTATACATAAGTAACCATGAAGGAATGTGCTTAAATCTGCACAAGAATGAGCTCTTCCCTAGTGAATCACATAAAATACCACTATAGGGCCGATTTCGATGTCGGACGGACCTGAGACCGTCTGACATCGATAGGATACTGGGACCGACCGACGTGAACGGCGGGGCCGGCATCGGCCACGCCAAAAGTATGGTGGTCGTGCCGGCCCCCTTTTCGACCACATTGGCAAGCCTGTCGCGCACCTTGTTGACGCGACAGGCGCGCCTCACAAGCAATTGGTCCCGGGTCCTGGGCGTGACCCGGAAGTGATTGGAATCACTTCCGGGTCACGCGATGGGCTAACGCCAGGCCAGTTAGAACCGGCCTGGCATGGAAACTCCGCTAAAAGGCTGGGGAGCGCAGGAGTCTGTCTCTTCGCTCCTCGCTCCTCGCTCCCCAGCCTGCCACACCAGCCTCGCTAGGAGGCGGTAATCTCGATGTTCCTTTTTTCTTTCAGGATATCGCATCGTCGGAGAAGCTGTGGCGTCGGAGAATCTGGTGGAGGACAGCGTGGCTCCGGAGGACTGCGGTGGCCGAGGACCGAGTCGCGTGGTTCCAGTAAAGCCAGCAGACCCCCTGGTCCCTAGCTCAGGGAGCCTAGTCCGCAGACTTCTGTGCCTTCCTGTGGCACTAAGGCGGCCGCCCTGTTGGAGGGTCCCCTACAAGGCCCCCCGGGCAGCCTTGGCATAGTGCCAATATTGGCAACACTCCTCACTTCTCATACAGTAACATACATAAATAAACCACACAACACCCTTTTTAGTGGAGAAAATTGCTGCAGGTTTATTTGCATAACCAATATGCCAACATGGTGGGTTATCTTACGGGCGATCCCAGGGCAGGCCAGCCCCTATGCCGCCTGCCCGCCTGATGAGCCAAATTGCACCGTGGCCGTCGCCAAAAAAAATTGTTTCCTTTAGGCAAAGACTTTCTTTACTAAAAGAGTGGAAAAAATGTATGGCTAAATTTCGGAATTTTTTTTACTTGGCCTCCTTTTTTCAGAAGCTACTTTACTTTTTAACAAAAAGCCCAAACTAGAACTACTAAAAATGATGTATTGCAAAAAATATATTGAACTTTATTCATAACATTTTAACCCAATCACACTTTGCTTGAAGTTCTAAAAGATGTTGTGAAGTTTTTAAATAAAGCTGGATTGACCTGTCAAAAGTTCTAACAGTTATTCATGATTCCTTTCCCATGACTATCACCTTTTTAGATGAAGGGAGATTGGGAGCCCCTACACTAGATGTATACATAATTAACCATGAAGGAATGTGCTTAAATCTGCACAAGAATGAGCTCTTCCCTAGTGAATCACATAAAATACCACTAAGGGGCCGATTTCGATGTCGGACGGACCTGAGACCGTCTGACATCGATAGGATACTGGGACCGACCGACCTCCTGTCGGTAGTCCCAACCCAGCAATTAGGATGTGACCAAACACTTTTCGGTTGCAGTCCTATTCTTTATAATAGGAGCATGCATTCCAATCGGAATGCATGCTCTCATTGTAAAGAGAAGAGGTGCAGTTCATCCCTGCACCCCGTGGCAGACACCTCAAGGTGCCTGCCACGGGGTGCAGGGATCAGTGTCTCCGCCGCCATCCGGAGGCTTTGCACCCATGCAGGGGCCCCAAAGTCGACTTCCAACAGTCTTTCTGTGTCTGAAAGGCCGGCACAGAAAGGCTGTCGAAATCCAGCATCGTAATTCCTCGGGCGGAAAGAGCCACCCTTGGGATTACAGGAGGCTTTCCGAATGGCAGACAGGCTCTCCGAGCCCATCGGAAGCCATTCGGAAATCCAGTTTGGATTCATTGCCGACTGACTCCATCCAAATGGGTCGGTCGGTCGGAAATGAATCCAAACTGCTGATTACGATGCCGTAGGAATGGCTCCGACCAAGGGTCGGAGCCGGGTCCTACGGCATCGTAATCGGCCCCATAGTTAGGCAATGATAGCCTGGGTGCCAACCATCGGTACGGTGAGGAAGCGTGAAGCGCCGCTGGAGACCTCACACATGCCACACTGCTATAGATGGTGGGCTTTTGAGGTTGGACGATCAGCGCTGCGCTGTTATGTTTCATATAGGTACCCCAATATAGGCTCAGGTAGTCACCTAACCTTTCACCTATATTCTCCCCTACCATTACACTACATAACGGTTCTTGGGACTGACCTTTTACCTAGTTATGGTACTGCTTACAGAACATGGATTTTTCCCTGAAAACTAGCCTCATCCATTATACATGAGGATTCTTGGAAACTCAGCAGGACCACCATCTCCTGCATAATAACTATGTATAAGGGTCATCCCTTCCGTCATCCTAAGCCCGACATGACACAGCAAGGTAGAACTCCTGAGGGTACCACTTTGAGTATATAAACACCATATCTTGCTTAAGTAGGCAGAGGAGAAAAGGACTTCCATGCTGACACACTGACGCGAGACGCTGAGGTTCCTGCACACAGACACTCCAGCTCGCAGTGGTCTGACATCCCTTGCGGGGTGCCCACCTCGAGACCAAGACGGTGTCCCACTGTCTCTCACTTCAGGTACTGCACAATGTTCACTGTACTACATCAACTCAAACCAGAACATTAGACAGCGGCGATACTATTGGACGCCAAAAGGCATTTGACTCCCTGGAGAGGCTGTTCCTGATCGAGGTGCTTGAGCGTTTTTGAATCCCGAAAGGATTCTTGCCTCTTATTCGTTTGCTCTATACCGACCCCACTGCCAGAGTATCAGTCAATGGCCTCATCTTTGTGCCTTGCCAAATACAGAGGGGCATACTGCAGGGGTGCCCCCTATCTCCTCTACTATTTATATGAGCCATGGACCCTCTAGCTCATCATCTTCAGGAGCACACATGCATAGGGGTTCGTCCTTTGGCTCTGGCACTCCTACGACCTATGTATGCTGATGACATTTTGCTCTTTGTTAGACAGTCAGATATCAATGTGTCCCCATTGATTAGAGACATTATTTGATTTGGACTGCATTCTGGTATTACTATCAACTGGGACAAAACAGATATATTCCCACTTACTGACAATACAGGATGGTGCCTGCTGGAATACCGGGTCCAAAGGGTTATAGACTCTCTCAAATATCTGAGAATTATCCTACATAGGGATATGGAATCCATTATCCATCTAAATTATGGAACGGCCTTAGATACTCTACAGTGTCAACTTACCACCTGGGCGAAGCTGCTGCTATCCTTGGCTGGCAGAGTGGCTTTGCTCACAATTGTCTTCTTATCCAAGTTCCTTTACCTAATTTATCCCAACACTTGATTTAGATCATCAACCAGGATTTGTACCGTATTCTAAGGACAAATGGCTAACACACTCTTGAGTACCCTCCGGATCCACTACTCATATTGACATCACTTATGCTTTCCCTGCTATCTACTCATATTTTTGTTCCTCGTGTATCGAGCTATCTATTTGATGTAGCATTTGTAAAGCGGTCTGATACCCTTCCAGGATCTAGTTCGCGCTGTACAAAACTTTTTAAATAAATAAAATAAAAATCATGAAAAATATCCCCATCCCTCTCAACAGACATTTCTTTCATGCACTTAAGTCAATTCTGATCAACTTGATCTGAGCCAATGAGACCGCACAGATTTCTTTGGCTACAATGACCCTCCCATACAAATGCGGGGGTTTTGAAGTTTCCAATTTTGAATTATACTTCAATGTGGCACAGTGTCACTATGCAACTCATTGGTATCATCCGGATGCACTCCTCCCCTGCCGGAAGCGTGAACGTGAGCAGGTCATGGCCGCATCAAGGACATTGATACCCCCCCCAGAGGCAGCCAAGCCCACAAAGAGAGTTGAGAGCAGTTGCCATGATGTGTTGGGCATGGCACATACTGTGTCTCAGAATGGGCCCCCCTCCTGAAATCCCCGGCCATCCTTCTTTCAAACAACCCCTGGCTGCCACTTTCTTTAGAAAGAGCTGTGGAGGTAACTCTGCACAAGATGGCCCTATTCGAGCCAGGACATTTATACATAGAGGGGCATTTCCTTGGGCTGCAACAATTCCAGGCTCGTGGAGATCCTACAGCCTTGGACGTATTTATATTTGCGAGAATACGTGACACAGTTTGGGCGCATATCCCAATTTACCCGGCAGCACCACCAAAGTTCAACACATTAAAACAACTTATAGCATCCACTGATAGGACAAGATGGATATCTTGACTGTACGCCAGTGTGTCCCAACATCGGGCAAAAGAAACTATACCAGCTGGATGGGAATGGGATGCTGATCTCACCATACCTCTAACTGATGTGCAATAGCGATACTGGTGTGCCCAGACTGGATGAATATCCTTAAATTATCGTCACAAACCTTTTCATTTCAAATACGTACATATGACTTACAGCACACATGATTGCCAGCACCGTGTAAACCCAGCCAGCCCTTATCACTGTATACACTGCGGTGTGGAGCATGCAGGCTTCTCCATTTGGCATGTGCATGCCCTACTATTCAATCTTACTGGTGGGAGGTTCTTACACTGTTGGCTCGAATGATGGACCACCACATCTAACCCCAACATTTATGATGCTACTGGGATATGCCAATGACATACCGAAATGGGTCATACACTTCTCGGCAATAGCTTTGCTTTTGGCCCAAGAGGGTTGCAATATATTGGGGGGAGCACTGCTTACCCCATTATTGGCAGTCATCAAAGCTAAATTGCTCCCAACCATCGCATACGGAAGTGTTGTTCACCATGGAAACAACGCAGCAATCTTGGACAACATTCAAATACGAGTGTATAAAAGGGTATTCCCTCTGCCACGTGACTCCTCGCCAGCCCAGGTTCGATTAGAGTTTGGGCTGCAACAACAGCAACTATACAGAAGGTATGAGGCTATCAAAACCTGGTATAAAATTTGGCTTAATCGTGGTCTCGAGATCAATAAGGCGCTCTGGGACGCATTGTAAAGTGACCCTCAGTCTGCCTATGCAAAGTATTTAGAAGCTTCACTACAAATAACCAGGATGGCTGACCTCTGGCAGCGGAAATTACCCCTGGCATCATTCCAGCTAATTACAAAAAAGGCGGCAAAAAGGCATTCGCTGCAAGACGATAAAGCAATGTTAAGTCAGCGAGCCAACGCTTGGATGGTATTACATTCCTACACTAAGGGGCCGATTCCGATCTCGGCCGGTAGGGCTCCGAATCGGATTCGGCTTAACCGGATCCGATTCGGAGCCCTATTTCCCGACCAATTCGTACGCGCGTCCGGGCGAGCGAGTACGATGCGAAATCGCCGACCGACTCGTCCGGGCGTCCCGACCGACTCGTTCCCGGGTCTAACCGCACCGACCGACTCGCTCGGACTCGACTCGCACCGCGCAATGGAGACGTTCCCCGGCCGGGTAAGTACGATGCGCGCCGCGAGCAGTCCGACCGAGCCGCGCACTCCGGCTCCAAAGAGCAGTCGGAGCCGTACTTTGGGGGTCCGTGTCGGACCCCCCTGTACACGCAGCCGCGCGAGTCGCACACAGGGGGGACCCATGGGTCCCCCCTACACGTGCATGTATGGCGCGACCCGCATCGACGCGAACACGCTGTAGGGGGCGCCCTTGTTCGCGTCGTGCCCATTGAGTCAATGGGAGCCCGTGTACGCGTCGTACGACTGGCTCCCATTGACTTCAATGGGAGTCTGACCGAATCGAGTCCGATAGCATACGTGCGCATCGTACTCGTTCGGTCGGACTGCTAGAGTCCGATTCGGTCGTAAATCTCTCCGGGTCCGGCTCGGTCGGAGAGATTTCCGGCCCGAATCGGAATCGGCCCCTAAGTCTGAGCGTGCGGCATATCTGGGTCTTGCCTTTTCCCGTTACCTAAAAAACAAGTTTTTAGAGCTACGTATGGGGATGCTGCCCTCCAATGCAGACCGTCCCAGCTGGAAGTACCAGGGTTCAAAAGCATGCAGCCTGTGTCACCAACACAGGACTTCATACATCTAATATGTATATGCCCAGCCTTAGGTTCTTACCACCGTCATCTGTTGAAGAGACAGTTTAATGAAAGAGGCATCCGCACCTGCAGATCAGCTATATTAAAAAGTCTGGACTCAAATGACCCGCAACTAATCTGCCATTTGATTAAATTTTTAATCTGTTATAAGAAATTTATGCCACAATGAAAATTGGTCACAATGTTGTCCAGCGGACCTCCTCTGTCTCTTAACAATCATAATATTGTAAATAGAAACAATTAACCAAATTCTAATGTACTGTCCAAAAAAGGTGGTGTATCAGCAGTTACTATTAATTTTTTATGTTTAAAGATACAGGGATATTTACAAGTTTTAATATGATGGTATAATGAATTTTATGTAATGGAATATTGTTTTGGTTTTAATTAACCATACAATAAAGACATTTTTCACTTCACTTTATTGGGGGGAGCAGCAGCGCTCCTAAAGTGATTGACTGGATAAAAGACCTAACAATCTGTAACAATTGAATAGAAACCTTTGTATTGATGCTCTAAATGACTTCCCAGCAAAAGGACTAATGCCCCCCCCTTCAAACCTATCTATCTCTGCAAGCCACTGATGAACACAGAGCTCACTACAGACAGGCAAACACACCCCTATCGGA
This sequence comes from Calotriton arnoldi, assembly GCA_963921515.1. Taxonomy (NCBI): domain Eukaryota; kingdom Metazoa; phylum Chordata; class Amphibia; order Caudata; family Salamandridae; genus Calotriton; species Calotriton arnoldi. The sequence continues at coordinate 587,965 of CAWUFW010003453.1, forward strand.
TATCACCATAATAACTCCCTCCACAACCTGAGAGTTTTATTTATGCTTGCACTGGGGGATGATGGGATCGGTGATTTGGGAGAGGGAAGATCTGGGAGGGCACTGGGAGGCAGACCTCAAATGTGTTATGTTCTTAACAGCTGTGTGCAGAAGATATGGCCTGTGGGCGTGACTAGATCTAGCTTTTAGACATAATGTTTGGTTCTATATAATGCATCGGGCACTGGTGTTGGATCTTAGGATCTCCTAAAAGGACATCCCTGATGTACCCAATGTACTTGTATTGTCCTTCTGCAGAGATCTGTGAGCAACCTGCATGTCAAAGTTTTGAATTTGGAAAGAAACTGAGCTTTTCTCAATTTGGAACTAAGCCGAATAAACATGAATGCACCAGAAATTAATTAACTCCTATTTTTAAAAGTGACAAGCCAGCCGAGGCCCGAGCAGGTAAGAGCGGTGGGGCCGGGTGGGTGGGGGGGATTTTGATATACGTCCACGAAGGAAAATTAATTATTTATTTCATTTTCCCTCGTGGTCGTCTGTCGAATCCCCCCCCCCCATTCCCCAACCCGGCCACACCGCCCCACCGCTCTTACTGTAGTGTAGCTCCTATTTCCCTAATAGGCTCTGCGCATTGGAATAATATCCCCTATAGGTTTGACATAGAACTAAGGTCAGTATGTCCCTATCGAGTATATTAAACTTAATTACTTGTGCCAGCTAGCTCAGAGGCCACTAGAAACTCCTTGACAAACAAGAAGGGAGTAGTTTCTGGCAGGCGCAAAACATGACCACTTTGTTTCCCTTTAGAATCAGAACGTGTCCCAGAGTCGTGGAAACAATAGATAACTATTTCACTCAGCTCAATCGTGCATGCTTAGTTTTCCTCAAAGTTACACAGAAAGAATAGACGGGCGTTTCAATAAAAGGTTTATTGAACAGTCTTGTTTCTAGTGTAAGTAAAATGTGCTGTTACGATCACAAGACAGTATGCAAGATAAATAATGTACAGCGTAAGCAGTAGAAATAAATAATACTGCGCTAGCATGATCTTTAGTAGATATTCATTTACATAAATAACATAGACTAAAAATGCGAGTACTCATACGATGCGTTTCTAAGCTAGTTCTACCCCAATGTACCTAACCTAACCTAGGTGTAGGGAGAGGTATGAAGTAGGTGAAGTATTCCTTACTATGGTATACTAAGAGTATGTTAAGCCTAGTATGCCTAGTATGCCAAGAGTCCCTCTAGGTTCTAGTCAGCTCCATACCTTAAGAATGAGAGAGGTAGGAATCTCTTGCCAGATTCGAACTCCAACACCCCGCGAGGGAAGTCAGATCACTAAGCTGGACTCTCTGCGTGCAGGGATGACAGCTTCTCAGTGCGTCAGGCCGGGAAACGGGCTCCTCTGAAGTCGAGGTCTCCTCTAGTTTACAAGGGCTAGGGAAGGTATATTTATACCTGAGCGGTACCTCAGAATGTTAGCATTGACGTGAATCGGACAGCGGAAGACGTCATGAATGAACCCCTAAGGTATAACGGTTCATGCATAATAGATGAGTCCTTGAAGAAATCAATAGTTCTGTGCTAGGGAAACTCCCGAAGCCTAAGGGTCTGTTCTTCAAGAACTTGTTGTGACGTTAGGGTGGACGGATGTCGGAGACCATGCCTGTATTTGGAGTGCACGGTTTAATGCCTAAATAAGGACTGGGATTTTATGCCTATATAAGGACATGATACAGGAAAGCCCGTGTATGGACACCCTAAGAGGAATACAACACCCACTTCACTTTCGTGTGTACGATAATACTAAAATGCTAAACATTTAAAATGCTAAACATTAAATGGAGTACCGCATATTAAAAAATATTTCTTAAAAGCATTAAAAAACATAGTAAAATGCAAAAGGTACTGTACATATTAAGCAATGCTTTTCATTTCAGGCATAAAGTTTGAAATTAAATGCAATTTGAATGAAATAAGCAGTAATATTTACATGTGACAGAAAATTATCGATAAGTTGTCCAATATCAAAGTCATTTCATGTCACGAAAATTAATGAACTTTTTAGACAAAATAAGATGACAAAGTGTCGGAGGAAGTACCGCGAAGTCTGTACTATAAGGCTAGTTCTACTTCAAGCAGATTGAATTGCCATTTAGTTCGAAAAAATGGGAAAAAATTCAATTTGGGAAGAGTTCAAAGTTTTGAAATACGAAGGCCACATTTTTACTGCATCTCTGGAACACTGTGGGCCGAATCAGAGTCAGTGTACGGGTCTGGTGTAAACATGAGATCATCTATTTCTGTAGACAAAACATCGTCCACTGAAGTTGGTATCAGTTGGAACACCTCGTGTAGTAGATTAATTGCACCGAGATGTGAAGCATCGCTTTCAGCATAGGATGCCGCAGCAATGTTCGCGTCCGTTGTTACCTGTGTGCCTGTAGATCTTTCTCGTACCTCAGCAGCAGCCGGAAGCGTCTGTGAGAGCTCAATGAATGCTGTCATCAGGATTGGTAGCCTCTGGGGACAACACAGAGCATGGGCCGTTATCGGGTCCAGCAGAGTATCGATATCCGTTGGCGTTGCTGATGGAAATGTTAGACAGGTGTCTAACACGCATTCTTCACCGCATAGCAGGCATCGTAGGACAGGTAAGATGCAATCTTGCCAGTTTGGTCTGAATGAGAGGAACCACGTGGTATTCAGGTCCCGTAGACGAGTCATGCCCAAAAGCTGTACTATTCGCTCACGGCACTTTCGTTCAAGGAGAGCTTTCTCCATTTCGCTCGGATTGATGTCTGCGAATAGGCTGGCCATAGCGTAATAGCAGGAAGAGAAATAGAATTCCGGCAACAAGTGCTAGAATTAATGGTATGCCACCAAACACCGAATGTGCAAAGTTCGGGATGATTCCGAGTATTGCCTGGAAGGGTGCTAACAGACCAGAGCAGATGCTCTTAAATACATGTACAATTCCGCTTTTATCAGACATATTAAAGATACGTCCTATCATTTCCACGAAATGTATAGGACAGTTTGTACGTATTAAAGTCTGTATCTCAGCCGAAGTCCTTGCTACTTGTAGATCATAGGTTTCTTTGGCCGAGGTCAAAGGCACTGTTTGCTGTAAAAGCATGGCTTTCATTCTGCTTAAAGTATCAAATTTTATAAAAGAGACGTTCAGCGAAGGCCAAAAAGGCGACTCCCTGACTGTGTCTATTGGGGCAAACAATACTTGCATACAGCAAGTGACCCTAGAGTTGACCGTTACTAGATATGGGATGCCTGGCAACATGCCGCAGCAACTCTGATCATTCAACATGAGGTAACTCCCATTCGAAAGTTGTCCAAACGTTGGATTAATCACAGCAGCTGGTGTACCCTGCTGGTGGCAAGACAAATTTGCCACAGAACCATTGCAAGTCCCGTGTAAAGAAATGTCCTGACATATAAGTGAACCGCTCAGTGCACTTTTACAGTGTGTACCGCTCAAAAACACTTCACGATCCCCACTCCAACATCTATATGTATACGGTAAATCCCAAGATGTCTTAATGTATTCCTTACCCAACCTTTCATATTTGCCTGCTTGCATTTGTCTGAGGCAATACTGAAACTGAAAAGTAGTCACAGGTAATGAGATTTTGCCATGAATGAGCCATTCTGTAGCTGGTTTTTCTGCCACTGAGAATGGTAACTTTTCCAGTTTTTCAATGCTCAGCACTGTATACTTTGCTCCTCTTTGTGCCAGTTTGATCTGTTTATCAGTTAGATTGTATTCTGAAAACAGAGCTGACGTGATGATGAAACGCCAAGGCACATAGCCCGCACGCAAAGATTGCAACGTCCAGCTTAATAACACGATAGAACGTAATTGAGATTGGCCTTGCTGTAACATCGCCAAATCTTGTTCTAGTATGTCGATAGCAGAAGATACAATGCCATCCAATGAATATATTCTAGAGGACAAAGTTGTTAACCCATTGTCGACCACAGAGAGGGTTTTCTCTAAATTAATACGATCAAGTTCACGTATTCGTTCTGCGGCCTCCATCTGTGACACCTTCCATGCTTCATTATAGGCAGCATAAATGCCGGCATATATGAAACGTTTTTGACGAGGTTTTCTTGGTCCAAGCAAGAATTCCCTAAGGTCTGCGTCTTCTGTAAGTAAGGATAAGTGTTGTTTCACATCCTGTAGTGTAGATTTCTGAAGCCAATCGAGGCATAATTTTCCTACACTGTATGTTGTTACTACCCCCGGATGCTGTCTTTGGACGTATCTTGGGTCTGGCCTATGAATAGTAAAGCCCTGAGTTTTATTCAGGAATCTTTCCTGACAGTTGTTCGTGTCTGTGGGCCAGATCAACCATTTTTTCCAATCAGGATTAGATCTGTTGAGTTGTAGTATATTGTCAACTGTCACCACTGCCTGTGTATTGTTATCACTTGCAGGTGTTGGTACAGAAGGTGTTTTCATCTCTTTAATCTTGGCTAGTCCAAGACAAGATGTTTGTTGGACAGTTTCATTCAAAAACATTATTTGTTCTGGGATGATACAGGCTCTAAATAAAGCTTCTATTCCCTGAACTTGCCAATCTTTAGTACCCCAGACAGTTTTTGTGTCTACTGTGTCTTTCCATAAGTCGAAACCCTGTCTAGACAGTTGGGCAATAAATGCTGCAGAGTAAATCTGTTTTGTATTAGTTAACATAATTTTCAGTCCTGTTTTGTTTACATTTTTATAGTAAAACGTTTCTGGATCAGATGTTTTGTAACCTGAAAAATATGGAAACTTGTTAGCAAATATTTTTGAACTACCTTGTGGTGGTGTAGGACAATGCTCCCATTGGTTAAACATAAACACATTTCTAGGGTATGCAGATTTATGCAAATAATGATGACCATAGTGGTTATAGCAATACAGCTGTTCATAGTCTGATAAACCCTCTAAATATTCATTTTTAGAAAATGCAGCAGATTTTTCTAGGTCAAACATTATGTCATTAACAGTCTCAAAGTCCCAATCATCAGAATAGGTACTGGACGAAATGAGATCACTTAGTGATATTTTAAACAAATGTGGAATGTTCAATTGTTCCGTCGGGCCGAAGATGTCAAAATCTGTTTTGTCCCACACTATACCATCCTGTACAGGAACGGCTGTGATGTTCACTGATGACAAGTCTCTTGCTTCACGATGGGAATATTTATGAGGTTTCAAAAGTACGTTCACGTCTTTTCCTTCAGTATTCACATGGATGTATCTGCCACTTATAAGCACGCTCACAGTTGTAACCAAAGCTAGCCAGAGCAGGAAAACAAAAAGTCCAGATGTAATCCAGAGTTCAATCCATGGAGAAACCAAATAAATCTTTTTCAGAAAGTGAAGAAAGTCTTGTACTTGCTGCTTGAATGTTAATGATGCTGGCGTCGTTTCAGGTTCACTCGGATCTTCTGAGAACGTATCAAAGTTAATGAAATAGCCAGAAGCAGTTCTGTCAATTGTTGGAATTGCATCAGGATTTGTAGAAATCACTAGAACCAGTTGATCACTTGCTACATTGGTGTAGACAGGTGTATTTGGATGAACTGTTACTTGATTTTCAAGAGGGATGAGTTCCATTGCATTGTTGCTTTGTCCTTCATCTGTCACAGCTGAATTCTCGATGGTTATCAGTCTTTCAGTCTGAACCTCTTGGATAGTAGCGAGAGGAGTGCGTCTGCTACTAGGTCGGAGTCCACGAGGCCTACTATTTAGAATTGGCCACATACTGTGGTTTGATGAGGTCGATGGACACAAATCTTTTCTCCTTTCTTCCAGCAAGGGGCGGCAGAAGTACTGTTCTTGTTCTTTGAACTGCTAGGACAGGTACTGGTTGTCTGTAAGAAGGTCCAAATTCCTTCTTGTCCGCAATCTTTTCTCTGACTAGATCCCCAACTTTTGGAATCCAGACAGGCCTTGCTGGGACCGCCGGTTTTTCCCCAGTGGTGGTTGGCTGCAGGAATACGTTGCTTTGTTTCGTTCTTAACTCATTCAGTTCCTGTAAAACAGCCAAACGATCTTTGATATCAAACGTTTTATTTTCCACCACTGTGCCTACGTGATCGAGATCTGGTACCCACATTCTTGTCCCAAATAGGACCTCATATGGAGTGACCCCCCCCTAGAGAACTTCTTGGCAGGTTGTTTAATGAGCGTTGGACCCCATAAAGATGTTTGACCCACCCATCACCCGAACCTAATACCCTAGCTGTTATAGACTGCTTTATGTCCCGGTTTTTCCTTTCCACAACCGAATTTCCCTCAGGATGGAATGGAGAGGAGTACCGCAATGCAATGCCCAGACTGGCCATGGCTTCTTTGTAAGCTCGAGAGCTAAACGCAGGGCCCTGGTCAGAATGTAGCGTGCCTATTGCGTATGTGCCGATAAAGACTCGCAAATCTTTTATAACAGTTCGAGCGTCAGCCGAGCGCTGAGGCCATATCCATAGGAACCTTGATTCAGTATTTGTGGGATTGCACTTGTCCAGTAGGATGCAGGCGCATAGATAGTCTAATGCTGTCTAACAATGGTGTGTGTAATGGGCGGCTACATTCGTAGCATGGTGTCTGGTGGTTTTCTCGCTGTAATTTACAGTCTAAGCAGTTATTGATGAATATGTGTATTTCTGTATTCATTCCAGGCCACCAGTACATCTCTTTTAACGTCAAAATTGTTTTAGAGATCCCTTGATATGACAGACCCTCCCCCAAATGTGCCTCAGAAATCAAAGCTGCTCTACGTTCCATGTTTGGAATTACCCTATCCCCCACTCCAGGGATTCGAGCAAAAGGAACGTTGTTCGCATCAATTACATCAGAGTACTTGAGTGGAAACTTTTTTGGTAACGCTGCACTGCTGCCCTTGCTTGAAGCATTGACAGCCAACATTATCTCACCGTCTATTTTTGTTTTTGAACGAGTGATTGCAGCTACGGAAGCCATCTGAACAGCCCCCTTCGCGGCTTCATCAGCCAATGAATTCCCTGCAACGTGAACGCCATCACGTTGATGACTCAGTGTGTGGATCACGTGAGCCTTTGGTAGTTCGTTTTTCAACTGAACTACTTGTTCCCAAAGCATTTTGTGCTTTATTGTGCCACATTTCGCATCTTTGAAACCATTTTCAAGCCAGTTTTGTATATATTCATTATACGACTGAACACAGTAAAAGGAATCACACACTATTAGTGTGGGGAATTCTCGATCTGTACTTTCAAGTGCCAGTTTGAATGCTTGTAGTTCAGCTCGCTGAGCTGTACAATCTCCTAGAGATTGAGTTTTTGTGACCATAGGTCTGAAGATGCCATCTCGCATGCGACATTTAACGATTGCACACGCTGCACTGTAAGCTTGCTTACTCCCTGTTGCGGGCTGTGCGGATCCGTCAGTGTAAATTATGAATTCGTACTGATCGAGAGGCAGAATCTCAGCCGGCAGAGCACATTCTTGTTCATATTGCAGGAATGCTTGTGTTTTTAAATCAGGATCAAAAACATATTCAACATCTGTTGCAGCAAGAGAATTAACCCATTGTATCCCTCTTGGATGTAATGCTTTAGCATTTGGAATGCTTGCTTTTGTGACCGCTTCTAAAGCTGGTACCGGGGTTACGACAATAATGCGTTTCCCTTTCTTTTGCTACAGCGTTTTGAACTGCTGTCAGAATTTTTTTCAGTTGAACTGAAACGCATTTCCGCTTGTGTATACAAATGAGATTTGTATGCGATTGGTACTTTTTCACCTTCATTAAATGTTAAGTAGGTGAATCCGCATTGACCCGAAATTATTCGGATCACCAAATTGCGTTGACTTACGCGTGTTTGTAAGTGATTTGTTGCTAACATGTTAGCCTGGAGTGAACTCAAGATTTCTGTGTGTTCGTTTGTCCAATTTTTGATTGAAAAATCAGGTTTGATTAATGCGTAGAGAGGTTTAACCCTTTCTGTGTAATTTAGAATGTATGTTCTTCCAAAATTGAGGAAACCCAGGATGGATTGTAAGTTTTTTTGCGTTTTTGGAGGTTGGAGCAGCGCACATTTCTCTAGAAAGTTAGCTGCTCTTGCCTTCACTTGAAAGCTCATATCCTAGAAATAGGACATTGAGATGGGCAATTCTGGACTTTTTAAAGTTGAATTTGTAGCCCTCAGAGGCGAAGCCCAGTATAATGGTACTCACCCTGTTCAAGTGTTTGTCCAGGTCATCGTCCGTCAGATATATGTCATCGACATAGGAAAATACCTCATTGTCATAAATTTGTAGTAACTCCGTTACCCTCGCTGAGAATAAACCTGGGCTGTTCTTGAACCCTTGTGTGAGTCGACAAAATTGACGCTGGGTCCCCATTATTGAGAATGCTGTTAAGTACCTGCTTTCAGGTGCTATGTTTTGACAAAAGAAACCATTTGAGATATCTAATGTGGTTTTATATTTTTTACGCACAATGTTATTCATTAATGCTGTGCTATGTGCATTTTGTACTGCAAAAGTTTTAGAACAAGTGTTTAAGTGTCTGTAGTCCAAAACTAGACGATATGATTTGTCTGGTTTGGAGACAGGAAACAAAGGATTGTTCATTGAGGAGGTGCATGTTTCAATCACCCCTTGGTATTCAAGTTGATCTAAGATCTCCCTGACTTGTTTTTTAGCTTCTTGCTTTATTGGGTACTGCCTTTGTGCAGTTGGTTCATGTTTCAGATGTATTTTATGGTGAGGGAGTCCTCATCCCATCCTACATGATTTTTGTATAATGCTGGGGCCTGGGCTACTGCCCATTTCCTGGCATATGTATATTTTAGGTGTATTGGAATATGGTTGGAGAAGGCAGGCATAATAATGTCCTCGCCATGTGGGCACTCCCTGACAAATTGTGGTGGCCAGTCTTTTTCTGCTAGAAGTATGTCATAGCCCCTTGATAGTCTTTCCCAAAAAAGTGCTTTCACCTGTCTAGGTATGTCTCCCTCCATCCGGAGTGTTATTTCATATAACTTTTGTGGAGTACTAACCCTGGTGTCTACAGTCTCAACTGTAATGTACTCATTCAAGTCCACTATCTCCAGAAGTTCCTTCAGGTTCTGGCGAGCTATTGTGACTTCTGCTGCACTGTCCAGCATTGTCTGAGTCCATTCTCCGTTCTTGAGTTGTGTTCTCAGTATTCTCGGCATGTCTGATCTTTAGACCTGCTACTTTCTTTTTGGAGAATTGAGGTTTTGCTTTATTTTTCGGAACGTGTTTGTCGTCTTTCGATTTTACGCGTTCTTCTCTATGTTCTGATCATCCTCTTCTTTCCGAAGTCTGTGACGAGATCTGAAAGGGACGAGAGGAACGTGTATCAGTTTCTTGATACCTGTCAGGTTTTCTCAAATTATCCCTATTCCTGAGGTTATACCTCCTTTCAGAGGGCTCCTTTTGAGGAGACCTTCCTCGGGATTGAGAACGTTTCTCGTTCGAATTTTGTTTATTAGTCTCCCACTTCTTTTTAGAAGATGTAGGAGTTTGTTTAATAGAGTCCTTCTCAGGACTTTCAGATAGTTTTGGCTTCACTGGTCTTCCACCCAAACTATCTCTGCCTAATTCTGCATAAGATTGTTCAATTATTCTGGGTAGTTCAGTTTGATGTTCTGTAACATCGAATTCCCTTAATTTTTGGCGGATCGCCACTGCTGCTGCCTCCCCTTTAATATTAGATAATATTATTGTTGAGACTTGGTCGAAATTTTTCAGTAATTTCATACCTAAATTTAGAGCAGGCTCTGCCCCGTATTCGTTTTGAATTTGTTTCAGGACATCAGGTATTACCGCAATTGACGGAATGCCATGTGTTTTAGTATAGATGGCAGCAAAGACTGAGCCCCAAGTGGTGCAGTCTTCCAGTTGTGGTGTGATCCCCATCGGTAAACTGATAGTTAGGATTCTGTGTTTCTCATACGGGCTAGTATTTGGAAATACTGCTTCGATTTGAGTAATTTTTTGAGCTATCCAGAATGGAATTTGTTCACGTTTTGTGGGCATTTTACCCATGACTGCGTATAGAGTCTGTGGTGTAATTTTTAGTGTATTCCCCTGTTGAGGGGTCTGATTTGGCATGGTTAATGGTGGTTGGACTGTGAAAGTCCGCATGACATATTGGACCAATTGTCTGTATATTTTTATTAATTCTTGTAGTTGAACAAGTAGTTCCTCATCTGACATTATATCCAGGTCAGGATGAGGTGTGTAGCCGGCTAGAATCGGCCATGTTGCTCCTGGTCTACCTAGTGGACCGAGCCTGGTAATGTTTCTGTGATGTTTTAGGGCGCCTTTAAACCAGAGCTGATGCTCCTGGTATGTTAATGGAATTTCTATATCCTCGAAAGGAATGTATTCCTCTGGTGGATCATCTTCTTTGTAGAAGTGAAACATTTTTGTAACTGAATTTGATTCAGGAAATATTACCCATGAATAGAATACCTCTGTCTTAAAGGATTCGCGCCTTCAGAAGCCTGCAGCATCATCTGGTGGTATCCAGGGGGGACACCAAGTCCCAGTCTGCACCTGACTCCCAGGGGGAGGAGCTACTGGCACCCGTGCGCTCAAAGCGCGCCAACAAACTCCGCAGCACGGGACGAGCCTTCAGAAGCCTGCAGCATCATCTGGTGGTATCCAGGGGGGACACCAAGCCCCAGTCTGCACCTGACTCCCAGGGGGAGGAGCTACTGGCACCCGTGCGCTCAAAGCGTGCCAACAAACTCCGCGGCGCGGGACGCGCCTTCAGAAGCCTGCAGCATCATCCGGTGGTATCCAGGGGGGACACCAAGTCCCAGTCTTCACCTGACTCCCAGGGGGAGGAGCTACTGGCACCCGTGCGCTCAAAGCGCGCCAACAAACTCCGCGGCGTGGGACGCGCGCAGGCCGCGCCCGGGCAAAGCCCGGGCCAAGGGCAGGTTCGTCCGCGCCCGTCAGAGCTCGACAGAGTCAGGGCAGGGCCATCCCCCTTGGCTGCTCCATTGAATATGACCTGAGTATAGCTCCTTGTCGAATTGGGGTAAGATCAATCCTATTCTACATATTTAGGTGTCGCTGAGGACCCTGTATAACTCTTTATCACCCCTGGAAAGTATTTATTGTTTATTGTTTAACGGGCTTTTTCTAATATTAACTGCTGAAAAGCTTTTGGACTCCCTCTGGACTAAAACTTGAGTTCAAGTTGAGCCATTGCAAAAGACATTGTAATTTGAATGGACTATTATCTTATAGCATATACCTTTATCTATGTTGCTTTTTGATCAGCCAAGAAAGGTTGAGCTGATTTATTACGTTCATGGTTTTTTATGTTTACTCCTTTTGATATAGGTTTCGAATATTTGGAAACTTAAGTCCATCTTACGTCATTTGTGATTAAATCGGCTCACTGTTGATGCTCTAGGTTTCCCCGTTTATTATTATTAATTTAATTACTTTCCCAGCAAATTGAGCGGTTTGCTGGGAAGATATGGGGAAAAGAAAGGCACCTGAGTTAGTCGCTGGAAAGAAAAAAATGGCGAAGATTAGTAAACCGGTGATCTCAGCAGCCGATAATTGTACTCTAGCAGCTATTGACGAGCTGATAGAGGAAGTTGAAACTATGCTAGGAAAAGGGGATGAAACTAGCCTCAAAGGTCCAAAGAAAATTACAACATTTTTTAATAAACAAGCTAAATCTACCTCTAATAAGCAAAACCCTAAACAACCCCGCCCCTGCTTAACTGTGCATTGTGCCCAAGACTTTCCCCCGGACACGCAAGGTACTCCCAATCAAACGGTCCTGCTGAGGCAAGCAAAATCGGCCCAAGAAGATCAAGAAGAGAGCAATCCCTTAACATTTGGCACTATCAACTTAGACTGCTCCAACAGATATTCAGTACTAGCTACTGTTATTGATGATCCCAGTGATAATATAGAGGTGCGGACAGAACCTTTGGTACAGGTACTCCCTGGTAAGAAAGAGGTAGGGACCCAGACTGATCCTGAGAACATCATAGAGGTATTGAGAGATCTGAGACAGAAGCAGAACCTAATACTAGAGGAGCTTGCTGAAGTTAAGAGAAGACTAGCTGATATAACTCTAAGCTCTCCAGTAATCCTGGGAGAAAAAGCTAGCCCCCTGAAAATTCTTGGGCATTCTGGGGAAAAATGTGACCCCCCTATAAGGGCAAATAGGGGCCTAGTAAATCTATCTGAGGAGTGGGGTAAGAAGCAATCAAAAGCCCCAGATGTCCAGAATACTGCCCTATTAAGACCACCTTCTCAGCCTTTAAGACCGAATATACGTAGATCATGCTCGGGTAACCTAGCTGAGCTTAGCAGTACCCATAACTCCGATGGCCGTAGTAAAGCGCAGTGGGAGTCCCATGGTGACAGTATAGTTAGGTGGAATCCATCACATCCCCATGGGACTGGACATAGTTTGAGATATGGACGGGAGGGGGGGAATCAGCTCCAACCACAGAATGTATACCCACCCATATGGAATCAACTGAAAGGCAAGGCCATCTCATACAACGTCTTTTTAACCAACGTCCCAAAAGTAAAATCTGGCACCAGAGAAGATGAGGACTCCTTGATAAATAAATCGATCTATTGGATCAGATATAAGCGCCAATGCCTTTCCGTTGTAAGATCAGATATTGTCAGAGCGGAAAGGATTCACCAGAGAGGGGGAGAACTAGACGATATAAAGCTAATGTTCCAGTCAAAGTACATTGCGGATAGTCTAGTTGATATGAACCTCCGCCCATTCAATAACTCTGACTATAACATTGGCATAAGATTAAATACTACTGACCCAACTAGCGATATAAATGTACATCAAGATAATCAGGATGATGGGGACCTAGGTTCTGTAGATTGACTATCACTGCCAGAGGAGGAACAGAATGTGGATAAGAGATTGCCTATAGAGCATTGTACGAACCTGGCTAGTTCCTGCTGCAACTTCTGCCAACAGTTGGGTTCTTCCATCGAGCGTTATGCAGTACAGCCCAAAAATGGGGAAGACAACATTAGCAGTAGAGAAGAGGAGCCTAGAAGTCTTGTATTACACGAGACGCAGATTTATAACATACCCCAGAATCCAAAGGTCATTAAAGTAATTTCCTGGAATATAGCAGGCCTTAAGCAAAAAATGAAGGAACCAGATTGGCAAAGCTATGTGGAGGATTTTGATCTCTGCTTATTCCAGGAAACATGGGCCAGGGAACAATATCACAAGTTAGGATATAGAACCTTTAGTATTGAGGCATTAGAAGCGAAAAAAGGAAGGGCATCAGGCGGCCTGATAGTATGGGTAGAAACTAGCTTAAATGCCACAATAAGAATTCTTCCCACATACTCGCAGGACATCTTAGGCTTGAATCTCAAGTTTGTTAATACCATTGAGATGAATCTTTTTAACATATACATAAGACCGAGGGTTAGTTCTAGAGAATCGCAGCTGCTCGAACACTTCAAGGAGGTACTAGAGCTCACTGACACAAAAAACATCACTATTATAGGGGGTGATTTTAACTGTTGTTATGAACCTATGGGGGGATTGGAAGCAGTCACAGAAGAGGAAGATCAAATCAGAGGGATTCCGCTCCTCCAAACAAAGAGCACAATAAGGGGTAACACTTCCGCCCTGCAGATGCTCCATTTCACGGTTGAGAAGGGCCTTAGAGCTTGCAATGGTCGCTTTACCTCAGACCTTGCTTGCGCAAATACCTTTTCTAGGGGAACTATAGGCTCTAGAATAGACTATATACTTATTTCTACTTCACATTGGGCTTATGCTAAAGATTTTAAAGTTGAGACACGAACAGAAAGCGACCACTTTCCTTTATGCCTATCACTGGATGGAATTTATTTTCCCACCCATGTATCAGAAGAATTCCACCTACTGTCCGAAGCAATGCATCCATTAATAGCTAATAATTCGAAGGGCAGTTAGATGGCCTGTTGTTTTAGATCGGGTAGAGTCCCTAATTGGTATTTATAATACATTTAGCGAATTGGTAGGTTCTTATTTAGTCCAGCATCCTGTAACAACTAAGGCCACAGATATTCATCAGAAACTGGTAAAGTAAATTCAAGTATACTTAACGAAACCCCAGCCAAAAAAGAACGTACTAACTCGGGAGGTACACACACCATGTATCTGGTTCAACGGGGATTGTAAGATGGCAAAATCTCGCTTAATTGAGGCCATCAAAAATAACAATCTGCCTGAGATCAGGAAGGAAAGATCTAATTATAAGAAAATCCAAAAGGCAGCCCAAAGGAAGTGGGAAGATAATATATGGGAAGAACTTATTGTAGCTGCAAAGAAGGGGGATCAAGCCTTGTTTTGGAGGCTAATGACGCAGGGAACAAAGCATGGCGTTACACCCTTGGACCACTTTCTAGATCCCACAACCTGGCAGAATCATTTCTCAAAACTATACTATAGTGAGGAAAATCTGGACCCAGCCAGTCAGCCTGAGAGAAACCCCAGGGGACTTCGGCCAGATAGCCAACCTCCATTTTTAATCTTTAGCTTAGAGGACACGGCTCTGGCTGTAGCTGCGGTTAAGCCAGAAAAAGCACCGGGCCCCGATAGATTACCGGGGGAACTTTTTAAGCATAGTGAGGAAGTTTGGGTACCATATATAAACGAACTATCAAATGCTATAGCCAGGGGACAACCGGTGCCGCCCTCCTGGAAGGGAGCAGAAATAATTCCCATTTATAAGAAGGGCAAAAGGGATGACCCAGCAAATTACAGGCCTATAAGCATGATAGACGTTTTACAAAAGATTTATGCCAAACAAATTTTAAATAGACTTATAGACTGGATAGCCGTAGAGAACATATTGTCACCATGCCAGGCGGGATTTAGACAGAAGATCAGTACAATTGATCAAGTATTTAGACTTTTTATCCTGGGATGGAAATATACTAGATTAAAATCGAGCCATTTATATGTCGCCTTTATAGATTTAAAGGCGGCTTTCGATTCCATCCCTAGAGCCCAGTTGTGGGAAAATTTGAGCCAGCAGGGTGTCCCCGAGGAGAACTTAACCCAAATCATTAGGTTACATCAAGACAATTATGCTAAGGTGCGATGGGGAAAAAATGGCGAGCTCACAGAGGAAATTCCAGTTAGGAGGGGAGTGCGCCAGGGCTGTGTCCTGGCCCCAACACTGTTCCTCCTATATGTAAATGACTTAGTAGAACATCTCCAAAATTGTGCTCATGACTCCCCAAAATTAGGGGGTAATCACATCTGCGCTCTAACTTTTGCGGACGATACCATCTTGTTGTCCCAGACACCTAACGGCCTGCAGAATTTACTCTACAGTCTTAACAACTACTGTAAAGGGAAAGGCCTAGAGGTGAATCCAGCCAAAACTAAATATATGACGATAAGGCCTCATAAAAGTTTTAAAAGTAAAATCTATTGGAATGGCACTGAACTGGAACGGGTACCAAACTTTGTATATCTAGGGGTTACCCTTGACTCTAGACTTTCTTGGTTTACACAGATGGAGAAGTCAAAAGCCATACTAACGCAAAATCCCATCCCTATTGTCAAGAAAATGGCGGCGACCTCCTCCAAGGCTATTACACCGGCTCTGGAGGTCTACAAAGCAAGAGCACAATCTGCAGCGTTGTATGGAGCAGAGATCTGGGGCAGTGGAAACCTTAAGACCTTAGGTACCATGGAGAATAAAATATTGAGGATGTTTGTTGCCCTCCCCCAAAATACTCCGTTGATCCCTCTGACATACGATCTGGATATCAAACGTTTGGAGCCTCTTGCAGTTTGGAGATCTCTGATGTTCTGGATAAGAACCTGGACAACTCCAGAGTTAATTGTATATAGAGAGTCACTAGCTGAACTGCAGGCACTCGACACCCATCTTACGTTCCCCTGGCTAAAACACATCCGAGGGTGGCTCACTGACTTGGGATTGAGCCGATATTGGTCGAACCCGGCCTATTGACTCGCGAATCTAAATCGGAGTTTAAGCTTATATATTGGGATTTTATTAGAGATAGGGAGATTAGGAGTGGTACACAAGGTAGGCTCACTGTTGAATTTCTCCAGCATAAGATGTCCCCTAGCTTTGAGCCGTTCCTTGATGAGGTAGAACCGCAACAAGCAAAGAGCCTATATCTGAAATTCAGATATGGAACATTGCAACTAAACACCTTTGTTGCTAAATGGTTTTCTACACCGCTTGAGGATAGGGAGGCCCATTGTATTTTATGTCAAATGGGGGTTGCAGAAGATATGCCACATGTTCTGTTCTTCTGCCCAGCATATTATGGCCCCAGAATAAAGTGGATAAAACTTCTGGGAAGGTATTTTAATGTTAGGAGAATGGAGGATATGATGAGAATTTTAAAAACAGATAATTCCCGTCTAATAGTATTTGGTGTTAGTCGTTTCCTATTGGCCATAAATTTCATTAGGAAAAAGAAAGGGCAAAGATTATAGGTTGCACACGAGTTGGGTCCGAGGAATTCGTACCTTTCAGTAATGACTTGGGTCCGGGCTAGAGAAGTGGTGTCTTGACATTATTTTAAATAACTATCGTAGACCCGAAGTAATTAGTAAAATTTAATTAAACAAAGTACTGACCGACGGGGTTATAGGGGTCTTGTAGCAATTAAAGCAGAACTGTAACAGAGGTATGAAAGTCCCTTTACTAAGAAACAAGGGGTATAAAAGGGAAACCGCGTTCATTTGCGCAAATGTTCCACTATTTGGATAATGGGAGTTTTACTGAATTTTTGTGTCCTTAATTGAAGTGGACAATTTTAAGATTTGATAGACACATTGAATGCATATTTTATTGATTTTTTATATGAATATTGTATTCCAAGTGGGAAGTCTTAAATAATTGCGATTTTGCACAATTGAGGTATTAGATGCTCCCCTAGGTATGGCCACGGGTTGGGAATAACCTCCCAACTCTGTTTCCCTAGTAACTCAAACTAAACTTCTTTGAGAAGACCAGCTAGCTAGGGAAACATATAACAGCTTTCTCCAAATTAATATTGCCTGTAAGCATAAAAGTGGTATACAGATGAACTGAAATGCATAATGGAAGAGCCTAGTTTTAATGAATTGTATATATGTTTATTGTATTTTAACGTGTTTTGTACTTTAATGGTCTTGTAGGCCGAAATAAAGTATATTGATGATGAAAGGATTCGTGTGCCTCTATTACGAAAACTGCTCTACCGCCTCTTGGTGGTAGGCCATGTTTTATAAGTTTTAGAGTGATGACTCTTCTTAAGTTTGGATGGATGTCTATAACACCCTCCTTGGTTTCATTTAAACTGGTAAAGTTAAAAACTGCTGCTTGGGCTGGATCAGCCACAGCTCCACCGTTTCCGGTGGCTTCGTCCCCTGTTATGGACATTTTGTTTTTCGAAAAATGTAGAACAAGTTTCAAGGAAACAAAGATAAGGTGCACAATATTTTGGAACACTGTATCCTTCAACGTTGAGCAAACCAAACAGCTAATATATAGGGTACTTCCCTATGTAGCCGTGGCGGATACTTAACCCTGCCCACTCCAGACGTCTTTTGAAGAATATGGGTAGGGGTCTCGGAGAGAAAAAGCACGGCTGAGTTACTCAGTATCTAGCGTTGAATTACCACCTTACCAAACGTTGGGCGCCATGTAGTGTAGCTCCTATTTCCCTAATAGGCTCTGCGCATTGGAATAATATCCCCTATAGGTTTGACATAGGACTAAGGTCAGTATGTCCCTATCGAGTATATTAAACTTAATTACTTGTGCCAGCTAGCTCAGAGGCCACTAGAAACTCCTTGACAAACAAGAAGGGAGTAGTTTCTGGCAGCCGCAAAACATGACCACTTTGTTTCCCTTTAGAATCAGAACGTGTCCCAGAGTCGTGGAAACAATAGATAACTATTTCACTCAGCTCAATCGTGCATGCTTAGTTTTCCTCAAAGTTACACAGAAAGAATAGACGGGCGTTTAAAAAAAAAAAATGTTTATTGAACAGTCTTGTTTCTAGTGTAAGTAAAATGTGCTGTTACGATCACAAGACAGTATGCAAGATAAATAATGTACAGCGTAAGCAGTAGAAATAAATAATACTGCGCTAGCATGATCTTTAGTAGATATTCATTTACATAAATAACATAGACTAAAAATGCGAGTACTCATACGATGCGTTTCTAAGCTAGTTCTACCCCAATGTACCTAACCTAACCTAGGTGTAGGGAGAGGTAATGAAGTAGGTGAAGTATTCCTTACTATGGTATACTAAGAGTATGTTAAGCCTAGTATGCCTAGTATGCCAAGAGTCCCTCTAGGTTCTAGTCAGCTCCATACCTTAAGAATGAGAGAGGTAGGAATCTCTTGCCAGATTCGAACTCCAACACCCCGCGAGGGAAGTCAGATCACTGGAAGCTGGACTCTCTGCGTGCAGGGATGACAGCGTCTTCTCAGTGCGTCAGGCCGGGAAACGGGCTCCTCTGAAGTCGAGGTCTCCTCTAGTGTACAAGGGCTAGGGAAGGTATATTTATACCTGAGAGGTACCTCAGAATGTTAGCATTGACGTGAATCGGACAGCGGAAGACGTCATGAATGAACCCCTAAGGTATAACGGTTCATGCATAATAGATGAGTCCTTGAAGAAATCAATAGTTCTGTGCTAGGGAAACTCCCGAAGCCTAAGGGTCTGTTCTTCAAGAACTCGTTGTGACGTTAGGGTGGACGGATGTCGGAGACCTTGCCTGTATTTGGAGTGCACGGTTTAATGCCTAAATAAGGACTGGGATTTTTTTGCCTATATAAGGACATGATACAGGAAAGCCCGTGTATGGACACCCTAAGAGGAATACAACATTACCTGCACAGGCCGCGGCTGTGACAAGCTAATGTTCAACTGTCTCACTTTGATTCGAATCTGTGACCTTCAGATTACATATATATTTGACATGGCGACCTCAACCCAGTCAGATGTGCAGCCCTGCTGTACACTCAGTCACGTTTCCCTCTGCTGAGTAGGAGAAGGACCTAGGGGCTGTATTGAAAAAATAAAGGTCCCTTTTTCCCTTTTTCCAATATATGTGATTGTTGTCCACACTAAATCTAAGCAGCAAAATAAGTGTTGGGAAAAACCAAAGAACAACTTTCAGACACAACAGTAAAAGCATAAACCCTATTTACTCACATTAGGGAAACTGTAACTTTCTTCAGCCATGTTTACTTCATACTAACACGAGTCACACAACGTGCCATGTCTCTGACACTGGAACCACCCCACCTCTTAAAAATAAAGACTAGTTTGCTCAGCCAAAAATGTTTACAGACTATGGCATAAGAAATACCTTAAAGGGATCTGCAAAGCTGTGCAAAGCTACCAGCTTACTGGAATGCTTAAATCTGTGTGTCTGTCTCTGACACTTCATCATCCACCATACTATACGGCTAGGCGCTGTGTCCCATAACACGATAACCACACCTTGGTGGTCAACACTCGTGGCATGGAAACACTCTCCACAAAAGAACAAAACTAACACAACATCCTCCCAACCACACACCCTAAACTGTGTAGCGCACTACCCATATTGGCAAGTGCTTCAGCGCCCCACAGATGGGCAGTAAGCGCTATTTAAATGCTGCAATGCAATACAATAGAATATAATATGTATTTCAATACTATTAAAAGTCTGTTTCACCCATTACCATGAGCTCAGACTAGATACCAGCTAGTGTACTTTTTAAAGAATAAATAATGTATTCCAAATTGAAACTTATGAGCACTAGTGTATAAATGTGTGTTTGCCCTCGCACAGGGAGCTTCCTCTTTAACCATTGCTAGTGGAAACTCTGGCCATTTTGCCTTGTGATTCACGGACCAGTAATTAAGTCTGGCATTAGCCGAGACCTTCTAAATTTATTTAAAATTATACATATAATATTCTTGCTTAGAATGGCTTGCAGTCAGTCCTTTTTGTAAATTGGTCTGTTGTTGTGTCATTCACATTTTCCTCCCACCCACTTCTGCATACAGCATGGGGCAATGAGTAAGCCCACTTCAGCCATTGCCTAACTTCAATGTGAGGGATGGTATTCTGCTCTTTCACAAAGGAGGACATTCACACAAAATGTTATTTGCATACCTGATGGAGGAGGCTGCTATGGAAATATATGCTTTTTGAGACACCCAAATATATGTTTGCTTTTAAGCATTTTTATGTTGATGAGGAACCAGCAGCTTCCACCAACAACAAAGTTTGAAAAAGTAAAAGTGACGACAAAGCAAGCTTTTGGAAATCCAATAGGCTGGCAGACAAAATCAGACCTATTGGCTTTGCCAGTGGTTGTTTTGTTTGTCAATAAACCCTTTTGCACTTCGATTAGCATGTAAAGAGACTTTATTTGACACTGCAATACACATGATTTCAATTGAACATATGTTACCTTGAGGACCATGCTCATTGAGCTAAGTGGAGTATGAGGGTGCTTTATGTATGGCCCTCCTTTGATAGGTGCTTCAGGGCCATGGTCTATTTAAGAGGGATGCCTTTACTCTTAACTTCACCTTGCAGCATCATTCATGTCTCACTTCTGAGCTAAACATGGCTTGTTCTTTCAATGGTCTCGAAGGCTCAGTGATGCTCATCTTGTTGTTCTGGAGTTTCAGCAGCAGAGAAGGACTCCACGATTTAGTGAAGGGGGTGAATGGCCGATTTGTTGAGGCGAGCAGTTTTGTGTGTTGGAGCAGTAATCACCTTAATTTAGCTTCCCACGCATTATAATCAGGCAGTCAGAAAACTACATCTCCCAAGACTCATTCCAAAGAAATATTAGTAACATGAACATCCCTACCTTACTGATGCTGTAATCCTGCAACTAGAACACAGAGATCCTAAATACTTGTAGTGCCAAATCTATATTTCTAAAAACCTTCAGAGCAAGACGGAGGGAGCATTCAATCAGACACAGTGTGAGAGAAGAGATCTTGATTCAGTGGAGGCCTCCACTGAGGGCATGTGACGGTAATCCTGCTGTTCATAAACATTCTTGAGTTTGTCCACAAACATTTGTGACAGTGAACAACGACCATTGGTAATCACCTTCAAGACTTATATGATGCTTTCTGTCCTTTTTTCCAGCATGCCCTCTTCGTTTGTGGTGGCCTGTGTTCCTGAAACAGAAAGTAGCTGCAGTTGCTTTATTTTGGCTGGGTATACTGCCTGCTTGTAGAGTGGACACTGGCAGAGCGTGCTGGCTGCTATCATTGGATTCTGGGGACAGCTCTTGGACTTGTGCAGAGTTTTCGTCCTTGGCTTGTTCTAGTCCCAAACCTGGATTCTGTATTCGGGGTTCTGAAGTGCCTGACCTCACCCTGTCCATTGGTTCAATAACTTTCACCCATTTCTAAAAATAATCTTTTTCCTGATTCTCGAAGGCCCTTCTGGAGTAGCCCATCTCTTGTTTTCTTCAACTGTGTAGCCTGTTGCTGCTGATGTACCATTTACTTCATTAGTCCTTGGAATTGAGGTAATCTGATCACTGTTGATGTCAGTTGCTCAATGTTTTCACAAAATCAGTAAAAGAGTTCATAAAAGCTATGAATTGAGCTCAGTGTTCGCTGTATCCAGTATGAATCCTGCACGACTCTCTAGTTAACCCCCCTCTCCCCCGCCCCCTTTGTTCCATCATCAGTTTCCTTTAGTTTTAGGGCAGATGTACCTATTGTGTTAGACATTCTCCTTAGTGATGCTCAGTTCTTCCTGCTTAGTTGTTTTTTGTTTGGTGTCATTGTATTCCTATGTCATGTTCCGATGTAGCCAAGGGAGTAGCGAGGCCCCGCTTTGGCAGCTTAAGTGGGGGTGCCTGGGACAGATTAAGTTATTTTATGGCCCTCCTTAACTTTCACCTCTCTGGCTTGCAGGTCATTGCTAGGCAGAAGGAATGACCGACAGATTCTGGAAGAATAAATTACAGGGGACAACTGTGGGATGAGGAAGGGATGGGAAAGCTCGAAAAAGCTTAAAATGGTGACATGATGAAAGAGAAATGTTTTGAATATAAAATAAAAAAAGTAAGTTAGAGGTAAATACAGCGATATATATTGAAGAAAGGAAAGAAGAATGGAAATAAGAAAAGAAAGAAGGAAAGTTAAAACGAAGTAGTATGGAATGTAGGCACAAAAGAAGAATGGAAAGAAGGAGAGAAAGTTGTAAAGGGAAAAAGAATAGAAGGGGTGAAAAGATTGAAACTTGGAAAAAGGGGTAGCAAAAAGAAAAAAGATTGGAACAAATAAAAATGGGAGGAGAGAAAGAAAAGAAAGTAGAAAATAGAATGAAATATTAGACTGAAGAAATGAGATACGGTTGGAAGGGCAGTGGAAGGAAAGAAAATAAAGAATTAACAAATGGAAGGAATTCAAGAAGAAACACTGATAAGAGAAGGGGCAAAGGAAGGACAGGAGGATGATACAGAGAAAGGAAGGAACAAGAATGTGAGAATTGAACAAAGGAAAGATGGAAAGCAGGAAGGAAAATTAAACATGAATGTCAAGAAGGACAGAAAGCTCAAAAGACACCTAAAAGAAGAATGGAAAGAACAAAAGAAAGATGGAAAAACAGAATGAGAGGAGAATGAAAGGGGAGGAAATAAATAAATAGAAAGTGGGAAAGAAAGACGAAGAGAAAAAAGGAAAGAATAAATCAAACAAATAAGTCAATGCTGGTAAATGTGCAGTTTTTGGCCACATTCTTTTCAAATCATGCTGTAATGTATGATTCTGAAGCCACTATCTCTTTAATAGAAAGGTTCGAGATCGCGCTCACTTTGCTAGGACATTTGATTCCATGTGGCTCAAAGTGGGGGGTATTTTATTTTTCTGGCTACTCCCTTGGATTTAGCACTAGAATCACATTTGTAAATGCGCTGTCTCCTGCCTCGGATCTAGTTACAATAATACCTGTCTTATATTTCTATATGTTTTTAATTCAATATTTGTATAGTATCGTTTGTGTGCTAGACACGAATTTAAGTGCGTTATGCCGCCCACCTCACCTGTCACCTGGAGGTGGAGCTATACACCATAAATGATGCAATAAATTAACTATTACATAACTTCATGCACCATGCAAAATACTTACTACTTTTCTGAGCTGAGTAACTTCCATTGACAAATCATATTTATAACTGAGTTAGTCGCTTGGAATGTTAGAAGTTTCTGTACTTCATATCAGTGTAAGTGAAGTTACCCAGGATGGCTTCTCAACCCTATTCATGAGACTGTCAGTCATGGATAACTGCTCACAAAAATGCAAGGGGTACCAGAAGTATCATCATGCACCACCTGACCCGGTCATTGACCCTCTCACCTGGTGACAAGCTGTCTCCTATTTACTGATGTGGTTTATAGGGTGGAAACTACAGAAAGTTTACTTACTTTTCCTGACGCTGCCTTTACGACCCATTAGATTAGGAATATCAAGAGTAGTACTAGCGGTATGAAAGGGCACATCAGGGGTAGAGGTTACCTGTGGCAGCTGGCAGGGGATGGGGTGGCGGGGCGGGGAGACAACATTTAAAAAAAAAAAAAAAACACGTACCTTTTGCTGCCGGCCGGACGTCTCTCCCTTTCGGTCCCTTCAGCCGCCTTCTCCTCTGCTTCCGTGGCGGAAGGAAGCAGAAGGCACACAGGCACACAGGCTTCCTCCCCTAAGCCAAACACAACGCTGCAATGCAGCGTTGTGATTGGTCTGAGCGCCGTGGTTTGAAGCTCAGACAGGGACTGTGAGACTTTGCATGTTCCTCCCCAGGCTGTGTAAAGCAAGCCTGGTGGGAAAGATGCAAAGTGTGCAGGACTGTTTGGCCGGCCCAAGCAGTCATGCGCACTTGGAGTGGGCAAACCACTGCTACCGCGTAATCCCAGCCCAGCCCCGCCCCACCCTAACCCAGCCCATAGTGAAAAATAAATTGATAATAACCAGGTTATCATTTTATTTTTCGGTTGTACTGCTCTTAAAGCAGTGGGTCAACGCTCCTCCACCTTAGCGAACGAGCCGCCACTGGAGGTTACTACTCCCGGAAACTCCCAATTGACATCCACGCAATAAAGCTTGCTTTAAATTCTCACTATTCGTCCATTTAAAAGCATTGTCACTTCTTCCCATGTGAAACATGGAACGCATATATCCACCTCTGTATCAATTTATTTCCGTCTCTATCATTTACCACAATAAGGGGCCCATTATGATATCGGGCGGAACGCCACCGCCGGCCAGATGCTCCTGTTTCACCCCCTGCCATATTAGTATGGCGGGGGGCACCGCGGCGGACGGTAAGACCGTCCGCCGCTTTTCCACCAGTCGGAATCCCGGCCGGGCGGAAAAGGCACTCAATATGGTGGCGGTGCCTTGCAGGCACCACCATCCATATTAGGATGTGCAATTTCAAAGGCCTTTCCAAGGCGGCGATGCCACCATGGAAAGGCATGCGGAAATTGCTTTGGGGGCCCGTTACGGGCCCCCGGGGGGTTGGGGGTGGGGGGCTGCACTTGGGGGGTACCATAGCATTGGCATACACAAGGTGGCAGGCACCGCGCGGTGCCTGT
The DNA here is from genome assembly GCA_963921515.1 of Calotriton arnoldi. Taxonomy (NCBI): domain Eukaryota; kingdom Metazoa; phylum Chordata; class Amphibia; order Caudata; family Salamandridae; genus Calotriton; species Calotriton arnoldi. The sequence goes on from CAWUFW010003453.1 coordinate 612,623, forward strand.
CAGATTTGCATGCCAATGCACAACATGCATTATTGCATTGCGGCGGATGCTGCTTACAGCACCGCCCGCCGCAATGTAATATATGCGGGATGCGACCGCCAGGGTGGCGGTCGCAACCTAATGGGTCTAGCTGGACCGCCGCACCTCTGGCGGTCGGTCCCGTGTACCGTTAAGGTGGCGGGCGGACAAAGTCCGCCCGCCATCGTAATAGAGCCCTAATTGTGAGGAATTTCAGAACATTTAATTCAGTGGGCCAAAAGGTGTAGGCCTAATTATAAGTGTAAGCAGTTAATGCTACCAAGGTCCTGGGAACTCCAAGGCTGTGGAAATAGCAGTGATTGTGGGTCGTACCTTGAGAATCCCCTGAGAAATATAAAATTACCAGGGGTATTGGTAAATCTGGCCCGATTCTTCTGGTAATTCCTCATTTTCTCCTTAACTTTCACCTGGAGACTATGGCTGCTTTCTCTGAATGGAAGTAAACGGATCTGAAGTGTTCCCCAAGATCTCATAATTCCAATAGGGCTGTTAACTGTTTTTACCAGTCCCGTCGAAATTAAAAAGGACCTCGTAATGAAATCCTTTGTGACTTGTTTCTGGCATGGGGTTGAAAACGAACCCCATCTTTATACCTTTGTGATCTCGGAAAGAAACAGTTTTCTCCACCTTGGCATACTATTGACTTCACTGTCTTTCTGTGATGCACCTGCCCTTTTAGCAATGTCTATCTGCTTGGACTTTGTAATGTACCACATTTCAAAGAAGTGAAGCCACTGTAGCTGGCATATGTCAGTGATAGATGTTATAATCATGCGGTCCTAGTGTTTTTGTTCTACTTAAATTGATCTTTTAATGTAGTATGCTGTTGATTCTTGTGTAAAAACATTTAATTATATTGTTTTGAAAACATACACTTTGATCTTTCTGTGAAGGGTAATTGTGTCCCACAGACCTTACCACAATCCCTGCAATGAACATATACTATAAACGAGCACAACCGCAGGCTGTCTACAACTCTGGGTTGTTTGTCCATGTGACTCACCATGATATGGAAACCATGTCTTCTTTCCTAAAGTTTGGTGATTTTTCATTGCTAGAAAATTGGCATCGGAGTAATGTTCATCACTTACCATAGGCCACCACTGTGTGTAGTGGTTTCAACATACTTGCAGCGGTGGCTGGCACAGGTAAGTGCGGTGGGTGGTGGGGCAGGGTGGGAGGGGGGAAAGTCGACTGATGATGGAATAGGTATAATTAAATAAATAAATAATACCTCTTCCGTCGTCTGTCGACCCCCCCCCCGCCGCGCCCACCACCCCACCGCGCTTACCTCTGCCGGCCTCCGCTGCATACTTGTATACTCGAGCCCTCATCAGGAGCCCCATGGGGATATGGCAGATATTGGTGCACATACAGGTTTTTCACTGCACCCTTTTCTCAGGGCAGAACCAGAGAGAATTCCTGCATAGAAAAGTGATATTGTGAGTTGCTGCACCTCATATCAGGGAAACATGCAGTATTACTATGCTATCCTTCATCTCAAAAAGTGGAACAATGTAGCGATACCACACTGGGTAAAAATTGCACTCTAGTATCTGTACTGATTGGGTCAAGTGGCTATCACACATCCGCGGATTCAGTGATCAAATATTTTTTTTGCTGTGAGAAGTTAAGTCTTGCTCATAAATTAATTGCTTGAAATAAAGCACCCTCATATCACCAAAAAAGCCTCCATGAACAGGCGGGACCCTATACTACGAGTATGTAAAATCCGGTAATATTTTATTGCAATTATTATGATACTTCAAGAAAATTTCACAAAAATATGCCTTCATATCTAAATGTGGGTTGACGATATCATGCATCACTTTTTTTAGGTGAGCGAGGGCCTTGTGTAAAAGAGTCTTGCAAGATACCAGTCTGAGACTGTTATGAGCAGAAAATGTCTCTCAGAAATGTCACATATTTTGCTGAAATAATTACATTTTTGCGCAGGCTACCCTATACTTTTCCACAGGACCAATTCTACAGCTAAACAACAATAGGTGACTGTCTTCTTTGTCATCAGCAGGTAAGTACCACTAAGAGCTTTAAAAAGGGTCCCATTGAAAAGAGGATTTGGGGAAGGAGTTGTAACTTTGTACTGGGTGGCAAGAAATCTTGGCAATGTCCCTATTACACTATTTCAAAAGCAAACTGCCTTTGGGTTTCTTTAAAGCATACACATCCACACTCCTTTCATGCCTGTTCAGTCTAATCACCAAAAGTTGAATAGAAACCAAAGATTAACCATATAATATGCTTTTATTTGACCAAATCCTTTTAAAAATTCAGAAAATATACAAAAGATTTAAAAACATATATGTCATCATGTATTAAAAACAACTCATTCAAAGAACATGGGAGAGTATCACAAGCAATAAAATATCCTAGACCAAATGGGTCAAAGTCGCACACCAAGTGTAAATGACAGATATTAATGTCCCTGGTTCCACACTCTAGAGATTCCTTTACTCCTGGTGGAACCTGTGTAGCTTGGGCGGCTTCTAAACAACGAGCGACGTGTTTCGGTGGTACAATCTGATCAACCACCTTCTTCAGGCTTACAAATCTAATATGGTGTCTCCCAACACAGTCATCTATAAAAACATAGCATAAGAAGAATTTTAGAGGTTTCAAACTTTTGTCCCCATTTTTTTAATGTATTTTTATATACAGCTTCTAATACATCATGTTAACATTTAATAATACACATAATAAGACATCATAAAATAAATATAAAAACATTTATATTTAAATCATCAGCTCTATTCATGGTGATTTCCATGCAAACCCAAGCAACCTAATCATTCTGCATCATTCTTCAAACATATTCTTCATTATTATTACACAATGGTCTTACCCACTATATTAAATGGAATGTCGGGGGAATATATGTTCTCCCCAATGAAGTGTTCTCTCACATTAGCCTCCAAGTTTCGATATTTTAGCGATACGGATTTTCTCAAACTTCCTAGAGGTGAGTGATGACACAAAGAGGGAAATACACTGATATAAAATATTCAACCTCTATCTGGTGGTAGTACATCTGGCACATATTAAAACAGAATTCTACCTTTAACAAGTGTTCTTCTGTTCACTTCAAACCGGGTTAAAAACGTCTATCTGTAGGAATAGGGACCAATCTTCCCTTTAATCCTATAGATGGAGGAATAATACAAAGAGAAATCAATAAACTGATCAATTCATCCAATGTTATGCGGTTTTCTAACTCGCTAAATCAATTAAAAGAGTAAGGGTTTTCTACCTTTTATTAAAAGCTCGTTTTCATATAGCCACTGGAGCTGTGGGTCAAAATCCGATAACTTCTTGTTTCAAATAAACTCCCAAATCACTGGTCCCTCATAGGTGGGTAGGAATGAAGAACTGATCAGAACCGCCAATATCTGCATAAGAAAACGCAACATATAAAGCACTAACCTCATTCTGGTGAGGGTATAAACACAGCAGGTTTCAAAAAGGTTGTCACTTCACCGTAATTGAGAAGCAACTAAGAAATCAGGACTGCACCCGACGGTCCCCAGAATCTCTAATGTCCCTATTACCACAGGAGTACACGATCTCAACAGCATCCCCAATAGCTTCAAAATATTTTTTACCGTCACCCACAAACAAGGTCGCACAAACTCATGGGTGTTTGATCCAGCTCAAAACAACCACCAACCGCAGAGTTAGGCAGAGGAACCTGGCAAACTGAAAGTACTCTACTTGGATTGTACTCCCAATGTGTATGTTGTTTATAACTTCACATTTGCAATCAGTCGAAAGTAGCTTTTAAATCGTCTCTTGTTCTCTATTAAAACCCAACATGTAGACTCATAAATAAATAAATAAATACATAAACAAAAATCTGTTGCATTGCCCTAAAAAACTCAGTTGGATGCCCACAGCAGTTTAACATTTTTCTCATTTCTGTTATTTTCTTTTACATTAAATTTCCTCCTCACTATCTAATGAATGATAAGGGAAACAGGGTGCAGAGACAGAATATTGAATCAAAAATATCGAGTTGCACAAATATCGAGTTGCAAATATTGTGGGTCAGAAATATTGACAGTTAGATTCTCTTGGTCAAGAATATCGACTTAAGGCAAGTAATATCGATTTTAAAAATATCGAAGTGTTTAATATGGTTTGCAAAAATATAGTTGTTAAAAATAACGTTTTTTATTAATGTTATGTATTTTAGTATATATTTTATATGTATGCGTTGTATGTTTTTTTGTATAAGAATTGTTTGTATTTTTAATATATGTGTTACATTTTTAGTAGTTATTAATTTTTTTTTAATGTGAATTTTGCATTTTCAGCTCCATAGCGGGTTGTGGGTTTATAGGGGAATAGGGTGGGAAGTAATTTAATTATATTAATTTTATTGATTATTTTTTATTTATTAATATTTGTTTAATTGAGATGTTATAGTGTTAAATGTGTAAAGTAATGTATTATTAATTAATTAATAATTGGTTGTTAATTAATTTAAATTAATTAATTGGTAATTGATTATGGTAATTTTGTAATTAATTTTAGGTGTGTGTTGTGGTGTTTATAGGTGTTAAGGGTGGGAAGCAATTTATTTTTAGTTGATGTATTAATAATTGGCTGTTAATGAATTTTAATTAATTAATTGGTAATTCATTATGGTAATTGTGTAATTAATTTTAGGTGTGTGTTGTGGTGTTTATAGGTGTTAAGGGTGGGAAGTGATTTATTTTTAATTGATGAACTAATAATTGGATGTTAATTAATTTTAATTAATTAATTGGTAATTAATTATGGTAATTGTGTAATTAATTTTAGGTGTTTCTTTGGTGTTTATAGGAGTAAAGGGTGGGAAGTAATTTGAATTTAATTAATTAATATATAGTTGTTAATTAATGTTAATTATTTGATATGTATTTTGGGTAATTGTTTAATTTTTTGTCTGTTGTTTTTACTTTTAAAGTGGTAAAGGGTGGGTTTTAAATACTTTTTAATTACATTATTATTAGTTGTTAATAGTATTAGTTTTTCATGTATAAATACGTTTAATAGTGTTTTATTATTTTAGAGTTTAATTTAGGTGTGTGTTGTGGATATCATAGTGTTAAAGTGTGTGTAGTCAATTAATGTTTATTATTTTTTCATTAATAATATTTTTTAAATTGATTAATATTATGTTAAGTTTGGGGAGAAATTAATTAAAAATGTTGAAGTGTTTTGTTATTGGTGTGGTGTTATAGGGTAGTAAATACAATAAATACATTTATGTATTAATTTATTTGTTTGTAAGTATTTTCTAGTTTAAAAAAAAATGTATTTATTATTTTATGTTATGTATTATTTGTAGTTTTTTTTATATGTAATTAATATTATAATATTTTTGTTTTTATATATTTAATATATTTGATTTTTCATTTCTAAATATTGTTTATTTATTTTTATGATTTTGTATAATTTTTAATGTTTTTTTATTTTCGGTTTAACTGTTTAAGTGGGAATAGTAATTTTTGTCTCTTCGCCATCCAACACTTTCCCTATTGTTGCACTCAGTGGAGTGGAAATAGTTATTTTTACCTCTCCGATATCCAACACTTTCCCTACTGTTTCACTCACTGGAGTGGGGGTAGTAATTTTTACCCCTCCGCAATCCAACACTTTCCCTACTGTTGCACTCACTGGAGTGGAAGTAGTAATTTTTGCCCCTCCGCTATCCAACACTTTGCTTACTGTTGCACTCACTGGAGTTGGAATAGTAATTTTTACCCCTCCGCTATCCAACACTTTCCCTACTGTTGCACTCACTGGAGTTGGAATAGTAATTTTCATACCTCTGCTATCCAACACTTTCTCTACTGTTGCACTCACTGGAGTGGGAATAGTAATTTTTACCCCTCCGCTATCCAACACTTTCTCTACTGTTGCACTCACTGGAGTGGGAATAGTAATTCTTACCTCTCCGCTATCCAACACTTTCCCTACTGTTGCATTCAGTGGAGTGGAAATAGTAATTTTTACCCCTCCGCTATCCAACACTTTCCCTACTGTTGCACTCATTGGAGTGGGAATAGTAATTTTACCCCTCCGCTATCCAACACTTTCCCTACTGTTGCACTCACTGGAGTTGGAATAGTAATTTTTACACCTCCGCTATCCAATACTTTCTCTACTGTTGCACTCACTGGAGTGGGAATAGTCATTTTTACTCCTCCGCTATCCAACACTTTCCCTACTGTTGCATTCACTGGAGTGGGAATAAAAAAATTTACCCCTCCGCTATCCAACAGTTATTCTACTGTTGCATTCAGTGGAGTGGGAATAGTAGTTTTTACCCCTCCGCTATCCAACACTTTCCCTACTGTTGCACTCTTTGGAGTGGGAATAGTAATTTGTTCCCCTCCGCTATCCAACACTTTCCCCCACTGTTGCTCTCACTGGAGCGGGAATAGTAATTTTTACCCCTCCGCTATCCAACACTTTCCCCACTGTTGCACTGATTGTATTGAGAAATTTAAGTTTAAATATTTTTTAATAGTTTCATGTTTTAATTTATTATAGAATGTTTTTTATATTTTAAATTATTGATATATATATATTTTTTATTTTTATATAATTTTTAAGTTTTAAAATAAATTAAAGATAATAGTTTATTAATTATTTTAAAGTAAATATATATATTTCTTTAATTAAATTTATTTGTTATATTTTGTTAAAATGTATATTAAATTTAATTTATTTTGTTAAAATGAATATCTATATTTAATAAATTTAATATATAATATTTTATTTGATATATAAATTTAAATCGATATTTCTTACATCTATATTTTTACATCGATATTTTTGTACTTACCTGTGTAGGTATGGGAGTCGATATTTTTGTAGTCAATATATTTTTTTCGATATTTTGAACATCAATATTTTTGTCATCGATATTCTATCAGTGAACCAGGAAACAGTATTTAGCTTAGGTTGCAGAAAATGTAGCATACCCAGAATGAGCCATGCAGGGCTCAAGCCGTAAAAATATAGAAGTGGAGAAAGTGGTAAGCATAAGAACCATGCAACACTGTCAAAGAAAGTGACATTTCAACTATTTGGACCGAATCACTAAAACATTTAAGAGTATGTAAAAGAGTACTTCCATAGTACTCTTTCACTCTTACATACCATTGGGAATTGGCCCAAAGATCCAAAATGAGAATACAATTGGGAATATTCATAGAATTAAAGGAATGGAAAGGGCCAAAGATGGCAGGCTGCCCCTTAATGAATCCATCACGATCCGGAGGCAGACTGCAATAATCACGGCCCCGGGTGTGGCATCGATGTCATGGGTGAGCTGTGCTGTCTCAGGCCACCCGTCGGGTGCACTCAATGGGGGGGAAGACATTCATCTGAGGCCATGGCCATAGCCCGGGAACGAGAGCTGCACGGCAGCTGCTGAGAAAGCTGAGGTGGTGAGGCAGATGAGATCCGAGATTGTATTGCTCCCCTGCTCTTATCGGCACTGTATCATATCATCACCGCAGAGAAAGAGAGACCCAAGGCCCAGGTGCCCAGAGGAGACAGAGCTAAGGCCTGTTGCCTGGAGAAGCCGCTGGGTGGCACGGCTGACTGCCGCTAGACTGGTGGTCGGCCGGCACAGCTGTAACGGGTGGGCCAACATACGAAACTGGGGACAGCCGGTGGGGCCCTTGGGAGGAGTGCCAAAGGGATTCCCCAGGCCGAAGAGTACATCCTGACGGATCGGCTGAGTCCGGCCCCCTCTACTCGGCCGATCCGTTAAGATGTACTCTTCAGAGGCCCGCACTGCCAACTATCCACTGGGGACCAGCCCATATTGGGAGTGAGATGTTGGATTGCAGGAGGCCCAGGTTGAAGTGGCGAACAGAAGACACCATTTTCACTTAGGTCTGCCACATGTCTAACCTAGGGGCTCTTTAGCATGGGCTGGGCCCTTGACACCTCTCAGAGGGGCACATAGTGAAAAGGTGCCAAACCCTTATCTCCTAGCGGTGATCTCCCCCCCTTTTCTTGACAGTGACATACGGACCGCTTTGGCTGAGGTGGACTGTTGTGCAGCTCCCGGAGTTTTAAAGGGCGATGAACGGGGCATTTTCAATTGCTCTTGAGCGACCCGTGTCAACGAAGCGTAGAATTCTGTAGACTGTCTGGACACTGAAATGGGAAATGATAAACAGGCACCGTCGATAGCTCAGGGCCATATTGACAGGTTCCCGAAGCCCGCACGAACTCCAGATGATGGCTTGTCTGACAGGCAGAAACCCTGTCGGAACCCCCCTTCAGACCAGGCAGCTGCTATACTCCAAGCCATCCAAGATTCTAGAGCCTTTCTGGAGGGAAAGATTGGAGCACTCAGCTTTGATCTCTCCCTTCTCCGCCAAGACCTGTGGAACACGGTGGACAGGGTCTCTGAAGCAGAGGGCCACATATCAGAAACAGAAGACACAATCCGCTAGTTACAGAGACCTGTCACGCAACTGCAAAAAAGGGTCAAGGTGCCTGAAAACCAGGCAGAGGACACTGAGAATCGCTTCTGGTGCAATAACATTAGAATGGTTGGTTTCCCAAAGGGGGTGGAGGGATCCAGCTCCATGAACTTCATCACGCAGTGGCTCTGATCTTGGGTCCCAAACTCTGACTTGTCATCATGCTTCTCGGTGGAACAGGCCCACAGGTCCCTGGACCTCGGAGGTGTCAGAGAAATAAGAGATGCCATCTGTCGGCAAAAAGTGGGCATCTGCCACCCAAACTGGGCTTTTGTCTTGTTACTGATGGCTTGCTTTCAAGGGTGAGTTATGGGGGAGTTGGACTGTAGGGATGAGTTTGGTGGTTTGATGCCCGGTTGGCAATTGTCTCTACAGTTCTCTGTGACAGATACTTCCAGTTTAGGAAGTATTGAGTGGGGGAGTAATTTTGTACACTGTCATTTGCACTATCCAGAGGTAGTTCTTGGAGCTCTCACAAAGCAGAGTGCCACCACTCTAGGGAGGACGACCCAGTGCCCATGGGACCCCCTGACTGCCCATGGTGACCCGCCACAGGAGCTGGCCAGGTCCGATTCATGACCCGGAATGTGAATGGAGTTCTTGCTAGAATTAAAAGAGGGGTGGTCTTGAAGGAAGTAAGACAATTTAACACTAACACACCTTTACTCAAAGAGACCCACCTGGCGGGGATCGCTGTCCCTTCCTCGCCAGATCAGGCTTCTCCCAGGTTTTCCATGCAGGCTTTACTGGGAGTCACATGGGGTAGCTGCCCTCATCTGTTCTAATATTCTGTTCCAAAAAACACAAGTTGGATAGGACACAAGGGGGAGGTACGTGGTAGTCTCTGGCCTGTTGTATGGCTTACCCATTTCCTTGCTCAGTGTATATGCTCCGCCCCTGTTCTAGGCATAATTTCTGCATATTTTGGGAGAGACACTGATGCAGCTCCATCCGGGACCATGGGTACTGGGAGGTGTTCTCAATGGGGTGGGCAACCTCCTCCTAGACAGATCCACCACTTCAAACACTCCTCGACCCGAGCGACTTGCTACTTTCCTAGATAACATAAACTTGATAGACGTGTGGTGTCTTCATCATGCGGGCATATGGAACAATACATACTACTCAGGGGCTCACAAAGTATTCTCTCTCCTTGACTACTTTATACTCCCCACCACTCAATCCTCACAGATAGCAGAAGTGAACACACTGGCCAGGGGCCTCTCTGATCACTCTCCGGTTGAGCTCATTATCTAGCTTGGCCCATGAAAGACTGGTTCAGGGTGGCACCTCGATGCGTGGTTGCGTAAAGATCTGCGCACAAGGGATCATTTTCGAGCGGAAATACAACACTATACAACATGTAATAAGGGATCCGTTTTCTACCCGGGTACACTATAGGAAGCCTTTGAGTCTACGCTGAGGGAAGTCATTATCAATTACCAAACTTGGATAAAACGACAAGCCCGTAGGAAAGTTACAGCCCGGGAAGCCCAGTTATTGAGCGGTACAGGCTCTACACGGATACACCTGACGCAGTCCTCCTTAGAAACATAAACCCAATCGCTTATACGCCAGACACTCCTTGACGAATCGGGATTGGCATGGCTTGTAATGTCGAGCCGCATCTACCAAATGGGGGATAAGACTGGCAAAGCTCTCTACCGCCTCTGCTCTGCGGCCACCGAGCATACGCAAGTGAGCAGCCTGGTAGGTAATACGGGCACTCATATTACTGATGAACCCATGATAGCGGCAGCCTTTGGGGATTATTATGTCAAGCTCTACTGCCCAAGACCTGGACCCCTTCCTCCAGACTTTGCATCCTTTGTCACAGGCTTACCGACCCACCAACTCTCCCCTGAGGAGAGGAACTCTAGAAGAGGCGATCACCCTTGAGAAACTGGGAGATGCCCTGGCCCAACTTCACCTGGGTGAAACTCCAGTCCCGAAAAGGGTTCCTGGTAGATTTTTTGAATGCCTACTGGATGCAACTGGGTCCAGCAATGGTAGAGATGTTCCTTGAGGCGCTCAACCATGTTCATCTTCTGCACGACCTAAGCATGGCTGACATTGCAATCTGACCCCGAACAACTGTTCTTCCTACCACCCTATATCACTCCTCAGTGTGGAATCAAAGATCTGAGTGAAAGTCTATGCCAATCGACTGCTGACAGTGGTGGGATCCATGGTTCAGCTGGACCAATCCAGATTTATGCCTGGCCGGGCTACGAGACACAACATTCATAGAGTGCAAAACGCCCTGGCCTTGGTGCAGAGAATACATGGAGGGAAAGGCAATGCTTCTAGTTGATTTCCGGAAGGCTTTCAATTCCATGGAGTGCCATTCCCTTTTTGCTCTCCTCACTAAAATGAATTTTGGACCCCGATATATTAGCCTAGTTAAATTACGCTATAACAAATGATGGCTCATGTCAGAGTGGGGGGCTCGATGTCCACAGCCTTCCCCATACACTAGGGTATGCAGCAGGGTTGCCCACCTCTCCCTGCTGTTCTTAGCGCTGCTAAATGAACCTCTGGCAGAGTGGATTTGAGTGGACCCACAGATGTGAGGCCTCTAGTGGGGACTAGGCATCTCAGAAGAAATTTCTCTTTACACGAATGATGTGCTCATTTATCTGTCTGACCCACCCCAGATGGATCCGCGTGCTCTCCGGATTCTGCAGAGTTTTGGAGAATACTCATGCCTGCAAATCAACAGGGTTAAATCCTCTTTGTACCTGATGGAAGGTTGATCCTAGCCATTGCCTTGGGGCACAGACCTACGAATACAGGCGGATGGCTTCCGTTATTTGGGAGTATACCTCACGGAGGATAGTGAGAAGGCTTGGAAGGAGAACCTTCAACCTCTCCATTCAAAATTATATAAAGACCTTGTTAGACCCGGCTTCCTGGGCACCAGGGCACTCAGGGGTTTCTGCGCTCCAATCGCATCAAATGGAGTGTTCCCTGCTGGTGTCCTGGGGCCTCAGTACTAGTGGACGCAAAACTGGATAACCAAGTACTCCTCTCCAGCACTTGACTCTCTCAGTGTAGCGAGACAGACCAGTTCAAGGCTTACTCAAAGAGGTGAGGTGGGGATAGACATTCAGAATACAATGCGCACCGTACTACCAGTTGATAAAATCAATGTCCAGTCAGTGCTTTACTTTTTATTAAAAAAAAGTACTTTAATACACTCAAGAGAATTATACTACACATAAAACTAGGATAAACAGTGAAAAAAAGATGCCTCCACAACCCTCTGGGCCAGAGTTCTGGCCCCAAACAGTATTATTGCGCCTAGACGCCAAGCACTATAATAACACAGTTAACATGAAAACACACAATTAGCATTGCATATTACAGACCATGTTGCACAGGGTTGCTCTCATTCGCTAGAGCCTTGATACCAATCTTTCAATTGAAAGGATATAGTTTCAGCATATGATGTGAAGTCAAAGGTTCTTGATAAGCCCCATAACCCCCACCCAAAGCAACAGAAGTGCCCTCCCGTCTTTAGTGAGGTGTTGAAATGTAAATGTGTGCATTCATTTTGCTAGTGTATTACACTATGTAAAGTTAGCATTTGCGGCACCATTTTAAGTTCAGCCGCCATTTTGAGCCATGATCGAAACTAACTTCTGTCTCACTCTGTCCACCTCAGCAGAAAGCAGTTGCAATATTTTTTTTGTATTCCTCCAAGGTTGAGCTTCGCTGTGCTAATGAATAGACTGTTTTATTAATACATACCTTTCTCACTAGATAGGCCTGCTCCCACCTTTAGAGTGGCGGGCACAGGCAGAGTAACCTTGACGATGAGATAGCATGTACCCGGTCCCGGGATGGTAGCTCATCCTTTTGTAGCTCTTTTGTTCACCAGCTACTAACTGGAAAATTCCAGTCTGGGCATGTCTCTAGTGAATCTGAAAGGTATACTATATGTTACCCTGTTGGTAGAAGTCAGTCCCTCTGCAGCAATCTAAGGAGGCTGGTCAGACCGCACTCCACTCAAGTGTATTACTAATAAATACCTTTGGTTTGTATTCTCTACTGTCTGACTGACTCTTCATTTGTAAGGAAGGCTGAGAGGTGGTCACAAGAGACCCGGGTGGCCCTAATCGGGTCACTTCCTTCAGTTGGCGCCCGAACAGGGACTCCATCGGGTGGCCCATCCTTGGGTGAGGAGGTCGGGGCCACGTCGGGTCGGACGGGCGGACCGGGGATCCCTACACGAGAGAGTCTTGTACTCGCAGCTGCCCCGTCTGTCTGACTGGGTGGTGCCTCGTCCAGTGGTCATCCCGACTGGGGTCCTGAACGGCGAAACCCTTGGATCTGACTGTTTGGTCCGAAGAGTTGGCAGTGGAGAATCACTTTGTTTGACCTGTGTGCACCAGGTGAGTTTGCTTTGGTTCTTTGTGGATATGGCGCCATTTTGATTTGTATTTGACACGATCTGAGGACCGTCTTTGGACAAGCGCTTGAATTTTTGGAGTTCTTTGTGAACATGGTACCACTTCGGTTTGTATTTGATGAGGTCTGAGGACCGATTTTAGGTAAAGATATTTGCAAATATCTGCTCGGCATAAATAGTGAACTTGTTTTCTTTGAAAAATGCTGTGCCTTAGTAAGGTGTTTTGTTTGGGCTGTCGTTGTTGTTCTACTGATGCTCGATTGGAGGAAAGACAGCCGGCGCCTCCAGAAGGCACTCCAAATTTTGACATGTACGCCAAACATGGCATTGGCCCTATTATGTTTAGTACGCTATGGCACAAATATACGAGGGACAAGGTCGAGTTGCAGTGGCCGTTGACGGGCACTTTTGATGAACAGAAAATGTATTTCCTGCAGGAAAAATTGTTTGCGAAAAGGAGTAGGCAGTCGAGGTTTGATTCCCTCAGAACATGGCAGAAAGAGGCTAAACAGAGACGAATGAAAGCAGAGAAAGAGTCCCGGAAAGGGAGAATGCAGACATTGACTCAGAAAGCTGTAGCGCATTATAGAGAGAAAATAGAAAAAGGAATAGAGAGGGTGCTGATAGGAAATTTCGATTACAATGTGAAAAGACTTATGTTGCTCGAGAGGAAAATGACGCATTTGTGGAGGAATTGTTCGATACTAGACCACCTCCTCCATATGTCCCGCAGAGAATATACCCTACCATGCCCCAGTCCCAGCCATCGGTTCCTTCTGTCTCCCCTGCTTCTGTTTCTTCTACTATTGATCACACTGTTTTGGCCACTGCGCCTCCTTCCCTTTCTTTGACTTTGCCTTCTACGGCTACGATGACTGTCAGTGTCCCTGCAACGCCTATTTTTTCGGCATCTCTCTCTCCAGCCCTTACACCTACGATGCAGCCGGCAGTGACATTGGTGCCTGGTACTTCTGCTGTTACTTCTCCCCTGTTACTCCATCCCCCTGCATTACTGGACAGTGGAATGCCCGTGCGTGGACTAGGGGACGGAGACTGGGCAACAGCTAGGGAGTGACTAGGACGGATACTGATACGATCTGATGTGGGAGATGAAGAGAAAAGGGTGGTAGCCAATCAGGCCGCTCAGTGGGCTCGTCACCCCATTTACAGTGTGGAGGATGTGTGGAGTGTAATGAAAGATTATGAGCCGTTTGTGCAGCAGCATGCTCTTAAGCAGATGTCGGCTACCTTGATTGGACTGTGGGAACAGTGTTTCAATGAAGTAGCACCCCAGATTATTTATGATATTAGGGACCAAGTATATGCTGCAGATATGGCAACTGGTGAGGTTTTTGGTAATTTTCGCGAAGCTGGTCGCTTATCGGAGTAGGTTGCTTGAAAAGAGTCCAAAGACAGTATCCCAGTTTCTGATGAGGGAAGTCCACCCCATATATCATCCTGAACTACCGGAGCTGCGGGATCAGCAGAAAACTGTTATTAGACCGAGGGTAGAAGCCCGTTTCCAAGAACAATGGGTGTACACTCCATGGAAAAGGAGTGAGGTTTTGTCCCTTAAGACTCAGTTACCCAACCCTAGAAAAAATCCTACTGCATATTATAAAGAATTGACTGAGGCTGCTTCCTCGACAGTAATGACACTTGCGGATATTGAGAAGTTTCTTTGGTTTATTGGTGCCCGTTGATATTTGGAGACAGGTGCACACACAGGATCATGTTGTGGAATTGGGTGGTACTTGGGATCAGATTAAAGCATGGGATCAGGAGAGGAAGCCTGGTGAGAAGCCTAAGGCTGAGATACTAGCTTTGCCTGGTCGAATTATTACATATATGTACTCTCTTATCCCACCGAGAAGGGTAGATTGGGACAAGTTAACGGCATATCATCAGAAGAAAGATGAAAGTGTGCCCGATTTTTTCACTCGGTTTGAAGGCGTGTTTTGGGATTTTAGCGGACAGGATTTGTCAGTGGAGGGGGGGTGTCTGACTGTTTGTTAATAGATTTGTTACAAACCTGCTTCCTGAGATCGCGACTCGGCTGCAGGCTTCGGAGAGCACTTGGACTACCTCCTCCCCCTCTGTGATATTGAGTATGGCACAGTATTATGAGCACAGGGAAAATGAGGAGAAGGTGGAGAAAAAGCATAAGGAATTGAAGACGAAGTTGTTGTTGCAACAGGCTTCTCGAGGGAATGGTAGGGAACGTGGTAGTCCAGACCGATAGCTTTCGCGTACTAGCAGGAATACTACGTCTGTAGGACCGAATCAGTGTGCATACTGTAAAGAGGAAGGACACTGGCGCAGTGAGTGTGCCGTGCTTTTGCAGAAGGTGGCAGTCCTGAGGGGACGAGGGTCTCGTTGACGGGGTCACGGAGATGGTGGCCAGGACAGAGTTCAGGCAGTTGGGACATCAAATGGTCGCACTGACCAGAACTACTTTGATGAACCTAGGGACAAACAGTACTACCACAATGACTATGACTTAGACGAGGTGACAGGACTGTCTCACAGCTAGGACAGCCAGGGACAGAGTGAGGGACCAGTTCAGATACCTGTAGATCAGCACGGTCCTTACGTTACTGCAAATTTGCATGGCCCAGCTAAGGAGTTCTTGGTGGATACAGGTGCAATGAATAGCTCTATCTCTCGTTCACTTGTCCCCGGGACAGCTCTGTCGGGCCGTAATAATGTTTCGGTAGGATTTTCTGGTGTACTGGTTGTGAGCCCCATTTCCAAACCTCTTACACTGACTATAGGCCCTTTTACTGTGGATTCGCCGTTTTTGTTGACATCCAATTGCGGAGAAAGTTTGATGGGCTTAGACTTACTGAAGAAGTTGCATGCGACCATTTATTGTTCCCCGGAAGGTGTTTATATGACAATGGGTCCGAAGGTGGTCAGCACTAAGCAGTGCCTGTCCAAAGATGCACCCCTCCCTGCTGAATTTAAGGACGTGCCGCCTACGTTGTGGGCAATGGGTGACACGGACGTAGGACTGTTGCCGATACCTCCGGTTTCCATTAAAATAAAAGATAATGCTATCTTGCCTCGCATTCCTCAGTATAAAATACAGCAGGCAGGGGAACGAGCCTTATTGCACATTATACAGGACTTGATTGCGTCAGGAGTTGTTGAGGAGACGACTGCTAATGTGTGTAAGAGCCCTATTCTTCCTATCCTTAAAAGGGCACCTTCGGGTACCTCTGATGACCATCCAGACGTTTATCGTTTTGTGATTGACTTGCGCGAAGTTAATAAAATAGTGGTTCCTCAGTTCCCGGTGGTCCCTGACATTACTACTCTTCTAACAATGATTCCTCCATCTGCTAAATTCTTTTCTGTAATTGATCTGAAAAATGCATTCTTCAGTATTCCGATCCATCCAGACAGCAGGCACTTGTTCAGCTTTACACTTGCTGGCAGAAGTTTTAGATTCTGTCGAGCCCCTCAGGGCTATACTGCGAGCCCTAGTATATATAGCCAAGCTTTAAAAGCCCAATTGGATTCCCTTACGCTTCCCTCAGGTAATGTATTGCTCCAATATGTAGATGACCTTCTCATCGCTTCTGATACTGAAAAGGGTTGCAAAGACAATACGGTTAAATTGTTGTTGCATTTGGCACACCACGGACATAAAGTGTCCCTTTCCAAATTTCAATATTGTCGACAGGAGGTCACCTATTTGGGTCACCTACTGTCGAAGGAGGGTAGGAGATTGACTCCTGAGCACATCAGTACCATTGTTAAAATGCCTATCCTTCAAACACAAAAGGATGTGCGCGCTTTTATTGGTATTACTTCCTATTCTCGGCACTGGATCCCTAACTATTCGTTATTAACAAAACCCCTGCTCGCACTAACCACTAAAGATGTGCATGAACCCTTGCCTTGGACGCCTGAATGACAGCAGTCTTTTGAGCAATTAAAAGTTGCGCTTTGCTCTGCGCCTGTGCTTGGTATGCCCGACTATGCAAAGCAGTTCGTGCTGTACGTACACAAGACGGCTGGCTGTGCGCTCTCTGTCTAAACACAGGCCTTTGGAGGTAAGCAACGGGTGTGTGCTTATTTTTATGCTCTTCTTGACCCTGTCGCAAGAGCCCTCCCGAGCTGTCTAAGAGCGGTCATGGCAGTGGCCGTCTCTATAAGGCAATCGGCTGGGCTCGTACTTGATACTGACCTCACAGTCATGGTCCCCCATGCTGTGGATACCCTTTTGAATAAGACCAAGATGCAGCACCTTACCAGTGCACGTTTGACCGGTTATGAGCTAACCCTCTTTGCACCACATGTCACAATTAAAATATGTGCCACTCTGAACCCAGCCACGTTACTACCCCTCCCTTCTGAGAGTGAAGAAATTGACATACATGATTGTCTCTTTCGGACTGAGGAAGAGACGAAGAGACGGGTAGACTTGACTGATCTTCCCTTACCTGACACCCAAGGGGAACTATATGTCGATGGCTGTTGTTTTAAGTTACCAGATGGCACTACAACTGCTGCACACGGTAGTTGAGACGTCACGAGTACCCTATCAGTCGGGACTGGCTGTCAGTATCTATACTGACAGTCAGTACGCATTTGGAGTCGCCCATAATTTTGGACGACTCTGGGCAGAAAGAGGATTTCTCATTTCCCATGGGATGAAAATTCAACACAGCCCCCTCATACATAGGCTTTTATCGGCTTTGACACTCCCCAAGAAATTAGCGATAGTAAATTGCAGCACCCACAAGACAATTACTGACAATGTGGGAAAGGGGAACTCATTTGCAGACCAGATAGCTAAGGAGACAGCCCGAACAAAGATGAAAAGAATGTTTGTAGCAGGTCCCGCTAAGTGGGTGCCTGAGGTTACCATGTTAGAGGATACGCTGGAAAATGTCAAGGAGATACAGAGTGAGGCAACTATTGAGGAATTAGCAATATGGCAGGAAAGCACAGCACGTTTGGATGAGGAAGGGTGTTGAACTGAGAAGTCAGAGAAACAGAGATGGATGCTAGCAGATGCATATGTTCTCCCCGTAGTCACCATGGCGCGCGGGCCAGCTCATATCAGTGCAAAAGGTATCTGTAAGTTGTTAGACCCTGTATGGCAAAATGATAATATCCCAAAGACTGCCGCCCACTTGGTCAAATGCTGTATGGTGTGTATGATGCACAATCCCGGAAAGGGTACCCCAACACCACCTGGTAATTTTGCACCTCCCACTTTCCCTTTTGAGGTCCTCCAGATAGATTATATAGAGATGGATCGAGTTAACAACTTGAAATATGTGTTAGTGGTTGTTTGTGCATTCAGTAAACGGGTTGAGGCTTACCCCACAAAAGAAAATACAGCCATAGCGACTGCAAAGGTACTCCTGAAGGAGTTCTTTCCTCGCTTCGGCTTGCCCCATTTGATTTGGAGTGACGATGGAAGCCACTTCCACAGTAAAGTGATTCAGCTGGTGTGTGAGGGACTCCATATCAAACAAAAATTTCATGCTGCAAATCACCCCCAGTCCGCAGGTTTGGTTGAGAAGTACAATGGTACTCTCAAACTGAAACTGGCAAAGATTCAGGAGAGCACAGGGTTGCAGTGGCCAGATGCTTTACCCTTAGCCCTTTTGTCCACATGAACGACAGCACATTCTAGAACAGGACTGTCACCCTACGAGGTCATCTTTGGGCGCCCGGCAAATGTCTGGGGCGTCCTGCGTCCTCGTCGGTTTTCAGAAATTGAATATCCTCTGTTGGTGGACTATCTGTATGAGTTAAATAAAAGTCTGCTTTCTCTTCACCAGTAGATCCAGGATTCACTCCTGCCAGTACCTGAGGGGCCAGGACATGACATTCGGCCTGGAGACTTTGTACTTGTCCGTAGCTTTCAGAGAAAAAGGAGCCTAGAGCTGAGGTGGAAGGGGCCAGTCCAGGTGCTCCTTGCCACCCGCACAGCAGTCAAGGTCACCAACCGAAAGAATTGGATTCATTGCCAGCATTGCCGCAAAGTGCCTCTACCTTTACACTACGATCAGTGGATCCGTGAGGGCATCGGGGACTCCGAGTGTGAGAAAGTCCCGCGATTTGTTCCCTTTACGGACGCCCAACTCAAGTGGACCCAAACAGAGGCTGAGAACGATGAGATCCTAAATGCGGCAGTGCCCCTGGAGATTAAGGCGATTCCAGAGTCTTCTTTCACTGGCCCCTCTGTGTCTGACCCCCTTTTCCCTGACCCCTCTGTGCCTGGAGTAGCTAGGTACAATTTGCGCCCCCGAAGGAGGAACAGTGCACCAAAGGAAAAGTCAGATTAGCAGGGATGGACTTGACAAGTCAGGCAACAGTAGCTTAGGGAGAGGTGAGATTGGTGCATTGGTCGGACATTGTACAGGGTAAGCCGAGTGTGCTCCCCAGGAGGGAAGTACATCACCCTGCACCGTGGGATACGGATCCAAGCTAGGACTGAGCAGCTCCACCGCCGGTGCTCAAGAGCACCAACGTTGATGAACAATAGGAGTCTACCAGTGAGGCACAGACGGACACTGGGAACATTGACCCCCTTTTGTCATTAGTTCCATTGCATTCCTTTTTCCTTTGCTTACAATGTATCCGTTTGGTCGGCCCATTACTGAGGAAGAGCAGCCCTTTGCACCTCGCCATCCATAGCGGGGTTGGTCCACGAAGAGTAAAATAGTTTTTGCTTAATAGTTGTTATTGCACTAATAAAAGTATTAGGGATATCCTACTTACTGGATGAGAAGTATCCTGTACACTCTTTGATTGGGACAACTCCTATTCCCCTGAACACATGTTTGTTACATTAGCTCCTCACAAAGGAGAACATCGAAAAACTTATGCAGACAATGTATTTCTACAAATGTTGCATCAGGCCCATGATAAATCCAATGCTACTAATTGCTGGATCTGTGGATTGCTCCCCTCTGTTACACATAAGAGTGATATTTTATTATCAATGCCATTATCCTATCTCGGAAGTTGCGAGGGGTGGTTTGAGCTGTTTACTAAGGTGCATTATCACTTTCGATTCTCTGCTATAAACATGACATCTGCTGACTCTCGCACTGTGATAGAATATATACGTTTCCATCAAGGGTTTACTCCCGCGGGGTTGGGCAAACAAGGGACCTGTGGTACATTGTCTCCAGCAGCTTGAATGAATGTATATGTGAAGGTAAAGAACGAAACATGGCTTTGAAATGAAATGTTAGATTTCCACGGGTTCAATGCCACTGAATGTTTCCGATCTTTCCAAACCCGCAATAGTATTAAGGACAAAGCGATGCCAGTGTCAGTAGTCAACACAACAGCTGGTTTCTGTGTTCAGGGAATAGGGAAGGTGAAAGTGGAAGAGAGTAATTGCAATTACACATATACACTGAGCACGATTAGTAGCCCACCTTTGCTCCCACCATATAATGTTTATTTTGTTTGTGGATCCCAAGCTTATATTTGGCTTCCTAGGGGGTGGCCAGGTATATGTTACCTCTCTTTTCTTCTTCCCCCAGTGTATATAGCACCATCCAATTACCATAAGGACCATCAATTGCAGCGTAGGAGTGCATACCTGCCCCGAGTTAAAAGGGTTATTAACATGGAAGATATAGATCAGACAGATACCATTTTGCAACAGTTCACAGATGCCATGAAAGGTATCGTACCCTTTTGGGGCCCCATGTCCTACAGCCTTAATATTTGTTGACTCACAAGAGTTGTAGAAGGGGTTATTAATACAACAGCGGGGATTCTGACGACTATCACAGCTGAGCTCCATGCTACGAGGCTTGTTGCTTTACAAAACCGGATGGTGTTAGACGTCATCCTCGCTGATCGGGTGGGGCCTGTCGCGTCATTGGCAGTAGCTGTTGTGTATACATCCCAGACCACACCCCTAATGTATATGCTGCCATTCAGAAGTTGCACAGACTCTCCTCTGACATTTACCAGGGAAATGGGACTTGGACCCTATCTGGGTGGTTTTGGGGTCTGTTCGCATCCTGGGGTTGGAAGATCCTTGCTTTCCTGGCCATAGCCGCTGGCATTTTCCTGACATGTTGCATCTGTAAACAATATCTCCCGGCCTGTTGCTCTTATTGTATCACACTCCTCACCCCAAAGCCGAAGGTGCCAATCCATGATACCACTGTAGTGTAGCTCCTATTTCCCTAATAGGCTCTGCGTATTGGAATAATTTACCCTATAGGTTTGACATAGGACTGAAGTCGGTATGTCCCTATCGAGTATATTAAACTTAATTACTTGTGCCAGCTAGCTCAGAGGCCACTAGAAACTCCTTGATAAACAAGAAGGGAGTAGTTTCTGGCAGCCGCAAAACATGACAACTTTGTTTCCCTTTTAGAATCAGAACGTGTCCCAGAGTCGTGGAAACAATAGATAACTATTTCACTCAGCTCAATCGTGCATACTTAGTTTTCCTCAAAGTTACACAGAAAGAATAGACGGGCGTTTCAATAAAAGATTTATTGAACAGTCTTGTTTCTCGTGTAAGTAAAATGTACTGTTACGATCACAAGACAGAATGCAAGATAAATAATGTACAGCGTAAGCAGTAGAAATAAATAATACTGCGCTAGCATGATCTTTAGTAAATATTCATTTACATAAATAACATATACTAAAAATGCGAGTACTCATACGATGTGTTTCTAAGCTAGTTCTACCCCAATGTACCTAACCTAACCTAGGTGTAGGGAGAGGTATGAAGTAGGTGAAGTATTCCTTACTATGGTATACTAAGAGTATGTTACGCCCAGTATGCCTAGTATGCCTAGTATGCCTAGTATGCCAAGAGTCCCTCTAGGTTTCTAGTCAGGTCAATACCTTGAGAATGAGAGAGGTGGGAATCTCTTGCCAGACTCAAACTCCAACACCCCGCGAGAGAAGTCAGATCACTGGAAGCTGGACTCTCTGCGTGCAGGGATGACAGCGTCTTCTCAGTGCGTCAGGCCGGGAAATGGGCTCCTCTGAAGTCGAGGTCTCCTCTGATTTACAAGGGCTAGGGAAGGTATATTTATACCTGAGATGTCCCTCAGAATGTTAGCATTGACGTGAATCGGACAGCGGAAGACGTCATGAATGAACCCCTAAGGTATAACGGTTCATGCATAATAGATGAGTCCTTGAAGAAATCAATAGTCCTGTGCTAGGAAACTCCCGAAGCCTAAGGGTCTGTTCTTCAAGAACTCGTTGTGACGTTAGGGTGGACGGATGTCGGAGACCATGCCTGTATTTGGAGTGCACGGTTTAATGCCTAAATAAGGACTGGGATTTTATGCCTATATATGGGCAGGGCGAATTGTGCCTATATAAGGACATGATACAGGAAAACCCATGTACGGACACCCTAAGAGGAATACAACACCCACTCCACTTTCGTGTGTACGATAATACTAAAATGCTAAACATTTAATATGCTAAACATAAAATGGATTAACGCATATTGCTAAAAACATTTCTTAAAAGCATTAAAAAGCATTTAAAAAACCTATTAAACTGCAAAAGGTACTGTACATTTTAAGCATTGCTTTTCTCAATTCAGGCATATATTTAGAAATAAAATTCAATTTGAATGAAATAAGCAGTAATATTTACATGTGACAGAAAAATGATCGATAAGTTGTTCTAAAATCAAAGTCATTTTTTGTCATGAAAATTAATGAACTTTTTAGACAATTAAGATGACAAAGTGTCCGAGGAAGTACCGCGAAGTCTGTACTATAAGGCTAGTTCTACTTCAAGCAGATTGAATTGCCATTCAATTTGAAAAAACGGAAAAAAGTTCAATTTGGGAAAAGTTCCAAGTTTTTGAAATATGAAGGCCAAATTTTACTGTGTCTCTGGTACACTGTGGGTTGAATCAGAGTCAGTGTACGGGTCTGGTGTAAACATGAGAACATCTATTTCTGTAGACAAAATATCGTCCACTGAAGTTGGTGTCAGTTGAAACACCTCGTGTAGTAGGTTAATTGCACAAAGATGTGAAGCATCGCTTTCAGCATAGGATGCCGCAGCAATGTTCGCGTCCGTTGTTACCTGTGTGCCTGTAGATCCATCTCGTACCTCAGCAGCAGCTGGAAGCGTCTGTGAGATCTCTATGAATGCCGTCATCAGGATTGGTAGCCTCTGAGGACAACACAGAGCATGGGCCGTTATCGGGTCCAGCAGAGTATTGATATCCGTTGGCGTTGCTGATGGAAATGTTAGACAGGTGTCTAACACGCATTCTTCACCGCATAGCAGGCATCGTAGAACAGGTAAGATGCAATCTTGCCAGATTGGTCTGAATGACAGGAACCACGTGGTATTAAGGTCCCGTAGACGAGTCATGCCCAAAATCTGTACTATTCGCTCACGGCACTTTCGTTCAAGGAGAGCTTTTTCCATTTCGCTCGGAGTGATGTCTGCGAATAGGCTGGCCAAAGTGTAATAGCAGGAAGAGAAATAGAATTCCGGCAACAAGTGCGAGAAGTAATGGTATGCCACCAAACACCGAATGTGCAAAGTTCGGGATGATTCCGAGTATTGCCTGGAAAGGTGCTAACAGACCGGAACAGATGCTCTTAAATACATGTACAATTCCGCTTGTATCAGACATGTTAAAGATACGTCCTATCATTTCCACGAAATGTATAGGGCAGTTTGTACGTATTAAAGTCTGTATCTCAGCCGAAGTCCTTGCTACTTGCAGATCATAGGTTTCTTTGGCCGAGGTCAAAGGCACGGTTTGTTGCAAAAGCATGGCTTTCATTCTGCTTAAAGTATCAAATCTTATAAAAGAGACGTTCAGCGAAGGCCACAAAGGCGACTCCCTGACTGTGTCTATTGGGGCAAACAATACTTGCATACAGCAAGTGACCCTGGAGTTGACCGTTACTAGATATGGGATGCCTGGCAACATGCCGCAGCAACTCTGATCATTCAACATGAGGTAACTCCCATTAGAAAGTTGTTCAAACGTTGGATTAATCACAGCAGCTGGTGTACCCTGCTGATGGCAAGACAAATTTGCCACAGAACCATAACAAGCCCCGTGCAAAAAAATGTCCTGACATATAAGTGAACCGCTCAGTGCACTTTTACAGTGTGTACCGCTCAAAAACACTTCACGATCCCCACTCCAACATCTAAATGTATACAGTAAATTCCAAGATGTCTTAATGTATTCCTTACCCAACCTTTCATATTTGCCTGCTTGCATTTGTTTGAGGCAATACTGAAACTGAAAAGTAGTCACAGGTAGTGTCATTTTGCCATGAATGAGCCATTCTGTAGCTGGTTTTTCTGCCACTGTGAATGGTAACTTTTCCAGTTTTTCAATGCTCAGCACTGTATACTTTGCTCCTCTTTGTGCCAGTTCGATCTGTTTATCAGTTAGATTGTATTCTGCAAACAGAGCTGACGTTTTGATGAAACGCCAAGGCACATAGCCCGCACGCAAAGATTGCAGCGTCCAGCTTAATAACACAATAGAACATAATTGAGATTGGCCTTGCTTTAACATCGCCAAATCTTGTTCTAGTATGTCGATAGCAGAGGATACAATGTTGTCCAATGAATATATTCTGGAGGACAAAGTTGTTAACCCATTGTCGACCACAGAGAGTGTTTTCTCTAAATTAATACGATCAAGTTCACGTATTCGTTCTGCGGCCTCCATCTGTGACACTTTCCGTGCTTCATTATAAGCAGCATAAATGCCAACATATATGAAACGTTTTTGGCGCGGTTTTCTTGGTCCAAGCAAGAATTCCCTAAGGTCTGCGTCTTCTTTAAGTAAGGATAAGTGTTGTTTCACATCCTGTAGTTTAGATTTCTGAAGCCAATCGAGGCATAATTTTCCTACACTGTATGTTGTTACTACCCCCGGATGCTGTCTTTGGACGTATCTTGGGTCTGGCCTATGAATAGTAAATCCCTGAGTTTTATTCAGGAATCTTTCCTGACAGTTGTTCGTGTCTATGGGCCAGATCAACCATTTTCTCCAATCAGGATTAGATCTGTTGAATTGTAGTATTTGGTCAACTGTAACCGCTGCCTGTGTATTGTTATTACTGGCAGGTGTTGGTACAGAAGGTGTTTTCATCTCTTTTATCTTGGCTAGTCCAAGACAAGATGTTTGTTGGACAGTTTCATTCAAAAACATTATTTGTTCAGGGATGATACAGGCTCTAAATAAAGCTTCTATCCCCTGCACTTGCCAATCTTTAGTACCCCAGACAGTTTTTGTGTCTATTGTGTCTTTCCATAAGTCGAAACCCTGTCTAGACAGTTGGGCAATAAATGCTGCAGAGTAAATCTGTTTTGTATTAGTTAACATAATTTTCAGTCCTGTTTTGTTTACATTTTTATAGTAAAACGTTTCTGAATCAGATGTATTGTAACCTGAAAAATATGGAAACTTGTTAGCAAATGTTTTTGAACTACCTTGTGGTGGTGTAGGACAATGCTCCCATTGGTTAAACATAAACACATTTCTAGGGTATGAAGATTTATGCAAATAATGATGACCATAGTGGTTATAGCAATACAGCTGTTCATAGTCTGATGAACCATCTAAATATTCATTTTTAGAAAATGCAGCAGATTTTTCTAGGTCAAACATTATGTCGTTAACAGTCTCAAAGTCCCAATCATCAGAATAGGTACTGGACGAAATGAGATCACTTAGTGAAATTTTAAACAAATGTGGAATGTTCAATTGTTCCGTCGGGCCAAAAATATCAAAATCTGTTTTGTCCCACACTATACCATCCTGTATAGGAACGGCTGTGATGTTCACTGTTGACAAGTCTCTTGCTTCACGATGGGAAGATTTATGAGGTTTCAGAAGTACGTTCACATCTTTTCCTTCAGCGTTCACATGGATGTATCTGCCACTTATAAGCACGCTCATAGTTGTAACCAAAGCTAGCCAAAGCAGGAAAACAAATATTCCAGAAAAAATCCAGAGTTCAATCCATGGGTAAACCAGATAAGTCTTTTTCAGAAAGTGAAGAAAGTCTTGTACTTGCTGCTTGAATGTTAATGATGCTGGCGTCGTTTCAGGTTCACTCGGATCTTCTGAGAACGTATCAAAGTTAATGAAATAGCCAGAAGCAGTTCTGTCAATTGTTGGAATTGCATCAGGATTTGTCGAAATCGCTGGAACTAGTTGATCACTTGCTACATTGGTGTAGACAGGTGTATTTGGACGAACTGTTACTTGATTTTCAAGAGGGATGAGTTCCATTGCATTGTTGCTTATTCCTTCAACTGTTACAGCTGAATTCTCGATGGTTATCAGTCTTTCAGTCTGAACCTCTTGGATAGTAGCGAGAGGAGTGCGTCTGCTACTAGGTCGGAGTCCATGAGGCCTACTATTTAGTATTGGCCACATACTGTGGTTTGATGAGGTCGATGGACACAAATCTTTTCTCCTTTCTTCCAGCAAGGGGCGGCAGAAGTACTGTTCTTGTTCCTTGAACTGCTAGGACAGGTACTGGTTGTCTGTAAGAAGGTCCAAAGTCCTTCTTGTCAGCAATCTTTTCTCTGACTAGATCCCCAACTTTTGGAATCCAGACAGGCCTTGCTGGGACCGCCGGTTTTTCCCCAGTGGTGGTTGGCTGCAGGAATACGTTGCTTTGTTTTGATCTTAGTTCATTGAGTTCCTGTAAAACAGCCAAACGATCTTTGATATCAAACGGTTTATTTTCCACCACTGTGCCTACGTGATCGAGGTCTGGTCCCCACATTCTTGTCCCAAATAGGACCTCATATGGAGTGACCCCCCCTAGAGAACTTCTTGGCAGGTTATTTAATGAGCGTTGGACCCCATAAAGATGTTTGACCCACCCATCACCCAAACCTAATACCCTAGCTGTTATAGACTGCTTTATGTCCCGGTTTTTCCTTTCCACAACCGAATTTCCCTCAGGATGGAATGGAGAGGAGTACCACAATGCAACGCCCAGACTGGCCATGGCTTCTTTGTAAGCCCGAGAGCTAAACGCAGGGCCCTGGTCAGAATGTAGCGTGCCTATTGCGTATGTGCAGATAAAGACTCGCAAATCTTTTATAACAGTTTGAGCGTCAGCCGAGCACTGAGTCCATATCCATAGGAACCTAGAGCATGAATCCACTGCAACCATGATATATTTATAGTTACCGTCCCTTTGCAAGGGACCGCAGTGGTCCAGGTAAACACAAGCTAATGGTTTGTCTGAAATTAACAGGGGTGTCTGTGCAGGACGTTTCACTGTTGAGACTTTCATCTGTTGGCAAATATCACATTCTAAAATATAGTTCTTGGTTTGTTTCCGAATGCCAGGCCACCAATATCTTTGCTTGAGTAAAGATACTGTTGCAGAAACACCTGCAAGGGCAGAAGTTATCCCTTTGTGTGCTGCTAGGATTAGTCCTAATCTACGTTCCTTGTTTGGAATTACCCTATCCCCCACTCCAGGGATTCGAGCAAAAGGAACGCTGTTCGCATCAATTACAATAGAGTACTTGAGTGGAAACTTTTTTGGTAACGCTGCACCACTGCCTTTGCTTGTAGCATTGACAGCCAACATTATCTCACTGTCTATTTTTGTTTTTGAACGAGTGATCGCAGCTACGGAAGCCGTCTGAACAGCCCCCTTTGCGGCTTCGTCAGCCAATGAATTTCCTGCAACGTGAACGCCATCACGTTGATGACTCAGTGTGTGGATCACGTGAGCCTTTGGTAGTTCGTTTTTCAACTGAACTACTTGTTCCCAAAGCGTTTTGTGCTTTATTGTGCCACCTTTCGCATCTTTGAACCCATTTTCAAGCCAGTTTTGTATATATTCATTATACGACTGAACACAGTAAAAGGAATCGCACACTATTAGTGTGGGGAATTCTCGATCTGTACTTTCAAGTGCCAGTTTGAATGCTTGTAGTTCAGCTCGCTGAGCTGTACAATCTCCTAGAGATTGAGTTTTTGTGACCATAGGTCTGAAGATGCCATCTCGCATGCGACATTTAACGATTGCACACGCTGCACTGTAAGCTTGCTTACTCCCTGTTGCGGGCTGTGCGGATCCGTCAGTGTAAATTATGAATTCGTACTGATCGAGAGGCAGAATTTCAGTGGGCAGAGGACATTCTTGTTCATATTGCAGGAACGCTTGTGTTTTTAAATCAGGATCAAAAACATATTCAACATCTGTTGCAGCAAGAGAATTAACCCATTGTATCCATCTTGGATGTAATGCTTTAGCATTTGGAATGCTTGCTTTTGTGACCACTTCTAAAGCTGGTACTGGGGTTACGACAATAATGCATTTCCCTTGGGCTAGGGCTCTTTCTTTTGCTACAGCGGTTTGAACTGCTGTCAGAATTTTTTCAGTTGAAGTGAAACGCATTTCTGCTTGTGTATACAAATGAGATTTGTATGCGATTGATATTTTTTCACCCTCGTTAAATGTTAAGTAGGTGAATCCGCATTGACCCGAAATTATTCGGATCACTAAATTGCGTTGACTTACGCGTGTTTTTAAGTGATTTGTTGCTAACATGTTAGCCTGTAGTGAACGCAAGATTTCTGTGTGTTCTTGTGTCCAATTCTTGATTGAAAAATCAGGTTTGATTAATGCGTAGAGAGGTTTAACCCTTTCTGCATAATTTAGAATGTATGTTCTTCCAAAATTTAGGAAACCCAGGATGGATTGTAAGTTTTTTAGCGTTTTTGGAGGTTGGAGCAGCGCACATTTCTCTAGAAAGTTAGCTGCCAAGCTCTTGCCTTCACTTGAAAGCTCATATCCTAGAAATAGGACATTGAGATGGGCAATTCTGGACTTTTTGAAGTTGAATTTGTAGCCCTCAGAGGCGAATCCCAATATAATGGTGTTCACCCTGTTCAAGTGTTTATCCAGGTCATCGTCTGTCAGATAGATGTCATCGACATAGGACAATGCCTCATTGTCATGAATTTGTAGTAACTCCGTTTCCCTCGCTGAGAATAAACCTGGGCTGTTCTTGAACCCTTGTGGGAGTCGACAAAATTGACGCTGGGTCCCCATTATGGAGAAAGCTGTTAAGTACCTGCTTTCAGGTGCTATGTTTTGACAAAAGAAACCATTTGAGATGTCTAATGTGGTTTTATATTTTTTACGCACAATGTTATTCATTAATGCTGTGCTATGTGCATTTTGCACTGCAAAAGTTTTAGAACAAGTGTTTAAGTGTCTGTAATCCAAAACTAGACAATATGTATTGTCTGGTTTGGAGACAGGAAACAAAGGATTGTTCATTGAGGAGGTGCATGTTTCAATCATCCCTTGGTATTCAAGTTGATTTAGGATCTCCCTGACCTGTTTTTTAGCTTCTTGCTTTACTGGATACTGCCTTTGTGCAGTTGGTTCATGGTTCAGATGTATTTTATGGTGAGGTGAGTCCTCATCCCATCCTACATGATTTTTATATAATGCTGGGGTCTGGGCTACTGCCCATTTCCTGGCATATGTATATTTTAGGTGAGTTGGAATATGGTTGGAGAAGGCAGGCATAATAATATCCTCGCCGTGTGGGCACTCTCTGACAAATTGTGGTGGCCAGTCTTTTTCTGCTAGAAGTATGTCATAACCCCTTGATAGTTTTTCCCAAAAAAGTGCTTTCACCTGTCTAGGTATGTCTCCCTCCATCCGGAGTGTTATTTCATATAACTTTTGTGGAGTACTAACCCTGGTGTCTACAGTCTCAACTGTAATGTACTCATTCAAGTCCACTATCTCCAGAAGTTCCTTCAGGTTCTGGCGAGCTTTTGTGACTTCTGCTGCACTGTCCAGCATTGTCTGAGCCCATTCTCCGTTCTTGAGTTGTGCTCTCAGTATTCTCGGCATGTCTGATCTTCAGACCTGCTACTTTCTTTTTGGAGAATTGAGGTTTTGTTTTATTTTTTGTAGCGTGTTTTTCTTCCTTGGATTTCACGCGTTCTTCTCTATGTTCTGACCGTCCTCTTCTTTCCGAAGTCTGTGATGAGATCTGAAAGGTACGAGAGGAACGTGTATCAGTATCTTGATACCCGTCAGGCTTTCTCAAATTATCCCTATTCCTGAGGTTATACTCCTTTCAGAGGGCTCCTTTTGAGGAGACCTACCTCGGGATTGAGAACGTTTCTCGTTTGAATTTTGTTTAGTAGTCTCCCACTTCTTTTTAGAAGATGTAGGAGGTTGTTTAATAGAGTCCTTCTCAGGACTTTCAGATAGTTTCGGCTTCACTGGTCTTCCTCCCAAACTATCTCTGCCTAATTCTGCATAAGATTGTTCTATAATTCTGGGTAGCTCAGTTTGATGTTCTGTAACATCAAATTCCCTTAATTTTTGGCGGATCGCCACTGCTGCTGCCTCCCCTTTAATATTAGATAAAATTATTGTTGAGACCTGGTCGAAATTTTTCAGTAATTTCATACCTAAATTTAGAGCAGACTCTGCCCCGTATTCGTTTTGAATTTGTTTCAGGACATCAGGTATTACTGCAATTGATGGAATACCATGTGTTTTAGTATAGATGGCAGCAAAGACTGAGCCCCAAGTGGTGCAGTCTTCCAGTTGTGGTGTGATCCCCATCGGTAAACTGATTGTTAGGATTCTGTGTTTCTCATACGGGCTAGTATTTGGAAATACTGCTTCGATTTGAGTAATTTTTTGAGCTATCCAGAATGGAATTTGCTCACGTTTTGTGGGCATTTTACCCATGACTGCGTATAGAGTCTGTGGTGTAATTTTTAGTGTATTCCCCTGTTGAGGAGTTTGATTTGGAAGTGTCAATGGTGGTTGGACTGTGAAAGTTTGCATGACATAATCAATCAATCAATCAATCACGGCATTTATAGAGCGCGCTACTCACCCGGGAGGGTCTCAAGGCGCTGGGGGAGGGGGTAAGTTACTGCTCGAACAGCCAGGTCTTGAGCTGTTTCCTGAAGGAGAGATGGTCCTGGGTTCGCCGAAGGTGAGTGGGGAGGGAGTTCCAGGTCTTGGCTGCCAGGTAGGAGAAGGATCTTCCTCCGGCGGTGGCTCTGCGGATGCGTGGTACGGTGGCGAGGGCGTGGCTGGTTGATCGTAGCTGGCGGGTGGGCGTGTAGAAGGTCATGCGGTCGTTGAGGTACTTTGGGCCCAGGTCGTGGAGGGCCTTGTGTGCGTGGGTGAGGAGTCTGAACGTGATTCTCTTGCTGACGGGGAGCCAGTGCAGGTCTTTCAGGTGTCCGGTGATGTGGCTGTGTCGGGGGATGTCCAGGATGAGTCGTGCGGAGGCGTTCTGGATGCGCTGGAGTCTTTTTGAAGTTTGGCTGTGGTTCCGGCGTAGAGGGTGTTCCCATAGTCCAGTCGGCTGGTGACGAGTGCCTGGGTGACGGTTTTCCTGGTTTCAGTGGGGATCCATCTGAAGATCTTGCGGAGCATGCGCAGGGTGTTGAAGCACGAAGATGAGACGGCGTTGACTTGTCTGGTCATCGACAGGGAGGAGTCCAGGATGAAGCCCAGGTTGCGTGCGTGGTCCGTTGGCTTGGGCGCGGTGCCCAGGGCCGGGGGCCACCAAGAGTCGTCCCAGGCGGAGGGTGATGAGCCCAGGATGAGGACTTCCGTCTTGTCTGAGTTCAGTTTAAGGCGGCTGTTCCTCATCCAGTCGGCGACGTCTCTCATCCCGTCGTGTAGGTTGGCTCTGGCGGTGGTGGGGTCGTTGGTGAGGGAGAGGATCAGCTGGGTGTCGTCGGCGTAGGAGATGATGTTGAGGTTGTGTTGGCGTGCGATGGCTGCGAGGGGGCTCATGTGGACTAATTGTCTGTAGATTTTTATTAACTCTTGTAGTTGAACAAGTAGTTCCTCATCTGACATTATATCCAGTTCAGGATGAGGTGTGTAGCCGGCTAGAATCGGCCATGTTGCTCCTGGTCTACCTAGTGGACCGAGCCTGGTAATGTTTCTGTGATGTTTTAGGGCACCTTTAAACCAGAGCTGATGCACCTGGTATGTTAATGGAATTTCTATATCCTCGAAAGGAATGTATTCCTCTGGTGGATCATCTTCTTTGTAGAAGTGAAACAGTTTTGTAACTGAATTTGATTCAGGAAATATTACCCATGAATAGAATACCTCTGTCTGAAAGGATTCGTGTGCCTCTATTACGAAAACTGCTCTACCGCCTCTTGGTGGTAGGCCATGTTTTATAAGTTTTAGAGTGATGGCTCTTCTTAAGTTTGGATTGATGTCTATGACACCCTCCTCGGTTTCAATAAAACCTGTGATGTTATAAGCTGTTACAGCTGGGTGACCCGCAACGTCACCGTTTCCGGTGTCATTGTCGGAGTCAGGCATTTTGTTTTTTGAAAAATGTAGAACAAGTTTCAAGGAAACAAAGATAAGGTGCACAATATTTTGGAACACTGTATCCTTCAACGTTGAGCAAACCAAACAGCTAATATATAGGGTGCTTCCCTATGTAGCCGTGGCGGATACTTAACCCTGCCCACTCCAGAAGTCTTTTGGAGTATATGGGTAGGGGTCTCTGAGAGAAAAAGCACAGCTGAGTTACTCAGTATCTAACGTTAAATTACCGCCTTACCAAACGTTGGGCGCCATGTAGTGTAGCTCCTATTTCCATAATAGGCTCTGCGCATTGGAATAATATACCCTATAGGTTTGACATAGGACTGAAGTCGGTATGTCCCTATCGAGTATATTAAACTTAATTACTTGTGCCAGCTGGCTCAGAGGCCACTAGAAACTCCTTGATAAACAAGAAGGGAGTAGTTTCTGGCAGCTGCAAGAACATGACAACTTTGTTTCCCTTTTAGAATCAGAACGTGTCCCAGAGTCGTGGAAACAATAGATAACTATTTCACTCAGCTCAATCGTACATACTTAGTTTTCCTCAAAGTTACACAGAAAGAATAGACGGGCGTTTCAATAAAGATTTATTGAACAGTCTTGTTTCTCGTGTAAGTAAAATGTGCTGTTACGATCACAAGACAGTATGCAAGATAAATAATGTACAGCGTAAGCAGTAGAAATAAATAATACTGCGCTAGCATGATCTTTAGTAGATATTCATTTACATAAATAACATATACTAAAAATGCGAGTACTCATACGATGCGTTTCTAAGCTAGTTCTACCCCAATGTACCTAACCTAACCTAGGTGTAGGGAGAGGTATGAAGTAGGTGAAGTATTCCTTACTATGGTATACTAAGAGTATGTTACGCCCAGTATGCCTAGTATGCCTAGTATGCCTAGTATGCCAAGAGTCCCTCTAGGTTTCTAGTCAGCTCCATACCTTGAGAATGAGAGAGGTGGGAATCTCTTGCCAGACTCGAACTCCAACACCCCGCGAGGGAAGTCAGATCACTGGAAGCTGGACTCTCTGCATGCAGGGATGACAGCGTCTTCTCAG
This sequence comes from Calotriton arnoldi, assembly GCA_963921515.1. Taxonomy (NCBI): domain Eukaryota; kingdom Metazoa; phylum Chordata; class Amphibia; order Caudata; family Salamandridae; genus Calotriton; species Calotriton arnoldi. The sequence continues at coordinate 646,015 of CAWUFW010003453.1, forward strand.
TGCCTTCAGGCCGGGAAACGGGCTCCTCTGAAGTCGAGGTCTCCTCTGATTTACAAGGGCTAGGGAAGGTATATTTATACCTGAGATGTACCTCAGAATGTTAGCATTGACGTGAAATGGACAGCGGAAGACATCATGAATGAACCCCTAAGGTATAACGGTTCATGCATAATAGATGAGTCCTTGAAGAAATCAATAGTCCTGTGCTAGGGAAACTCCCGAAGCCTAAGGGTCTGTTCTTCAAGAATAGACTGTTTTATTATTCCATACCTTTCTCACTAGATAGGCCTGCTCCCACCCTTAGAGCGGCGGGCACAGGCAGAGTAACCTTGACGCTGAGATAGCATGTACCCGGTCCCGGGATGGTAGCTCATCCTTCTGTAGCTTTTTTGTTCACCAGCTACTAACTGGAAAATTCCAATCTGGGCGTGTCTCTAGTGATTCTGAAATGTATATTATATGTTACCCTGTTGGTAGGAGTCAGTCCCTCTGCAGCAATCTAAGGAGGCTGGTCAAACCGGACTCCACTCGAGTGTAGTACTAATAAATACCTTTGGTTTGTATTTTCTACTGTCTGACCGACTCTTCATTTGTAAGGAAGGCTGAGAGTTGGTCGCGAGTGACCCGGGTGGCCCTAATCGGGTCACTTCCTTCAGTGGACACTGCTCTAGTGGCGTCAGGGATCTGATCACAGGTGCCTGATGTCTTGGCACAGATTACTGGAGTCCCACTAGTCTAGTAGCCACTGGCTAGTTGTAGGAGGGTAGTGGCTGGACAGAGTGTCAGTTCACCCTGATACCCCCAGAGATCACAAAAAGAAAGGTGGGGACCTGTTTCACTGGCCTCTATTCCCAGCTACTGCTTGTACAGGCTCCCACAGGGCAGGGGATGAGTTTAGAGGGGATTTGATCTCACCTTCAAGGACTAGAATCAAGCTTCCCCTTCTCTGACTCCCTTGATGTGCTGCAAGCTTCCTTTCCACACCAGCTCCCTTGATGTGCTGCAAGCTTCCTTTCCACACCAGCTCCCTTGATGTGCTGCAAGCTTCCTTTCCACACCAGCTCCCTTGATGTGCTGTAAGCTTCCTTTCCACACCAGCTCCCTTGATGTGCTGTAAGCTTCCTTTCCACACCAGCTCACCAAATTCCAGACTCAATGAGCAAGTGTCTTTATCTTGTCTGCACACCACGGGTCGCGGCTGGCTTCCTTTGGACGGACCTTGTGTGGCCGCCTCCTCAGTCAAAAAACCAGTCTTGAACAACAGCTGACTACTCAGGCCAGACTTTTATCACCTTTGATTGATAGGCTGATCCAATCAGAGGGTCTGCTACTTTTGCATCCTGATTACACCTCCAATCACAAACTATTCATGGCATGTTCAATGCCTAACCAACGCATGCACAGATGACCTACTGTCTTTCCTGGTACCAGCCTGTGCTATTCCCTAAAGAGGAATTTTAATTAACTCCAGACCAGGAGGCACTGACCAGGGGGAGGGTCCCCTTAGCAGAGTTAGTGCAGCTAAACCCAGATAAGAGCTGAGTGTCTACCGCAGCCCACCAGGCCTCTCCAAGGAAACGGGGAGGGGCCAGGGAGGGGAGCTGGGATGTCCAGCTTGCATTCTACACAATGGCTCAACTCACCATTCGTCCCCAGTACACCCACTGGCTCTCAAACACACATCAGGTAGACAAAGGCAACGACCCCAGGCAAGGGATAGACTGCACAGACTTGATCAGGAGGGTGACTAGTGACTCACCCCTCCTGACTATAGATTTATTGCTGCCACCACTGTCAGTCTACCACAGCCTTGGTAGAGAGGGCAGTAGCCACTCTCTGAAAAATAGGGGTGCACTGAGCATACCCCCTCGAACACAGAGCCAAGCTCTAGGGTCTCAATCCATGTAAACAGAGTCATTCTCAGTGGACATGTCATGCTCACTGAGGTAGGGATCTAGAAACCATACAGTAGCTTTTGACTGACTTGCCTGGAGATTAGCATAAGGCAGGGGAAGCACTCTCTCCAGAGACATGCAGAGGACTTCCCGTCCCAACAGACCTCGACTTTTTGTCCACGCTCCCGCTTTCACTGATGGGGAGATTGGCAATTTACAAAATGGTTGGACTCCCCCCCCCCCCCTAATGTATCAGCTTCAAAACTACCCTTATCTTGTTCCCAAGAGCTTCTTTATGGGTTTGAATGCAGCTCTGAGGTGCTATCTCTGGAATTGGTGACACCCTAGAATTTCACTCGCCAAATGCTACAAGTCGCCCTTTGACGGCGGCCTGGCCACACCAAATATTCTCTCGAAATATAGAGTGGCTCATCTGGTGATGCTGAATGATTGGTGGTTCGGATGTGGCGTTACCCTGGCCTATTCCTCAGAGAGGTGAGCCATGCAGGGAGCCCTGATTGCCCACTAACTGTACGGGAAGCCCCCTCCCTTACACTCCACCCAGAAACGATGGTGTTCCAAGTCTGGAGAGACGCACTCCAAGACCTGGGTTGGCACAAGCGCCTCACTGGGTCGACCTAATTATGGATTGGGTGTTGGCTATCACAGGTGACAGGTTTAGAGGGATTCAGAGAGTGGGACCTCATTGTTACTTCAACTCTAGGGAACATCATGCCTGAAACAACCATCAAGTCTTTCTCTAGCCTGCAGGCATAGTTCGATCTCCAGAAATCCAATTTTTCCAGTATCTACAACTAAGGCACGCTCTCTTGCCCTATACATCTAAGCTAGCAAAGCTTCCGGAATACAGCCCCATGGAGGCAAAGTTATTGCTTACTTCCCCCATCCGACATAAACATTCTTTTATACATAAATCACTGGTGATACAAACACCGGATCCCTTCTCTGACTTCAGAGATACCTGGGTGAGGGACTTCCACCGGATTGACGATGATGACTGGTGTGAATCCCTAAGCTCCCCTAGAGAGGCAGCTATTGTGGCACAATTTTCGTCTATACAGTTTAAAAATGTACATAGAGTTTACCTCACACGCTCCAGACTCTGGCAGCTGGTGGTGATCGACTCGTCGCTGTGCCAGCATTGCTCCACGCACTGTGGGGACTGCTTGCACACAGATTGTATTCCCTCTGGAGGGACATTTTAACATGATTACATAGGATCCTAGGTTGGTCATTGGCTCACAACTCTAGACTTACGGTGCTGCACATCTCAGACAACATTGAGGGCAACAGCTACAAATGGGCAGGGGGTTTCCAAAAGAGATATAGCCAGGTTGTGGAAGTCAGAGGTTGCCCCATCAATAGGGGAGTGGAAGGTAGGTTTTGATAGATGTATGGCCCTCGAACTGCCAATTTATGCCCCCAGAAACATGGGAGAGTTTGGGGGGACTGGACTGCTAGAAACGCACTCGACGTCTCGACGGACCACTTTCTGGCCCTAAACAGGAACACGCAGGACGATGGAAAAAACGGAAGAGAGTGGGAGGGAGCAGGAGGGAATGAGTACTTGAGGAGTGGGAGCAGTGACGGGTCTGACATTCAAGATCAGGTGGTAGAAGTACCTCATTCCGTTCAGTTGTGTTTGTATCATCCAGGTAGGAGGGCTCAAAGCTGTATTGAGGTTTGCTTTCCGACACAGGGTACAATTATTGTTATTGTTTTGGATATTGTGATTTGAACGAAATGCTACTAAAATATTATATTAAAAAAATGAATGGAAAGGGCAGTGCTCTCTGTGCACTTTTACTAACATGCAGGGCCAATTCATTAAGGCATCGAAGAGTCTGTAGACTACTCCTGCAATACTACTTCCGGTATTCATAAATGTTTTGTGAAATGCCCCCTGCATATTCAGATGTTGAGCATCCTATCAAGTCATCTAGATATAAATATCTTTATTCACACCTATACCTGTCATTTACTGTGTCATGTCTCTTTTTTGTCAGGATTTGAAGACCTGCATGCATGAGTTCACAAAGATCAAAGCTCACTGCTGAGATATGTGCCTGACCTGCAGGTCACAGGTTCTGATCCTGACTTGGTCAACTGAGCCTTTCATCCTTTCAAGTGCACTCAAATGAACACCAGATTAGAGTGTGTAACAACTGCATATAGCAAGTTCTTTCTCTACACTATTTTACCCAAAAATATACAAGAGTGATTCTCTCCACTGTGAAAGTGAGATTTTTTCTTTCCACTTTATTATTCTTTAACTGAGCCAAACTACACCAAAAGTGTCCCCCTTTGGTTCTTTAATGTGGTATTTGCAGAGTTAAGCGCTGTTTCGACAGAGAACCATATGGCAAGGCTGCTATTTTATGCACTGGCAGCGTGGCCCGCATAGGAATCACAAGGCCTCCTAGAGTCGCAGCGTGGCCCCTTCAGGGGCCTGACAGCCCTTCCATCCTTGGTTGCTGTCAGTGAGGCAAAAGTGGGTGGGAGCGGGGGAAGGCACGCAGGTCCCTGAAGTCCCTGGGCCCCCACAAGGAGTGTGCTGCAATCTCCTCACGCTGCGGGCCCATGGCTCTGCGGCGTTGCATTATTGTGAAGGGGGGGCTACCGCGGGTGGAGTGCAGCGCTTACTTAATTAGTCTTTGGTCTCCCCCGTGGTCCATATCTTGATGGTGATCACCCCCGACTTTGCGTTCAGGCATGGTAGGTCGCCATGCTCCATCCGGGCCCCACAGCGCTAGGCAGCCCTGCTGTAGTCGATGTTGACATAGCCACTCATCTGCATCTAAGGGGGGTTAATCCGCCCCTCATTCTTGGTGTCTTCTGCTGCAAATAAGGGTTGTGGGCCATTGGTAGGCACCTGTTACCTCGATTTTCATGGCAAATGTGGTGGTGAACCAGAGGCATGATCAGTGACCAGGCGAACCTTCCCCTAACTCCCAGAGACTATCCCAATGTGTGGGAAGATCACTGTTAGCACAGACACCATCATTGGGGACACTTTGTTTCACTGGCAGGTGATTCACCAGAGACTGGCTGCCCAGTAACTTCACCTCCTGAGCTACTCTAGCTCATAAAATTCTGTTTGATTGGTAACTCTACCCCACCAAACTAAAAAAATCTACCCGAACACATCTGAATTATGCTGTAGGGGTTGTGGGCTACTTGGTGACTTCCGACACATTCAAAGGGATTGTCCGATCATTCAGCACTTCCAGACAGAAATAATGACACAAATTAAAACTATGGGGCCGATTCACAGAACTAATCTGAGATAAAATCCTAAACTTACTACTTTTGGTATTCACAGAAGGCATTTAGTAGTAGTAAAGTTAGGAGTCCTAACTTTACTACTACTAAATGCCTTCTGTGAATACCAAAAGTAGTAAGTTTAGGATTTTATCTCAGTTTAGTAGTAGTAAAGTTAGGAGTCCTAACTTTACTACTACTAAATGCCTTCTGTGAATACCAAAAGTAGTAAGTTTAGGATTTTATCTCAGATTAGTTCTGTGAATCGGCCCCTATATTGGGCTATCAACTTCCATCTACTCCGGGCTTTGCACTGTTGGGTTTGCGTAACGAAACTCTGTAATGCCAAAACTCGAGCGACCGCTCCATTGTGTGGCTCTGTTTGAAGGTTACTAAGACAGCCTTAGTGGCAGCATGGAAGTATACCATGGCACCCTCACTCTCACAATGGCACACCAGACTTTGGCAAGTGCTGACAATGTAAAGAAGGACCTGGCCTGGCAGTTCGGTCTGGACTGTTCCCATGGGGCACAGGGTCAAGACTGATTTTCATATGGCTGGGTCCAAACTGGGGTGGCGTAGTGGGCAAAAGAACGATGGATTTAACCCAGATCTTTTGACTGGGGGAGAATGTTTGCATTGTCAGCATTCTGTCCATCATTTGTTTGCTGTAACACTTTTCGCCCTAAGCGAGATGGGTATGCCCAGACGTGGGTCCCTTGCTCACTGTGCCACTGGGTTCAAGCTAGCCTGGCTGAAGAAGGGTGACATACCCTGAAACCGGTCCCAGGATGCTTGTTTCCGGTCCAGGGAGGACCTGGCCTGGCAGTTCGGTCTGGACTGTTCCCATGGGGCACAGGGTCAAGACTGATTTGCATATGGCTGGGTCCAAACTCGGGTGGCGTAGTGGGCAAAAGAACGATGGATTTAACCCAGATCTTTTGACTGGGGGAGAATGTTTACATTGTCAGCATTCCGTCCATCATTTGTTTGCTGTGACAATGTAAAGAATGGCATACATTCTACAGGATAAATACAATAATTTTGAATCTCAATGGGGGCCATTAATTAGTTTCCTCTCAAAGGGACTTCCACTCACCGCCTGCCCCACTTGCACAAGAGCACTGCACCTCTATCAATTTTGATCCTCCTGGAGGACCTGAAGGTCACTCTCCAAATACATATGCTCGCTCTTACATGCCCTGGATCCACCGAATCGCTTCCCACATATGACACACTCTACGATTTCACTATTCTCACTCATGGATTATTGTTTGGGATATTTCTGGGAGGGAAATGTTGGGCACTGAAATTGCTCATTATAATGCAAAACTGCTGACAGTGATACATTAGACCATGATTACAGTATCAGTAATTTCACGTTTTTACAGCAACAGTTTGTATCATTAGCATCCTGAAGTAATGTTTGATGGCTTCTTTCAGCTGCACTATATCTGTACAGTACTGTGCCCTATACAAATTCAGTAAAGAAAGTTTGACAAAAAGTGCCCCCTCAACCCATTATCTGCCATCCTAAAAATGACCTGATCGGGCGACTGGAGGCGTATTGTCATATCATTTGGGCCCAAATGAAGCTATTTAAGGGAACAAGATGGGGTCTTCACCAGATCATTGGATGCTCCCCTGGCACCCCCCCCCGCCCATCTAAGTGGTAAGTCGGATGCACCCAGGGTGCTTAATAAAGTCTTTTTGAAGGTCACGTTGTATGTGTATGCAAAAGGATAGACCATTTCCACATCGAAACAGTGGGTAATGGGGGACAATGTCACTCCACTGATCAGTTAAAGTGAAAATGCTTGGCTCCTTCCTGGGGCTAAAGGGAAGGCATTGATGGCATATACTCTTGTCTACCCTCCATTTGTGTCTTGCCCCCAATGTTTCTGCCACGCTTCCAGTTCTGAACTTCTGGTTTACAAATAATTGTTGTCAGATGCATTATTAGTCCAATGGGTTAAATTAAAGGAAACCACAATTACAACTCCCCTAATGGACTGAAAGCCTGAAAGCCCACAAATGGTGCCCCTGTGACAAGTTGTGTTGTGGTTGCAATAAGGATGTGACATCTGCTTAGTGTTATCATAATAATCTGTAGCCCAGTTCTTCCCAGTTGCTAGTAGATTAATATTTAACTCTTTTGAGTTCAGTTTCATTTTTAATTCTAGAAAAGAGGCAAAAAGATGGGTTATCAGATTGCTGGAAGCTTCTCAGCTTCTGTTGGTTTCTCATTTTAACATCGGATTTGATTCTACAGGAGTCTCTACTCATCTCTCCCAATGGACGGCATGACTCTTGGTGTGACACCAGTTCAATGCCATGCCCAATTCCAGTTTCAATACCAGGCCACATACAATGCACTTAGGATGTGAATAAGTCATCTGGCCACAGAGCAGAGATAGCCAAGCTAGGAAAAAAGAGGAGGCAATTAAAACAAATATGTTTTAACCTTCATCATAAAGGCCATACGTTTACCTAGCTGGCACATTTCTTTTGACCGCACGATCCTCAATTTGGTAGCATAAAAATAAACTTCACAAAACCTCAAATGACACCTTTTACATGCAGACCTCAAGTCCTCACTTTAGTGTTTTTCAGGCATCCCATTTTCCCATTTATCAGGTTAATCAGTCCTAATCACTCCCAGACTGATGTATGTTCACACTTTGATGCTGCCAGTATACTGTTAATGCAGAACACCAGATGGTGCAGGAATGACACATGATAGACATCAGATTGCTTGACAGACTTCTCCTTCCTGGTATCAGGTTATAGGACACACCACCAGGAGCCAGTGAATATCTTTCACAGTCTTGAGATCTTACCTTCCAGAGTAGCTTTCATTGGGGAAAGCAGAAGAAGAGCATTCACCAGTTCACACACATAGGTAAAGAGAAAACACAGGACACCACAAATACACTAACTGCTTCCAGTCATCATGCATGCTACAAACAAACGTTATACATAGCCAAACAACACAATACAAACCAAAACAATAGCCAGGCCGATCTATAATGCAATCCCACAATTACTTACTCAGTTGTCATCTGTGCAATCAAACCTTCCTCAACCAAAAACATGTGGGTGAAATGGGTATGGCCTGCATTAGGGAACAGTGGGATTTCTGAATCCTAGGAACAATAGGCAAAGGAGCTGCATTGGTCTGGCCTGCGCCGCATCTGGTGCCTGGGATCAGTGGGAGATTTTCTATTGCCTTATGCAAAGGCTTTCAAACTCAATCAGGATCTGGCAGAACACATCCACGCACAGCTCATTTCTGCTTATCTCACCCCAGGTCTCTGGACCGAATCGTATTTCAGCCTAAACTGCTGTGCTTCATCTTGGGAAAATCAGTATAACCCAGGGTGGCACTTTAAATCCCTAGTAAACCAGCTGAAATCTAAAACCACTAGTCCTGAGCAGAAACTGTTCAAGAGTCCAAAGATGATCAGAGCCAAGTAGCTGGATTAAGAAGAGAACTGGAAGCCCGCCAGGGGTGCAAATAAAGCAGAGAGGGGATAGAGAGCGGCAAGCAAGAACCGAGAGCCTGCCTATCCATAGGGCATGTTTAGCTTTCTGGCCAAGGGGAAGTCACAATAGTAATCATAATCGTAGCATATGCATGGCTTCGAAAGAATTTGGTTTCTCAAAATAGACTCTCACATGCCACATAGATTGTTTGTTACAATAGGAACAGACCTTAAACAAAGGCTGCTTCTGAGTACCTAGTCTTTCCTTTTAGCCTGATCTCCCGCCTGCAAGTATGATGTCAGAATTGAGAGGCTATTTAAATGGAGAAATACGGCTGCTCCTTGCCTGAAGACTCTAATTGACCAAATATTCCATATTAATTTCTCTGCAGAATAGGTAATCAGCCAAAAAGTATGGGAAATCTCTCTGATGGTGAGCCCTGACAAATAAGGTACATTTCTAAGATCGTGAAACTTCGCTTTCCACCACAATTGTCACAGGTATGGCTCAGGTACGCCCAGTCCTTGACATAGCTGATTAAGCTCCCGGAGAAAATTGAGACTCAAAGCGCTGTGCAAAGGGGTATTTATTTACTCTCAGATTCTAAGCTTCTCTCCTTTATAATATGAGGAACAATCCTGCTTCTGGGGTTTGGAGAACCCGAATAGAGGATATTGAACAAACGAGGAAGGTCTACTTCAGGAAGGAAAAATGTCTAGCTTTACCTTTCTCCCTACACCTGATCTTTGGTATACTAAACACAAGGGCTGGGAAATTGTATTTTAACCAAAAGTGAATTTGATGAGTTTTGCCTCACAGACTCTCCTTTAGGCAGTAAACTGCAACTCAAAAACGACAAAAAGAATTTTTCTTCGCAAAAACAGACCAATTTGCTATATAAATACTACAGTGAAAAGTGTATTTTGCTACAACTCAGGGGCCGATTCCGATCTCGCTCGGAGGCGCACCTAATACCATTCGGTCGGGAAAAAAGCCAGGCGAATGCCTGTTTCCCGACCGATCCGCACATACGTCCGAACGAGCAAGTACGATGCGCACAACTGCCCAAATCCCGACCCAGTCGTACTCACCTAATACAGGTCCTGTACTCCGACCGAGGCGGATCCAGAAACACAGAATCGAGTCGCACGGAAGCTAAAATGCAGCCCCGTCCGGCCGGACAAGTACGATGCGCTTTCCGTACGCGCCGAACCCGTCGCTACGCACGGCACGTCAAAGCATCCGGGCGAGGCGCACATAAGCTCCGATTCGCGCCACAAGACGATCCACGGCTACGAGACGAACACGCCAGCGACGAGGACGAGGCGAAGCAAAGAGAAAGACGAACGAGACGAACCAACCATGAATCCCATCGTGCCGATCCTACCAATATTCTACATCTATTACCGGAACAGGCAAGGACGCGTACGGCGCAGAAGGTAAGTCAGACACCAACCACAAAAACAAACTACACGTACCCAACATATCACACACACACACACACACACACAGAGGGATGCAGAAATACTTACACCAGCAACAGCAGCACCATAGGGGCGGGATGGCCATCACCGATGCCACACATACACATAGGGGCCTGTATGCCTACCACCACTACCACCCCTACTCAGGGGGAGCCAGATGCCTGTCACTACTACCACCTCTACCCATGGGGGCTGGATGCCCACCACCACTACCACCCCTACCCAGGGGTGCCAGATGCCTGTCACTACTACCACCTCCACCCATGGGGGCTGGATGCCCACCACCACTACCACCCCTACTCAGGGGGTGCCAGATGCCTGTCACTACTACCACCCCTACCCATGGGGGGCTGGATGCCTACCACTACTACCACCCCTACCCAGGGGTGCTAGATTCCTACCACTACTACCACCCCTACCCAGGGGGTGCTGGATGCCTGTCACTACTACCACCCCTACCCATGGGGGCTGGATGCCTACCACTACTACCACCCCTACCCAGGGGGTGCCAGATGCCTGTCACTACTACCACCCCTACCCATGGGGGCTGGATGCCTACCACTACTACCACCCCTACCCAGGGGGTGCTAGATGCCTACCACTACTACCACCCCTGCCCAGGGGTGCTAGATGCCTACCACTACTACCACCCCTGCCCAGGGGGTGCTAGATTCCTACCACTACTACCACCCCTACCCAGGGGTGCTGGATGCCTGTCACTACTACCACCCCTACCCATGGGGGGCTGGATGCCTACCACTACTACCACCCCTACCCAGGGGGTGCCAGATGCCTGTCACTACTACCACCCCTACCCATGGGGGGCTGGATGCCTACCACTACTACCACCCCTACCCAGGGGGTGCTAGATGCCTACCACTACTACCACCCCTGCCCAGGGGGTGCTAGATGCCTACCACTACTACCACCCCTGCCCAGGGGGTGCTAGATGCCTACCACTACTACCACCCCTACCCAGGGGGTGCCAGATGCCTGTCACTACTACCACCTCTACCCATGGGGGGCTGGATGCCTACCACCACTACCACCCCTACCCATGGTGGGCTGGATGCCTACCACTACTACCACCCCTACCCATGGGGGGCTGGATGCCTACCACTACTACCACCCCTACCCAGGGGGTGCTAGATGCCTACCACTACTACCACCCCTACCCAGGGGGTGCTAGATGCCTACCACTACTACCACCCCTGCCCAGGGGGTGCTAGATGCCTACCACTACTACCACCCCTACCCAGGGGGTGCCAGATGCCTGTCACTACTACCACCTCTACCCATGGGGGCACCACTACCACCCCTACCCATGGTGGGCTGGATGCCTACCACTACTACCACCCCTACCCATGGGGGGCTGGATGCCTACCACTACTACCACCCCTACCCAGGGGGTGCTAGATTCCTACCACTACTACCACCCCTACCCAGGGGGTGCTGGATGTCTGTCACTACTACCACCCCTACCCATGGGGGGCTGGATGCCTACCACTACTACCACCCCTACCCAGGGGGTGCTAGATGCCTACCACTACTACCACCTACCACTACTACCACCCCTGCCCAGGGGGTGCTAGATGCCTACCACTACTACCACCCCTGCCCAGGGGGTGCTAGATGCCTACCACTACTACCACCCCTACCCAGGGGGTGCCAGATGCCTGTCACTACTACCACCTCCACCCATGGGGGGCTGGATGCCCACCACCACTACCACCCCTACTCAGGGGGTGCCAGATGCCTGTCACTACTACCACCCCTACCCATGGGGGGCTGGATGCCTACCACTACTACCACCCCTACCCAGGGGGTGCTAGATTCCTACCACTACTACCACCCCTACCCAGGGGGTGCTGGATGCCTGTCACTACTACCACCCCTACCCATGGGGGGCTGGATGCCTACCACTACTACCACCCCTACCCAGGGGGTGCTAGATGCCTACCACTACTACCACCCCTGCCCAGGGGGTGCTAGATGCCTACCACTACTACCACCCCTACCCAGGGGGTGCTGGATGCCTACCACTACCACCACCCCTACCCATGGGGGGCTGGATGCCTACCACCAACACCACCCCCACTCATAGGATGGACAATGCATGACACAACCAGCACACTACAACCTAGGGAATGCAAGAAAAAGACATCCCCCCAACACCATGACAAGCATGTGTAGACTGTGTCAAATGCCTACAACACTGAACATGACTATGAACACACAATGTGACCCCCTATCACATGTGTCACACATAAATGTGTGTGGCCTCCACAATGCAAGCAGACCATGACCACTGTGGCAATGGGGTCTAAGCCCCCATCATCACAGTGACCAAAAGGTAAGTGTGGGGTCCATAGCCGAAGCACATTTTGAACATTGTGGCAATGGGGTCCAACCCCCATCATCACAGTGACCAAAAGGTAAGTGTGGGGTCCATAGCTGAAGCACATTTTGAACATTGTGGCAATGGGGTCCAAGCCCCCATCATCACAGTGACCAAAAGGTAAGTGTGGGGTCCATAGCTGAAGCACATTTTGAACATTGTGACAATGGGGTCCAACCCCCATCATCACAGTGACCAAAAGGTAAGTGTGGGGTCCATAGCTGAAGCACATTTTGAACATTGTGACAATGGGGTCCAACCCCCATCATCACAGTGACCAAAAGGTAAGTGTTGACATTGAAAAAACTGCAACTGCCAAAATGCATGGATGATTCCTGGTCACAGAACAACAAACACATCAGTGGCAAAGTAGTGCTTGTGTTCCATAGCAACATACATTGTGGGAGGCAAACAGTGCAGGGCAAATAAGACATACCTTTGGCCATGTGGAGACAAACATCACCCATGGGGGCTGACACTGTCAACATTCATCAATGACACAATGACAGAAGTGACCATCATAATGCAGACCCACATATTTGCACCAATGGGCACACAAATGGAGATATCCTGTGGAGACTGTAGATGTGAGCTGAACAAATACCATACCATGGCAGAAATGGGACACACAAACAATGATCATAGTGCTGACTGATGACCTAGGAGTCCCAGGGACAGCAGGTCAAACCCACCAAACAACATACAGCCAATGGCACACTAAAGATATGCCAATGCAGTGGTGCAGATGCACAAACACAAACAGGCAGCCCCACACTGCACATCAAACACAACAGGTGAGGGGGTGCCAGTGTCCCCAGGCAACCACACAACACATGATGAGGCCTGAATACCAATTACACAGATGCGCATACAGTGCCACACAAAAGTAACTCATGGATCCAAATCCCCTATGTGGGCAATCAGGCATTGTTAGATGAGAGGGAGCACAAATCACACAAGCATGTAGGAACAGCAACTGACACAGCAAGACACAGACACACCACAGCACTACCCCCAGGGTCCCCACAATGTGTTGACCCTGGGCTGCATGACAATCCCACTGTGATGACAAAGCTAGATGTCGTTCACACTGTGAACCACAGTCATGTGTCCTGATCAACAAACTACCATCACACCTACACAAGCACAAATCAATCAGCACGGCCAGTAAGCCAAGGCCAACATGGAGGCAGGGGTCTAGCTGGGCAACAACTCTCATCTGCACACACTCAACACCACACACCTCGACCTCCAACAATGTGCAGCAGTGAAGATCACATGCACTGGTGACATTGCACATGCACCCATGACAATCCCATGGGGGGGTGGTAACTAAGGTGCAGAAACACATCACACATGGCCACTCAACAAGACTCCTGAATGTCTGACACACTGCACACTACGCTGTACATGGACATGACGGCAATACCACACCAACCAATGGGATCCCAGCCACAGTCCCACACCAATGAAGAAGCCAAGGTCACCCACAAAGAACACACATAGACAACTACCAACATTGCAGCCCTGACCCTGAGGAGTGCCAGCAGTCACACACACAACGTGTCACAATCACTGAAAGCTAACACAAACTGGAAATTACATGACAGGTGTAAACAACAAGTGCCAAGGGTAATCCTGACTGTGTCCCATCTGCGTTAGCCCACAAACTCAGCCCTGACAGCAAACACACCTATGGGTGACACCCTGATGACCAGTAATGTGCCATGCACCCACATCACAGAGAACCCAGGGAGAAGACTTCGGGGAACATAGGTCAACTCAGCAAGCATCACAAACAGGAACATCACTAGGGATCCCAGCATGCACAGCAAAATGGAAGTGAACACACACAGACATGCTCACACAACACACACCTTGGGCTCAGGCAATGTCACAGGATTACTCACTGCCATGAGTGGACTCCACTCCTGTGTGAGGAAAGCTGTGCCATATGTCGCCTCAGTAGGGCTCCATCATGTCAGCAGAACACTTGGTCACACAGTCAACAATTAGCACGAAATGAAGGCTCCCGTCATATCAGCCTGGTTATGGGAGTGTCAACGAAATCATCAGCACAGATCCAACACACATGTATAGCAAGTTGCACTGACAACACAGATGAGTCCTTCCCCATTGATGCCCAAACTTGCATGTCCAGTGGAGATGGACACACGGTCAGGGAAGTAGACTAATTGAACAATGGCAAGCACAACAGATGTGCAGGGGTGTAAGCCACAGATGTGATTTTGCAAATGTAAGTAGGAAATCCCATTGCCAAATATTAAAAACATGACACCCTCATATGCTGCTAAGGATTACATTGATACACTACAGGATAGGACATATTACCCGTGGACCACATGGGTTCCTGCACAGTAACACTTCATTTTCATGAGACCAAAAATCACCATCACTGCAGCAAGGGCACGGTTAGCATCATCAACATCATGTACATCAGAAGCAAAACCACTAGAGAACAGAAAGTAGCTTTATTCAGCATATGTGGGTTCTAAAGTTAAAGTCCAGAAGAAATAGAAACAAAGGCCAATGGCCAGTCCATTCTGAAAGTCAAAACAGGGTGACAGTGGCAGATGTCACCCTACGTATGCCTGCACTGCTACACACCAGGGACAATCCCCTCGGAGGGGCATACGGGGGGCAGGCCAGGCACCGCAGGGACAGGATCAGGGCTCACCAGAAGGAGGAAGTGAAGGGGTGGTGGGTGCTGGAGAGCCACTGACAACTGCAGTGGAGGTGTCTGACATGGTGTGTGCCGGCACAACTGGGGGCATGACTCAGATGTTGTGGGTGCCGGCACGACTGCAGTGGGCCGTGCAGATGGAGTGGACAGGTTCCCCACTGCAGTGCCCAAGTCAGACGGGGTGGTAGTGGACTCCACTGCAGTGCCTACCTCCAGGGGAGGAGAATGGGGTTCAGGTAAGGTGGGCAGGACAGAGGGGAGGACACCGTCTCCACACCAGTGGCACAGACATGCACAGCGGGGGTGTGGTGCCGGAAGAGCAAGTGGCAGGGGAGAAGGCCGGATCCTTTTGGGGATGGTGTATTTGTGGGTGGGGGAACCTGGGGCAGGGTGTGGTGGGGGCACCTGTGGAGTGGGGGCCTGAGGGATGGAGGAAGGAGATTTGGTGCTTGAGGTGCAGGGCGGCGGCGGGGTCTTGCTCTTCCGGGTCCTGGGGGACTTGCGGGTGGGGGCGTCAGTCAGTCTGCGCCTGGGGAGGGTGTCCGGGGGCGAGGGGCACTCCCCTCCGTGTGGGTGGGCTTCCTCTTCCCCCTGAATGCTGGATCAGCTGGATCGGAGGGGAAGAGGCCGAGGTCACTGAGGAAGATCCGCTGTGTCTTTGGGGTTGCAGGTGAGGCAAGGGAAGGGGCCTTGGAGGGAGAGGTAACTGAGGACAGCGCAGTGCTCGTGGATGCGTGTGTGCGTGCCTTGGCCCCATCCCCTGTGAGTGTGGTTTCAGTCCCCTGACTGTGCGTGCGTGTGCGTGTGGATTTTGGCGTGTGTGTCTGTGTGCTGCCTGTGTCTGTGCTGGTGTGTGCCTGTGCCGGTGTGTGTGTGCTTGGGACAAGTAAGGTGCTGGGGAGTGTGGATGGGGCAGAGGTAGGAGGGGTGAGGGACTGTTGGAGGAGGGACACTGCTGCCGTCAGGGAGGAGTCCATGGACCTATTGCCCCTCTGTAGGGCAGACATGCCCGATGAGATGCCCTCCATGAACGACACCAGCTGAGTCAACAGAGTGGTGTGTGCATGAGGACACTCAGCATCGCTGTCTGCCCTACATGGAGCTGGCAAAGGAGGTACACAGACTCCTCACTCAGGGCAGCAGGGGACACAGGGGCAGGGGGTGTGGTGCCTGGCACGAAGGAGACACGCTCCCGAACATGGGAGCCTCCACGGACTTCGGGAATGGGAGCCGATGGGAGGGCGGTGGTGGTGGTGGCGGGGACAGCAACACTAGCTGTGGTATGGTGGCTGCTGACACCCGCCTCCACAAGGGAGTCATCCTCCGAGCTGCTGTGGTCCTCAGCTGAGGTGGATGGTGCTGAGGACTCCTCGGTGTGGCTCCCCTCGCCCTCCGTGCCACTGGGTCCCTCTGACCACTCCTCGGCTGCTGACCCAGTCTGGCTCTGCAGCTCCTCCTGGTCCGTGGAGCTGTCCCCTCCTGTGGCCGTGGATGTATCTGCAAACAATAGGGAAACAGACAGACATCAGAGACCTGCACCGAACGCACACACCACAGTAAGTACAGCACATTACAGAGCAAGCCCTGGCATCCTTAGTTGAACATTGCAAAAAGTGCCCAAACAGAGTAGGGGAAGCAAATTGTCAGTCTGATGGTCAACCATGGCACTCACATCTCTCCTGGCCTTGCACCCATCTGTCTGGTGTCTGTCGGATGGCAATACCCCAGTGTGGACACATGCACCACCTACACAGTAGTTGGACAGTGCAGAGAAGATGGTGAAGCATGTGAACATGCACACATCACAACTCTTGCCACTGAGTCAGTACAGGTGTCCGGAGAAAGGGATGCCCAGAGTAAATCTTGAAATGCATGTGATGCATACCAGCGACAGACACCATGATGCACCCATGTCCTGATAGTCATTGCCACAATGGTGTGCATGTAGCACATGTCACTCCCCTGCGGGATCACTAATAGGAAGTTTCACGCCATGGCACAGGCATGCCTGCTAAGTCATACATCACTGTCTCCAGTCACATGGGCAGGGCAGCCAGACAACAACAGTCTGCACTGTCACTATAGTAGGTCATGGGGAATGCAAGTCCTGGAGCTGAACAAGTGCACATGTACATCCCCCACACACCACATCATCTGAACCCTTATCTGTCCACGTCATACCAATTGGACATATGGGAGACCTGTAACAGAACCCTCTGAACCTGAGCACCTCACAATCTGCTGTGAATGGGAAACAGCTGCCTGAACTTCACATTTGCATACCCCAGTCTGCACGGTCAGGTGATCAAACACCTATGTGTCACACAAGTATCGTCTCCTATGTCACATCTCCGGTGGCATGCTGAGCCCCAAACGAGAAACACCCCTGACAACGAAGTCACAGCACACTGACACAGAGGCAGACACCTGAGGGGACATATCACTGAGCACAACGTGTCAGCTGATACACGGGAGTGGGAGTACAGAGTGTATTGTATGGCCTGGAGAAGGCATGACTGTCCTGCCCCACGTGAATGAGGGATGAGCCCTGGACAGTAGGCAGGTGGCTAAGTATGTGTGACATACGTAATATACACACTTCTGGGGCCCAAACATTGTACCCACCCGCAGCATGGGTGTGTGCCAGATACCCCAGGCACATGTGGTGGATCAACTCAGCAATTGGACCACATATCAAAGTAACATGCAGACTACATGGCAGAACACAGGCATTGTGTAAGCAATGGACCCACCCATGATGCCCACCACAGAGTTAGGGAAACAAATGCTGTCCCCCACCTTGAGCTGAGCAAAATGCAAGGACACAGTACCCAAGTGACACAATTCCCTGACTGTAAGGGCCACACCTGGGTATCAGATGAGGAGTGGGCAGTGCACAATTGAGGGACATGGGTCCTGGACGACATCACTGATGTACTGTGGAAGTTTAACCAGGCCAGAGGAGGGCACATAGCATGGCAGACAAAGTTCACAATGCAGTCATGGACTCACCCCCTCCTTGCTGCTCTCTGGCCTTCAGCTGCCCATCCAGATCAGGGAAGACCACCGCCAGGATCCTGAGCATGTGGGGGTCAGGGTCCGGTGTCCGCCCCTCCTGCGAGGAGGCGACAGCTTCAGCTGGACCCGTGCGATCCTCCGGGTCCAGCCCCGAAGGTCCTGCCACCTCTTCTGGCAGTTGCGGATCCGGCGCTTGTAGACCCCCATGGATCTCACTGCCCGGACGATAGTCAGCCATATCTGCTGCTTCTGGTGGGCATCAACCTGTGAGGATGACAAAGTGAAAATGCCATTACTACACATTCAACATATCCGTGCATTACACACTTGGATATACATGTCTCAATCACAGGGGCACATGATGTACACAGGCAGTGCAACGATGGCTATGGACCGTTTGGCAGCAGTTACTACATGGTATCATTGCCTGGGTAGTAAAACCTTGTTTAAATGCACTGTCAATGCACTATACCTGTTCAGTGCATGTTACTACACACTATGGGGGGTGACAACTACTCAGTGAGCCTGCTAGCCAGTGGCGTGCAGACTGTAAGTCTTGCTAGTCAGACAACATGCACATTTAGTAAGGCAGTGGACAGCACACTCACCTGCTCCCCTGCTTTCCCATACAGCTTGCTGTACTGTGGAAGGAGGCCGTCCAGCAGGGCCTGGTTCTCCTCAGTGCTGAAGGCTGGGGCTCTCTCCACAGTACGTGCCATTGCAGGATACAGAGGGTGCAGGTACAGCAGCAGTGGTGGTGGCAGATGTCGTCCTGGAGCATGTAGTGCAGGCAAGTGAGCTCTCAGGGGAACAGCCAGCATTATATGTGTGCTGCAGAGGCAGGTACTGACCCATGTGTCCAAAGTGATAGGTCCAAGTCGTTTGCATCTTCTGAATCTGACCAATCCATGGAATAGCAGCACTAATACACGCTCACAGCATCCTTCAAAAGTTCAACTTCATGACACCCATGAATTTGCAACATTGTTGTGGGTGACCAACTGAATTCACAGCATCAGACTCGTTAAAGATTTGAAAACGCGTCCGTTGCCAGGCCAGGCCATAGCCAATGTGTGCGCACCGATCGGACCATTGCTGTTCAACGCGTATTGCGCATACAACGCATACCCGCTCACATTGAATGCAATGGGCCGGCCGGGAACACCGATCGGACCATTGCTGTTCAACGCGTACCCGCGATACAATGCGTACCCGCTCACATTGAATGCAATGGGCCGACCGGGAACACCGATCGGTCCATTGCTGTTCAACGAGTACCCGCTCACATTGAATGCAATGGGCCGGCCGGGTACACCGATCGGTCCATTGCTGTTCAACGCGTACCCGCTCACATTGAATGCAATGGGCCGGCCGGGAACACCGATCGGACCATTGCTGTTCAACGCGTACCCGCTCACATTGAATGCAATGGGCCGGCCGGGAACACCGATCGGTCCATTGCTGTTCAACGCGTACCCGCTCACATTGAATGCAATGGGCCGGCCGGGAACACCGATCGGTCCATTGCTGTTCAACGTGTACCCGCTCACATTGAATGCAATGGGCCGGCCGGAAACACCGATCGGACCATTGCTGTTCAACGCGTACCCGCGATACAACGCGTACCCGCTCACATTGAATGCAATGGGCCGGCCGGGAACACCGATCGGTCCATTGCTGTACAACGCGTCCCTGGACAAGTCACTGGCATATGTCACCATGCCTGTCACAGGTGAACATATGCCAGCCACATATACTTCCCAGGGAGTGAGGGGCACACCTACAACACCACAGCCTGTACACACTGTATCCTAAGGCATGTAAGGCTGCATTACCTATTCCGTGTATGGGGGTGAACATGTTGTTCTGTGGGTGTCACTTGGGGGCAGCCACTCCCAGGCTGTGCACGTGTTCATGGGGACAGGATCCTTGGTGTGTCGTGCACATGACCACTGTGATGTGCAACTGTTCATTCCTGAGCATGTGGCATGTTCACATTTCACGGTGGTGTATGTGTATGTCATGTCACATACCCCCTGAGTCCCATGTGGGACGGTATGTTCGTCCCAGGGTGACCTATTGGCACAATAGTGATGGTCCTCCACAGTCTGTGTGCATGTTGTGTTTACAATGTCTCTGATTCCATGTGCACAATGTGAGACAGTCTCCACATCCACGTTGTTTGTGCATGAACTTTGATGTTGTGTGTGTGTGTGTCACAGACGTCCATGTCTGTCCTGCCTAGGCAACAGGGACCACTACCTGTGGGGGTCATGGTTGTTTTGCTGTGGTGTATTCATGATGCACCATGTCATGCCAGTGTCCATGTGGCAATACAGGGTCCCTGGGAATCTACCTGTCGATGAGCTGTGATGCCTGGGGCACATCTGTCCTCACATGTCACTGTGGTGTGTGTTTGGAACGTGGCAGCAGTACATGGGTACTGTGACACAGCCTAATGATATCCCATAGCACAACCTAGGACTTGTTGAGGGAACATGTTGAACTGTGATGTTAGATGTTAGCCATGTAGGTGCCATACATGTCCTTACAGAACGGCACACGCATCATGTACTTGTGTCTCGTAATGGTGTATCATGTGATATTGAGTCTGGTCTATGCCACATATGTGGGGTGACTGACAATCTTTCTTTCTTCACCTATGCACTGCAGGGCACCAGCTGTCCATCGGCCATTCCCTGACCTTGCAACAGTGGTTGAACGGGACTGCATCCGACGGTACCGCTTCACCAGGCCACTGATTGAGGAATTGGCGGTGCGGTTGGCCCCACATTTGCAACCTTGCCGGACATACCCCAATCAATCAATCAATCAATCACAGAATTTGTAGAGCGCACTACTTACCCGCGAGGGTCTCAAGGCGCTGGGGAGAGGGAAGGGGGGGTGCTGCTACTGGTCGAACAGCCAGGTCTTGAGTAGCCTCCTGAAGGTCAGCAGCTCTTGGGTCTGTCGTAGGCTTAGTGGAAGGGTGTTCCAGGTCTTGGCGGCGAGGTGTGAGAAGGATCTGCCACCGGTGGTTGTTCTTCGACCCCCATGGTGAAGGTGATGGCAGCCCTACACTTCTTTGCCACCGGTACCTTTCAACACACTGTGGCGTCTGCTGGTGGGATGTCACAGACCATGTTCAGCCATGTGCTCCGCGATGTTTTGGAGGCTATGTTGAGATACCTGAACCAGTACATCTATTTCCCTAGACTTCAACAACTCACTGACGTGAAGAGTGACTTCTATGCCTTGGGGAGGATGCCGCATGTCATGGGCTCCATTGATGGGACACATGTGGCTTTGGTACCACCACAGGCCCAAGAGCAGGCATACAGGAACCGCAAGCACTACCATTCGGTCAATGCACTGGTGGTATGTCTTGCAGATATGTGCATCACACACGTGTGTGCCCGTTTCCGCGGTTCTGCACACGATGCCTACGTGATGAGGAGTAGTCGCATCCCGAGGATGATGTCACAGATGCGGAACCAGCGTGCCTGGCTTGTTGGTGTGTACTGACTATGTACCATTGTGTGTGTTCTGCAATGTAGTGTTCCATCCTCTTTTCCAACTCAGCTAATGTGCAATTGTCTGTATGTAGGTGACTCCGGATACCCCAACATGCTGTGGTTGCTGACGCCCCTCAGGAACCCTGTGACACCAGCCCAGATGCGTTACAATGAGGCACATGGTCGGACCAGGAGAGTGATTGAGCGGACGTTTGGTCTCCTGAAGAGCCGCTTCCGCTGCCTGGACAAGACAGGAGGGGCCCTCCCATATGCCCCAGCAAAGGTGTGCAAGATTGTCATCGTCTGCTGCATGCTACACAACCTGGCTGTGCGGAAGGAGTTGCCTCTCATCCTGGATGACGATGATCAACATCCGCCACCTGTGGAGGATCCTGGCCTGGACCACGATGCCAGTGATGATGATGATGATGATGGTGATGTCCGCACACAGCTCATCACCAACTTCTTCAGCTGAATGTGAGTATCCGG
This sequence comes from Calotriton arnoldi, assembly GCA_963921515.1. Classification (NCBI taxonomy): domain Eukaryota; kingdom Metazoa; phylum Chordata; class Amphibia; order Caudata; family Salamandridae; genus Calotriton; species Calotriton arnoldi. The sequence continues at coordinate 668,286 of CAWUFW010003453.1, forward strand.
AGTTGTCATGTCAATGATGTGAGTATGCATGATATGTGTTGGTGGTGCTCTGGTGCTGTTTGAGTGTGGCCATGTGCTACATGACTGTATGCGTGTAGCGATGTGTCCTTACAGGTAGTCTGTACTCCCCAACAGTGTTGACATGCTAACGTGGTTCTGGGTGGGTATCTTGTGACATGTATTGGGCATGAGTATTACAGTTCTGTCCTGTTCTTCAGTGCTTTTGACTGTGTGTCATTTCTGTCCTTCACAGGGTACTTTCAGAGTTGTTTGGTCAACTGTGATCCCCCAACACCGTGATTGAACTTCCAGGGTGGTAGCTGTCGTAACCCTACAGGTGATGTGCGCCACACCCATGGACTTCCTTCCTTCTACACTTGTTGACTGTGTGCCCACTGCCAGGTGGGATTACCTTGCATCTGTAGTGGTTACAACATGTTGCAAATGTGTAATAAACCTGTGCTTCACTTTCTGATGTGCGTTGTCTGTGGTCACACATCTGACTGACATTTGCTTACTGCACCAGTGGGCTAGTTGACAATGACTGTGAATAGGTGTTGTGTCTGTGCATTGTACCGTATTTCCTGCCAACATCAGTGTAGGCGATGAGTCAGATGGCCTAGGTGTGTATATGTTGTGTAGCCCTGGTGGTGTGTCTCCCTCATATGTGTCACGTTGCCATGACTCACATGCCTGTGTTGTACTTGCTGTAGCAGTTAGCATGCACAGTGTAATTTCGCAGGTCATCATCTCCATGACAGAAACCACGTTGGAATCACAACAGAGGCAGGTATGGTGTATTAGTGTGTTTATTGTCATACATGTGTGTGTATAGTGCACAGGATGGTGGGTGCTGTACATTTTGATTGCAATCCAAAGTTCCTAGATGAATTGGAAGTCCTGGTAGCAGAAATGTCCTGAATAAAGTCCACAGTCATCTGATACATTGGTCCAACTTGTACTCCCCATGTCATGTGGGGGAGTTGTGTTGCAGTCAACAGGGTGAACAGTTTGCGCACAAAGGTGATTATCCAGAACAGGTTTTGGCTTCCTGGGGGTTGCACATGGCCATCGGCCTCTCAGTTGCCTCTCCTCGGATGAACCCTCTTCTTTGGGGGGGACCCTCAAGTGCAGGCTGCTGCGGTGCAGGGGACTCTCCGCCAGAGTCATCCTCCCTCCCTGTGGCAGTTGCAGTTGTTTCAGCACCAGATGTTGTGGACACACAGGGAGGTGTTGACTGGTTGCTGCTCATCTGGCGGAGGCATTGTAATATGTCCCTATGCACCGCCGTCATCTTTTGCAGTGTGTCCCACTTGGACTCCACGCGGGACATGTGTAAGTCCAAGCGTGCATGATGGGCAGCCTGCTGCTGTCGTATGTCCCTGAGGATCCCCACTACCTGGCTGAACTCTCTGGTGCTGGTCTGGTACGCATCGGCTATGCGTACCAGTTGTGGGTCTTCATGCAGTCCAGACCCCTCTGCGAGCAGCGACCTATGTCTACCACCCCTCCCACCAGCCCTGGTGACACGTTCAGTACCTGAGGTGGCACGCACAGGTGATCCTGGGCCCCCTTGGGGGTTGTTGGTGTTGTTGGTGTCCATAGCCCCACGTTGGGCAGGGGTCCGTGTGCTGGTGGTGGTGGTGGTCCTTGGTCTGTCTGTGTCGGCAGGGGTGGTTTGTGTGTTGTCAGACGTTGGAGGGGTGGGTGCAGGGGGTGCAGCTGGTGGTCCTGCTGATGCTGCATGTTGACTCGCTCCGGAGGTGCCAGGTAGGTCTTCGTCATCCTGGTTGGTGCCCAGTTCCCAGGAGGGCCTTGTGCTCCCACAACAGAGCACCATTGTCAGACATCTTTGAAGTGGCTTTTCACTCCCTGTGAGGTGTGCATGGTTCAGTGTGAGCTTGCTGGGCCATGTGGGTGGTGGATGTTGAGCTGTGACTACCACTCCCATCATGCTATTGCCTCCACCTCCCTTCCCAGCATGCCCATTCTGCCTTCCTTTTGAGTGGACTTCACTGTGTGTGAGTGTGACAGCAATGGCAAGATGGCTGACAGTGGTGTCCTGTTGTTGGTTGGTTGGTTGGTTGGTAGGGCCTTGTGCTCCCTACAACATTGCACCAGTGTCAGACATCTTTGATGTGGCTTTTGACTCCCTGTGAGGTGTGCATGCTTGGGTGTGATCTTGCTGGGCCATGTGGGTGGGGGATGTTGGTCTGTGACTACCACTCCCATCATGCTTTTGCCTCCACCCCCTTCCCAGCATGCCCATGCTTCCTTCCTTTTGACTCTGCTTCCCTGTGGGGTTGTGTGCCTGTGCTGACAAGATGGCTGACAGTGTTATCCTGGGGTTCGTTTTGCTACAAGTCCCATGTGTGTCCCTGTGCTTCACACAGCATGACCCAGGGTTGTGGTTCTTTGTGGGATATTTGATTTGTGTGTTTGAGTCAATGCATTCTCCCAGGTGAGTTGTGTGTAGTTTGTGTTAGGGGGGTGTGTGGGTGGAGCTGCTGGTGACTATGGTCAGTGCTGTGAGTCCTCCTTCCCACCCAGCCAGATATCCTACCATGGAACGTGCTTCCATTGCAGGGAGTGCAAGTTGTCTTTCAGGATGTCAGTCAGTGGTGTCCTGCTGTTGGTTGGTGCACAGTTCCCAGCAGGGCCTTGTGCTCCCCACAGCAGTAGCCACTGTCAGCCATCTTGTCAGTTCTTTTCCACTCCCTGTGATGTGCACATGGTTCAGGGTGGTGTTGATGGGACAGTTGTGAGGGTGAGCAATATCTGTGACTACCACTCCCATCATGCTATTGCCTCCACCCCCTTCCCAGCATGCCCATACTTCCTTCCTTTTGAGTGTACTTCACTGTGTGTGAGTGTGACAGCAATGGCAAGATGGCTGACAGTGGTGTCCTGCTGTTGGTGGTGCCCAGTTCCCAGCAGGGCCTTGTGCTCCCCACAGCAGTGGCCAGTGTCAGCCATCTTGTCAGTTGTTTTCCACTCCCTGTGATGTGGGCATGGTTCATGGTGGTGTTGATGTGCGCATTGTGAGGGTGGGCAATATCTGTGACTACGACTCCCATGATGCTATTGGCTACACTGACTTGCCCAGCATACACAGAATTCCTTCCTTTCAGTGAGCTTCCCTGTGAGGTGGTGTTGTAGTGGTGGCTACATATCTGACTGTGTTTGTTGCTTAGATTTGTGCCACTGCCTAGCTCTATTTGTTGTTGGGTTTGTACATGTCATGACACAGTTACATATCACTATGAGCTGGCATGTATTGTGTTTATCTGACTGACATACACATTTTGGGATGATTCTGTTTTGGTTGGTGTGTATTTGCTAAGGGTGCATGGTTTGACTCTCCCCTTGACAGTGATGTGTGTGTATTGTCGCACAATATTGTGTACATTTGTTGTGTACTCACCAGGCTCTGGGATGTTTTCTAGTCCCTATACGCTCACTGGTGGTAGGATGGCCCGCACCTTCTCCTCCCAGGGCCTGAGGTATACTGGTTTGGCAGGAGGGCCACTGCCGGTGTGTTGGCTCAAGAGGTAGTCCTTCTTCAACAGCTCCCTGACCCTCCTGCGCACGTCATACCACCTGTTCTGGATGTCTACCTTTGTGCGCAAACATGGTGATTGTGCGTTGACCCTGTCAACAATCCTCTCCCACATCTTGGTTTTCTGCGCCATGGGTGTCTGTTGGACCAGTGTACCAAACAGCTGTGGCTCTACCCTGAGGATCTCATCTACCAGGACTTCCAATTCACTATCTAGGAACTTATGATTCTTCTTTGGGGGCATGGTGTTGGGTGGTGATGGTGAGTGATGTGTGTGTTGGTGTCAAGTGAGGGTGTGTTAGTGTGTGTTTTGCTGGTTGTATGTGAGGGTGCTATTTGTTGAGGTGCTGCTGGTGTGTGGCTTGTGTGATGGATGAGCTGTGAGTGTGTGTGTGGTTGCTGTCTGTTGGTGTTGAGTGCTGGCAGGTAATTTGAATTTGCAAAGGATCATGGTAGGGATTTGTGTCCTTTATATGGGTGGAGTTGTGGGTGTGTCTTTGTTCCCTGTTTCCCCACCCAGTATTTATTTGCTTTGTAGTTGCTTGTTTGGCCTTTTTTTGTGTGTTTTTTCCTTGGTTCTTTTTGTGCATGTAGGAGACGTTCTTCTGACCGAGTCGGACCCTGCAGTTGTCTCGTGCGAGCCTCTCAGATTCGTTCGCGCTGTGTTTGTGCTGTTTTCTGTGCTGCATACGCGTCGGTCGCGGTGTTTTGTGTTGCTTCGGCTCGCAGTTTTGTATGCGTGTCGGTCGTACGGCTTGGGCCCCGTGCGACTCGGTCGTGTTTTCCACGCGTTGCATCGTACTTGGCGGGTAGGAGTTCGCGGGTACGTTTCGTTCGGGATTCTTCCTGGTGCGTGTCGGTCGGTTCGATTCGCGTGGTTTTCCGCGCGGTTCGGTCGTTCGGCTTGTGTTCCGTACGTGTCGGTCGGGTTTTGCACGCTTCTCATCGTACTTTGCGGGTCGGGCTGCACCGGTACGTGTCGGTCGGAATTAATTCCGGCTCCGAGTCGGTCGGTACGTTTTCCGGCCTGAATCGGAATCGGCCCCTCAGTCTTTAATACCAAACAGATTTTTGAGCAAAAAAAATTGCAAAAATCAGAACGTGAATTGCTGAAACATAGATGTTTGTGATTTCCTCTTCTACATTTTCCATCTGCCAAATGTTCCCATTGATTGCAGTATTCACCCAGTCCTTTTCAATAGCAACCATGATTTAGGTGAGTTTTTTCTCGTGGTCATTATTTACTTCTTGCATTTTCAGGTGATTTTAAAAAAAACAAAGGTGGCTATTTACCAAGGATTACGTAGGCACTCTTTTGGTGCAGCACAATATTGCACTGCGGTTATGAGCTTTTATAATGATAAACAAATCCACGCAATGCCGTGCATTGCTTGGCGTGACTTGAGCGTCCAGGCAACTCCTTAGTAAATAACTCCCAACATTTTTTAAATTACCACCCCTTGCTACATTTTCTAACTACCGGGAGGGCCACCTGCTTATGCATTGTCTAAAACAGATCATTTGACCTTTGGTTATTTTGTGAGTAGTCTCTACTGAAATATTTCAGGTACTGCAGGCAGCTTAGAGGATGTGGCCTAATAGTAAGAGCTGCCTACTTTGGGCCTGGAGAACCTGGTTCAAGTCCTGGCATTGGTTCATCATCTTGTGAATCTGAACAACTCACTTACTGTACCGTGATTGAAAAATACAAATTCTGACCCTGTGTAATCTAATCTGGTTCTCAAGTAAAGTGATAATACCCTTTGTCCAAGTTTGCGCTTTTCAGAACTGCATCAACAGTACTTGTCATCCTCTTCATCTAACCTGTATGAGAAGGCTTTGCACTGCTGGCAGAGGGACCTCCCATAAGCATTTTAAGTTATATTATCAACTCAAAGGTTCTACTGAATATCTTACTGTTCTATTTGTACTGTACCATTTGCATAGTGCATAGTAATTCTATGTGGGGCACTAAGGGAATCATTTATAGGGTTTTTGCCGCAGGGCAGCGCAACAGGCCTTGTTGCTGCGCTGGTATACGGCAAAAGAAAAGGGCAGGAATCTATTAGATACGGCACATTCCTGTCCTTTTCCGCTGCGTGGGGCACCATGGGCTGCAGTGCGCCAACGCAGGCACCTTTGCACCATTGTGCAAGGATGCCTGCGTTGCGGGGATGATGATTTTTATGCAGGAAGGGAAACCGTCCTGCACAAAAACAATCACAAGAGGCTTTTTCCTCTTTATAGAAAGAGGAAAAACGAGGAGAAATAAGGATATTTCTCCTTGTTGTGCCTTTTTGGTGCTGCCTCAAACTTATGATTTCTCTTAAATCTGGGGCAGTGTCAAAAAGCCATGGATGTTGTTGGGAACGCCCCCAGCAACACCTATGGAATGCCCCTTTCACGAAGGTTTCTGCGTGGAAGGGGGACATATTTATTAGGCCATGAAAAGCCACGTAACGTTCCGGCGGTGCAATAGTGCCGGTAGGGCCTCATAAATGAGCCCCTTAGTGCTTCCATCATGGATAACAAGCCACATTGTGTAGGGTTTGGGGTTCGGAGGGTAATGTTTTCGTTTGGAGCCTACATGTGAAGTGTTGTCATGCCGGGCATGATGAACACTGAGGTGTGGTTATTGCGTTATGGGACGCAGCACTTGGTGGTGTAATGAGTGAGGGTATTTGAGACATAAACATAAAAATTAACTAGCTTAGCGACAGGGGCAGTTTGATGCTGTGTGCCTTTAGACCAAATAGAGGATAATCAGCAAAGGTCCAGTAAAGGATACTAGAAGGGCAAGATTGGTAATTGGTAACAAAAGCAGCAGCTGTGTAGCATTTTATTTTATTTGTATATTTTATACCGTCTGTTTTCCGTACAACATTCCATGAATGTCACCCTGAAACATTAATGTGCCTAAGATTTCTAATTACTATTTCAGGAGAAGTCATAAAATTTCATGCATAGAATTTTAAAAGTCCTTTCACTGTTTCCGAAGTCCACCTATTAAATTGCATATAATATTGGGAATAAATTACTTCCATGGAAAAATATTGGCTGTCTATGGTTATGTGAGGCACCAATCAGAATCATCCTGCTGTAGGTCTTTCAATTGTGACAGCAAAACGAAATGCAGAGGAACCAATGAGATTTATTAGAGTCACAATCTGAGCAGAGTTAAGTAGGCTTTGAAGCCAAATAATCCAGTTTATAACACTGCCGGGGCTCTATCTAAAATGTGAAGTCCTATTTTAAGCACAATACCATCAATGGAAGTCTTGACGTCCAAGTTCATACTTGGAAGATTGGCTTCTTCTGGTCTCTAGAAAGTCCAAAAGGCTTAACAGAAGCACTGATGTGACCTGTATTCGAGGTTTGTGTCTGAACGTGTCTCAAACATACTGAGTTTTTGCACATTGAACCCTAGGTAAATTGTTTGTAAGGAAAAGTCAAGAAATATGTCTCCGATTCTTAATTCAAATTGGTTCAGTCAGATTTGTGACAACTCCTCCTTTGGTTTTAAAGCCACATCATATAATAAAAAATTGTATAATATTCTCAACAGACTCACAATCATGTACATAAGGTTAATTTGGCAACAATGTACTTTGTATCCTAAACAGGACAGTTGTGATTAGTTGTGGTCAATTACAATACCGCCTACTCATCATTAGGAGTCTTGGCTGTGCATAGGTAAATTCACCTACTGAGGATTTAATTTCAGAATAGTGTGTGATCCTTGAATGCCTGGCCACTAGGAGCAGGATCTCTGCTTCTTTTCGGCCTAGGTGTGGAATATGTGACTAAGGCCTTAGGACATTCATAGCATTAAGGTGCACCTGTGGTGCCTAACACAATCTCGATAAAAGCCAACAAAGGAAAGATGTCCATCTTATTTCCCTGAGCATAACAAGCAGTGATATGGAAGTGCTATGTGTAAAGTTGTAGGGAAGGGGACTGTGTGCAGAGGATGTATGCTACAGCTCTATATGCAATAAGCAAAGAAATGCCTTTACTTCTGGGATGCTGGAGTTGTCTTACTGTTGATGAAAAAGAAGGGTAATGGGTGCTCTGTGAACATGAAGCAGCAATGAATTGAGGTCCCACAAATCAGTCAAGAGGCCTTCATGGCAAAGAGTGGACACAATCCAGTTAGTCTGTCCACTCACTTCAATAGTCTCTCCTTTAATTGTATAAATTTGGCAGGTTATGTATGTAGCTACTGTAAATGTATGGGCATCTTGACTGGTTTTATGGAGTGATAGTTTGAAAATGCCAATACCTACATATTTCATAAAGCATACATCTTGGTGCAACAACACTGGGTTTATAGATTAGAAGGTAATGCTCACTCTTCTAGAAGTGCAGGTACGTGGTAGGGGCATGGCTAGGATGCCACTCAAGATAGTAGCCTAGTCTTGGGGCTCCGTGCCACGTCGGAACCACTGAGGAAATATTTGCGTTTTCCACAATGCAGCTGTGAAGTAAATACTTTGGGCATGTAGCGGAACATGTACTGACCTGTTTTCTCTCTGTTTGGGGCACATTTGTGGTAGCTAGAGATCTTTTCCAGTGGATGGCGTCACTCAGATTATCGCAGCTGCCATTTTGATTTTCACTACGCGTGAGACACTCTCTCGTCAGTGCTTCTTCAGCCCCTGAGGTACTTTGTATGTTTCAAGTGTTTGGTGCTCCCTCATTATTTTTACATCAATTGCTTCAGAAATGGTGCATTGAAAGTATTATTTTCTATGCCACACTGGCTTCCTTTCTCTGTGCATGACAGGAATTTGAGAAATTAATGTTTCATCTTCACAAACCTATTTAGGGCACCTTTGTTCCATTCCTAGCCCTGAAGGGCCCCACTGAGTATTTTACATACGTTATTACTGTGCAGTTATTTACTCACTTGTCTCTAAGCATTCCAGTGATTTATGAGCAAAATTAAGAAGTCATCATATTCAACTAAAATCCATCCTGCAGTCATAATAGACTGTGACTTTTCTTCTAAAGTGCCCCCAATGGATGGTTTGTACCCTGTTCTTGATACGCCTTTGCCTTGCACTTCTTGCCCAACAATGTCACTGCTCTCATCAATCAAACAACACTTGTCCTCCTCTACCACTAAACGTCTCAAACAGTACCTCCTTCTGCACCTAAAGCTGCGTCTCCAATCTCCTAAGTGCTTTGTGACCATTTATTGAAGAAACATATATTGTATACAAACCCTCGATTATAAATGGTCTGAAATGGAATCTAGATTAACATTGGTAGAGCAACATGTCAGAGGCACACAGGATATTTCTACTACATTCTACTACATTTACAGCTTTGGAGAAGGATGTGCTATTGTTGAGGAAACACGCATAGGACCTAGAAAATAGAAATAGGCTAAATAACCTACGTTTGTATGGTCTTCCTGAGGGTTTTGTGGACGAAGATCCTGTTTACTTTTTTACCTCATTTTTGCTGAAACTTCTAGACTTACCCTCTTCCACCAATTTGAACATTCAGCATGCTCCTAAGCTGGGTCCTCACCTGTGTTCTTCAGCTCTCTGTCCAAACCTTGTGGAGTATCATTTTATTCTTGCAATTCACAGACCTTCTGAAAGTTCGGAACACAGCCACATCAAACAAAATCTTATAAGGTCTGGTGCAAAAATGTTTCTTTTACAGGATGCCTCCACGGCTAAACGAATGAAGGATTTCCTTGAGCTCCATCCTGAGTTGCGAGCTTTAGGTGCATGATATGGTTTATTTCACTCTTGCTCTTTTAAGGTCATGTTTCAGAACAAAATAGCTGCTTTTGATGATCCAGCTGTCCTCAGGAAATGTATTAATTCTCACTCTACTTCTTCGATGGATACTGCTGGTCTTTCCTCCTTATGTTGACTCTCATGTAATGTTTATGGTGTCTTAAACTTTAATTGTCTGCCATTTAGGTCATCAAAAGGTGACTCTCTTCGTTAATTGACTTGGTTGTTCACATATATTCCTTTTCACTTTCCCTGCAGTTCAACACTTCTATTGTGCCCGTTTCCTTCTCGTTCTATGTGGCGTTTTGGTGTGGTATGTTGTCCCTTGTTGGTTGTGCCGTCTTCATCTGTGTGTCACCACCCCGTCTCTCTTTGTGTTACATATTAAGGCACATATCTCAGTCGTCAATTTTGAAAGGTACGGTCTTCTTGTCTTCTTTTTATTATATTTCCCCCTTCTTTTCCTCTCTTTCTTCATTTCCTTTTTTCTTCCTGTGGTTGCCATCTGGTCCTTCTACGATTTTCCTATTCTCGCTTTTTTCAGTTTTGTGGATCATGTAGCTTTCTGTTTTGTTGTTGTTTATACCATTCAGAGTTATTTCTTGGAATGTAAAAGGTTTTGTTAACCCCATAAAGAGGCAGAGAATTCTATCCCATTTAGCTTCCCATAATCCTGATGTAGTCTTTTTACAAGAAACTCATTTTATAGAGGCAGAGGCCTTAAAGCTTAAACGTAATTGGGTGGGTTGGGTTTTTTTCTCCCACAACTTATAAGAAGAATTGGGTTATTATCTTATGTCATAAAAAGTTAAAATGTACTGTTCTTACTAAGAAAATGGATACAGAGTGTAGGCGGTTGATTGTTAAATTTTTGCTTAATGATATCCCTCTCTCTTTGTTTAATGTGTATTGTCCAACATTACCAGACTACTTATTCTGGCCTAATATTGCTAAGAAATGTTTACAATATCAGGATGATTATTTTTATCCTAATAGGTGATTCTAATCAAATTATGGACCCATTTATTGATCGACAATAACAAGTTTGCTTTATTCCCCACAAATCTCACAAACAATTTCAATCTCCTATTTCCCAGATGGAGATTACATAATGCTACTGCAAAAGAGATTTCTTTTTAATCCCCCCACATGGTTTCCTCCGTATTTTTCTAAGTAAATCAATAGCACAGAACCTCATTTCTGCCAATATCGAGCCTATTGTCATAACTGATCATGCCAAAGTTGTTGCTGATCTGGATCTACTCCCAGCTCTTCCCAAATCAAATAGAGGGAGGTTTAATAGCTGTTTTTTACTTGATCTTGTTTTTTCTACCTTTTTTACTTCCTTTGCTGAGGAATTTTTTCGTGATTAATGTGGGAAGGACACATCTCCTCAATTAGTATGGGACACTTCCAAAGCTACGGTGCGTGGTTTTATTTTGGATTTCGTTTCTAAAAAGATTTTTTGCTAAACAGAATAAATACTTATTGGAGAACATTAAACATCTTGGACATCAATTTTATACTTCTTCTTCGGACTCCATTGTACAAGCTTTTGTTCACCCTAAATTAAATTTTAATAAAATAACTACTGAAAATGGTTAGTCCATTTTGCTACATAGCGGTGCTCGTTATTACAGAGGACGCAATAAAGTTGGGAAACTCCTGGCTAATTATCTGAAGATTCAGAAGCAGCGCTCCACTATTTAATTTATTCAATCGTCAGATGGGAAGCGTTTATTCAAGGACCAAGATATTTTAGGAGAGTTTATGAAATTTTATAAAACTTGAATACTTCTGAATCTCCGGCACATCCCTCTCTCAGGGAGGCTTATCTTAATGTTACTCCTCCTCCTCACCATGATAAGCTTAACTTCACATCTCTCGAGAAGGATTTATCCATCTCAGAATTACTTAATGCACTGAATGCTCTTAAGAAAGGTGAGACTTCAGGCCCAGATGGGTTTACGGTGGAATTCTATTTACATTTCTCAAATCTACTTATTCCTAAACTATTGCATCTCTTAAAATGTTTCTATCATTCTGCTACAGCGGGGATACTTTGGGAAGCAACAATTTGCTTGATTCCTAAAGAGGATCGAGATCCTTCCCAATGTAAAAATTATTATCCTATTTCCCTCTTAAATGATGATTATAAAATCTTTGCCAAGCTTCTTGCCCTGCACCTTGAACCTTTTTTGCCTGAATTGATAGGCAAGGAGCAGTCTGGATTGGTTAAGGGTTGTTTGACCTCAGATAATTCTAGATTGTTTTTCAATTTTTTATATAAAGCTCCTTCTCTATCCTACCCTTTAGCTGCCATCACTATTGATGCTGAAAAAGCATTCGATTTAGTCGACAGGACCTTTTTGCTTAAGTCTCTTTATTGGTATGGTTTTGGCCCAATATCATTTCACTCATTTCTCTTCATCTGTGTTGATAAAAGAGTGTGTTTCCCAATATTTTCCCTTACACCATGGGATGCGTCAAGGTTGTCCTTTACCTCTTTTATTTGTCTTTTCCCTTGAATCCTTCTTAACTCGAATTAGGAAGAATGATCTTATAGCCAGTTTTCAATACGGTGATAAACATTTGAAACTCTCCGCCTACACGGATGACATTCTCCTCTTCCTTTCAATCCCAGATATTACAGTTCCTGTGCTGCTTCATGAAATATCTGAATTCTCTTCTGTTTCAGGTTATAAAATTAATTCAGACAAAACAGAAGTTTTGTCTATTACTAAATTCTACACTAAACAGTCTTTCAACTCTACTGGCTTTAATTGGACTAGTTTTAAGATTAAATATTTGGGTATCTGGTTTACCAATTCTATATCAGACTCAGGATAAATATGAAAGAGGGGCTTAATAGAATAGATACACTTCTATACTCTTGGAATCCGTTATTTCTGTCTTGGTGGGGTCATCTTGACTCCATCAAAATGATGAATACTCCAAACCTGATATACATTTTGCCCATGATCCCAGATCATATTCCTCTAACTTACTTTAAAAAATAGACTCTTTTCTTTCCAAATTTCTTTGAAATAAGAAAAAGTCTAGAGTCTACTTATCGCATCTGAAGAATTCCAAGACGTTAGGAGGTGCAAATTTTTCAGACTTTTGGATATATCATAAGGCTTTCTGTTTGAGACAGGTGTCTAAGTAGATCTCTCCAGCCTCTTGCCCACTTGCGCCTCTTTGGCTTGATATAGAACTTTCTCTTACTGCATGGTTCTCTCCTAAAGAAGTCCTTTCCTTCTCTTCTAAAAACACCATTTCATCCTCACCTCTATTTAAACATGGATGTTTTCTTTTAGAACCATATTATCAACCACAGACTTATTTCAGGGATTCTTTTTTGCATTCCCCTATATGGTACAATCGTCTAATTACTATAAATAATAGACCTATATATTGGAAATCTTGGCGCCAAAGGGGTATAATGTGAGTCAGTGATTTATTTGAAGGTACAGACCTTTGCATGTTCCCTCAATTTCAGCCGTTATTTAACTGCCCTCACTCATTTTAGCATACATTTTCGAGTCTTATTGAAATCATTTTAGACGTTCTTGATTCACTCACTTCTTCTTCTTCTACTCTTCTTCAGATACCTCCCTTTTAAAAATACTTACACTTAATCCAAAGGCTTCCTTTATTTATGAATAGTTTTACGTCCCAGATCCTTTACGTTCTAAATCCAAGTCCGAACTTAGTTGGGAAACCGATTTGGAATGTGCTTGGACCATTGTCTTATGAAATAAAATGTGGTCCAGAGTATTTAAAATTTCCAGGTCAGCCTCAACTGCTCAATCTATGTTTTTCTATACCACAGACTATATCATACACCTACTTCCATAGCTAATATCTCTAACATGAATAAGAATTCCTGTTGGTCATGCAGTCACTCTCACAGTGACTTGATACACCTTCTATTTCTATGTCCAACCACTGCTTCTTTTTGGAAGAAAGTATTGTCTCAATTTACACTCATTTTTAAATTATGCTGTTCAATATTAATGCAATACTGTTTTCAGGAAGCTTATTAAGTTAATAGCACATGAAAATGGATTATTTGACCTTATGTTGGCCATAGCTTTTCAGCTAATAACTGTTAACTGGAAGTGCTCTACTAATATTTCATTCAAAGCATAGTAGTATAATGTTTGTCATCATCATAAATTAGATAAAGCATTTGTTTCTCTGTGTAGACTTTATGTAAAAAGAGACTGATATTGGTTGTCATTAACAAATGTTTTAGATATTCATGCTAAACAAGTTAATTCTACTTGTTCTGAAAATGTTAATACCCGTAATGTGTTTAGTGCTTTGCTTTCTTTCAATGATACATTTCCATTCTAGTTTTCTCATTAACCATGTTCTTTACTTATTCCTAGTTTATTAATTACTGCATTCTGCTACTCGATCTTTAATTGCTGGTTTATAATTCCCTTCCCACCCTGCTCTCCCTTCTTTTTGTTACACTTATTTCCCTATGAAATATAAAATTGTAAACAGCATTACTTCCTTATATATATTTATCTCTTGCTCCCAGAATTGCATATGTTATCGTTTTTCCTGGTTTATATCAATTTATTCTATATAAAGCTGATTAAACAGAAAAAGAAGTGCAGGTACACAAAGTCTTACATCTCATTTAAGATGCTATGTAGTCTCTGACAGAAGGGTTATCGCCCAAGAGTTGGACACGGGAAGGTCTTCCAGTCCATGTTAGTAGCTGGAGTTGGGGTTCCATTGACAGTCAGAGATGAGTGTTGATCATTTACTGAAGACTTCTAGAAACAGGAGTTAAAAAGCATTTGTAATGCAATAGGTCTTGCATTTGTAAAGTTAGAGCTATTGGTGTTATAAATGACACTGTTTTTTATTTATGCTTTTTATTTGCAGTGGAGTATTTTAGTAAAAAAGAAAGTGCATGCTATAAAGTATGGAAGCGTATGTGTAAGCAGGACGCACTGAGGGAGTGAAATTGTATTTATGAAGGTTGTGGGAAAGAAGGGAAGTGATGTGGCGACTTAGTGGGGGAAGGGAACAATGTACAAAGAGAAAAATGAAAACAGGATGGAATAAATGAAAATGAGCAACACTATCAGCCACCAGCTGCTTCTTCTGGCATTTTAACCAACAACACTCTGCATTCTGGGACTTGTAGTTGTGTCTCTTCAAATATACATGTGGGGCTGTCAGTCCTGGAGTGCAAACTATTGCTGACTTTAAATTATACCACGAGCCATACCTCTGTCATGACCCATGCTGGGTGTGCCACCCATAAAACAGTGTTGTTTTCTTTGTATTTTCGTTATTGTAGGTCTGCACCTATAATGGGGCAAATAAACTACAATCACAAAAATGCAAAGCAAAAACAACAGGTATGAAGCTGCTGTTCACAGCTTACATGAGATCTCTGCTTCACGCGCTCTTTTCAAATCAGTCCGAGCATTATGAACATGCGAACTGCCACAAAGGGGCTTGATAAAACATGTGGTCGGCAGCCAACTTCATGAGCTACAATGGCGGCAGGGAGTCATGAGAAAATCTGAGATGCTGCCTGCTGAACACGGGGCAGCAAAGCCCAGCCAGAGAGGAGGGAAACTTGAAAACAGTGAATTAGTGGTGCGCAAACCAACCCACCGAAACACACTGCACAGTGTTTCCTGCAGACGCAAAGCACCTCGTGCAGAACTGTTGTACACAGAAAACCACCGCTCCTGCGTGTAGCCTACCACATTGTCAACATCACAACCTTTCTGTTGATATGAAACAACTCTCTCAAAGAGAAAGAAGGCGCATGGAGAGAACTGTGACAATTTGAAAATGTAGCCTGCTGCACCATCAGCCCCTGCCAGCACGGTGAGGGCACAGAACAGCACAGACGCTTGTCACCGCAGCAGCCTGCATTTGTGAAATACATACCTGCCAAGTAGCCACATGTCAGGTGAGACACAGTCAGCCACACTGTGACCTCCAACCCTTCTCCAGCCCCGCCACACTCGCACAATTACGGGAGGCAGACACGCTGCACAGAGAAGCAACCAAGCTTGCTGGCATATTACTTGCAGCCAATTGGGGAGTGTCTGTTAATTAAAGCACACCCATTGCACATGCCGACTACCACTACAGCACCAGCGGTCTCAAATCGTGGAGTTATCACCCAAATACAATGATGACAAGAGCTCCATTAAACAAGCGAGAGGGGGAAGCGCAAACCTCGCCTGCGTCTGCTGAAATGGCGTGTGTGCCAATGCAGGAGGTGGAAGTGCAGGAACAGCCACCCTCGGAAGCATCTGAGTCAGTGTTGGGTGGAAGTGCATAACTGTGCCTGCAGTGAAACAAACAGAGCTGCTGGCTTTGGCCCTGGGGAACCAGGTTCTAGTCTTGGCGTGATCTGTATAAAAAACATGTCAATGTTAATAAATATTATTAAACAATAGTACACGATGTTAACAAAAGAAAATGAGTAGGAAGTGCACCACGCCCTGTGATGCAAATGCCTGTGTGCCAATGCAGGAGAGGAAAATGCACAGAACAGGCGCCCTCGGTAGCATCTGATGAGTCAGGGTTGGGGGAAGTGAGTAGCTGTGCCTGCAACACCAGTTACGACAAAAAAGTGATTAACAAAAGAGCGCTTTGAAACTGTAAATAAAATGTACAGAGTAATGTTACTTGTAAAAGGGGATGTCCTCATGGGAGGTAACAACAGAAGAGAGGGAGGTACTAAACAGGAAAAAGGAGGGACTACTAACAAAATAAACCAACAAAATAAAAAGAATTCCGAAAGACACTGCAAGAAGCCAAAAAAATGTATGGGCAGAACATGGGCGGAGCTTAATGCCCATATCCTGAATACAGCATGCCTCGAAGAGACAGCGCAAGCGCTGCCTAGGTGAGACCTAAAAATGGAAGGTGACTTTGTTTTCCCCTGAGGACATGTGGACTCAACATGGAACTTATTAAGCTCTCCCTACCTCTCTTTTTACAGGGCCATGAGTGTAGGATTGACATAGATCAGGGCAGAGCATTTGGATCCTAAGAGTGAGATGACCAGTAGCCAGATGGTAATCCCTGGGAAGGCAGGGCCTGGAGCACAAGGAAGTGGACTCAGGAAGGGGCAAGGGACAGTAGGGGTACTGCAGAGGAGAGGACCAACATGCTCTATGAGTGCGAAAGAAAATTAAGGAAGTCACCTCTTCTCGATCTGTACTATATCCCTTTTCCAATTACCCGACAATGAGTGAGAAGAAAAAGAAACTATTCCAATACAATGAAGAGGTTTTTTCTAGTAAATTTGGACTGAGGTCCACGAGAAAAGAGAAAAGGTCTCTGGGGGTCAAATATGATTTTAAGGCACCCTATTTTCCCAGAGGGCTAGTAAAAGGGGTGCTCACTGATGGATTCATTAGGAGAGAACTCTATTTAAGAAAAGAACTGCCATACAATATAAAATGCATGTTTTCAACTTTATTCAGATTCAGTGGTCTTGTTGGTCCAATTTAGTGATTAATACATGGTGCCAACTATATAGAGCCACAATCCAGATAATCTGTTTTAGATTTCAACACTGCTTCTACTTACAAGATGTCCAGCCTCCACAAGCAGGTACCACACTAGTAAATGAAGCCTTGACTGTATGCATACAACCTAGAATAGGATTAAGGTTAACATTTCCTCATTGCTGGAAGAATCAATATTCTTCCTATCAGGGGATCACTGTCAGTAGAGTAGCAGGTGTAATGTGGCACCCGGCTACATGGATGTAAGAGTGCACTGTCTCCAACCAATTATGTCTATGTTTTAGGACTCAGCTGAGGAGGGACAAATTCCATTCTTACACTGGGTCCCACAGTAGCCTTGCCATACAATTGCTTCCAAACCACCACCCCTGGGGTTGCCTGGATGTCCAAGTTCACACAGTTGCTTTGACGCCTAATGGGCATAAAGTGTTATACACATGTGGAGTGAGGGGTTTAAAGAAGGTTTTCTCAATGACACAACCCATTTGGCATCATATCTACCAGAAGCTGTTCCTCATTCAATCAAAAGAGAACTGTACCGTTTTGCTACGATGATGAGCTGAACAAGCCTTTTATGCCATTTAGCATTACCGTATGAGGCTGGAGAAACTGGGGGCCACTCCTGACACCTCTGTCAGTTTCTATAGCTCCCTGCTGTTAATTGCAGTAGACAGAGGGAGGCTTCAAGAGAGAGAAAAAGAGGGAGGAATAGGAAAGGAAGAGGGCAAGCAATCAGAGAGGAAGACGAGAGAGAGGAGAGAAGGAGAGAGGGAAAATGGATGGTTGGCAAGAGAGAGTGCACAAGGAGATGAAAGGAGTGGGGCTGGTTAGAGCATTTTTACCAGGACCATATTGGCTCCACAGTCTGGCCCTGCAGAGATGGAAGCACTTTTTTGTAGGAATCGATGGTAATTTAGTGGCATATGAAGGTTTATGTTTCCCAGAATTTAAATCAATGTATAAAGTCAAAGGTTTTGAGAATTTTTCTTTTAAATTATTACAGTAGGAAATCAAGTAAAAAACCAACAGTTTCACATGTGGTAAGACACTTTCACTTCCAATTAACTGAAATTGATTCTATGCTTTCTCTCTCGTCATGTGTATTTGTATGTTAGGACAAATGTCTTTGCCTCCTGGGGTACACCTCCAGTGTTTAATTTGTCAAAATAAATAATTGCAGGGGCTCAGTCTTTTTCTTAGAAGCCCATCGCCAGCACTACTGAATGCTGTGATTGCTGAATACCAGGAACACCTGGCCTTTATTCCACCTCCTGCATCTTTAACACCCACCATACACTACCTGTCTCTTTATCTGACTCTTGCAGGGTCTTTTTGAAGTCTGTTTTCACCCTTTGTCACTGTTTTCCTATCTTTCTCTTCCTTTTCCTTTTTTTTGCCTTTACTCCACTTGGTCTGGGTTAAAGTGTGATGATGAAAAATAAGTCCTGCTCCACAAAAATTAGTCCTCCACCACCTGAAACCTATGGAACAAATTAGGCACCTTCATACCTCCAAACGTGTGTTACCCCATGCTTTGTTTGTAAAAAGCTTAAGTGCTAGGGCCCGTGCCAAGAGGCCACTGCACCTTACACCACTCATGGGCCCTGTCAGTGCTGACAATGACAGTACAACAAAACTACAAATCACTACACTCCTACAAGTGTAACAAATCAGACCATTCCAGGACCCCACAGCTATACGAATGGCCTGGGCAGCAGGTATTAGTAA
The DNA here is from genome assembly GCA_963921515.1 of Calotriton arnoldi. Taxonomy (NCBI): domain Eukaryota; kingdom Metazoa; phylum Chordata; class Amphibia; order Caudata; family Salamandridae; genus Calotriton; species Calotriton arnoldi. The sequence goes on from CAWUFW010003453.1 coordinate 686,861, forward strand.
TTTTAATGTGTATGGAATGAATGAACAACTGTTGTTGTGCTCATCTGTAAATTAGACAAACAATGGCACCATGTGGCAGACTGCCATAAGTGCCGGTATTGACAATTAAGTACTGGTGCTGAGCACCGGAAACCACCAGCTCAAATTAAGCACTGGTATTACCTCATCTGGAGGGGAGTCCTAAGATAGGGGCTTGCTATCTGCAGAAATTACATGGTTGACTAGATGGCAAAGCCCTAAACTGCACACAGGATCCTAACAAGGATCAACTATAGATACTTGACTCACAAGAAGTCCCATATTTTGAAATCAGGCCACTAGGATTGGAATCTTTCATTCACACCCAGAGCACTACAAGAACAGAACTCCATAAGTCGATTGTACTAGGGTTGAGCACAGATCTGGGGAGCAGAGTAACGAGCTCAGTTATTTTAAGCAAAGTGAAGTGTGACATTTGTTCCCAACTACATAAACTAATATTACAAATCACAGCAGTTTCAGATACATTTATACTCTGTCTCATCAGAAAATAATGCACAGACAATGTCCAGTTATCACTCGGAGTCTCAATCACAAAGTGCACTGTTTCAAAATTGTAAATTTGCGTTCGTGGAATTACTCGTATGTTTGGTTTAATTTTCATTTGGAAGTACGTCAATGTGAAAAATTCTGCACGCATTAAAAAAATTGTTGATTTTACAAATGTTAGGTTTTCCTGGTGGAAAAAACCCTTTCACTAAGTCCCCTTTAAATATGGGAAGTGTCTCCTTCCAATTTCCACCCTGGAAATGTATGCACTTTTGCTTGTTACAAATGCTCAAGGTTGTTTTTAGTTTATGGCCTAGAACTTGCAACAGTATATTGACAGATTTGCCAATTCGTCAATGCAATCTGTAAATGTAACATTCCACCAATCTCAATTCTGTGAATCAGAATTAGAATTGTGTTATAACTTGATTTCCTATAATGCATCCTTTCCCTGGTTACCCATTCCCTGCTGCTCAGCCAGTATGAATGTGAATGCTATGTGTATGTGGAATGTTAGAATGCTTGATGAGGTAGTGGAATGCTGGAGTGCCTGGTGCAGTGGAGAGAGAGACAGTTGAAGTGTGTGGGCTGAGCAGCAAGGATGCTGCTCCTGGTGGGGCTCAACTTTGTATCTTGCACTTATCATCTAGATCTGACCTGTAACCAAGCTTAATAAGCCTCTTACTTATAACCTCTTCATGGCTACCTATGAAATTCTTTTGGATTACATCAAATTGTACACGTATAAAGTGCTTATGCACACCTACAATGTTCTTCGGCTTGTAAAAGCCTCTGTGAATCGGGCCTGTTTCTTTGCTCTGATGCCCTTTCCTCTCTTATACCACACCCCTCCAGAATCAGTTCCTAAATACGAACACTTCCACAAACGAATCGGGGCATTTGTCAGATGAGAGTCCAAATGTATGAGAACTACAAAATTCTCAAACTTTAATTGATAACTTTAGATATTTACAGACCCCTGAGCTAGGGATTCGCCCGAGACAGGTTGCTTTACCCACCCCTGGTCAAGAATTCTATTTGAGGAACGGAACTCGTGAAATGGCATACTTTAAAATGCGTGGCCCATTAATTAATTTTAAGAAGCCTGAATACTTCAACACTCAGTATGTTGTAAACCAACAACTAGAATGACAAGAAAAATAAAGTCAACAATATTTAGATAAAGTGCAATGTAGGTTCACCCATCTTCCCCTCGCCTCCCATTTCTAAGTAATACGAGGCAATTTCATTTGTAAAAGACACAACGAGAGGACAGAGCATGTAAAGAGGAACCCAGACAGAGGTCCAACAGTCATCTACTTGATCAAGAAAACACATCGAGTCAGTGGGCAGCTAGAACTCAAAACCACAGCTGCTGCTGCCAAAGCCAGAATCTTAACCACTTAGACCCGGTGTTTTCACCGCTTGTGAGTCTCATAACGAAGGCCGGATCGCAGATGCCTTTCCCGGTCCTTCTCGAGTTCGCATGTGACATTGAGCGGGAGAGAGCGATGCAGCTCGAAAGCCGCAGGAGAGCGGCCCCGCGGCTCCTTCCGCCTGACATCAGGAAGGCCCGGGCGGCGAAGTGCCCTTGGCAGCGCGCAGCACCACTTTTGCTGACACGGTAATCACCATTAACTTTATATCTTTCAAAATCATTATTATTGCCTTTATGCCTTGTTGTCAGTTCCTGCGCGGGATTCACGGCCCCGGCCCCTCGAAGCTGGCGCGCGGCCCGCTCTGTTTTACTGCCCTGGGCACGGCGCCCTGACTCCATCTTGCCACGCTACCCTCGCCTGGCTGATGAACGGTACCTCCAGGAAACATAAAAAGGCGCGCACGTCGCCCAGCACGTAGCCATCTGCAGGGGAAGATAAACTGAGAGTTAACAGGGAGGTCAGGCGTTCTGATGACGGCGAGAGCAGCCTGCTAATGACCATTATCTGCGCCTCAGCTTAAAGTTCATTAGTTTTACATTAAGTCCCCTAAAGCCAGAAGCAATGAACAAGTCAAGTCTTTGTTCAACTGCGGCCTAATCTCTCTTAGCCCTAAAGAAAACAGCACAGCGGAGAGGCCAATGAGCGCAAATAGTCTCCATTTAAGTGCCGTCGCCTCCCTCCACCCTGTCAAAGCCAGGTCTGAAACTAAAATGGCGCATCAGCATCCCCTCGTGGCATGCGTGACGCCATCTGCCGGTTATGATTTTAGCCAATATCCTTTGCATTCTGGGACATGTAGTTTATCTCCGAGTGACTACAGACCCTGCATGCAGGGCACAAGTCCTAAAAAAAGAAGTGGGGGGACTAACCAAGTTAGGCAGTATGCAAGTGCCATCACGGCGAGTGACATCACGACGCGTGACATCACGGCACATGACATCACGGCGCATGACATCACATGTGGCATCATAGGAATTGACATCATAGGAAGTGGCATCACAAGCCACAACTTTAATATGTATGTGTGATGTAAAATGCTCTGACACTCTGCTTTGGGATGAGTAGCGCTATACAATAAAAAATTATGGTACTTAAATTATTTCAACGCCTCCTCAGGGGTAGTAAGCGCTATATAAATTACATTTACTTTGTTTAAATACTGGGAGAGACCAACACATCTGAAATTCTTACAGTGCATGCATATCTAGTAAACAGAGCCTGAACAAAGTGAAAAGCTGCCTCTCTTAAGTATGTGTGAAGTGCTAACCTTTGTTTCCCCTCTGCTGCATTTGCTTCTAGGTGTGAGGCTCCTGACTGCTCCCAGCCAGGAGACTCGAACAAAAGGAGGCCTGATGACCCCTCAAATTCGGGCTTTGTTATGGGCCCAGCAGGAGTCTTAAATAGAAAGCCCCGTCCCCGCCTGCACCTTGTTGCAGATGGAAAACAGACAATGTGCAGGCGCTGCTGAAAGTGTCGGTGTTTGGAAATTACACCGGTACGAGTTCAGCACATTATTTAGTTGGGACCAACTTCTTGGCAGGGTGGACGGCGTTCACCGTGTGAAAATAGTGGGTGGACGCCGTCCACCCGCGTGTGCCCCCGACTCGCGCCCTGCCTGCATGTCAAGTGCTGTTGGCTCCGGAGCCAACACTCGCTGAAGGTGTTACACATGCAGGATGCCCCTTAGTTGCTTTGTCCCAAAACACATCATCATAAAGCAAGTTCAGGCTTGCAACAAATTGGACAAGGCTTCCTAGCATGCAAACTCGGCTTGCGCAATCCTTGTTGTGTACGGCAACATTTACACAAGCTCCGACTCGCGCCTAGTTGGCCTTCATAGTGGTTAGGGTTACCAACCGTCTCAGAAACAAAATACCAGGGCTTAATTTGAGACGTCTGGTTACCGGTTCTCGACACCGGCACTAAATTGTCAACACCAGCACTTGTGACAGTCTGCCACAGGGTGGCGCTGTCTGATTTAGAGATGACCACAATAAGTTAAGTATTAATTCAATATACATAAAAAATTACCATTACCTACCGCACAAGCCATTCTTAGAGCTTTAGGGGCCTGAAATAGTCCAAATTGCCACACTTGTGGGAACATGATGGTTAGTAGTGGTGTTGTTACTATCATTGGCAGCATAGCAGGGGCAAATTGTGGTGCAAACTGCAGTGGCCCCCTGATGAGAGCCCTGGCACTTATTTTTTGTTTACAAATTATCCGCTGCAAAATACAGGTTATTTGTTTATGATGTTTTATTCTTGAAGCGCCAACAGTTGGCAGGCGAATAACACTTTGTGTAAAATCCTCAGCAATCTCTTTCAAAATTGTAGTTATCCTCTGTTTGATTCATTAATCATTTACAAATAATTTTGACGGCTCTCAGATACTTTTTAAGTTATTACTTCACGTTTTTGTTATTTGTGTTTAATTGTAAATAGGGGAAAAGTACCGGATTTCACAAAATGTCCCATTTATTTTGCTAGTGATGGCATGAAAATACAGGCCATGCTAGTAAAATAACAACCAACTGGCAGCCATACTAGTTGTATTAATGCCCGATACAAATAGCTACACAGTGCACCACAGTGAAGTGACCACGTGTCTCCAGGTAGGCAAGTGTTCAGTCCTGAGTGTTCCTTTTAAAAAGAAAAAATATCCTTTGTTATCCAGCAATTTGCTCCATAAAGTACAATTAAATAAGATAAACAGCTTCGAGAACTCGTCTTTTTGTGAAATAAAAATACAGGAGTGGAAAAATGATGGCCTAGATAGAGTGCCCCGCTTCCCAAAAATAGCCATGGCATTATCATGTTCACAACTACTAAGCGACCGCCCAAAAACAATGCAAGTTGAATAAGGTATTACCAGGGTTGTAGTACGAGATTTCCAGTGTGTAGGCCTACACCATAACCGCCTAATCCAATATCATCTCCCGTGCCCTATGCCTGTTTCACACGATAGATCACCCCCAGAGACTCTCAAAAACCTACCACCTCCATGAATAACAATGTATCAAAGCCATGGGTTGTTTTAAGTCCAATTTAGATACACATCTCTTTCACTTACTAGGCCACAAAGTGATGCTGCACGGGCTGCAAGGTAGGCCTGGATTCCTGGTTTTTTTATTACTGCGAGGTTTGCAGATTTTGTGGGCCTTGTATTTTGCATCATTTTTGCCATGGGGAGTCTTGCTGGAGACATTTTCTACTCAAACCAGTCTCTTGCCAGTATTTCAATTGACTTTTGAATGCACTTGTATTCACTTTTCATGCAAGGTACAGAACGTACGTTTTTTGTTATAATTTTAGCAATACTTCACAAAATACAACGGTATGGTTGCGTGTCAGGGTACTCATCTCCATATGTATTTCTTTGCCAGTTTCACTGTCTTTGTGTCAGTGTCCCCATACCAATATTCCCATTTTAATGTAAGAGTCAATATCCCAGTATCACCATTGCACTGTCAGTGTCCTCATATAAGTTTAACTGTCCCAGTGTCATTGTCTCTCAGTATCCACGGCTGCATTCCAGTTGCAGTGATGGACTTGCGAAACTATGAGTGAATTGGTTAATGGTAAAAATGTATTAAATGGCTGGTAAAAATGATAACGATTGTCAACAACAGCCTACAATAAAGAAGCTAAAAAGATCATTAACCACAGAGTTAACTCACGTCACTGGCAATAATATACATCAACAACCAATATAAATATACATATCAATACAACAAAATCCGAATGAATTCTGTTAAAATCATAAAAGTGATTGACAGCAGGGGTTGCTCTTCAGTTCCCTAATAAAGTAGTTTGGGAAGGCCCCATCTAAAGTTTTCAAAACATCCATGATGTCCTATTCCTCCAACTTCAGGGATCAGCAGCAGGCGTTATGTATGCCAAAGTTAATGACCCAGCGCTGGGCTGTATAACCACTTTCAACTTGGTGCAAGATGCTATACTCATGAACGAAGGCAAATCTAGACACCAAAATGAATGTGTACCTGTGTCATTGTTGGTACCAAATTCTTAGTGTCAATGATGTTTGCTTTATGTTAGCCTACTAATCTTAGTAACCCACATGAAGTCATTGTTCGAGTATAAATGACTTATACACCATCTGCATTATAAAGCACTAAGGCGATGATGGTAAAGCTGGATGAGAGGTCTGGGGATATATAAAAAAAAAATGCTGTGATTAGTGTTTTAGGAAAGACAACTTGCAAAACGTTATGAAATAATGTTTTGGCTGCATAGAGCACTCCACTTCAAAAGAGGAAAGGCTGCCAACTAAACCATACCTTTCATTAAATGCATACATTACGATGACTCATGCAGAATTATTATCCCCACATCAGACCCTTTGTTGTAACTGACCAGAGAGGAGCAGTTTCACTGATGTTCTAAAAATGAAATAGTTTAAAGTTGTTTCACAATGCATTGCAGTTCTTTAATTTTAGTTTATATGCTTTAAGTATTCAGAGGTAAAGAAAATGTTAACATGAGCCAACCTTTTGTTTTGTAAGTAATCTTTGGCCTGCTGCCACTTGCCTTTATGGGAGCAAGCATTATTGTGGGAGTTCTCGGCTCTCACTGCTCTCCTGTGACTATGGACCTGATGAAAAGATCAGAGGTAGCTTGGAAAGGATATGAATGAGATGACCACCAACAAAGTTGTTAGGCTGTGTTTATTCAGGTTACTCACAGACATTGTGATGTATCGCTCACACTTTTAAACTTGCAACTGAATGACCCAAGATTAGGCAGTTCAGAAAGTTTGCGGAAGTGCTCCAATATTCCCTAAGTCAGCAGCTGGTTTGTAAAACCGAAAACAGGTATTGTGGACTTTCCATGAAAGTAAAAAAAAGAAAATAAGATATTTTTACATTTGTGCTAATTTTATAACCCTACCTGCGTAGAGCTCCTACAATGTGGAGATTCTGCACGTTCAGTGTTAGGGAAAACACATGTATGCCAGCAATGTGTGTGTACTACGTCAACTTACGTGCTAAAGATTTGCAAATCATATGTTCCTCTTGGGCATGCCTATACGTTTTGTGAATTGCTACACTATTTGCAACTATCAAAAAAATGTAGACATATTCCACGTAACTACATATTTACAACTTTCTTTGTGAATCAGTCAGTGCACACAAAATGAGGACATTCCGTCTTTCACACGTGGTTTGCAGCAGTGGATGTGAGAAGACTCAGCCAGCCCTATTCCATGCAGCAAAACAAGTCACTCTTGTGGCTTCCAAATAGCAGTCATATTTCCTTGACATATTTGTAGCTGCCGCTAACTATAACCAAGCATGGCTCCCTTTTTAGGATTTTCCTGCACAGCGCTTACAGCTCGCCCATTGCTTACCAATTGTTGGCTTTATTGTCACTCTCATTTCCTTGCATTCTGTTGGTTACTGCCTGGAATTTTCTGTTGGTTTCCTATCTCCCTTCATCACCATTCGTGTGTTTGCGTTTTCTCTGGAGCATGGACTAAGTACCTCTTTATTTTGCCTTAGGTTTCGCCTACACAGAGCTTGCACAATCTCTTGTAAATAAAACAAATAAATCTTAAAAGAATTAAAAAAAAATTATCTTACCGCCTGACCATTACTTACCATTTGTTGGATTTCTTGTCACTCTGATTTCCTTGATTTCCGTTGGTTACTGCTTGCACTTTCCTGTTGGTTGTCTGTCTCCCTTTGTCGTCTTTCGTGTGTTTGCTCTGGAGCATGGACCCAGTGCCTCTTCCTTTTGGATTTTTCATGCGCTGCTTTTGTTGCTGTACTGACTTTTTTCTTTGTAAACAAAACTGCATTGTTAAGTTTCTGCCACACTGCCTCAGACACGGTCACGTGTTACACTTAGCATGGGAGCTCACAAACAGCAGCTTTGTAGGCATGAACCTTGTGACCTTCTGCAGATCTTGCTGTACTGACCTCTATGACTTGCCCTCAGCCTGCTGGTCATCGTCCTCCTCCTCCGGTGGCCCCTGCTGATGAACCCATGGACAGCAGACCACATCTCCTTGGCCCACTGCACTGGCGAAAGTAACTGCCACAGGCTGTATGCCATGTTTCCTACTGAGAAACCCCCGTAACCGTCCCTTCTATGGTACGCTTTTAAAATTGAGGTAATATTAACAAGCATTGGCGAAGCCAATTTGTTTCTCCTATGCGAGATCTATTGACTTTTTCAATTTTTTTTTACATGTTGCACTGCACCACGAGCTGCTGAAAAAAAAGTGCTAGGATGCAGCCAGTGTTGACCGCCTCATAGTACTATTTTTTTCAGTTTAAGCCACGTTGCACAGTAGCTCACGTTGCTGAGCAACCTGTTAAAAAAAAGTGACAAAGCCAATAGATCTTGAAAGGGCGAAACCTATTGACTTTGCCAATGCTCTTTGTAACCTACAACAGCTAATGCATTCTAAAAACCCACCATGTAAATCTTGAGCTAAAGTCCCTTACCTCTTCCAAGGACATTCTATTCTGTTGCACCTCAAAGAAAACAGTTCACCCACCATGGCTTTAGAAGAGTATGTCTGCCTTTTGTGTATAGTTATTCTTTTAAACTGAAAGATGTCTTTAAAACCAAAAACATGTCATCCTAATGTTAGGTTCAGTGGCTTCATGCTCATCCTTTCCCATTTCTGAATCCATCTCAGACCTTGTTATCTCTCATCACCTCCTTCTTGACAATCTGCTACGTTTTAATTACAGGGAACTATTGCCCAAAAGAGAAGGCCAGGAATGTAGGGGATGTGACTCCTGATGGGTGCGTGCATCAAACGTAGTCTTACTGACTGGTTGACCACTCCTATGACAGACGTTCTGCATCTTCTCATCTTTGGCTGGCATGATCCGGCGGACAACATACTGGGAAGAAGCCCAACGAAACCCATCAACCACATCCTCAAGACCCCAATAGGAATCTCCTGAATGCCTTAGCTGTCCTTAATCAACATCCTCTGCCTCACCCACAAATTCCTCTAGATACCACAGTAAAAAAATTAGGTAGTACATATTCTTGTTTGTAAAACATAGAGATTCGGCCGATTAATAAGGTGTAGGGAAAATTCAAGAGTCCACCGCAGCGACCTCTTACACCACCACTTAGAGAGAGGGCAAACAATGTCACAGAAAAGACTAAGAGGTTGCTGCCCCTCTATTGTTGCCCTTAATATGGCATGACCAGCTTCACTGCCCCTCTGTGAAAAGTTAGCTCTTTATAGTTTCCATAGCTGAGGAGAAACAGACTCAGAGTTGGCAATGATTGACCATGGAAGAGAAGTACGAAATAAGATCACTTGGAAGAAAGACACCAATAGATGACCAATGAGATTTTGAAGTTAAGGAAAGAATTAAGTGACCAGGCAAATATGGGGCATTTTACAGCCGCGGCCTGTGCAGGTAAGATCGTTGGGGCCAGATTGGGGGGGGATTTGACAGACGACCATGAGGGAAAATTAAATAAATAATCACTTTTCCCTTGTCGTCTGTTGAAATCCCCCCCAACCCGCCCCACCGCTCTTACCTTCACGGGCCGCGGCTGCCATTTTATTTGATAGAAACCAGGACCTCCCCCCTGCCACCTTGATTGACTATGTGATGCAGAAACCCTAAACATTGAACAACTCTCTTGAGTTTTTGGAAATGGTGAATAGATATTCTGACCTCTTCAAGTTCCTCTAATGTTTTACCGAACAACTTTGAAATCAGATGAAGAACAGCCAGGGCCATCCCTATACTTGCGCAGCTAGACTGCTGCTAGGGGTGTAAGGTGCAGCGGGATTAAGCATTGAACTGCACACACAAACATTTCAACAAGGAGCCACCAGAGAATACAGTATTGCATCCTTTCGACTTCACTGTTGAGAACAGCAACAAGTTAAAATATCCTCTTCAGATGCAGAACCTAACAAAATTTGACACACAACACATTTTCGTACTCATCCCACCAAAAACGCTCCACTCAAAAAAAAGCTAGTTCTTTTACCTTTGTCAATGCTTGCTACAGAAAAGTTGTACACTCACACAGAATTAATCCATCCACTGGTTCAAACCAACATAGAGAACTTTTAACAGACTTTAAAAAATAGAAAATAGTTCCTGCTGTATAAAACATGATGACCAAAGCTGGGTCATTTGTGCAGTTTATAATCTTCAGATAAGCTTCAAGCTGCCTTTAGATGGCATAAAGAGCAAATTGAGGAATTCAAAGGGAAGGGGCTTCGAAGAGATGGAGCCAAGGAGGATCGGGCTTGGGCTCCTAGTGGGCATCAATTTCTTTTCCATCCGAGGCAGTGTTGGACCAAAGGATGGGCCTTGAAGATAGATGTTCTGGGCAAGACAGAGAAACTGAATCGCTGGCATTCCATATGCGATGATGAGCATTCCCCACTGTGATACAGAAAGAGAAGGTAAAATATAAATACATCATAGAAAAGAATCCAATATCTGAGCACAGAGCTCAATCACTTCTCTACTTTGAGATTGGCTTCAATGTAGACCCCATAATTTCCTACAACATTAACTTTGTGTGGATTGACTCCCATTTCCAGGTGGCTAACAGTTACGCAGGCAGTGTTATGTTTCTGTGTGACTAGGTGTCCTGTTTTAGGGCAAGATTATGTGTGGGACAGATATCAGTCTTGGGGGGACTTGCTCCTACACCTGCAATTACCATTATGAGGGCCACTGTAACTCCTGGAGGCAGAAATGTTCGGGGAGTAATATAGGGGAATCTGTGCTTCCGCTGTGATTCATACATGATTTCCCCCTGTAGAATTAAGCTTCTTGTTATCAGCCATGGTCTCTGGGTGAAATCTTCATCTTGTAATAGTGACAGAGTCCCATCATGATTACAGGAGGCTCAGTGGTCTAATTTAACCACATCCCTATACGATTCCTCGCTCCAGAAACAATACCTGCATCACGACCCATAACACACGGTATTCTACCATTTCTACGGGCTCTCTTTGTGGGATCTGTAGTGTGCCAAGATCCTCACCGGGGCAACCAACTCCACAGTCTGAAAGAAACTGAAAATGCTCCTCTTCTAAGCCTGATGCCAGAGCTAGAAAGCACCTTGGGGCGACTTAGCCTGATGTGCTGGTTACGAAACTCTATTCACTGATAATCACTTCCTGGCACCTGCCCTCTACGATGCAAATATGATTTTTTTTATTTTTCATTCCCCAAGATTGTAATGGAATTAAACCTATGCTAAGACTTGCCCACCTTACAAATGACCTAAATTCGGCTCAGTTGTAATTTCCAGATTTCAACAATAACGTTTCCAGCACAAACGGACCAAAAGTTACTAAATAATGGGTCATGCACAGAGCTGCACAGAGGCAAAAAGTCCTTTGGAAAGGGTCAATGGTCACCATTTACTTGCTCTTCTGAAGTCGCTCTGTCTTTAATTAATATTAAAGTGGTGCAGTCCTTGCCCATATAGCATAAATGCGCCTTAACATTACAAAACAGTCAAGTAGTACTATTACAGAATGTGCGGCATTATGTCGCATAATTTTGCTTTCGTTGCTGCAAAAAGTGGTCCTCCATTGCCACGTAATTCTTGAAACCCTAACTAAAATAAAAAATAAACAAATAAAAGTGCCAACGCGTTAATGTCGAAATAACGTTCGATAAAGAGGCTATGGCAGACTTTGATTTTTAGAGCTCCGAGTAGGCCGCCGGCCTCCTCGAGAAGCTCGCAGCTCACCGCCTGTTACTGGGACTTGCAGCCAGTCATCATCTGACTCCAAAAACCGAGCCCCCTCCGTGAAATCTGGCAGGCCTCGAAGCCTGGAAGAGCCAGCTGGCGCCAGGCCAGATCCCCGGCCTAGCGTGATCGCGGATAAGCCGATAACGAGGAAAGCCGCCATGAGCATTGCCTAAGCCGGGTATGTGTAACATGGCTGTATGCTTTTCACGGATACTGGAGGGAGATGTGAGCGAGCCCATCCCGCGGGAGGCCTGGCTCTTACTGGAAAGTCTAACCCACTGCTGCCGGGCTTGCGCATCAGGCTGCAGTGGGCCTCAGGGCATTGTGCAAATGCAACATACTGACGGGAGTCCATTACCGAAAGGGTCACGGCTGCCAAGTGGCTGTTGTCATTTGTGACATCTTCATCCGACCCTGTTTTTTCAGCCAACACAGTATACTGCATCCTGGGACTTGTAGTTTTTCCTTCATTAAATCATGCGTAAATTGTCAGGTCTGATGTAGCATCACACGAGATTTCACATGGGGCGCCTGGAAGCTACTACACTCGCTGTATGTAACTGTTAATTACCTGCTCAAATCCACTCCACTAAACTCAGCCTCTCTTCCTATTCAGATCAATGAATACAGTGTTTTGGAGCAAAGATGTACAACATTATTTGCTAATTTGTGGAATTGATGTGTATAGCGGCGCTTGCGCCATTCATGGCGACCATGTTGTATTGTGTAGCTAGTCTAAGGGCTTTGGGCCAGCCTCATTCTACTTTTGGCTTTGTTAAAATTTTGAGAGGGTGAGGGCCATATCACCAGCGGTGACAGCTGAAGAAGGCCAAGGGTAATGAGGTAAAGATTGACTGCTGGCCTACTGCGCTATTTGTGGGATGCCTTGCGCTATTGTTAAGCCTGCAGTATATATTTATTAAATAAATAATATGTTGCTTTACTCATTTCAGCTCTCAAGTTTCAACTCTCAGTATAAGAAGGTTATATTTATTTTTTTATACTGCATAATGCTCATCCATGTATGGTTCTGAAATATAACCTGCACCAGGAACCAAATTCACCTAACTTCTCTGACTCAAACGCTGACAGCCCTCAGGAGTGCAGTATATATTCACAGACACTTTGACAGAGCTGTGCAGTCACTCTATCTATCTTTAGCACTGGGACACTTCAGTTGAAGTAGCCATGGGCTTTATAAATTATCTATCTATCTATCTATCTATCTATCTATCTATCTATCTATCTTATTTTAAAAGAGCCAATACACACCCTGAACAAAGGTCTGCTGGAACAACGGTAAAAGCCCATCGTCTGTCAGAAGGAGCCAGTGGTGGCTGCTATGAAGGGGGGTGGTGGGGCGGGGGGGAGAAAAATAGTAAAAAAAAGATCACTTACCAGATTACAGCCGCAGATTCTCCTCCATCCTCTTCTCTTCCTGGCTCCCGGCAGCATACAGGCTCCCCTAAACCAAGCACGACACTGCTGTCACCAGCATGACAGCAGCGTTGTGATTGGTCTGACCGGCCTGTTTGGCCGCTCAGACAGTGCCTGGGAGCCTTGGGACTCTTCTCCACGCGGCTGTGCAACACAGCCAGGTGGAGAAATTCTAAGTGCGCATGACTGTAAAAAAAAAACGATAATAACGTTGTGTTATTATCATTATAGTTTTCCTTTTTCCACTGCTCTGAGAGCAGTGGGGCGACGCTCCTCCTCCTTAGCGGAGGAACCACCGCTGGAAGGAACTCCCTACTTATTTGATTTAGTGTGCATGTAGCAACCATGCCTTTAGTTTTACCCCAAAGTTGAAACAATGGTGACATTTTTAATCCATTTCAGCAAAGAGTTCCAAAGCACACAGCCTGGAACTTTAAAACACACAAAAGCACCATTGATTTTTCTTCTGGAGATCCACCTATGCACATGCAGCAAAACCCCTGAGCATGCCCAGACATAATTGACTTAGCAAATAAAAAGTCTGTGTTCTGGATCAAATTACTGAAGCTAACTGACATTTGTTTGGGAGGCAGTTTGATATTGTTCGGCTTGGACCTAATGAGTCAAAACATGTACAGCTTTCATCTTGTCCAAAATAAATCAGGGCAATCCAAGAAGGAGAAAAGCAAAAGCAAAATTAAATCAAGTGTTTAGTATGAAGGCTCAGGGTAATCAGTTTAATCATGCTTCCACAGCTGAGAGGGCACAGAGACAAGCCCAGCGACCATCTGTGCCCAAGATGGATGCAGCATGGGACAGCCATTGACAGCGTGCTTAGGGCCTCATTTATGGGTTTTTTGCTGTAGGGCAGCGCAGCAAGCCTTGCTGCTGCACTGCCCTTGGTCAAAAGAAAAGGGCAGGAATGCGCCATATCTATTAGATGCGGCGCATTCCTGTCCTTTTCCCCTGCGCCGGCGCACAATTGGCTGCCGTGCACCAATGTAGGCACCTTTGCACCATGGTGCAAGGGTGCCTGTATTGCGGGGATGATTATTTTTGTGCAGGAAGGGAAACCTTCCTGCACAAAAACAATAACGAGGCTTTTTCCTCTTTCTATGTGTGCTGCAGAATGCAGCACACATAGAAAGAGGAAAAACAAGGAGAAATAAAGATATTTCTCCTCGTTGTGCCTCCCTTATGCCTCCTCTGGGGAAGTGTCAAAAAGTTTTTGGGCAGTGTCAAAAAGCCATGGATGTTGCTAGGAACGCCCCCCAGCAACACCCATGGAACGCCCCTTTCACGCAGGTTTCTGCGTGGAAGGGGCATATATTTATAAGGCCATAAAAAGCCACGTAATGTGGCTTTACGTGGCCTTATAAATATGCCAGTGGCACATTGCGCCGCTGGAACGTCAAAAAAGTGACATTTCAGCGGCGCAATAGTGCCGGTAGGGCCTCATAGATGAGGCCCCTAGTGCATTCAAACGTTGTCATAATGCACATGGGTTGCGGTACACATATTTTATCTTGTGTACGTTGCGTCATTGCTCCTTGTGCTCAGTTCCCTTATGACCATCAAGAACAGCCGGTCCAGTTGTGGTACAAACCCTTGTTCCGGCCCTTCTTAAAGGCTGAGGCACCATTCTAAACAGTGCACTAGCACCTGACAGGCAGCAAGAGCTCACGATACACTCATCATTATTCACAGTCGGAAAACAGACCAATATCCTATCAGCTGTGCTGAATGATATCCTTACAGGATCTACATTCATCTCCTATCAGAGGCGTCCAATGGTGGCTGCTCTGGATCACAAAGGTAAGATGGGGGAAATGGATTATAAACTTTGGTATTACAGCCGCTTAAACACTACAAAGTGAGAGGGGATTGATAGAGCACCACGTGTCACCTTGGTCACTACAGAGCACTAGAAAGAAAAGCAAAAAAATGACACACTACATGGACGATAGGCGGTATAGGAGACAAACGTTGGCAAGTTGTGGAAGCTGGTCCCTGAAACTTACATTCTTTGGTCCTTCCTCTTGTTGAGGTAGAAGTCTAGTTGCAGGCCCTGATGAGTGACTCGATTTTCAAGAGTTTTTGATTTGAAGGTAATTTGAAATGGAGAGAAGCTGTTTACTGATAGAGTTCAGGCATTTGCACTTCCAGAGATATGCCTTTATGTGTTTTTTAGAGGCTCGCTGTTGAATTAGAAAGGGACGATGCTGATCATAATTTCAGGGTTGGATGTAATTTCTAGCCAGGATTTGCAGATAGCATGGACCTTTGTATCCGTAAGATTTATAAATAATCCATAGTATTTTGAATTTGATTCTGTATTCCTGTGTGGGCCAGTGAAAAACCTTCAATAGTGGCTTACTATGCAAAAAATCCCTACTGTTACGTTAAAGAAAAACAGACTTGTCATGTGATAGTGTTGATGAAATGAGTCATACTCTCAATGGAGTGATAAGTAAATTAACAAAGCCTTGTTCATAGACTAGTGCTGCCGTGGTGGACAAATTATTTTTTTGCATGGAAAACAACTAATACCTGTAGAAAATGTTGGGATCTTCCGTGTAGAACAATTGACGATTTCAAGCTCTCCTACAATGAAAAAAAATTAGATGTATGGAAGGGTGCATCGATAAATAGCACTGGCTAGTTGCCTTTAAATATACATCAGAAAATGCTATTTGATTCATTATTTCAAACCATTAATGGCACTCTCTAATTTAAAGATCCATCTGTTTCCTTTAAACTTCAGCGCTCTTTCAAAGTGAGGCTTCCATTGTACGTAATCTGCTGCATCCCTTATTGTTATAGTTGATTTTCATTGTGATTCATTCACAAAACCCCTTGTATCTCTAAGAGTGTGAGTTTTAACATTGATTTGTCTCGATTCGGTGGTCCTCCCATATGCAAACAGATGTTGTTGCAGAGGTAAATTGTCCCCATCATGGAGAATTTTTAAATTAACATTAACATTTAGCGGGACATCCATATTTGAATCCGGTTCACACGATAACTTGGCCAGCTTGGAATTGCAGCATATGGCTGCTGAGAAAAATGATCTTTAGACCTAGTTGTTTTTTGAAGCACACATTTCTGAAGTAGGGGCAGAAGGCAGACACAAGCCGTGAGAAGTTCAGAAACCCCACACATCCTAGAGGTAGTCTCTTATGAAACAAAGGGAAAGAATGCAAATTGTCCATGGACATGTGCCCCTAGGCAGACAGAGTAATGCACTAATGCTGCACTATCACACAGGTTTAAAATAGTCGGTTCTTCTGGTGAAGTTACTACAGAGCCCAGGATGTTCAAAAAGCTATGGTCAGAAGTGCAGATATAACATGGCTCCACAGAGAACCAGACCACATGAGCTGGAGTTCGAGGTTAAGGAATTCTTTAGGGCATCAAAAACTTTCCATGAGGTGAATGAATAAGACATGTAAGTTTGTGCCTTTGCCAGATGAATCTCCTATAAAATTGGAAGAAAAAATTCTGTATGAGATGGGGATATCAAGATCATACCTGCCACCTTTGGGGAAATTTACATAGCCTTAGGATGGATATGTTTGTGTGAAGTTTTGTTATGTTATTATGTTATATGTTATTTCTTAAGTGCAACAGGTAGCGTAGCTTCATGGCACTAGAACAATAATGCTTCCTGACAACTGAGATTTGTGACTCTGAAGAAAGGCCATGATAGATAAAGTGAGGGTTAAATAGTCCACTTTTCAACTACTACTGTTGGGTCAATTCCGATCTTGGTCGGAAGTCATACCGACCGACTCGGTTCTGGAATGCTTTCCGTACGTCTCAGAACGGGGGAGTCCGACCGAACGAGTACAATGCATCCGGATGCTTCCGGATACGATTCGGTTGGACTCCCATTGACTTCAATGGGAGCCTGTGTTCCGAACTTGAACACAGACTCCCATTGAAGAAAGGGGAGGCTGGGGAAAATCGTGCACCCTGTGGTGGGCACCCCATGGTGCCTGCCACACTGTGCATGGTTGGGAAGAGGGGACCCATGGGTACCGCTACGGTCCCGATTCGGAGGGCCCCGGGCCTGCTATTGTTGAAAAACTCCAACACAAGTTCTTGGGGTTGTTCCAGCCAAAAATGAAATCCCCTAGCACAAGTACATGATGGTCATTGATGCTAAAGATACATATTTTAAAGGAACAAAGGTCCCTTACATATGGCATTCATTAATGCTTCTGTATATTCTGTGGTTGTTTGAAAGGGGCAACAAACTAAGATATTAAAAAGAATCAATCCCCATTTTACTTCATAACATACACATTCTCCTGGTTTAATAGCACTGAACGTCAGCTGGTCTGATGTTAAAACATTTAGTTCTAAATTAGTGTGACACAACTTCTTGTTTGTTGGAGGGGCCCTTCCATATAATTGAGTAATTAGATAGAATTAATTCATCAAGGATGTACTCTGCTGTGTTGTGTAGTCAAATCTCAGTGAGGAACAGTATATCTGAATTAAGTGTTTCACACAAATTAACAATCTCTGTTCTATGCTTAAGCACATATCTAGCACTACAGTGTAAGGCATTAATAACATTGTCTGCGTGTTTAGAGGTTACTCGATTTTCAAGTGGTAGGATGGGAGTGGTTAGTAAAGACTTACCAGCACAAGGAAGATAGTATTAATGACGATACTTGGCACTTTAAGGGCTTAGTACATAAGATTGTGTTAAAAAAGGCAGCAGTTCTGGTGGGCTACAGGGTGTGACTGGTGCTGAGTCTGATAAAGGAACACGTAAAATTGAAACTAATTAGGTTGGTAAAGGGTAATGCAATGAAAGGACAATGTCCTCCTAATGGGTCGCTTCATTCCAGACTCCAGCACATTAGCTCTTTTACCTTAGATCTCTCTGAATTCAGCCATTAGAAAGTAGCTAACGGAGTGATACAAGTGATAGCAGGAGCATCCAAATACCACCACAAATCCCCTTTCCTCCAGATCCAGCACTGGTTCCCAATTAGAGCAAGAGTAGCGTTCAGAGACAACACATTGATGCGGAGATGTCTCCACAAAATAGAATCATATCACTGGATCAATGTCTTGATATCGCATACTTCCAACTGGAATTTAAGAGCCTCAGTAACTCATCTGGCTCTAGCCCAGAGCCACTTTCGTCAGCAAATAGGAGTCAAACCTGCGGTGGCAGTCAGCCATAAATTATGGAACAATTTGCTTCTGTCGTTATGGTAAGGATTAAATATCCAGCAAGTAAAGAGGTGTGTACAAACAGACCCATGGCCTAATGACTCCTGATTGACAAACCATAAATACCATGATACATTTGAGTTAGGCACTATACAAATGATTTTAGATTGGACAAGATCAAACTAAACTTTCAAAGCCACTTCAACATAGAACAACGTAATCAGCGTATAATTACATTTTAGGCACAACCAATCATGGTCAAAAGACAAGGGACCTCATTTAAAGGTTAGTAGAGCAGGAGCACTGCCATAAACTCTGGTCCACTCGCTCTATTTAGAGTCAGGTGAATGGCTCTGTTTAAACTAATTTAGCATCCACTGGCTCGGCTTGTGTAAACCTCTGGTGGTTCATCCTCCAAGGAGCCGCAAGCTTACAACGACGTGGTTCAACCCTTCTAAGGGCGCAGCAATCATCACTCATTTCCCCTGCTCTTATCCACCACACTTGGTATTAGACCTCCACACGCAGGGAAAACAACTCCCTATGCTTCAGGCCGTTTGCTTTTGTATTGAGAAAACAAAATCCTGCTTTGGGAGTTTACTTTCTCAATGCAAAAATGTCGGCTGAGTGAGAGCTTTAAACATGACCCTACTTCAGCAGACCTTCAGTGCTGTTAAGGGAGCTGGCACAATGACAGCGCTCACCACAGCACAGCGATCCCCTCCAGGCAGGTGCGGATCTGTAAAACACCTCCACCCACCCAGGGTACCCACGGACTGTCATCTAGGGTCTGTCCCTCAAAATGTCCACATTAAACTTAATCCTTGAGGTCTCCGAAAAAGTCTTAATTTTTTCCCAGAACCCCTCTCCAAGCTCATCTATGAAGGGCTGGCATAGAGATAATTAGAATGAATGAACCCAGTACAGACAAGTGTTAGTCCTGGCCTCTGTTTAGCAGTCACATATTAGGTTTGTTGTACAAACTCTTTGTGAGCAACCTTGAATGACAATTCAATTAATGAATAAAAAGATCATGCATGGTCTACATCTTGATTCTAAATTACACATGCGCATTACTCTAGTAGGGAGAGAGCATATATTGCATTAATAACCCATTCAAGATGTGGAACAATCCTGGGGCTTATAAACAATGGACCATCCAGTACACCTTCTACTTGAGACTCCCATAAGGGCCTTGCACCTTCCCACTTGATAACCGCTATATAACAAGACCCATCTCTTATTAGTTACATCTTATTTCATTTTTATAGCTGACTCCCTGCTTATGTAGATAAGCTCAAAAACTTCTGAATTGCTGAAAGGTAACACAGATTTTCATGATACATTTTCTCTAAATGGTTGTAAAACTCCTTCTTGATCCTCTCTTAACTTGGCTGACTAATTGCAATTGTCATTCCTACCCTTTTTGGCCTGATCAATTTTTTATGTGGCAGGCCAATAACATGTCACTTGTTCCTCAACTTCAAAGCACTTTAGACGATCGGATGCTTAATAGTGCTTAGATCCTGATGGCTCTGCAGCTCCAGGCCTTAAATTCCACCCCATATGGTCCTAATTTCCGAACAATGGGCCATCGCCTGGATATAACACTTCACATAACTTTGGACCTGTGGTTAAAATTTCTTCAGTCTTCTTCAGTCATGGTAGTTTGTAGTAATGAAGTCCATGGCCAGGATGTAGTTCCAAGTAGATTTATTAAGTTGTAGTTACAAGTTGTGAAGATCCTGTAGAACAGCTCCACCAGGAGCAGCCTCCCTGCTGCTCAGCCCATCTTCAACTGTCAACACTCACACCAGGCACCCAAGCATTCCAAACATGTCCATCACACCAACATTCCACACAGAACACACACACTAGGAGCTGGCAACAAAGGAACAGTATTACCACAACAGCAAGATACCACATTTCTTCTCCCCTAAAATTGAAAATTAAATAAACCATACAAAATGGAAACAACTATTCACAACAATGTACAAATAAAAGAAATAGTCCAGAACCCAGGGATGCAGGGAAACACCACATCACGAGAGGGAACGAAGACTAAACAAAGGAGGAAAGAGGAATGAATAGATACACATACGAAATAACACTCATCCTCCCCCTTTAATATTAAAAACAATTAGAAATAATTCAAGAACGTTAAGCTCACAAGAACAAAGTGAGATACCACCACATGAAAAGAGACGTGAAACATAAACTCATGAAAGATGCAAAAGAAGCATCCAACCATGCACCGCAAAGCAGGGCAAAGCACTCTGAAGAGAACCACAGGAGTGAGGCACGCACCAACAGAACTCTATCACTATGGGTGAACTGAGCCCCTTGTATAGACTCCTCATGTAAGGAACAACAACAAAAAACTGTGAAGAAGGGACTGAAACCCAACTTGCCACCCCTTTGTAAGGGGCAAAATATGCCAATATGGGACTGTGACCTATAATGCAAACTGTGTAGATGGGACTAACACCCATTACTTGCATTACCTGGTGGGGCTGCTGAGACTGATGTACTTGTCTCCTTCCAGATGTTACTTGGACTTAATAAATAATCTACTAAGGTACTACTCGGCTACGTCTTGTACTTCATCTCCCCCCATACTACTTCTTTATTGCATTTTGGCGACGATCTGGAGACTAACTCATGCTATACAAATGGTCTTAAGGATGTTAAAGATGACATGTCAAAGAAGTCTTCAATATGGAAGGAACCTACAGAAACGACAGTAAGACAGACAGCACACATTACAGTTCCAGGAGGAAGTGGTTCACAAATGACCACACAGACAGCTCAAGTACATTTCCAGGAGGAAGTGTTGACACAAAAGAAGCAAGATGCCACATAGTTGAGCTCAAATATTCCACAGTTGAACATTTTAAAATTGGCACACTATAAACAAGGTTCCCAGTTTTCTGCTGTTTTTCCTGATTTTTGTAGATAAATACAGACAGAAAACAATCTATTTTCCTGCGTGTATTAATTTTTAAAATGGATATAAACATAAATTAGGTTGCTTTTGAATGATTTTAAATTCTGTCAGTCATGACTGCCTGACCAATAGCTGTGCTGATTGACAGGTAAGTGAGTCGAAAAATAGAAAACGTTTCCTAATGAGGCTCAAAAAGCAGTAGATGTGTAGAAGGACGATACTAAAATGTACATGGTTTCATACCAGTGTATCTATTTATCATTAATGGTTTTTCATATAATTGAAACCTGTAAGGTGTTCAAGTATGCATGTGCATTTATTGGTTTAATAAATGTGGAAATACACAAGTTTTAGCTTATCTTTTCACAAAACCCAAAATAAATATGATAAATACAGATAAAATAATCAAAACTCAAATACGGATAACTACAGATGGAAATGTCAAAAAATAAATACCATAAAACCAAGAGCCCTAACTTTAAATCACTGTGCCTTCCTTTAATTAACTGCAGAATCTCATTTATATTAGATTCTATGAACGCTGTTAGAATAGATCACCTGGTAAAAACTCCCACCAAATAATGACGTAGTTCTACTGATAGGGAAAAATCAAGAGATTAACACAGCAGAGTGGTAAAGAATGTATCCAACCCCTTTAGAAACGTTACTAAGTAAATTAAAATCAAGTCATAGTGAAGCCTAGATAAGCGCATATTTGCTAATGTATAGAAAATTAATCTCTTCTTCCCAAGGAAGTTTGCAACTCAGATGTCAGTTACATTCTAATCTGACCCCGACTGCTGGATAGCTGTGCTTCCCATTGACAGCCATGCCAAGTTAGACCTTGCTATTTTGCTCAGTGCCACATATAGGTAAGCTATAGCTCCTGGTCACCAAAGAGGAGCTAATTCATTGGGCCCATAACCAGAGTACCTCACTAAGGCAAAATTGGTTATCCAGCTTTAGACCATAAGTGGACATGTGGTCAGGTAAGGGTTTCACCTGTTATACTTTACTAAAGGCCTTTTGCCTTCCCATTCTAAACTATATCTGGTAAGTCTGAAATTACTAGCAGAACTTATCACCTATAGAGGATCATATTTCTCTGAATGAAAGGAGATTAACATTAAGTTTAAAATCCAAAAGGTTGGTATCATGTATTAGAACTCTACTAGTTTCTAAAAGTTATACCACTGAAAAAATCATTTACCATTTCCCTATAGATTCACACCTGTGCTCTCAACATTTCAGGAACTGTAATTCCTCCATAGCAATCCTTTGGAGCAGGCTACGAGCTGGCTAATACCCCGGAAATAACCCACCCTCAACTGCTTGAATGTATTTCATATTTTTGACAATATTTTATAGTTTCATATTTTACTTCCCAGCCAGCATCAGTGCAAGCATTTAAGCCATTATTAAACTTGGGTTGGCCATGTATCTATCTCAAAGAGAAGTAAACGCAACCAGAGCTCTAATCAAAAATGATGGGCCTGATTTTCAAAAGACACTTGTTGCAGCACATTTTTTGCATTACTCTGAAAACTGCCTTCGCCTATGCCGTGCAAGGAAGAAACCTTTGTACCATTAAGGGACTTTTATATCAGAGTCGTACATTTCCTGCTTCATAAACATTAATGAGGCATGAATGCTCGGATGGAGGCTTGCACTGGCCAAAAGTCCTCCATTCCAGCATTAAAAAACTTTGGGGCCTATTCACAAACTACATTTTGTAGTAGGCATAGTAATACTACAGTAGTACGTGTAACACAATTCAAAATTCTATTCACTAAGTCAAATGTGGAGGCCCCCATCTCCTATCTTTAATGTTCAGAGATGTCCACCCCAACCGTGGAGATCTCCACACATGTAGGTATATGTTTTAGTAGTAAATGTGAGAAGGACAGGGGACTGGATGGAAAATGGAGAATACTTACTATTAAAGTTGAGGGGTTCCTTGAAGAGTAGGAGGGGTTAAGGAAGATGTAGGGAGGGGTTTTGGGAGGCACATATACCCATCCTCAAAAGAGTAAACCCATTATAATTCACAAACTGCACTACTATAGTTACTACTGCCAAAAGGACCCAATACAGTGTACTCAAACACAGAGTAAATCTAGCACCACCCATGACCATTCACAGGTAGTGCCACACTCCCCATAGAAAACAAAACACCCATAAGAAATATTGTTAAAATAAGGTAAATTGTTTATACTTTTTAAAAAATATATTTTCATTTATTTTAGTGTTAAAAAAAAAAAATTATAGATAAATAATAATTTATTAAAATAGTTTAGTAACTCTTTTCAATTTAAAAACCAAAAATGAATGTCACTTTTTTAAAGAAAAGAAATTTATTTAAATGAATTCTACACATAACTTTTAGTAACTTTTAATACATGATACATATAAACATTTTACTTTAGGTGGGTGTAATTTTTTAAAAATAAATCTTCATTAAATAATGTTAGATTAATTTGATTTTCATAAATTAATTACATTTAGAATTTAGTTACTAGTGATGTAGTATTTATTCTACATTTCAAATATAAAATTTTTAATTATCTTACATTAACATTTTCCTTTCAAATATTCAAATTTTTTGAAAACTTTAATTACCTTTTCAAATTTTTCCTGTACTTTACCATAGGGATATCTCTCACTCAGATGCGGAGGTCTCGGCCGGGTGTGCAGAACGTCAAATGCGGTCATAAAGTCACTACTAGTAGTAACTTTACAGTCATGTATGATGATTTTACTGACTCCACCCCCTGTTTCAGAGGGAGGGGACGTGTAAGTTTACACTTTTGAGAAACTTTACAATCGTAAATGGTAAACAGAAAAAACTAGTAAAGTTACCTAAAAGTGTAAGAGTAACTTACAAGTGTGAATTTACTAATGTGTAACTTTACCTTTGTGTATACGTTTCCTAATGTTTTTACATTGTGGCCCCTGCGCCATTAGGGTATATGCTCCAGAATAGCACAGTGTGTTTCAGACATCAGGGAGAACATGTAGTGGTCTGAGTGACCTCTGTCTGCTCTGCCTGCACAAGCAGAGTGTAATCAGGGCCGGACTGGCTACCGGGCGTTTTGCTGTGCTGCCGAGCTGGGGGCTGATTTCGTTGATGGGGACCTGCGTGCGCTTAAAAACATTCGTTTTGAAATGTTTATTTAAAAGCACACGCAGGTCCCCAGCAACGAAATCAGCCCCCACCGCAGCGAAATCAGCCCCCAGCTGTGCTGCACAGCAAAACGCCCGGTAGCCAGTCCGGCCCTGAGTGTAATCTGAAAAATTCAGGCAGATTATACTTTGAGTCAGCTTAATGCCTGCCCTTGATTGATGCTAAAAACAGTTATAAGGTCTTAGTGCATACCTTTATGAATCACTTGTGAGGGTGGGCACCACTTTTTACCCTTTCCATTGCAATTCACATAAAATTGCCATGTATATTTTCCAATTTTCCATGCTGCAGGCAGAAAGTCGGGTACATGGACTTCAAATTGTATTTTTCTGTTTTCAAAAAATTCTTGGAGAAAATGAAGGAAGAAATTGTTTTTAAAGTTGATAAAACAGAGGTGCATTTCAGAGATATCCATGCCTCACCTAGTAGACATGTAACTACTCAAGTACAGGTCGAGGGTAGGCTAGCATTTCAGAAGTGCCTACATAAATTATAAAATTGATGCATAATGAATAAATTAAGATTTGTGGATATTACAGAAGACGTTGAGACAGGGAAAGGCTTCAAGCAGTTTCTGAATGATTTCTTTTGGCTAATGTATTGTGTTATTGCAAAGGTATAAACATAGTGGTTTAGATAAAGAGATTTTTGCTTCCACCAAATACCATCTACCTTGTCATCAAAGGTCTCTGCGAAGACAGAAAATGGAACGGCAGCACTGACACAGCTCTTAGAGAGACGCTGTGAGTACAGCAAAGAGTGTTGAGGAGGATGATAGGCGTGAGTGGAAGGATGCCTGGTAAGTTATATTTTTACATTTTTGAATTGGGGTTGTAGAGGTTGTGCTTAGGGTATTGGAGAGGGTGGGAGAACACCGGGTCCTGCTTTTTTCAATATCAGATAGAATGAGGCAAAGTGATTTGAGGGTGGTGTACAATGGTGGCAACGTGACAGGTTTTGAGGTCTTTTATATATATTGGGATTGGGTAGGACCGGGTATTTGGAGAGTGGTTTGGGAGGGTGGAAGGACACCAAAGTTTATTTTTTGTGTTTTTTAGAGAGACTGTAATGTCCAACAACATTGATGTCCCATGAACTTGCAAAAGGACCTTCAGTGGCAATGTCAACAAAAGAGATTCTGAAAACATAAGGAATTTGAATAATCTCTCTAGGGCCCAACATTTGGTAAGGCACCTGTTCCCTAAAGAACAGCATCAAGTAAAGGGTATGCAGTAATGTTGACAGTACAATAGTTCCTTTTAGCTCTGTGAGTAAAAGAATGCAGTTGCAGTTACTGAACCGTAGGAGACAGTGTTAAACTTTCATGAAGATAGTACTCATCCACCATCAGCAAAATAATAATCAACATTGTAAGCCACAAAAGGAATGATATTATTGCAGCAACAATCCAAATGTTGTACCATGGAGAGTGGATATGACTTTCATGGCCCCAGGTAAAGTTCAGAATCAATCTGTAGCATCAACTAGTTGCATAAGTGAATGTTTCCTTTTTTTTGGAGAGACGATTGAAAAGCAGCTCACGTTTCAGGATCTGGATCACACTCATTTCCAGATAGCTCAATTTCTTGCATCGGTATCATTTCAAATGATGTAGATTATTTTGCGGTGCTCTCTTCTTGTGGAATTTCCACAACAGGGAGAGGATGTAGTAGACCAGTCTGGAAGCACTTTGGTATTGGCGGCGAGCCACTGAACAGAATAACACATAATGCTTTTTGATGTGTTTGATCAACACATTCCTGTTTTTCTTCATACCAGGGGGTGGTGGCACAATGATAGTGCATGGCTTCTACCTCAAGAACTGGAACAGGTTGCCAGTAATATGGTCTGAAGATTTGCTTGCATTCCTGAACTAGGTCTTCCACTTTGGGGAGCCACCTATCAGCAGCATTATCCTCAGTGGCAGAGTCAGAGAACATTTTATTGAAGAGGGTCTCTTCATTGTCTTGATAAACAATTCAGTTGTGCAACAGGGTCAGATGAATCAAATTTAGATTTCACTATCCTTCCAGGGAGGTCGAGATCAGGTACATAGATTAGAACACCAAAGAGCATGTAGTAAAAGATTCAGCCACCTAATCAGTGGCGTAACGAAACTTAAGGGGGTATTCTGGAGGGCCCACTGGATCTTGACTCGCTCTATCGCCTCTAACCAATCACTCTGCCAGATTATTACCTGCCTTCTCCTCCACCAACAGGCCAGACCCATCTTTCAGGTGGTGAAACATCCCCCAGCACCATTACTTTTCAATAGTCACCGTATCGCTATCTGGACAGACTACTCCCCAACTACATATGTGAAACGTAAAATGTTTCTTGCCGTCTGCCCCAGACTGCTGCAACTGGACCTCAAGTACAGACTCTTGGACCCAGCCAGGATGGGGATCACCTTCAATGGCTGGAACAAAGACTTCACCAGTCCCAATAACTTAGAATTGTCCTCTGACAACCTTGAATCTTCTTCCATGGACACAGAAGCCTCACCGGCCATCCACACTGTACCATCCACTGGTGGGCCAATCTAGTCCCAACCCAGACCACGTCTACAAGACCAGAGTACCCCAGCTTCATGAGGCCTGAAGTCAGACCCAGCAGGCCTTCAGCAAGTGGTGGAGGCCCTGAGCAGAGATAGCGACAGGTCCCGCTCACCACTAAAGCAGACCTCTGCACTTGGAATGGAGGAGGCGACTACTCCCTGATGCCTTACCCCCACACTCTCCACATCATGTACTGCAAACCACTATCTCTGGGAACAGACACGTGTCCCCCATGACCTGCTCGGGCGTTTTAGCAGCCATGTGACACTTGAAAATGCAAACATCAAGGACCTTGACCCCCGGGGCTGAACTGACCTGGCTGGGACAAGTGCCAGCGGAGGGATGGCCCCCGGCGACGGGAGTGTGATGTTGTATAATGCTACGTGATATTGTTCATTTGTTATGCTCACGTATTTCTGACCAATTTGCTTCTTTCTCTTTACAATGTTATTGAGATACTGGAGACATGCCTTACGCAGCCTACTGAACCCCCCATGCAGCACTCCCTCCCTTTTTTATGTTTGCTGCCGGCCTGACATTATTCCTTTTCCAGTGATATCTGCCAGTCTCCAGCTACTCTCTACTTCCCTTTAACACATTGGCCCTATGCGCTCCTGTGCTGCGGTCACCTCTTCTGCTAGGCACTGACTGGAACCTGGCCCCAGACCTGATATTAGACCGCACAGGCAGGACAGCACCCACAGTGGCTCCAGACAGAGCCACACTGCACGACCTTCTCTCAGACCTCACCCTAGTAGACGTATGGCAATTCCTGCACCTTGCCAAAAGGGAATACACTTTCTTTTCATGCCCGCATAGCACTCAGTTGCAAATAGATTACTTCTTACTTCAACACCCACTCCTCCCCTCAGTATTGGGCTGCTCCATCCGGAAGGCAGCCATAACGGACAATGGTATGGTTCACCCAGATATGGACCTGGGCCCGATAGCCCCTCCAAAAGCTCACTGGTGGATGTGAGCCTTGGCCAAGGCTGCACCCGAATGAAAAGAGGTGCTCAGCAGTCATGTTCGCAGCGACCTGACAGACAACGAGGGATCAGTGACATCCCAGAGAACCCTCTCAGCCACAGGGAAGGTGACCATAAGAGTCTCCCTGGTGCGAGACTCTGCAGTGGATAAACACCAGACTCAGGTGGCCCAAGGGCGGTGAAAGACAAGGTGAAGGCCCTCCAACTTTGGCATATGACAAACCAGACGGACACTAACTGTAGAGATCTGGAGATGACCATATTACACCTTAATGCCTTCTTCATTGCAGGAGCTGAAAAAGTGCTAGTCAAGCTACAATGGCGTAAATATGATCAGGGCAAGAAAGCTGGGTGGCAATTAGCCACACAGCTATGGCAACCTGAGTCTCCAACAACAATCCCAAACATTCGGGACGATGCAGACTCCCTGCTGACTAACCCTCATGACATAGTAGAATGATTTGCTCAATTTTATTCAGAGTTATCCCGCTCGGAGACCACTGCTCCCACTCACAGGTTGACAATTTCCTGGAACTGCTGCGGCTCCTCTCTCTTACAGCAGAAGGTTGCATGTACCTGGAGGGTGATATTACAGAGGACGAGGGATCCAAGACCATTGCGGCACTGCCCACCTGTATGTACCCGAACGAACATGGGTTTCCCGGCGAGTTCTATAAAACAAGTAAATCCCTACTGACTCCAACCCTCACCCAAGCCTTCAATAAGGCCATAGCAAAGGGCTCCCTGGAAATAATATCCAATACAGCCACCATTTTGGTCATCCCGAAGGAAGGTAAGGATATGCAGGATTCTGCCAGTTACCGCGCGATCTCACTGGCAAATATTGACCTCAAGATCTTTGCCAAAATCCTGGTGGCTAGGGAGAGTCATACCCCAGCTAATCCATGGATCACAAGTCGATTTGGTCCTGGGCTGCATGTCGTGTGACCACCTACACACCCACGCCCACTTCGCATGTTATGGATGACTTGGACGAGAAACTGGCGCTCTCCCTTGATGCAGAAAGTGTTTGACCGGGTGGAGTAGCACTATCTCTACCAAGTGATGGCCAAGATGCTCTTAGGAGATGACTCCATATCCAAGGTCCTACTCATCTACAACACACCTACACCGGTGGTACAGAGTGGGGGCTTCCTTTCGAGTATGTTTAGAATCCATAGAGGCACTCAACAGGAATGCCATCTCTCCCCCTTCCTGTTACTGCTAGCACTCGAACCACTGTCCCTGGCCATCTGCCAAATGATAAAGGTGCCAGGAATAACAATTGGAGAAACTATGGTTAAAGCAAACTGTCTTCCCCGTTCTTTCCAACACTGACTTCATTGACAGCAGCAATGTCCATCAACGACTATTTCTCAGATATCTCAGGGTATAAGATCAACTGGGCAAAATGCGAGGCCCTTCCATTATCCAAAGGAAACACCAAAGCATGCCTCCATGGCTGAAACATGAGATGGCTGTTGAAGGGGCTCCCATACCCTGGCATTCAGGTGAACTGTGGCTTCCACCAGATGGTGAAGGACAACTTCCTCCCCGTTCGGATATAGTCCAAACTAGACTTCCTCAAATGGTGACACTTAAACCTCTCCCTCTGGGGAAAAGCCCAAACAGTGAAGATGACAGTGGCACCTAGATATATCTAAATCTTCAGCATGCAGCCTTTGAGGATCCCCTGCACGCACCTACTGTGGATAGAAGTGTACATCAGGTCGTATATATGGAGCGGACGCTGACCCCCACCTGTGAGCTGCAGTACTTTGGTTAGCCACAGAGATTGAAAGTCTCCATTTACCCCACATGACCTCCTACAAACTAGTCCTCCACTTCTCCCAACTTGCACTTTATCTACGCTCCAATGAAGGAAACACAAACATGGGAGAGGAGTTGGCCTAATGGCTAGGGCGGTCGACCTCGAATCTGGGGAACCGGGTTCGAGTCTCGGCAATGACGCTGAACATCCTGTGATTCTGGGCAAATCACTTAATCTCCCCGTGCCTAACAAAAAAAGAATGTGTCTTCATGTAACGCAACTGGTGCTATGTAAAGCGCTCTGATACCCGATACCTTCGGGTCAAGTTCCTGCTATATAAAACTCTGTAAAAAAATTAATTAAATGGGTGCAAATTGAACGGCACCTAACGGGCACATCGCATCTGTTGCTGCTCCCATGCTATCACTGACCCACAACCCCCGAGGGTACAACCCTGTACTAGCCGCCACACACAGGGCGTGGGTGATGGCTCATAAACTTTTGAGGAATAACCCCGCCTTCACAGCATGGCACCGGTGTGGCATAACACATCCCTGCGCATTGACAGCAAACCATTCCACTGGAAGGCCTGAAGCACGAAGGCTCTGCTCTATATCGTCTATTTTCTAAGTAAGCAAATGTTCAAATCGTTCCCTGTGCTGAAAGCAGAATTCTTCCTCTCTCTGACTAACTACTGGAGACACCACCAACTGACGCATTGCCTGTGCTCGGCACTAGGACCCCTCCCTGTGGAATTCATGACCACACCACTCCTACAGTAGCTATGGCTGTGGGCTAGTTATAAGGGACTTGTCTCAGGCCTCTACTGAGTCCTTATCGAGAACATGAACTTGGGCCATACCCATACTCGCAACTGCATCCCATGGCAAATAACCCTGGAAAGAGAATATACCCCGGAAGACTGGATGCCACTCCAAGGCTTTTACTGGACCCGAGTAGACTCTGCCGGATGAGATTACACAGCTCTTGCTGGTGGAATTTAGAAGACAACTGTGAGCTATATCACATACTATGGACCTACAAGGATATACAACCTCAAAGATGGCCATATGGGCACATATACAACTCCATCACCATGCTGTGGTGCCCTTGGTCCTCTTGCAATCCTCCATGATACCACGAAAGCCCGGACCTGGCACACATACTCATCGATGGGTAGCCACGGCATTAGCAGTGGCAAAAATGTGCATGCTCCATCACTGGTGTCAACCTACTTGCCCCACACTTGCCAAATAGATTGTAGAACTGCATAAAGTGGGATACACTAAACATTCACATACAAGCTTGCGGACAAATCAGAAGCATTCAAGAGGGTCTGGGGTCCCTTCCTGGCAGACTTCCCTGATCAATCTTTGACTGGATTGACCCGCACACCCCTTCTACACCCCAGAGACCAGAGACTGCATACCCCCATACACCCCTACACCATACCTCGACTTAGAACATGGATATGTACCTGCGTACCTGCTTGTTGAGAAGTCGCAGGACCCCCCGCTTCGTGATCACTGTACCCTAGTTGATACCGTCCCAGCACCTTACCTTCTACCATCCCAATCAATCAATCAATCAATCATGTCACTTATAAAGCGCACTACATACCCGCGAGGGTCTCAAGGCGCTGGGGGAAGAGGGGGGTGGTGCTGCTACAGATCGAAGAGCCAGGTCTTGAGGAGTCTTCTGAAGGCCAGTAGGTCTTGGGTCTGTCGGAGGTTGGTGGGGAGGGTGTTCCAGGTCTTGGCGGCGAGGTGGGAGAAGGATCTGCCGCCGGCGGTCATTTTCCGGATGCGGGGGACTGTGGCGAGGCTGGTCGAGCGGAGCTGGCGGGTGGGGGTGTAGAAGCTGAGTCGTCTGTTGAGGTAGGCTGGTCCGGAGTTGTGGAGTGCTTTGTGTGCGTGGGTGAGGAGCTTGAAGGTTATCCTCTTGTTGACAGGGAGCCAGTGCAGGTCTCTCAGGTGGGGTGTGATGTGGCTGCGTCGGGGGATGTCGAGGATAAGACGTGCAGAGGCGTTCTGGATGCGTTGCAGCCGTCTCAGGAGCTTAGCCGTCGTTCCTGCGTAGAGGGCGTTTCCGTAGTCCAGCCTGCTGGTGACGAGGGCCTGGGTGACTGTTTTTCTTGTTTCGGTGGGGATCCACTTGAAGATCCTGCGGAGCATTCGGAGGATGTTGAAGCAGGAGGAGGAAACGGCGTTGACCTGCTTAGTCATGGAGAGGGTGGGGTCGAGGATGACCCCTAGGTTGCGTACGTGGTCGGTGGGTGGCGGGGCTGTTCCCAGTGATGTTGGCCACCAGGAGTCGTCCCAGGCTGAAGGGTTGGAACCAAGGATGAGGACCTCCGTCTTGTCCGAGTTCAGCTTCAGGCGGCTGGTCCTCATCCATTCGGCGACGGCCTTCATTCCTTCGTGGAGGTGGGCTTTGGCGGTGTGAGGGTCTTTGGTGAGGGAGAGGATCAGCTGGGTGTCGTCGGTGTAGGAGATGATGTTGAGGTTGTGCTGTCGGGCGACGTGGGCGAGGGGTGCCATGTAGATGTTGAACACTGTTTTTGCTGCTGCTCACTTCCACCCCCCCAGTTGAAATCATGTTGACCCTGCATTTTCCTCCTCTTCTCTTAACTTGCACCCTATATGCGCTCCACTGCAGAAACACCAACATGGGTGCACATTGAACGACACCTAATAGGCACATCGCATCTGTTGCTCCCATGCTATCACCGCGCCACACCCCCGGTAGGGACAACCCTGTACTAACCGCCACGCACAGAGCAAGGGAGATGGCTCATAAACTTTTGAAGATTAACCCCTGCCTTCACAGCATGGCACTGGTGTGGCATAACATAGCCCTGTGCATAGACAGCAAACCATTCCATTGGTAGGCCAGGAGCACGAAGGGTCTGCTCTATAACAACCATTTTTTCAGTGAGGGCATGTTCAAACCATTCCCGGCACCGAATGAGCAATTCTCCCTCTCTCTCCAACTGACTACTGGAGACACTGCCAACTGACACATTGCCTCTGCTTGGCACTAGGACCCCTCCCTGTGGAACTTCCGAACGCACCGCTCCTATGATAGCTACGGCTGTGGGGTAGTTATAAGGGACTTGTCTTGGGCCTCTACTGAGTCCTTAACAAGAACATGAACTTGGGTCATACTCACACTCACACCCGCATCTCATTGCAGACTACCCCCTGCTCCACGATCACTGGACCCTAGCTGATACCAGCCCAGAAGCTTACCTTTTACCCTCCCACTGTTTTCGCTGATGCCCACTCACCCCTGGTTGAGAACACGCTGACCCTGCATTTACCTCGGAATGCAAATACTGACAATATGGCTGGACATGACCACAGGGTTGTTCCACCCAACTACGGTCTTTACATTACACCAGACTGCAACCCCAATGCCTGTGAAAGGCACAGGGGAGGAGACCACTGACTCTCTACAGTGGGGACAGTGGAGCCCAACCACCCAGCGGATAATAGCTGCCTTCAAACCCAAAACCTCTTTATTCTCATGACCACTAGATTACTGCTTCACCCCTCCCCCCTGCCTACATATACAGGTACACAGCCCACCCACCACATCCACGGCTCCTATTACCCTGCCTTCCCCTCTCCCCCCTACTACCCATGCTTCTTTACTCTCCACCTCTTAGACATTTTCGGATGCCACTAGAAATCAGGGTAATAGGAGCCTTGGCACCACATGAGACAGGGATAGACAGTTTTGGGGTCCCAGGGCTCAGATGCCCCAGGACCCAAGCCGGTAGACCCATACTCAAACTAAAGAACCAGCTGGTCCCCTAATTGTATATCGATTGTTACCTGCTGTTTTTTTCCTTTGCCATTATGGAGAAATATACGTTGTTTGTGGTACTTTTTGTAAGAAATATCAATGAACAAATGTTGCAAAAAAAATTTCAGTGGCTGTTGGCAGTAGGGCAACATGTTGAAGGAAAAGATGCAGAATGGTTTTTGGGATATTGCAAGGGGTTTAGGTGCTGGTCTTATGCCAATAGAATGCTTCATCTGTTGGCAAATGTTACATTGCTCTACAGATTTCTTTCCAGTCTTCTGCAAATAAGGCCACTAGTATTGTTGCTGTATCAGGTATAATATGATATGGCAAAGTGTTTTGAGGTTAATGCCCAGCAGTGAGGCAAGGCGCTCCCTCTCCCCATTTCCTCGTCAGATTGCATTGCCATATATATTTCAAACTCGGCCCATATATCTCTGGGTCTAATGACAGCTGCATCAGAAGCCAGTATTCCATTAGCTGCTCCAATACGCAATGTCAGTGATCCATCCGTCGATTTGGGGTATGGCAGCATGCCCTCAGTGCATGGCCACATGTCATTTCACCAGCAGTAGCATGATAGTGATAAGTTTGCGCACAGTGGATGGAATTTCTTTCACGTTGCTGATAGGGCCACAATGGGAGTTTTATGTACCACAGTGTAAATGATTTCTTCAATTTGTATAAAGACACTACTCCATTAGTCACTATTTTCATACATTGCCATGCTAGGAGATGAAATTCCATGCCTTCCACCACACAACGCGCACATCTGATGTCATTTGTGAGACTCACTTTGTACAGTTGAAAGGGTGTGTGGTACAGCCTATGTAGAAACCAAATGTGTGTGAGACTAAGCCCTTAATTTAGAGATTACGCACTGGTATGGGGCGCCGCAATAGCCCCATGGACAGTCCGAGATGTCGGTGCTCAGCTCCCGCTGTCAGTGTGCATATGCCCTAGGAGTAGTAACAAGTGTGATCGCTATTCTCCCAGCCATGGACTGGGACAGCCCGTTCCAGCACGGAATTTGCTCCTCTAATCAGCCCACAGCCTGATCATAGCTCTCACAGCACAATTCCCACACATCTTCACTTATCTAGACCCCCAGGTATTTGATAGGCCAGGGCTGAGTTCGCGGAGTCACGCTACGCAGAACTCCACGAAGTGCCAAAACAACTCTACCTAGCTACCCGGAATTCCCCGAGCAACAGAGTCCGATACGTTGCACTGTGTGCACTGATTTTTGTTGCCAAGAGTTTCTACTATGCTGTAAAATCAGCATGAACGGCTTAATTTTTATTGTCTCTGTTAATCATCAAATACTGTACAGTAAACATGAGTGTTTCTCTTACCATTGTGTACAGGCGTGTCTGCCTATCTCTGCTAGGTCCTGACCAACATTACACTTTGTGTGATCCAACAGCGTGCGAGGAATATGGTCCACTTCCCTGACACAGGCGGCATACCTATTGACCAGCTAATAGGCAATACGCGACCAGGCACCATGACAGGTCGTAATACATGTGCCTTCAGTCCTCCTGCCATGCCTTTTGTGTCAGACATTAAGCAGCTCCTTATCAGACATAATAGCTTGTAACTGGGCAGTTGCACTTGAGTGCGGCCTATGCCCCATCTGAGCATTGTCCATTGTGGGATCTAGTACCACATGAATTTCTTCTACCCAGATAATCACAGAACAAGAAAGACTCAAAATCTTGTGCCATACTGAAAAAAACCAATGTCAGGGCAATCAGAGTAGGGGCCGTATATGCAGAGTAGCATGACCCTTCTACCCTCCAGAATACCATGCAGGATGAGATACCACCGCTCACAGTCACCAATCTCCTGGAGGGCACACCTTTTCCTGATGACAATTGCAACTCCCCTAACATAAGCAGAGTATGTGGTGACATGCGCCACACCAATCCAGCAATCAAAGTCAGTCATGCATTCCCCGCCATATGCCTAAGGCCATACCAGCACCGCACAGCATAGCAAAGGGATCCCTTCCAGATAAGAGGATGCACAATAACATTATCAACAATAGCGAAACCTCTCCATCTCCCACCCACTTCAACTCCCTCAACCCATTGAAGGGACTCTCCATTCCATGCACCCTTGGAAATAAATCAAAGTTATCCCACAATAGAACCAGTGAGGACCATATGGGAACCATCCTGGGGGAGCCCAGAGAATCAGGCGAGTCTCCTGCCTCACATACGGGACTGCTGGCAGGGACAATCTGGTAGTGACACCTTGAAAATTATGCAGCATAAAAGTTTCCAATGAGGAGGAGGGCAACTCACCAATTGAGAGAAGGCATCCCCCCTTGCGCCATGAACTCCGAGGTCATAGACAGATGCAAAGCCAAGTCCAGATGAGATATATTTGGTGCCAAAAGTAAAGGCATGTCTCCCCGGGGCATAAGTGTTCAAGAATACAGAAGGCTAGCAATCTACCAGAGGTGAAAGGTTATGCAGTTAGTTGAAGAAGTTAAGAAGTTA
The DNA here is from genome assembly GCA_963921515.1 of Calotriton arnoldi. Lineage (NCBI taxonomy): Eukaryota > Metazoa > Chordata > Amphibia > Caudata > Salamandridae > Calotriton > Calotriton arnoldi. The sequence continues at coordinate 722,959 of CAWUFW010003453.1, forward strand.
CAGCACCATTCCGTCAATAAGAATTATTGTCACTATGATCATTTCCATGATCATGAGTGTTTGACCCACCTCCGGCTGTAGATTTTTGGATTTGCTTGTGTCCAAATTTTGGTGTTAGCTTAGGGTTAGTTTAAAAAATGTGTCTATGTGTCTTTCCCTGTGCAACGACTCATAGCCTGACAGGGTACATGAGGGCGTAGGGTAATCACGCCTTCATTTTAAAATCACTTTGCAGTAAGGAAATCCCTGCAAGCACTTTGGACTGTCAGCAAGAAATCTGTGTAAATAGAAAGCTTGTTGCCTTGGTGTCGGATATCTCCCATCTCCCTTGAGAGCTACAGTATCGTTTCACAATCCCTATAGTCGAGCGAGCAATGATTGGGCATGCCGGGGTCCAGGCAACAGACGATGTCCCAATCAATGGTGGGCTCGCTTGATTGAAAAGAGGCTGGTGAGCTGTTCGCTGCAAAGGGAAAGTGGTAGGTTTTCAGCCTAGATCTCAATTTTACCCATTGCAGTGGACTCCATCAAGCCCAGGATCCTGATGTTGTTGTTCCTGGAGAGAGTCTCCAGGTCCTCATTTTTGGACCTGATCACCTCCTGCAACTTCTCCATCTGCAGCAGTTTTTTTATTGTGGGTGGCATCATCATGATCTTCATCAGACACCCTCTGCTCAATTCGGTCAAGGGGGCACTCATGCTTCTACAGCTTATTGCTCATCCTGTCACGCCTGTTGGTAAAAGTGTCTGTTTTGGAGTCAATTGTGCTCAGGCTGTTGGTCCGGAGCAGAATGACAGGCCCACCCACAGTATCACCCACCGCCAACAGCAGGGGGAAGTGTGGGCGCACTGCAGAGAGTATTAGCCAGAATTATCTAGGCCCATAGTTCCAGAGATCTACCAGTCAGAGTTGATGACCAATCACTCCATCAGAGGAAAAGGAAGGACAGCCCAGACCACAGGCCATGCCTGGTGCAGTAGATAATCAGGCAGCACAAATTCATTGAGCTCAGGACAAGCATGTGCCGTTTCAGTGACCACTCAGGGGTGGCTCTCGAGTGCCTGATGCCATTTAACCAGACAGTGCTGCTTCACCCTGTGACCCTGTGGCATGAGCAGACCAAATTCTCCCTCAAATTAGGCCTTCAGTGCTGCCATCAGAGAGCATCAGTTCATCCAGGGCCGACCAGCTCAGAGTGCCCTAGGAGTTCCAGGGCGTCAGGGCTGACCTCCCCCGGGCAATCACCTCTGTGACAATTGATGGTGTGGCAGTCAAGGAGTATGCCCCAATCCTAGAGTCCTTGGCCACAATTCAATGGGCAGAGGAACAAGGGTTGTATCTCTGACCCCAATAGTGTGGGCACGATCCAATCAGCTGACCGGTAGGCTGCCTCTGACCTGCATGTGGGTCAAGAGCTGAGTCTGTGCAGCAGGGGCACTTGCAGGGGCACCAGCAGGGGACACAGTTGCACTAGGACACTCATGTCATGTTCCACATACACGGATCAGTACCAGGAGAGGGATCCACCATAGCCTCTCCTATGTGGAATCCAATTGCCTCCCTCTGTGCCTCCAGTTGCTCAGGCAGCTTCCGCAACCTCACAGCCCAAGAACCAGGCTGCAAAGATGGCAGAGGCTGCAATGGGGATCTCTATCACAGGCAGAACATCACAGAGTGACCTACCTACATGGATCAACTACAGTAGGCCCTCCCAGGTACAGACAGTTCATCACTGGGAGGTTCAGGTCCAAGGTCGCTGGCCGCTGGAACAACTGCGACCCCCGCCCCTCACAGGCAGCAACCAAGCAGACAGTAGTTATAGAAGCACCCCCTCCTCAGGTATACATTGTGCCCAAAATGCGAAGAAATTGGTGGTGATTTAGGCAGATTGATGGCGGATAAACAGCCCGGCCAAAAGAGAATCACTAGATGTTGGCCATCTTGCGGCCCAGCTCTCCATCGCCCCCAGCGCCAACTTCAGAAAAATTGAATGCATGCATTGTAATTTTTTTTTAATAAAGAGACACACACTTCATAAAATCCAGGAGTACACTTTGTTTAAAATGATCCTGTCTTGGGTGGTTTATCTAGTTTTTCTCTTCATTTACCTTTCACAATATTAATGTGATCACATCTCCCTTCCCGTTTCCCCATTTCTCCTCACAGAACACCACACACCTCACATGATCCATTTGCTATGTTTTCTGGTGGCTAATTTCCATCATGGAATCAGTGCTTTTGCAAGGGTTGCCAAATTCTGAGGCTGCCTAGCCCAAATTCCACCTAGCCCTTCTTTCTTCCACCACTTTCCACTTCCTGTTTCTTTATCTCACTCTTGCAAGTACATTTTCCTATCTTCCTCTTCCTCCGCTTTCTCCCGTTTCTCCTTTTTTTCCCCTTTGCTCTCGGTAAAAATCTGATGATGAAACATATGTCACGGATCCAACAAGCACTAGCAAAGACAATAGGTATAGAGTTGTCTGCTGACTTTTGGTTTTGCCATGTTTTTTTTTAATAAAACATTATTGTTTTGGGGAGCTGCTGGACCCAAAACAACATAAGAAAAATATTGGATAAAAACAAAAATATTTTTGGTCTCAAAAGCACACATTGCCATAGTCCCTGGCACTGAAGGGATCTACTTTGTATCCGGATGTGTTCCTCGTGAAAGAGCAGATTGCTGTCACTCACGGTAAAGTTAGCCAATGGCTGAAGTGGTCTGATCCATTGCCCCATGCTGCGTGCTGCATTTAGCTAAATTATAATGCAAATACCACAGAACAGTCAATGGAGAAGAGGCCTAGTTGAAAGCCTCCATAACTAAGTATATTATATATGATTTTATTAAAATCAAAAGGTCTAGACCTAAACATTAGTGTTGATGTTCACTTCCGGGAACCACCAGCACAAAGTAAGCACTGCAGTGGAATTCAGGCTATAGATTAACTAGAAGATTTACTTTCCATCTAAACAACAAACTAAAATTGTTTCACACTCAAATAATGGTGGTTTTCTGTGTTGGTCTATACAGCATGCCTAAATACTCAAAATGGTCTGAGAGGATCAGCTCACCTACCATATTCCGATGACCAGCATCGAATTGGTAACGCGGGCACTCGGACAATGCCCGAGGGGCCGGTCCCGAATTCCAGCTGTGAGCTGCTTTTTTGAGCAGCCTGGGGGGGGCGATTTGGGCGGTTTCTGCGTTCTTCGATGCCGCCAGCTGCCCAGTGGGTGCCTGAGTGGCCTTTCTGGAGGTAGATGGGCGTCCATTACCTCCCTCTTATCAACGGCAGAGGTGTCACTCCCTTTCTCTCGCTGGGCCGGCCCATTAATATATGCCTATTGAGCGGGGGCAGGGGGCCCGAGCAAAAGTGACCTCACTCGTTTTCAGGTGTGTTTCACCAGTGTAAACTAATCCATGCATTTTTTCTAACCCCCCCCCCCCCCCTTTTTTAAAAATAAAATTTCGCCAAAGCAGTGTTTTGCGGAAAGGCAATATGCAAATATGGGCCACTTTTTTTTAGCATGCCCGGGCCGATTTTTAATCCCAATCCAACCCTGCCGATGACCCATGATAGAAAGTCTCAATTCTGAATGCTAAAAATGTCCCCAAGTCAAACTCGTGCCATAGAGATGAACGATGCAGCAGAACTGTGCCATTTCATTGGACTCACCAGTATTGCCCGTCCCTGAAAACTCAAGTCATGCAGCTGTCCCACAGAGAAGTGTTCTTTTCTTGTATCTAGCCAGAGCCATTGGAATGATGAGGGAATGGAGGACCAAACTATGTTGCAAGGAAACTAAATTATAATGTAAAGAAAGGATTATTATACGGCATAGTGTGGCACATTCTTTGGCAGTATCAATTTGTTATTTTGTAATTTTGAAACGTATTATTACTATCTGGGCAAAAATGCCACCTAATTAGAACTAGTTTAATACTTGAACAAAAAGCAATCAGCAAATCAATGGTGAGCAGTTGACCTTTGTGAATAGCCACTGAGCGGTAGAACTTTTGGCAACATTTTTAACTTGTTATTCCTTTAAGCTAAAGAGAGTTTTGATTGAAATCTGCAAATTATGCAACAGATGGTAGATTATGTAGCAAGTGCAGTAAATCCATATTTATACGGAAAAGGAGGTGGCCACCGCATCCCGTGATTCCCGTGGCCCTGTACAGAGCTCCCGTTTGACAACACACAACTTTGGAGTGTGCGCGCGATGCCGGCAGGATGTTGCACACTCAATAGCAAAACCCCTCCTGTTTCTCAGCATTTGCAGTTTAATCACTTCCAGATGTTTTGCTGTCATGTGCTAAGTCTTTCATTTCCATGTTGTTTTCTTTCTAATTTTGCAGTTCATTTCCTTTCCTTCATATACATTGTAGGCACTTGCCCTATTTTTTAATGGAGTCGCAGTGGTGAGGGAGCTAGCAGCGGCGGAGGAGTTAGCCAGCAGATCCCGTGCCAGGAACCTCCGCCAGCAGATGAAAGGACTGAGTCATGTTCCTGCTGCGATTTTTGTGGGGTGGCAAAAGTCATGGCCGATGCGAACACATCACGAGACCACAACAAAGCACGTGAGCACAAACAACTGGGCCCTAACCTCAAAGCAAAACACTGAACCTATGGGAGGTGATAGGCAGCAGCGAGCGCACGCAGCCGAAGCACCCCGAATATTACTCAACTGCAAACCTTGATTAGCCACATCAAAGTGAGCCTCGTGCACTGTGAAACGGGATAAGTGGTCCACATAGCCAAAAGGGGTGTGCTATTCCTTCTCAGCGAGCTGCGAACATTGAAACAGCTCTAGGGCTGGGCGAGGTGAGGCAGCTGATCTCTTGCGTCAGACAGTCATGTTTCTGACTTTGGGGGTACTGTGTATCTGGTGAGCATCTACAGCTTTGTCACTTCCTGACATTCACATGAAGCTGTGACACTTTCAGCCTTGAGGTGGCCACATAACATTGCCACATCCATTCGAATGTTGAAGGTGGGCCAGCCAATCATGTTACTTGGAAAGGAGCAAGGGCTAATTGAAGATATAATTCTCACTGCATGTTGATGTCACATACAGTGCTACTGAATGGTCAATAAACAGTTAAAAGTCGAAAAGATGGGGTTAAAACAGTGCAGTGAGATATCATCTCAGTGCACTGATAAGCCTGTGCGCAATTAAAAAAGGTCCTGGAAGGCTGTCCACAGCTCGCACTCTCACCAAATGCACCTGACTATAGAGGAGATGACTGGAGAGAAGAAGACATGGGTGTAAGGCAAGGATGTGACACATTTGGCACATTTATGTGCTAATACTATTATGGATGCTTGTATGTATACCATTAGGACCCTATGGCCTGCAGGTTTGGCATAGAAAACAGCTAATGGCCAATAATTGCTTTTATTGTCAGTCTCCGTGGACATTAATGCTACTTTATCCAAGGACTTTAATTAGGAAACATAAGTAATCCAAATCAGTTGTATGATAGAGGCATGCATGGCTAAACCACGCGTGCCTCTACCACGCCATGCAGCCCGAACCACAAATGCGTCTTAACCATGTATTCCTTTACCTCGCATGCCTTTTCCACTCAATTTTGTGGTATAGGCATGAATGGTAAAGAGGTATGCGTGGTTAATGTTGTGACCCTCTCTCCCCGCCCTAACTAAAAAAACCCTACCTGCCCCCCCACCCTGAGGTCTAAATACCCGACCCCCTCCCACCTCCATGCTGTCCCTAACCCTTAATATACACTACCCGACTCCTTCCCACCCCCTGCGTGTGTCCCTAAAACTACCCCAACCCCATCCACTGCCCTTAGACCTAAAACCCTAACCCCTATTTTAAAAAACTACCCCGATCCCCCAGCCCTAAAAAAACTACCCCGCCCTCCCCTAAGCCCTAAAAACGACCCGACTACCCATTCCCCTCGCCCTGAGGCCTAAACCCCTGTCCCTTAACATGCACTACCCCGACCCCTCCCACCCTACCACGCTGTCCCTAAAACTACCCCAACCCCAACCCCTTCCACTGCCCTTAGGCCTAATACCCTAAACCCTAATTAAAACAATTACCGACCCTCCCCCACCCTGAAAACTACCCTGACCCTCCACCAGCCCTGAAAACTACCCCAACCCCCCCCAGCCCTGAAAACTACTCTGACCCTCCTTCCCAGCCCTGAAAACAACCCTCGACCCCCCTCCCCAGCCCTGAAAAAGACCCACGACCCCCCAGCCCTGAAGACGACCCTGACCCCCCAGTCTGGTAACGGCCCCTGACCCCCCCAGCTCTGAAAACGACCCCAACTCTCCCAGCCTTGTGAATGACCCCAGCCCTTGAAACAACCCTACTCCCAACCATGAAAACGACCCTGCCCCCCCAGCCCTGAAAACGAACGACCCTGAAAACAACCCAGACCCCCAACCCTGAAAACTACCACCCCAACACATACAAACTACCCTCCCAAACCCAGCCCCAGTCCCAGCCCCAGCATCAGTTACCTCACTGCGTCCTCTCTTCCTGGTGTCTTCCTGCTTCAGTCGAGCTGCAGCCAGCAGCTAGACCGCGCACTGCCTTAACCACGCATGGTTAAGGCATATGCGTGGTTAAGGTAAGCATGGTAGCGCTTGCATAGTCGGAACACGCGTGGCTCTGCCCGCATTGTTCTGACTGTTTCCCATCCAAATCATCTTGTCTTTTGTATACCAAAGTAATTTTCTCAAGTTTCAGTAAGACACGGAGAATAAATACTACATCGGCTCGAGCAGTGCAGGCTTCTCTCAGACAAACAGATGGACTTTGCACATCCTTGAGCACCAGTGCAAGCTTCTCTTCCTCACCTTATCAGCAACAGTAGTACTGGCTTTCCTTGCTCGCAGAACAGAGTAAATTTCATATCTCCCAGAACAGGTAAACCAGGGCATCAGAAGTGGAAACTTCCTTCCTTCAAAACATGGTATAGGATGGGCATCAGCTTTACAAGTTATCTCACTCACAGGACAGGTGCAGCATGGCATTAGGTTTGCAAACTTTCCCTCCCATGCAAACAGGTGCGACCTCAGGATCAGGAGTACATGTTTCTTCTAGGCCCATCATGGGTAACAGTAATAAACGCTGTCCTTCCTCCCAGGAGTGATGTGATATAGTATTAGCAGTGTAAACGTCTCTCACTAATACAACTATGTAGCTAGTGGATTCCACCCTTTAGTCCACCAGCATTTTTAGTTTTGACTGCCTGATTTTAGGACTTTTACTGTGAGCTAGTCTAAATATCTGAGTGTCACTCACTCTAAATTCACGGTTATTGGACTGAGCGTGTTAACTGCCAGTGTCCACCTTTTAGGATAAGGCCACTGCTGAGCAGCTAGGGTAAGTGGCACTTTGGAGGGGAAGCCACCTGATGCCCTGCAAGGATGGACTTTGGGAATTTGACACCAGCTGACCCCTAGGACTAGGACGGGACTCTCCAGGGCCAGTGGCTCAGGTCTTCTTATGCCACCTGAGCAATAGTTGAGGAAAGAACCTGCTGGGGTACCCTAGATGGCTCCTTTAGGACTTCTGTGGACTGGGCCTTGCTTTTGCTGCTGAGACACAAGTGCTCCGCAACACATCCAGGGGGCCATGGGGCCAGAGAGTGTGGCAAGGAGGATGTTCTGCTTGCTGGCTGTGGATGACGCCAACCCAAGCAGAGGAGAGCCTCAGGAGCGCAGAGAGAGGACAGCTCTAGCACAGGCAGCAGTAAGAATCCAGTTCTCCATACAAATCACTCTTTTAGGGTCCAGCAGGCCTGAAGAAAATATTCTCTTGGGGCCTAGGGCTGGCCACCAGGAGCACAACAAGCCAAAGATGAAGAAAAGCAGCACAATGGGGCTAGGGATAGTCTACTTTAAAGATTTTAACAGAGCTGCTCTCACTGCGGAAGCACAAGAGGAGTTGCTGCCGCCAAAGAAACAGAAAACAAGAAGCTGCCTCCCGTGCACTCGAGGGCTGCGCACACAGGGAGCCACCAGGTTGTGAGGGCCTTGAGGCTTCCCCCATGGCCACCAATGATCCTTTGCTCTTGTTAGTGTCTGTGGTTGGGAGCTAGATACTTAGGCCAAAGGAGAAGATAAAAGGCAATGGCCCACGGGATGAGTCTGCGTGCAAAACAACAGTGGTTGTTGTCACCCATTAATATTCACCGCTCCCATCTGGGGAGTGCCCCATGGTGCCCATCATGGGCTCATTTATGCACCTTTTTCTTCTCGAGGTGCCCCAAGTAGGGGTAGCGGCACCACCAACGTTTGCATCCAGCTGTTGTGGGTGGGCTGAAGGAGGCTCAGCATTCCCCATGGAGTGTGTTATAAAAATACAACCTTAACTCTCCTGGGGCCTATCACACATGAACCCAAGAAAGGTTTTACTTTGTTTTCAAGCATTGGGGTCTGGAGTGTGGGACCCCTTGTGGTTGGTCCTGTGACTGCAGTATCTAGTTGTCATAGAAGAAGGACTCTGGCATATGTGTATTTGAACTGCAAATGCTATATTAACAACATGAATGCCGACAATACAATGTTTACCATTACATTGAATGCCATTGATGATCCATATTGTAATTAATGATTTTAATGGTAGTGCACTTTTAAACATACGGTGCACTGGAGTTTCTAATGTGGTGACACCCTGTCAAAGCCAGCGAGCTTACCTTATTTGCACTGCTTTGAAATGACATCCTTTCACATTGTGATGTTCCATCTGGTATAGGTGGAGAATATTATAGTTATATGGTTCAGGACACACTAGGGGTGTAATTTAATATGAGAGTGCCACCAAAGGTATTTCCATCAACTTTCTTACAAATATATAAATCTCTATAAAGCATGGGCCTCAGGAATGCATGCTTTCCTCCTTCAAACAGTAAGCACCATATCAGCATCGCTAATGCAGCCCACAATGGGCTTCAGCAGTGTAAGTATCTCTCAAGGAAAAGAACGCAGCCATCAATAGCCTACACTGATAAACAAGCATTTGCAATGCAATGGGTCTCGCATTTGCGAGAGTTTGAGCTATTGGCATTGCAAATGACAATGCCTTTTATTTATCTGTTTTGAAAACCTGCAAGTGGTGCGTAAACATGCACCTTGTACTTATAGTTCTTGCTTACGAAAAGCAGGGCTGGCAGTAACTGAGCCTCTTTTACTACTAGCCTTGCTTTTTGTAAGCAAGAACTATGAGTACAAGGTGCGTGTTTACGCACCACTTGCAGGTTTTCAAAACAGATAAATAAAAGGCATTGTCATTTGCAATGCCAATAGCTCAAACTCTCGCAAATGCGAGACCCATTGCATTGCAAATGCTTGATACCTGTCCGGTCTCTGTGTTAGTGCCCACTAACAAGCCAATCCTTGTCAGGTGATGGGTGGGAAGGGCTTTTGGTGGAAGGCCGTTTTTGGAACCAAACTTGATCGGGGTGGTAATAATGTGGTGAAGTTGCTTGGTGAATGCATGCACAAACCATTGTGAGTGAATTGTGCACTTAGTACTGGGATACGTGTGTATTATGCACTCTACACTGTGCTGTATGTGCGTTATGCACTTTGTAGCAGGCTTTGTGTGTATTATACATGAGGTACTGGGCAGTGTGTGTATTCTGCTGTATGTGCGGTAGCCTGCATTCTGTACTGGGCTGAGGGCTCAGCCTGCACTTTGTAGCTGGCTAGACGAGAGCGGCTCAGGAGTCACTTTCGCACCCCAGAAGGATTCTTCAAAAGAACAGCTGGTTTGTGACCCATGGAGTGAAGTGTAAACAGAAGGGGTCCTGGGTGCCTTCGTCTGTGCTGCTGAGGGGGAGACCTCTTAACGGGCTGGAGACAGGGAAGTTTATAGTCCATGGAAACAAGGAGCGCATTTGAGGGAAGGGACGCTTCCATAACATTTTACTAAGGGCGCAGCTTGGCAAACAGTGACTAGGGTTTGTATGGTGGTCTGCGATGGGATCGACAGCCTTCATTGTTTTTACCAGAGGTGCACGATGTGTGGTGTGGGGGTATGTTTGTCAGTTTGTAGCTGACAAACGCCACAAAACACCGTTTCTAAAATAATCTGAGGGAATTTAGCAGCCTAAAATGCCTAATATTTGTCATTTTCAGGATGTAACATTTTCGTACGTGTGCGGGAACCCCTCGCGCCGAGTGGTTTAAATTTCATGTTAGACATCGTTCGATGCATCTTTTTTGTTTTTTTAAAGTCACAACCCTTCCTACAATCAGTGCCCCGGGGCAGGTGCTCCGTTTGCCGCACAGCTGTGACTGCTGCCCCAAGATCTTAAGAGATTGGCACTGAGATGTGAGGTGATAATTTAGCAACCGACGCTTGCAGGCGACATGTAGTGTAGCCGCGGATGACTCCGAAGCCCGGACTCAGTGCAAGTGGTCCAGGCCCTGGGGCTCAGCGGCAGGGGGCCCTGGGAGTATGGGGCTGTTCTTCACTGAAGGAAAACAATCTCTGGGACTTTTTAGGTCTCGGCCTGCCGAGAGTTTAGTAAGCGGGTTTTGGAAGTGCAAACCCACTGGCTTTCGGCTGGCGACCAGCTTGCGTTCACGATAGCGTGCACGCGCGCAGCTGCCATCTGGGTTTCCTATCTCGTCCTCAATTCCTCGTCATTGCTCATTAACTCTCTGGACTCTGATGTTTCAATCACAGCAGCAGCTCACATTACCAACTGACGCCCTGGACTACAGTCACATGAAAAACAACAGCGATTAGCATTCAAATGCAAGCTTTTTTTGTCTAGTTAGAAATATTGCTTCGGTGGGTTGATTTCACCTTATATCGCTATTTGTTTTATATTGGGAGTCACAGCCTAATTACCAGTATTTTTGTCTCACTCTGTTTTTTTATTATATTTATTCGCGCAAAGCACAAAGCTATATTTAAGGTTACTTTTTCCGCGTCACTTTTTCACTCTATTTAAACTCCACACCCCCACTCTTATTGTCTCTCTCCTTCTCTCTCTCTCTCCCTCTCTAATTCTCTCTCTACTTAATTAACTCTCCCCTCTCTATCTTTTTAGCCTTTCATTCTCTCACCCCTTTATCTGTTTCTCTTTCAAACTCCTTCATTCACTCTCTCTCCCCTTCTTTCTCTCTCTCTATCCCGCTCCACTCTTTATTCTATGTACATCCTTTCTCTCTCTTTCTCTCTCACCACCCTCTCTAATTGGGCATTATATCGTCACTCTATCTCTCACTCGGCAACACGACAGCATCACTCAGCATCACCACAGCATCACTCAGCTTAACCACAGCATCAATCAGAGCCAGCACAGCATCAATCAGAGCCAGCACAGCATCACTCAGCACCAACGCATCTCTCAACGCCATCACAGCATCACTCAACGCCATCACAGCATCACTCAGTGTAACCACAGCATCACTCAGTGCAACCACAGCATTACTCAGCACAACCACAGCATCACTTAGCGCCACAACAGCATCACTCAGCGCCACCACAGCATTACTCAGCAGCACCACAACATCACTCCGCGCCACCACAGCATCACTCAGCACCACCATAGCTTCACTCAGCGACACCACATCATCACTCAGGGCCAACACTGCATCACTCAGCACCACCACAGGATGACTCAGCACCACAACAGCATCACTCAGCGCCACCACAGCATCACTCAGCGCCGCCACAGCATCACTCAGCGCCGCCACAGCATCGCTCAGCGCCACCACAGCATCGCTCAGCGCCACCACAGCATCGCTCAGCAGCACCACAGCATCGCTCAGCACCACCACAGCATCGCTCAGCGCCACCACAGCATCGCTCAGCGCCACAACAGCATCGCTCAGCACCACCACAGCATCGCTCAGCGCCGCCACAGCATCGTTCAGCGCCCCCGCAGCATCGCTCAGCACCACCACAGCATCACTCAGCGCCACCACAGCATCGCTCAGCGTCACCACAGCATCGCTCAGCGCCGCCACAGCATCGCTCAGCACCGCCACAGCATCGCTCAGTGCCACCACAGCATCGCTCAGTGCCGGAACAGCATCACTCAGCGCCGCCACAGCATCACTCAGCGCTGCCACAGCATGATTCAGCGCCGCCACAGCATCGCTCAGCGCCGCCACAGCATCGCTCAGCGCCGCTACAGCATCGCTCAGCACCGCCACAGCATCGCTCAGTGCCGCCACAGCATCTCTCAGCGCCGCCACAGCATCGCTCAGCGCCGCAACAGCATCGCTCAGCGCAACCACAGCATCGCTCAGCGCTACCACAGCATCGCTCAGCGCCACCACAGCATAATTCAGCGCCAACACAGCAGCACTCGGCGCCGCCACAGCATCACTCGGCGCCGCCACAGCATCGCTCAGCGCCGCCACAGCATCGCTCGGCACCACTACAGCATCGCTCAGCACCACCACAGCATCGCTCAGCACCACCACAGCATCGCTCAGCACCACCACAGCATCCTTCAGGGCCACCACAGCAGCACTCAGCGCCACCACAGCAGCACTCAGCGTCGCCACAGCATCACTCAGCGCCGCCACAGCATCGCTCAGCGCCGCCACAGCATCGCTCAGCGCCACCACAGCATCGCTCAGCGCCGCCACAGCATCGCTCAGCACAACCACAGCTTCGCTCAGCACCACCACAGCATCGTTCAGCACCACCACAGCATCATTCAGCACCACCACAGCATCACTCAGGGCCACCACAGCATCACTCAGGGCCACCACAGCATCACTCAGCGCCAAGACAATATCACTCAGCACCACCACAGCATCACTCAGCAAGACCTGAGTATCATTCAGCATCACCTCAGCATCGTCTCCGCAACAGTCACCACCACCACCTCAGCATCACTCAGCACCACCTCAGCCTGCTCTCGGAATCTGGCATCTGTTGATTCTCCCCTAGCGTCTGGCCGCTGCTAGTGTTATAATACAGGTACCAGTTCCCAACCTTCACCGTCCGATTGTTTATGCCCCCTCAAAAAAAAAGCTTTAACAAACAACCATTGCAATAGGCAGAAACAAGTTGCCAGCATTGCAAGAACAAAAGAAAACTGAGGATGTTTTTTATTGTAAATACTTTTTTTAATATGGTCGTTCAGTTTTACATAATGCCTTCTTGGTCATATATAAAGTAACAAAAATGCTTCTGACACTTTTTTATTATAACTTTTCAGCATGCCGCACAGCAGCCACACTTCTCTACAGCACAGCTTGAAGACATTGGCAAAGTCAATAGCTCTGGCTAAACACTTATAAGGCCCCAAAGGCGAGACCTATTGGCTATGCCAATGCTTGTTATTAAGAAGACGATGCGTTTGTGACGTAGGAAGACACCGGATGGCTCTAATCAGAGGATGGCTGAAGTGCGGTGTGGAAAATTACCATCTGTCTACAAAAAATAAAAAATTTTGAGCCACCCTGTGTGTTGTTGCACATCATGTCATTTAGTTTATTCGTTCTGTGTATTTTGGTCTGTTTTCAACCTTAGAATCTATGTTTTTGTGATATTCTTAGGTGGTGTCAGTTATGTGTAGGTATGGATTTGTATATCCAAATTTTTAACCAATATGAATAAAATGATCAATATTTTAACTTTTTGTTAGTACACTGAGTCTATTTGATTAATAACGTGTTATGTTTAGGACTTGATATTCATTTAGTCCATTGTTGCCTAGGAATGTTATTTTCTTATGAAGTGCGGTGTGGCGCATTAAAAAAACATTGTTTAAAGTTAAAGCGCGACGTCGCGGCATGCAGCGAGCACTTTTTCTGTAAATATAAAGCGGGCGCACAATTTAAAAAAAAATAACAATATTTAAAGTTAAAGCGTGACGGCGCGGCATGCAGCGAGCGCTTTGTGTTTAAATATAAAGCAACTGCACAAGAGGTGCTGCCACCATATTTAAAATTAAAGCAACTGCACAAGAGGTGCTGCCACCATATTTAAAATTAAAGCGCGACCCTGCATGAGCGCTTTTTGTAAATATAAAGCGGACGCACAAGCACCCACATAAGTGCCCATCCGTGGTAAAAAAAGATCAAGCAATCACAGAAAAACATAGGAAAGGAACAGATGGCATTAAAAAACAAGCCGTCGCCATTGCGCGAATGTAAAAAATAAGTGCTCACCCACTAATTAAAGGAGATAGTCTCAAGCTGCAAGCAAACGGTGAAATGTTACAGTTTAGGGTTAGGATTTAGGGGTTAGTTAGGGTTAGGGTAAGTTAAACATTTACAGTAAGGTGAAAGGTTACATTTAGCATTAGGGTTTGGGGTTTAAAGTATGGTGATAGAATAGGATTTACTGATTAGGGATTAAAATTAGGGTGAGGGTAAAGTTATCAATAGGGTTAGTTTTGCTGGAAACCCTACACATCAGATAGTCCAATGTGGAAATAAAGTGTGACATTTTTGAGTTTGCGTCTGGGAAAGGGCTTAAGTGGGGGACTCAGCACAGTTTAGTTTAAGGGGTGTGAGAAGTTGCAAAAGTTTCCTTCCCGAATGTTCTCAAATGCTGTTTCATAAATGCAGGTTTCGTGAAGTTCACAAAACTTGCAACATTTTAAGATGAAAAGTTTGCAGAAAAAAAATCCTACAACAATAAATTTGAACGAAGCATTACCTAAAAAAAACCACATTCAGCATAACAATTATCACCCAAATAATGTTTCACCACAAAACCTTTTGGGGTCACTGCGCAAGTTTATGTTTGCAAAACTGTAATTGCGAAACTGAATTTTACGCAGCTGTCTTTAGCTCAGTAAGTAAAAGAACCACTCTCTGGTTTAAGCACTCTGAGAACTGAACTTTTAAAAACAAGTTTATATATATTTTTTTCTCATTTTACTAGCTGTTGGTTTATGTTTGTTACATTCCGCTGGTTATGAACTTTTTGCGACCTGGAGTTTGCAAGAAAGATTATTTTCCGTTGTCAAAGCTTAAAGGTTGGGTAATGCCACTTCGGCCTCAGTGGCAACAAGAAGCCTGCCATTGTGTGAGCCACCGAAAGTAACTACCCCTCCCCACCCTTCCGCACCTCCCCTCCGGCCTATCCTCTGCACCCTCCCACTGCCATCACACTTTGAACCTGGGCTTGCTGCATACAATTGATAGCGTTGCTTGTAATCAGGACATCGCTCGATTTCCACACAGCCTTTCCATCCAAACACCTTTTTAAATATGTATGTTCCAGGAAATAAATTAATTTGTAGTCACCATAAACGGCCTAGGGGATTAATTAAATCCAGACATTGATACACTCAACAGGTGGGCTGTGCGAGCTGGTAAGATACCTCGGTGAGTCATAAGCTTGTGGCTGACGTCTACAGGTCACAAGTACCAATCTCAGCAGGGCCAACTCAGCCTTCCCTCTTTCTGAGGTCGATATCAATATGGTAACACATATTATTCACAGTGCTTAGAAATGGCAGAAATGTGGCATGAAGTGCTATATTAAAGTTGTTGTTACCTACAGAGTGAAGGCTACCACCTTCAGCATACAAAACGTTGTCATGTGTAGCCGGGCAGTGCACGCTTGTGCCTTCAAATAAACTCCTGGAAAACAGTCAAAACCAGGACAATGCTTGTGTCTCCCTAGCGGTCACCACCCCTCTGGAGCAATGTGTGTGTCTCCCTAGTGGTCACCATGCTTGTGTCTCCCTAGCAGTCACCATCCCCCGACACTGCTGCAATGCTTGTGTCTCCCTAGCGGTCACCATGCTTGTGTCTCCCTAGCAGTCACCATCCCCCAACACTGCTGGAATGCTTTCTACGAGCCACTATACGCACTGCAAGACAGATGAACCGGTTGGATGATCGAGCACCCTGCTCCATGGCTTCTCATACACCATTTAAAAAAAATAACAATATTTAAAGTTAAAGCGCGACGGCGCGGCATGCAGCGAGCGCTTTGTGTGTAAATATAAAGCAACTGCACAAGAGGTGCTGCCACCATATTTAAAATTAAAGCGCGACCCTGCATGAGCGCTTTTTGTAAATATAAAGCGGACGCACAAGCACCCACATAAGTGCCCGTCCGTGGTAAAAAAAAAGATCAAGCAATCACAGAAAAACATAGGAAAGGGACAGAAGGCATTAAAAAACAAGCCGTCGCCATTGCGCGAATGTAAAAAATAAGTGCTCACCCACTAATTAAAGGAGACAGTCTCAAGCCGCAAGCAAACGATCCAGTCCAGGTGGCCGAGGCCTAAAGGAGACAGGGCGGTCACCAAAAAGCCTCACTTTCAATCGGAGGCCAGCGTTTACCATAAAGGATGACGCCGGCCAATAGAAAGGATGGGCGGAGCTTCCACTCCACTTCCGAAATCGCCTCGATTACAATAGATCTCGCAGAGCGAGCAGCGCATGCGCTGCAACGCTAGGCGAGACCTAAAAAAGGGACAGCATGGGAATCAGCAGTCTAAACTTTACCATGGAACAAAACTTGCAGCCTATGGGCAAGCTTCCCTTCTTCACAGAACAGACACAATATGAGCATCAGTGGGTCGTGCTTGTCTCCTGCACAGATCAGTTACCTCATGGGAATCAGCAGTGCAAGCTTCTCTCCCTTTAAGAACAGTGAGGCTTGTGTTTCACCAAGGCACATTTCTTCCCTCACAGAACAAGTAAATCGTTAACATCAATAGAACAAGCTTCCTTCACTCCTAGAGACAAGTGCATTGTGGGCATTAGTAGCACATGCTGCTTTTCCTCGCAGGTAATGCAGTCCGAGTAATTACCAGTTGATGATGTATGCCCATATGTGGGTCCAGGGCGCACTGTGCCATAGAAATCCAGTTATGCCTCACTGATGAGATTTAAGTAGGCCAGAATCAGTCTGGGGCTGCTTGTGTTCTCAGCTGGAGGAGACAAGGCTTGACAGTTTGGGCAGGACTGTTCCTAAAAAACCCAGAACCCAGGCTGATTTTCATTTGGCTGATTTCTGTCTAGAGTGGCACAGTGGGCAAAAGATGGACTGGAATGTGTCCCAGAGTAATAGTGCCTGAAATTAATTCAAGCGTTCCACCATGACCTTTTTGTTTTCCTCGGTGGGACTCCCTGGCAGGCATAGCATGCACGCCAGCACTGCAAGCGTTTTCTCACATAAGCAGAAAGGAAAATACCTGGACACTATCAGTTCAGGTGTCTGTGCATAATAGGACGGGTTAGCACAGCATCAGCATTGCAAGCTTACCTCCCTCACAGGAATTGTACCACATGGACATCAGGAGTGAAAGCTTCCCTTGCACACTGAACAGGTACTGCATTGGAAGCAGTAGTGAAAGATTCCTGTATGACCGAACAAGTACAGCATGGCAACAGCAGTGTAAACTTTCCTTATTCACAGAAGAAGCATAGATATCTCTAGAGCAATTTGGCCTCCGTCGCAGAACAGGAATAGCTCGCCATCAGCAGTGCAAGCTTTTTTTCCATACAGAACAGACAGATCATGGCATGATAAGAGTTCCTAGCACAAAGCACAGGTGTAGAGGAGGTAGAAGGAAGAGAAAAACATGTTTCTCACATACACAGATACACCAGTTACAATACATGTATCCCCAGTCGTGCACATACGTATTCCTTACACTGCCATGGTGGGACGAGCAGGACCGATTGTGGTCTCCTCCCGTTATCTTTTTCAGCCTGTGCACCTCTCTGTGGCCTGTCATTTCACTGTCATTGTACCAGAAACTGGTTTGTAGTGGGAGGGAGTCGGCAAGCAGTAAAAATAGGAGCCAAGCTTCGGCATCATAGGAGGGATGCGGAGAGCTGTGGAACCTCTCCCTAGGGCTGCTAGCATTGTACTGACCAGGGAAGAGGGTGGCAGTTCAGGCAGACACTTGCAGCTGCAAAGGGAAAAAAAGCTACTGCCCCTGCAATACTCAGCAAAGGAAAAAGGGAGCAGGGTGGATGAGCAGGGAGTGCAAAGATTGCCCAGCCTACCAGTGCAAGATGGCAAAGAAATGAACTGTATAACGAGGAAAGGAATTGTCTAACGATGTATGGTTCACTGTCCATGGATTGCAATGTAAGCTCTTGTCTGGCAGGGTAAGGATATGCCATGGAATGTAAGGAATTTGTGATGATTCTACTGGTACATTCCGTTGATGAGTTCATATCTCAAAAGGCACGCTGTGAGCGTTTCTGCTAAGTGAGCTTAAGTATGTATACGCAAAAAAATAATGAGTTTGGACAGAAGCTTGAAAATCTGTTCCAGAAGCGTAGGGGAGGTAATTCAGAGGGTGGCAGAATGGGACAAATGCAGTCGCAGAGTGTCTCTTTTCATCAAACCCATTGTTCCTTCACCTCAGTTAGTGACAGTGTAACCATGTCCTTTGCTCGCTCGCATTGAAAAGCTGGAGTTTGTTGCCAATCCACCTCAGGAACAGGTTCCAAAGAGCATTGGAAGGTTTGACATAAATCGGTAGGCTTTTCGATGCTCAAGAGCCAGAAGCCATGTCATGGTGGCAGTGGTGTAGCTAGACCTTTGTGCGCCGATGGCGGCACCTGCGTATGCCACATTGAAGAGCGGTAGAGGGGGCTATTGCCGCCCGTGACGGCAGGCAAGAGCGAGGGGAGGCCGCCGCCCCCAAAACCCATGCCCCCCCCTTGCTACAACACTGCATGGTGGGCTGCTTGGCATATATTTTTTTAATTTAGAAAACAAAGCTGGCTTAGAGGGGCTTCCTGGGCGAAAGGACTTCTGAGACAGCCATAAAATGTCAGTACACTGGGCATATTTTGTTCTATTTTAAAAGCAAACCCCCACTTTAGGTCAAAATGCTCCTCTGGGGAAGCAGGGTTGTCATAAGGAGGTGGGAGTTCTGGTAGGGCACGAAGACGTGCAGCTTCTAAAACCAAGCAGGTTGATGACGTGACTGACAAACTTACAGTGACTCTCAGATACTTCAGATAAAGAGATGCAAGATGTAAATACGAAGGATGTAAGTTTGTGTTGGTGAAGGACCTCAGATAATGAGAGAATTGCTAGAAATTATAATTTGGTGAGATCCACCAGCCTAAACACTACAAACTCAGCATGCTGCAGTGGGATCTGTAATGATTTAATTGAAATACGAAATGAGACATCAACTGTATGCCTACAATACAATGACAACAATACCATATTGAAACGGTTTTAAAGAATATTATATCATGTCATCATATTCCACCAAGGATCTCTGGTTACATCACATGCACTGTTGATGAAGTCTATGTTAGTATTACTATGAGCAAAGAAGTGGGGAACATTTCAAATTTCTGTGCAGATAACCTCTGGATTGTTACTTTGTGTAAGTCCCTCCATCTTTGTCCCATAAGCATCACTTCCTAATAGTATCCAGTCCTGCCAACTCACATGGGGCCATCGTGTATGACATGATGTCAAATCTGTTCATACAATTTACCAGCGAAGAGCCAATATTATACAATGGGAGACAATATAAGCTGGAAACCCATGTGCATAGTGCATTTTCAACTCTTGTGCAGAGGCTGTGCACAGCTGATGTCCTTCGAATTTTTTTGCAACATCTGCAGGGCATCAGCAGAGGCCTCAAAAAAATTTTTGGGGCACAAAGCCCTGCCCCTCTCATTGGCCCTGCCCCTCTCATTGGACCCCTTCATGGGTGGTGAGAGAAGTGGGTAAAGGTCCCTCCTTTTCCAGACCCCTGCCCCACCGAGCCCCCCTTCTCTCACACAATGTGATGTTTTTCAAAGTTGGCTGGACTGATTATGATAGTTAGGTTTTGACTTGGAGACAAACGAAAGAGCCCCAGGTCTAGGAAAATGTAGCTAATTTTGTTGACATCCCCCATTCCCTTCATGTAACATAAGCTGATTGGCTTCCCCTTCACAAATTTGGAAGTGGTGGCCATGCTCACTGGCGGTCCTTTTGAGGATCACCCCCAAGCACAAATCATGCAGCACCAACAGTGCCAGGGCTTGCTGGTGAAAGTGAAGAAACACTATTTTCCACAACGGGCAACAGCTGTGCCTTGCCCAGCTCTGGAGGAAGCAGGGGCAGTCCTTCCTCGGACATTGAGAATCAGGCCCGCATTCAGTGCCTCTGACTGACCTCTTTAACCAGATCATGGGTGCTCCTACTGTCTGTAAGTGAATTAAATAACTGAGTGAGAGATAATACAACATAAAACAAAACACAGTTATTTGATCTTGACAATGCATGCATTCAACCCTGCAGATCACTGATAAGCTTGTATGTTGTCTAGCTGAAAAGTAGAATTTTTATAAATGATAATCGGGAATGGTACAAAGATCATTGGCGCTAGAGACGATGGGGCAGATTTACAAGCACCTTGCGACAACTTTACGTCGCCGTTGCGTCACTTCTGTGACGCAGCGGCGTCGTAAACAATGCGCCACGTTGCGGCATATTTACAACGTGACGCATCTAGGGAGATGCGTCACGTTGTAAAGCCCTGCGCTACATTATACCTGAGTCAGATATAATGTATGCAGGGTGGGCGTTCCCACGCAGGAAAGCCTCGTAAAAGTGACGCAGTGAAATCTACTAGATTTCACTGAGTCACTTTTATGACGCCACTGCTTGAAGCAGGCAAAAGGAGTGACGCAGCATGTTAGGAATAGGCATTCCTAACCATTGCTGGAGTTGCGTCGTACTTGCGACACGACTCCAGCAATGCGCTGCCCTTACGCAGAAAAGATGCATCACGCATTGTAAATGCGGCGCATCCATGGTGGCACAAGGGTTTTTTTACGTGTCGCAATTTAACTGGTGCATCCCTGCTAATATGCAAGGATGCGCCAGTTCTTGTAAATCTGCCCCAAAACAGTTTTATGCATTATGCGGTACTCTTATGCTGCACCTACTCTGATCATAATATAACCGCACATCATGATAGTCTAAGAAAACAGGTCTGCCATGCTGCACCTATTCTCTGTGAGGAAAATTGCAGTGCTTCTGCCTGCTTTATAGCTGTTCTGTGTGTGAGTAACCCTGAACTGCTTATCAGTGCTGTACTTGTTTTGTGTGTGCATGACATTTTCCATTCTGGTCTGTGCCCTTGAATGAAAAGTGAACTGCTGATTGTGTAAGTGCTACTTGTTTTATTGCTGCATTTACAACTACATTTTGATGGAAGTGTTGAAATGGTCTGTATCAGTGCTTAATTTGTGCAGATAGTTGCAAGTGGTGGGTACCAGTATGCATTTTATTTCAACATCAGAGTTTGACCCATAGCTAAAGAGAGAAAGACAGAAAATGGAGGAAAACGGGGGAAGAGAAAAATAGGAATATAGGGAGAAAGCTGGAATGAAAAGACCCTGCAAGAGTGACATAAGAGACAGGAAGAGTAGGGTAGCGGAAGAAAGATGCATGGGACGAAGTCAAGACTGGGCAGGCTTCACATACAGAAAACCCAGATTCAGAAGGACAGGGGGAGGTCTTCTATAAAAAACTCTGGCCCATTCAGTAATACATTTACACATTAAACACTCAGACCCTCATTGCGCGTGGTCTCTTAATTCCGATGGGGCCATTAACAGCAGATCTGTTACCTTTCACTTTGAAATTTCGGCAGCTAAAGGCAGATGAAATCTCTTGGTGAAAGTCCAACCAAAAATGAGGAATTACTGGAAGAATTGGACCTGAAATTACTGATTCACCTGCTAATTTCTCATTTCTTATTGGACCTTCACAGGCCAATTTGTAATAGGCTGGATTTTCTCAACTCCAACAGTTACTGGTACCCCAGGTATAAGTAACTAGGGGTGAGGAAAATCCAGCCCATTTACGAGGCCACTTGAAATGATGCATAAGGGTCTTATTTAGAGTTTGGTGAATGGAACATTTCCTCAGAAACATGGTGGCTTTCCTGTCTGCCATATTAGAAGTATCACAGGCTATAATGCACTTGGAATATGGTAGATGGGATATCTCCCACGTTTATGATAGATTATCCTTTCTGCCAAACTTTAAATACTTTCTTCTAAGTACCTTAGGCAGAGAGGTCAAAGGTCATAAAGTACCTATGAAGGAGACTATCCTGGGTAGGAGGCCTAGGACAGAAGGGGTAAAAAAGACTTGGGGCCAGATGTACGACCATTTTTGCATGCGCAAACGGGTTTGCGAACCCGTTTGCGCATGCAAAAACAGCATGCGGAATGTACAAACCCTATTTTGTGAGTCGCAATTTTTAGCGACTCACAAAATAGGGTTTTGCGACTCGCTATTAGGAAGGGGCGTTCCCTTCCTAATAGCGAGCGCAACCCTATGTAAGAATGTTTTGCGTCCGCAATTGCAGGCGCAAAACACTGCAAATTACCACCCTCTTCAAGAGGGTGGTAATGAGATCGCAAAGGGAAGGGGTCCCCAGGGGACCCCTTCTCCTTTGCAAATGCAGGGGAAAATAATTTTTACGGGCAGGCAGTGGTCCCAGGGTCCACTACCTGCCCTTAAAAAATGAAACGAAAACGATTCATTTTTTTCTTTTTTAAATGCATGCCGTTTTCCTTTAATGAAAACGGGCTGCATTTAAAAAAAAAAAAAGCTGCTTTATTTAAAAGCAGTCCCAGACATGGTGGTCTGCTGAGCCCAGCAGGCCACCGTACCTGGGAGGGCCTGCCATTCCCAATGGGGTCACAAATTGCGAGAGGCTCATTAATATTCATGAGCCTCTCTATTTGCGACCCCATTGGGAATCGCTAACAGTGTGAAAAACACTGTTGTAAATTGGAAATAGCGCCTCGCAAATTGCAAGTCGCAAAAAACTCGCAATTTGCGAGGCGCTATTTCCACGGTTGTACATCTGGCCCCATATATTGTGATAAAGAAAGTGAAATAGTGAAAATGAGAGAGAAAAGAAGGGATTACGCGGCCAAGTAAACAAGATAGAAAGATTAACAATAGATGTGAGAGAAGGAGTAAATATGATTCTGCAGAAGACTATCCAACTTTCAAGTCAGTCATTGAGTCTGTTCAGATATGCCTTAAAATTTACAGTTGACCTTACCACCTGGAGTTTGAAGAATTAGGGTGGATACATTTTTGTGTCTTAGATTTTCTCTCCTTCTGCGCCTAACATTTTTTCTCTTTGCTTTCTTCAGTACAAATTAGTTGGATTGAATGAGTTGTCTAGACATACAGTCCCATTCATTTGCAGGCCTAATTTATTAGCTAGAGTTCAACACTGCTACCTGTAATACACACTAACACTAACATATTAGACATGGTTTTAAATTTACATATAAGGTTGAACTGCCTTCAAAATGATAAAAGGCCTCACCTATATGCTACCAACCATAGGAAAGAGCTACTATGACAGACACTATCCTTGGAATCCTTCATAACCTCTTCTGTACCTTAGTGACAGCACCTACCATAGTGTAGACAGAAGTGCCTGTCATGGTATGAACAATTGAGGATGGTGTAACCTGTACTTGTAAACAGAAGTCAATTATCCAGTGCTTGAAAGGTATCAAGATCAATGAACTATGGTTGTCCTGTGTGATGCCCTCCACATGTCTACCTATGAGTTAAAACATCCATTAATTTTCACAGTGTCTCCATTTTGTATAAGGGCAACACAAAGCCAAAGAGCCTTCACAATAAAGACATATCTTCAAATCTGAGTACCAGACCATTTAATTGATGAGCTATATCACACCATACTGAATGCAGTAACCTCTCACAAGAGAAAGAACGGAACATTTTTTGCTGGGAATTGAGGCCCCTTCCCACCCTTTAGAACAGATTGAATCATAATGTTATGTTATGTTACGAGCATTTATAACGCGCACGGATACTCAGGAGTGTCCCGGCGCGGAGACCTTGCTAATGGGGGTGAGTCAGATCGAGGAGTATTCTTAAGCAAAAAGCAGAGTTTTCAGCCGTCTCCTGAACGGCTTAGCGTCTTGAATGCACCGAAGTTCAAAAGGGAGTGCGTTCCAAGCCACAGCAGTTCTGTAGGCTGTAATGGAATTATATCATAATTTCATGTGGGCGCTACCCACCTGCTTATCTTCTGGGTTGACCTAACAGCCTCTCATTATAGTTAGATTAAGTATGCCATTGGTTTCCCTTAACAAAGTGCTACACTATATAAATAGACCATAACAGGTTACCTCTTAATCAAGTTTTCACTATACGGTTATGTTGCCATCCCGTTCCTAATTTACTGGGCCTACCTTAATGGCAATGGGGTTGTGCCATGGAATCCAACACTTGGGCCTTTGAGTCAGTAATGGTCGACTGATTCCTTCCTTCACCCCTAATCTGCAAGTGGACCTATCTAGAAGGGTGATTGCCCGGAGCCCTGTGCTAACCTATGGACCGTGCAACCACTCTGGAAATACATATAGGGATTTCAGAGACACCCTAATCCACCAACATGGTTTATTTCACAAATTGTGTCTCACACATGCAAGCCAAGTACTGTTCCCGGATTTGTTGCTCCATGTAGCCACCAAGACCCAAGCCATCCCTGCCCTTCTGCTGAGGTGTTTTGAAGAGACAATTCCAAGAGGACAACATTTAACACCCAGTCTTATAACCTCTCACACTTTTATATTTTCACCTGACTCACCCACTTAGCCCGCTGCCACATCAACACCCAAGATATATGATGAGGATCTATTTGTTGATTGGTATCAGCCAGCATTTGGTACTGCCTCTATAAGCCTGTGCTTACTGTCTTAATCATCTTTTTGTTGTAAACAAAATAACGTTTTCCCTCTATACAAGACAGACAACGCAGAAAAAAGGTGTTCTGAAGAAAAAAATCTGCTTTAATTGGGGTGGCATGCCATTGAAGATGATGTAATTTCTTGTCAATTACACCAATCCCTAAACTGGCATTCTCCACACTAGAAGAACCGCACATTCCTACGGTTAGTGGACTCACCAGAGGCAGATGTAGATGTTAGGCTATTGTTTTTGCTTGGTAGAAGGCACTTATTGTGACACAAATATTGAAGAACCGAGATCAAATAAAACAACATAATATCATAACACATCTTGCTCAACTGGGCCTACCTCCTGGTTTCGAAATAAGAGGAATTACACACTTTGACGCAATTGACAAATTGCAACTTTAAGGGTCCCTCTTACACACTGAAAGAATGTAATGTTATGAATCCATATCTGTGCTGCGCACTTAAGCCCTTAATGGGGGCTTGTACTGCTAGGGACGGCTGGGGTGGAAGTTTACACATTGTTTGGGGCGTCTCCACAGTGCAAAGTCTGAGAGATTATTTGAATGTATGCTTGCTGTGCAAGGTCTGTCGCTTGGCCCATCTTGAGAAAAATTAACTACTAACACCAGAAAATTGGCATTGATTTTTGATTGCGGAGTAATAGAGGTGCAGGTGCTTGGATGCTAAATTGATGTCATGCCTTTTAGACGTTAAACACCGGGGGTCCTATCACACATATGGCGCACTTTCCCTGTTTGAGCCACGGCACACCTTAAAATCGGTTCTCCAGGTGCAAACAGGGAAAGTGCACCCTATTACATTGAATACACTGCTCCCAGGGCAGCCGCAAAGCCATGCTGCCCTGGGGGCAGTGCATTCAAGTGAAAATCAAAGTAGTTTTGAAACAGCCTCTCTGTGTTTCACTGTGCAGGCGGCAGCCCTTCTGCAATTTTGAGAGAGGAGAGAGATCCCCTTGCAGGCGGGTGCAGTGAGTGACTGCACCTGCCTTCAGAGGGATGTCTGGGAGGTCCATAGGACCTGCTTTCCACCTCCAGAGAGCTGCCATCAGGGTGCGCACTGACAGTGTACCACCTTTTAGGAAGCACACTTTCAATGCGCCTCCTGACAGCTTCTTTGCCTCTGTGCCTGCATCTATAATACGGCACGGGCACAGAGGTAAAGGGATTCCCTCATTTGCCCCCATGCAAATGAGGGAACAACCTCTGATGATAGCACTGTCGCTATATGTGCACCAGCGCTATCTGTATTACAGAAAGCACTACACAAGTGTCTGTGGCCCTTTCTGCAATACCAAAGTGCCCCGGGACATGCAAAGCGGGCGCACATACCCGTTCCACCCCTGAGGCACTTTCCATAATACGGCCCCAGGTAAGAAGAAAACACTATGCATGGATTCATCCATCTGTAAGCCTAAAATAGCTATATTCTTCAAAGACTTGCCCATTTTGCTGAGATTAAATGGCCTGAGCATTTCATGTTCATACATCTTTGTACCATGGTCATCGGAAATATTGGTTGAAATAGATTGCATACAAAGCTCAGATCAGAACTTTGAAAAATGTATTGTATTTTGGTACTGTACAGTTAGTAGTAATTATTTCAGTTTCTAAATAAAAAGGCAAATCATTGTTCCGATGCATGGAATACTTAGGCACGCCATGATAAGATACAACAGATATACAGCATATGAATAATGTACATAGGATTATTACGGTGTTTTTAGGGAAATTTGATTGTTATTTCAGTTTACGGGGTAGTTACAGGATGCATTGCAGTGACTGAATGTTGTTTTTTCATATTTTAAAAATGTTTTTATAAACTACTGTTTCCGATTGCTATGAATTGTGGATATGTATAACTGATATTGTATGTGTATGTTCAATGGAATGTTTTTATCCAAATAAATATATTTTAACTTGATTTGTTAGCCTGCTTGGCCAGGGACAAAGAAACATTTGACAGTGTCCCTAATGTTCTTTCATGATAAGCCAAGAAAAGGTGCTGTAAGCGAGATGCATGTTTAATGCTAAAAACACTCAAAACATGTACTTCCCTCATCCTCCGCTATTAATCCATTCAGACTCATTCACACCCTATACAACTACAATGAATATTAGCAGTCCAATTGACTCCTATATGATGGTTTCCTCCTTCATAACCTCTGGTGCTACCACCACAACTTCAGCAGCTCAACATTTAGAAAAATCCACACCGCTTCTTCAACTCGGCCAAATTCCGAATCAACGCCCTCGTTATGAGCCAGCTACACAACAGCAATAGCCTCCCAGTCTGCCTCTTCGTTACTCTCTCTTAAAAACACAGATGAGTAGATACCCAACTTGTTGTGCACCGTTTTCCAAACTAGAGAAGTCTGCCAAGGGCTGAGTTGAATGAAATAATTGAATGGCTCAAATAATCTGTTTAATACCTTTATGTAGTACAATACTATCTCAGCCTACCAGAGCTTCCTAATAACAAAAGCAGTTTCCCAGTTTGAAACTGAGCTGTGTGTGAGAGTGTGTGTGTGTGTGTGTGGGGGGGGGTGTTGTGTTGTCTTTGTGAAGGGGGATATGTGTTGTATCTTTAGTTGTTGTTATCGCAGGATCTTCATAATGTTTGCCTGTCTCATGGTGGTTACACATGCATGTGTATGTAGTTGTGGTTTGAGGGTGAGAGGAGCTCTCCTAGAGTGCGTAGAAGAATGGTATGAGAGAACCGACACAGAGGGCGTGAGAAGGTAGTGCAAGACGAGTTCAGATTAGAGAAAGAATTTCCTTATGCCGTTGCGGTGTTCACCTCTCCTTAATAGACAGGCATGTAATATTGGTATGCATAAAAAAACTGTTATAACTGCAGTCAAGAATGCATTTGTTCATCTCCTAGTTATGTAGGCATTATGCAACCTATTACCTTACACATCTCTTAGGTATGTCTTGCTGAATGCGTCTTTTCATAAGTAAACAATAATGTAGCTACAAAATCACAGATGAGTAGATGCACAACTGAGCACAATTTTCCAAACTAGAGAAGTCTGCTAAGGGCTGAGCTAAACGACATTAAATAATGGCTCAAAGAATCTATTTCACTCAATTAAGGAGTACAATACTATCTCAGACTACCACAGTGTCCTAATAACAAAAGCAGTTTCCCAGACTGAGCTGTGTGTGTGTGTGTGATGGCATAAGTTAGTGTGTAACCTAAGTGTGCATTATTTGCACATTTGTACGTTATCTCTAACTTTTTACCTGTCTTCAGATACATGTGTGTGCCATGAGAGACTTACTCACACATTTGTTCTCGGGTGTAAGATGGTGGGTATTTTCAAACATTTTGTAAGTGCATTTCCCATAATTAGCTGCACAAATAAGTGAAAACTGAAAGGTCCAAATTTAATAGCAGCAAGGAGTATGAGTAGGAGCACCAATCACCCCACTTTTCACAAATAGTTTTAAGAGAGAGAAGGAAGGGCTTATAATGTTATGTAAAAAAATGTGTCAAATTTCCAATTAAATGAACGAGTGTATTTTACTCAGTGTGAATCATCCATCCTAGAGAACTAAGTTTAAGAGTTTTTTTAGCAGGTGTTGTACACTTCAAAATGTTCCTTATATGTCATATATTACACCTGTTTAGAAAGGCAAGTTTAGTACAACCACTGGGTTTAAAGCAAGATGTAGATGGTCATAAAACAACTATAAGTTATGCTGATTTTAGAACCCTCATTTTTGGCGCTTTTTTTGAGCCAGAAGAAAACCCAGATTTACTTAGGTCTTTCTCCCCACATCAATGCTGTGGCTAAGAGTCTGAATATGCAGCTCTTTCTTCTGCAAAAAAAAATCCTCTAATTCTTCAACAGTTACCACAGAGTGGAGCTAATTAGATTTCTAGATTTCTCTCTCTTTAGCATGTCTCAACTACTGCAATATCATCCTTTTTGGTCTTTCTGAAAAAGTCACAGCACGATGTAGTGTCTTGAGAGTTTCATGACGGAACCCTTTTGGCTCCTAACGGACTCCATAGAGCTGTGACATAGGTGTCAGAGCGCAATGCAATAAAAGCTTGTTTTAGAATGTTGAGTTCACAGTTACATGCAGACGAATAAAGAAATGTAATAGTAAGCTCTTTGTGTGGCGTAGTCATTGGCAGATACTCAGGCTGGGGAAGACGCTACAACTGGTGATGAGGATGGAATAAGTAACTCGAAAAATGACAGTGCTCTCCCAAAGTGTTTGCCATGGTCCAAGCAAACTGCTTGTGCATGCCACAAGCGTCGCTGTTGAAATACGGAATCGATACTTAATCATGTGAAGTCAAAGCGCAGCTCCAGTCGCAATAAAGCAGGAAAAGTCAACGGAAGCGTTGTTAAGACTCTACACATCGTTGGTCGAGAACCTGCTGGTCAGGCCAAACATAAAGGTACTGCTCTGCCACGTCAGATACAATTGTACATTATATGGAGTGATACTGCAAAAGGCGGTTATGCAATGATACAGGAAAAAGCACTAAGAAAAGCTGCAGTAGTCATATACTAACAAAATACATAGAAGCGCTGACTGACAGAATAAGTAAGAAAGAAGTATATTATCATTGCACTTACATAAGTGGCGATTTAAGACCTCAGTTATGGGTGAGGAGACCTAAGAAGATGCATGAGATTTGTGCTTACTGAGCTGTCTAGTACCTGAAGTGGCTCACCACCAAAGCCGCAAGGTGACGGATCAGAGCAACTCCAGAGGTCACCACCAAGTGAAAGGCTCTGATGGAGACCAAGGAGGAGGTCACAGTTCCCTCGATTGTCAATGACGACTCTGAGGATGGTCCATCACAAGGTCCCAGAAACAGAGCAAATGACACAGGTTCAACTGGATCGCCAACTGTAGCAGAAAAAGCTCCACCCTCAATGTCAGCCACCCCTAAAACTAGTTACCATGCTGCCACATTCTTGTAACCTCCACCACATTTCAATATTGTCAAAAAGCAAAACATTGGCGATAGATGGATGGCTTGGATAGAGACATTTGATGATTTCATTGACGCACTTGAAGAGACTGATAACTCAAGTGTCTCAAAAATCTTGCTGGCGATGGTGTGAAAGAAGTCATAAAGAAAATGCCACAAACTGATGACGAAATCACATATTGTCAGATTAAAGAAACACTGAAACACTATATCTCAAGTTCAATCCAGTACCAAACGTTGATTATGAAAGATACATTTTCAGTCAAGAACGGCAAAAATTTGCAGAAACCATTGATGAATTTGTGGCGAAACTCGATACACTCATCAAATACTGTAAGTTAAATTTATTTAATGATGAAGAAGCTATGCATCTTAGAGTTATTGACAGATGTTTGTCAGATTCATTTAGATGACAAATGCTGAGAGATACTTAGTCAGGAGCGAGTGTTGATGGCTACCAGAGCTGAGGAGCGTGCTGAAAGACAAGCTGCTGACATGGAACCTGGAGGTGCTCATAGTGAATCAGTCATCAGCGCAGAAAAAGGTAAGCCAGAGCCAAAGACTGAATGGCACCAAGTGATGTTTATGCGTAAAAAGAAGTTATGTTTTAGATGTAGATTTTCATTTCCACACAAAGGTAAATGTCCCACCATTGGACAGATAAATAAAGGCTGTGGGACAGAGAGCCATTTTGTAAAGGTTTGTAAAGTGAAGGAAAAAGTAAGTATGTCACAGGGTGAAAACAAAATTGCCACCAGAACATTCCAGAAGCAACGTTCCATGCACACCCACAAGGCCAAGCGGCAACATCAATTGTGGCAAATCGACACTGAACAAAGTTGATCATCATCTTAATCATCATCAAACAGTTCTTCCGCCTCAAAATCAAGTGAAAGTGAGGAAGATGGTTGCGCCATGTTGATGTCTACATCAGAGAAACGTGCACGTCGGGCTGGCTGAATGTGAAGAAAAATGTCAGTCAAAGAAAAGTCACCATGCAAAGCACCAAAGTCATACAAACATTGTCCAAAGATTACATTGAAAATAAATGGTTGCTCAATACCTTTCATCATTGACAGTGGTGCATTGATAAACATAATGCCTGAAGAGAAATTCAATGAATTATATCCATTGCCCCTACTTACGCCATCGAAAACCAAAGTGTACACATGGGCTGCATCAACGCCCATAAAAAGTCAAAGTTCATTTTTAGCGACAATGAAACACAAGAAAAAAAAGTTGCAGGCACCCATCCATGTGTTTTAAGTGCAGTGTCAATCAAGTGCTTGTCTGCTCAGTTTCAGTACAGCTGCTTATATGGGACTGATTTCTGTGAATTACAACATGAATGCTCACCCTGAAATAGTAAGTCAATTTCCTTTGTTGTTCCATGGTTTAGGAATGCTTAAGACTATGAAAGTAAAGTTTCATATTAATGAAGATGTCCATCCTGTTGCTCAGAAACATAGAC
Organism: Calotriton arnoldi; assembly: GCA_963921515.1. Taxonomy (NCBI): domain Eukaryota; kingdom Metazoa; phylum Chordata; class Amphibia; order Caudata; family Salamandridae; genus Calotriton; species Calotriton arnoldi. The sequence goes on from CAWUFW010003453.1 coordinate 754,088, forward strand.
AAATTGCTTTTCATTTACAAGAAGCTGTTGAAAAAGAACTTCAATTATTACTTAAGCATGACATATTTGAGTGTTCAACTGGTCCGACGCCATGGGTGTTTCCCATAATGGTAGTGCCCAAAAAGGACAGTGAAGGTGCTGTACACATACGCGTTGAAATGCGTTAAGCAAGCAAGGCAATTAAACGAGAACGACGTCCAGGTCCACACATAGCTGACATGGTAACGCAATTTAATGGTGCAAAGATCTTCCCTCACCTTGATTTAAATAAAGGTTATCATCAGTTGGAACTCAAAGAAGATTGCAAGTATATTACAACCTTTTCTACACATGTTGGTCTGTTTCGATACAAGAGACTCGGTTTTGGTGTGTATCGGTTGCTGAACTTTTACAAGACGCCATTCGATGTGTCACACAGCCTGTTGTGAATGCCTTCAATTATAGCGATAACATATTGATTTTTGAAGCTACATAGAAGAAGCATTATAAAGTTCTCACACACGTATGTCATTTACTTATTGATGCAGGATTGACTTTGAATCCAGACAAGTGTGAGTTTCACAAGACAAAGTTAAAGTTCTTTGAACATATGGTTTTAGACGGGGTATGACACCTGATCCTGCAAAAATACAAGCCCTATCAAATGCTGATCCCCCACCAGATGTTTCTATGATATGTTTATTTCTTTGCATGAGCAGTTACTATTCAAGATCCATACGAGACTTTGCTACTATAAGTGTTCCATTATGAGAGTTAACAAAGAAAAACGTGAGAGAAGTTTCAAGAAAATCAAACAAGCCGTTGAAACTGCTGCTGAAATGACCTACTTCAACACGAATCTTTATACAGAGGTTGTTGTTGACACTAGCCCAGTCAGGTTAGGTGCTATCCTTGCACAGCACAGCGGACACCCAAATGTTTGAAGGTATATTCTAGCACATGCCAGTAGAAGTTTGTTCCAGACAGAACATACTTACTCACTACCTGAGAAAGAAAGTTTAGCCATGGTATGAGCTTGTGAACATTTCCATGGATTCCTGTACAGAAAGCATTTTACGCTGGTAACTGATCATCAAGCTTTGCCAACTATCTTTGGCAATCCAAAAGCCAAGATGCCCCCATGCATTGAACAGTGGGGACTACGATTACACTAGTACAATTATACCATTGTGCATCATCCAGGGAAAGATCAAAACCCAGCTGACTACTTTTCCAGAGTGCCTATACAAGGTCAGGGTACTCCATCCAAGACGACAAGCTGGGAGAGCAATGACAACCAAGTTACTCAAAGGACCAATAAAGTGAAGGAAATGAGAACACAACTTGTACAAAGGATTTGGTTAAGAAATAGAAAATGAAAGCCTATGCAGACTAGAGGCGACATGCAAAGAACATTGAGTTTAAGAAAGGAGATCTAGTGATTGTTCGATAAATGTGAAGGAGGAAATCTGATGCTCCATATGATGCTGGACCTTTCCACATAGTGTCCACCAAGGGACACATGGTGACTGCCCAGCGTCCTGGAAATTCTGTTACCAGAGACTCTTCTTACTTTCTGTATTTGATTCATCAGTCTTCTTTTAATTCATGTACATCTTTTATGATCATCTGAGAAATGATCGAATAAAGATTATTTGATTGATTGATTGATTGTATGGGGAGAAAATGCCTTTGTGCAAATATGATGGCATTTCTCTTTGGGCAATTGTGCACTATTTGCAATTGCACATGAGAAATCCCTCCTCATAGTCACAACTGCAGATCCAGAAATGTTTTCCATGAGTACGCATGGAAACCTGAGCCTGCAGCAGTAAGTTCCATGCTTAACCTGGGAACTCTGTGTACCTCAAAATGACCAGATTTGCACCTGTGCTAGATTTTAAAGCTCCGGGTGTAGATTTACTCCACCCAACCGCGTAAAAGAATTGGCCCGAGTGTGCGCGCCTTGCCCACTACAGTGATCACGTGTAACTCATAAGATTGACAAGTTAAACGGTCACCCTCCTTGACCTTATGGGCTTATATATAATGCAGCCGTGAGCAATCAGGATGTGTCAGGTTGCTCCGGATCCAAAACAAAAGTCAGCAGACTGTGAGACTATTTTTAACACACCCGCCCACAGGCTGGAGCTGCACAAATTTGCTGAACTTTTTTTCCCCTCAAAAGACGAAAATGACGTTCCTTTTTTTTTTTTTTTTGCTGGTGTCAATTTTCTAAGGCTAAGCGTAAATGCTGCCAACAGGAGATGATTTTATCGGGCTGTGGCGCTGAAGGACTCCTGTGTTTGATGTGGGCTAAAGGGTTGCACCTTGTAAATAGCATGAAGGCGAGGGCACATGAAGTCATGGGAGCGGCAGGCAGGCCTCGATGCCCACATGCACGCAGCCAGCAGAGAGCTGGCCTGATGCCCTTGCCTGATCTGGCTGTCAGGTCTCTTTTTTTATACAGTGGTTTTCAAAGCAGCATCAACAGATTCTGCCAACCTGATGAGAACCCCTGGTAGCAGGTCAATGGCACAATGCAGTTCCAAGCAGCAGAAGCAGTTCTAAGGGCCCGAGTTAGTGTTTTCCCACATCACAGCATGACAGACATCTCTTATCCCTTATTACTAGTGCCAAAGAATATAATATTGCACTTGTAATAAGGCAGATGGAATACCCATCATGTTGTGATGGAGTTACAAGTCTGTCAAACTCTAAGTCAGAACCTACATTTGTTTTTCAAATGTTGTGCTCCAGATGGAGTGTTCCATACATTACTGGTTACACTGCTTCAAAGCGCTTTATGGGGAGGAGACCCAATAAGTTATACACTTGTGTGAGCACTAGAGGTTGGCAAGCCTGCATTATCATAGAGAGAGCCAGAGCCGAGCCAAGGGTCTGATTTGGCCATAAGCGCCAAAGCATGAGCCGAGTCATTCAAAAACGGCGCATAAATGATTAAATAAATGCAAAGTTAATGATAAAACCTCTTTACAATTCAAAAGGTGGTTATTTCTTCACCATGTTTAAGTGTATGAATTAAATCATTAGACTATCAGTGCACAACTTCGAAGCCTGCAAAAACAGCTCGGTACCCTGACAACGGTATGCCATGAGGCCACCAAGAATGGTATCTTTTTTTGCACTGTAAATACACACAATATTGTTGTTGTTTGTGAAGCAAAATTATTGCCTATAAAACCATACAGGAATTACATTTTTGTGAAGGGAAAATCCTGAAAATAATTACTTCAGAGCAGTGCTTAATTTGTAAAATATTAAGTGCCAGGGCTCTGACCAGGAGGCCACTGCAGCTTGCACCACCCATCGCCCTTGTCATTGCTGCCAAAACAACTAGTAACCATCTCTTTCACATGTGAATGCAACAGTTCTGATTATTCCAGGTCCCCAAAGCTAAAGGAATGGCTGGGGAGCAGGTATGAGCAATTTTATTGTATATTGTATTCCTAAACTACCGTTGTTCTGCTCATCTCTAGATTAGCGCCATCTTGTGGTAGACTGTTCTAAATATGGTGTTGACAATTAGGTGCCGAGCACCGGAAACCAATTAAGTGCCGGTGCTGAGCACCGGCTCAAATTAAACACTGCTTCAGAGCATTCTCACATTTGTCGCTCAAAAAAATAAGACTCTGTGAAGTGAAAAGATTTGGCGAGGGTCACACAACTGTTTAAGAGAAAAAAACAGGGCTTTCAGCCAAGATTTCCTGGATTCACATTCTGCAATTGAGACTCTGGGTGGATATCTCTTTCAGCCTCCCATTTAGCAACAAAGTGTTAAGTTATTTTATGAGTTAGGTATGTACGATATGTTTAATAAATACTATCACAATAGGTCTATCTGACAGCATATATGTTAAGTGAAAGGAAGGGCTGGTCACGTATTTATTAATAGAGTTGCGTCGCTCTTGCACCATGCAACGTGGTGCAAGCACAACGAATATCCAAAATGCAATTTATGAAGTCACGTAAGGCCACCGTGGCTTCATAAATCTGGAGTAACGCAACGCAGCACAAGTCACTGCGTTGCTGTGCGGCATTCCATGGGTGTTGTGTGGGTGTTCCCATGCATCTCTCATGGATTTTGATGCATTCCCAGACTTACCAAAAGTGGTAGACCTGGGAATACAGCAAAAAGATACGCCTTCTTAGGTGAGGCGTAACAAGAAGAAAAATCTTTATTTCTCCTCGCTACTTCCTCTTTCTGTGTGTGCTGCACTCTGCAGCACACACAGAAAGAGGAATCTGCCTCTCAGGATAGTTTTTGTGCATGAAGGTGCCCCTTCCTGCACACCAAAAGTCCTGTATGCAACACAGGCACCCTTGCACCATGGTCCAAGGGTGCCTGCGTTGGCGTTCGGCAGGTAAAACAGCGCCAGTGCAGGGACAAAGGCAGGAATGTACAGTATTCTTTTTTTTTTAAAATGCATTTCTGACGTTTCACTGTAATGCAGCGCAGCAAGGTGACTTGGTGGCAGGTTTCTCTCATCGAGCCTCAGCTGGCTCCACTGGTGGAAACCTATGACGGAAGGCCCTTCTGGCACAGGCCATTGCTCACCTCGGAACTTCTACCCTATTTATGGCGATTATTCTGACGTGTATTTTTCCTGCTGGGGTCAGTTTGGAAAACCTGGCTGTCCCAAACAAGTAAGAAGAGAAATGACCTCGTGCTCTGGGTAAAATTCTCAGAGCATCAGGCCCATTAAATAAGGGATGAATTTGTTTTGGAAAATACCAAGTGGAAGCAATAAACATGACGCCCATTTTACAAGTCGTCAGTGTCTTCCGCTGTGCCGTGACGTCATTGGTTCTTCTGAAGGAACGGAGACTCACATCTGCCTGGTGGGGAGCTCCATAGATGGCAGGTGATCCTGGTTAGAAGAGTGGAGGTCATCGCCTCCACTGACCTGAGGGGCTAGCGGACTTCATACTCTAAATGAAGCTTTTTGTTTTTTTATGTGCAAAATAACTGGCTTCCCCCGACTTAACTTAAAAAGACGATTTTAGGTGTGGCTCAATACCTCAGTGATGATAATTGAATAAATCTGCAAGCAAAGCATCCTGGGAGACCCTACAAAGAGTGCATTGAGTGATGGGTCTTCATGAGATACATGTGAAGGGAAACTGGCTGAAAAGAGACATTCATTTACATGTTCTGCTTTTAGTTCAAGATAAAAAAAGAGGTCTTATATATCCTCTCAACTGTCCTGCAATAACTGTATTTGTGTTGCAAAAACTGCATTGGGGAGAGAAGGGCGGAAGTGCTTGGGGTGTGTGTCTTGTATCTGTTTTGGAGCCACTTCCCAAGGGACAAAGGCCAGGCCAGACATTTGGCAAACACCTTGCTTAGCTCTCCTAGCCTAATAAACACAAGAATCACCCAGGACTGATTGTGGAAAAGCCTGTTTTTTGGTTTAACTCTCTCGGTTTAGTGAGTTCTATCTTGTGGCTTTTGTTGTGGTGGACATAATGTCTAAATTGGCCATTCTAATGCACTCTCTGGATAGAGGGGGGGGGGTCAATTTGCATCTTAAGCCGAGAAAATGGTCAACAAAGTGGCACTAAGCTGGCAAATATTTACACCATTATGCAAGTATCAAGAAACAGTTCATTTAAGGAAGTCTATCATATAAATAATCATATTTTGTTTTAATATAGTTCTTTATTCCACACATTTGCCAGGTCTAAGAACATTAAATAACACGTTTTAATATTCACCAGTTTAATGCTACACAGAGTACTGATTTTGAAGGGACGAAAGGCTGATTTAGCCTTGCTGGGATTCAAATTCCTGACCGGCAAGTCACAACAGATGTCAGCAGTGAGCGCTTATATCACTGTGCAGGTTTGCTGGATAAGGGTCACCTTCTATTTCACAGACAGCGCTTTGAAGCTGCGCTTGGGTAGTGTAAAGTCCCTTTCAGAAAATATTTGACTTGACTAGCAGAGGAAATATTTGGATGACTGTCACATCAAGTACCCATTGATGTGACCCGGGACACTGCATTCCATCCTTCCACAGGATTACATCTCAAAGTCAAGTGACAGTTGACCCAAGCATTCTGGGACATATGCATTGAGAGCGCTCTATTTTTTTTTATAGCATGAACATGGCTCAAAGGTATTAAAGCACTTTACAAAAGAGGCAGTTTAAGAAATACTTCTTTAAAAAAGTGTTTAGCCCCATTGAGATTTAGGGCCTTATTTATGGGGTTTTAGAATACAGCAGCACAGCAAGTCACCTTGCAGCACTGCCCTACATCATAGTGAAAGGGCAGGTATGAACTGTATTCATCCAATATGATGTAGTCCTGTCCTTTCCCCCTGGGCTAGCGCCGCTTTGGCAGCTAGCGCCAACTCAGGCACCCTTGCTCCATAGTGCAAGGGTGTCTGTGTTGTTGGCAGGATTGTTTTTGTGCAGTAAGGGGCACCTTCTTGTACAAAAAGAATCCTGGGACACTTTTTCCTCTTTCCATGCGCGCTACAGCACACATGGCAAGAGGAAAAAACAAGGAAAAATAAAGTATTTTCTCCTCGTTGCGCCTCCCCTGAGGAGGCGTAAGGTTTTGGCGCATCCCCAGGTCTACATGGTTTTGTATATCTGGGGAAGCATCAAAATCTATGGGTGTTGTGTGGGAACACCTACCACAACGTCCATGGAATGCTTCCCTAGCGCAGAGAAAGGCAACGCAGCGATTTACGCTGCCTTTCCTTACTCCATATCTATGAGGCCATTCAAAGCCACGCAAAGTGCCTTCGCGTACCCTCATAGATATGATTTTGTAGTTTGCGCCGCCAGGGCTTCACAAAAAGTGACGCCCCAGCTGTGCAAGGGGCTCATAAATATGCCCCTTAGTGATTTGCCCAGAATCACAGCATGTTGAATGGCAACCAGATTCAAATCTTGTTCCTTCATGTTCGATAGTCGGTGGCTCTAGCCACAAGGCAACATCTCTCACCTTTCTTTTATAGAACAGACAAAAATCTCATAATCAAACAAATGAAAACTACACTGACAAAATATCTGTGGTTCTGGTGGAGGGACGTTAAGGCCAGGTAGATACTGCTCATCAGTTCACATTTTCTGTCATCTGGAGTGGAATTTCCATTCATTTTGATTTAGGGTTATCTAGGAAATATGCTCCCGCAACCAAAATTACTCACCACTGTGTCTAATTAAATCTGCCAATTACGTCATGCCTGGTTTCTTCCAACATCAACTTTTCCGATATATGAAGTACAGACGCTGTATCAAATAGCAAACCGCTTTCACTCCATAATACCACTAAAGATAGCTCAGAGAACTAACGCAGCCGCTGCAGAGTTGTTGGAGCAACCTACATTTCACGTTTCTGTCTTGGTGGGTTGTATGACAGAAACCTGCATGACTAAACCACATGTGAATCTACTACGCTGCCTAAACAATGAATGTGTCTGAACAACGCATTCCTTTACCAGAGATGCCTTTACCATGCAATTTCGTGGTAAAGGAATGACTGGTAAAGGGATGTGTAGTAAAGATGACACCAGAGGCCACTTGCCTTTATCCCTAAAAACTACCCCACCCCCTCTCAGCCCTAAAAACTACCCGACCCCACCCTCAGCCCTAAAAATGACCCCGGCCCCCAGCCCGAAAAAGTATCCCGACCCCCGAGCCCTTAAATCTACCCTGACCCGAGTCCTAAAACTACCCCGACCCCTAAACACTACCTTGACCCCATAAGCCCTAAAAGCAACCCAACCTCGAGCCCTAAAAAGTACCCCGACCACCCTTGAGCCCATAAAATTACCCTGACCCCCATGAGCCCTAAAACGCTCAAACCCTGAGCCCTAAAAACTACCCCTAACCCTTAAAAACTACCCACAAACTACCCGACTCCCCCAAGCCCTAAAAACTGCCCCAAACCCCCTGAGCCCTAAAAGCAACACCGACCCCCCAACCCTGAGACCTAAAAGCTACCCCCAACCTTTAAAAACTACCTCCCACCCCTCCAAAACCTGACCCCAGCCACACTTACCAGTTCACGTCCTCTCCCGATCCTTCATCTTCCTGTGCCCACCCATCTCAGCATCTAGACCGCGCACTGCCTTTACCACACATATGCGTGGTTAAGGCATATGCATTGTTGAGGCAAGCATGAGTCCACTTGCGGGGAAACGGCACCCGTGGCTCTGCCTGAGTTGTGAAGACCGTTTCCCGTCTTGGTGAGTTCACACAGCCTTTCATTCTATTGAGAATGATAACATTAGCAGCAGCGACGTGGCCATGCTTATTTATTTTACGTTTTTATGAAGCACATCTTTCCCAGATTGGGTGTCAGCACAAGCACTCTGAGATGCTTACCTCTTACAAATAAATAGATAAGCCATTCATAAAATACTTTAGAGGTCAAGGATGGTGCAAAAGATGAATAGATAGTAGCGGAAGAAGGAGACAGGACATGTGATGAAACAGAGGGAGAGGAAGAGAGGCCCCAGTAAATAACATTTGCTAGTATTGGGCTGAAATGTCTCTTTAGCTCTGATACTTGCTAGATGTTGCTATCTCTCAGCTACACTATCTCAGAACCTTTCAGACTACCGGCGGCAACTCTACTGCTCGGTCTTGACAAAGAAGATATACACGAAGCCATTTCGGTAGCATCTCCTTGTGGGATTTTAGCATAAGGAAAGGCTGGCTAGTCGTGATCGATTCCTGGGTGTCCAGTTCGAGCATCTGCCGTTTATTTAAACACCTAGGTGCCCTCCCACACAGAAGCTACCCTTACTTACTCAAGAACCCTCTAAGGAACTATGGACTGGACCAGTGCATGAGCTACTTAGTACCCTGTCACCTAACAGAAAGAATTGCAGTGGTGGCTGGTTGGGAACACAGGTGGCAGGGCAGGGGGAGTTGAAAAAAAGAAAAAAAAACACACCTTATAAACGGCCGCTGTCTCTCTGTTGCGTTGCTGCTCTTCTTGGCGAGGTCCGAACGAGGAAGCACCCAGGCTCCACATAGCCAATAATAACGCTGCAATGCAGCGTTGTGATTGGACTGAGCACCGTGGTTCGGCGCGCAGGCGGAGACAGGGAGCCTGTGCATGTTCCTCACAAGGCTGTGCATGACAGCGTGGTGGGTAAGATGCAAAGTGCGCATCACTGTTTGGCCGGCCCAAGACAGCCGGCCAAGCAGTCATGCCCACTTAGAGTGCGCAAACCACTCCACCCCCTGTGGCCCACTCCGCCCGAAAGTAAGCTTTGAGGTCTAAACCTCTCAAAGTCCAAAGGAAATGCTCTAAGTATTCAGGGGAAAGTTCTGAAGGGATGTCAAAAGGGATCTGAAAAGCATTTGTAAAAAAGGGCATCTGCATCTCTAACGGGGTGAACACTAAATTTTAATGCCAAAAGTCCTCAAGGTAACACCCCCTTTGCACGCATCATCAGGGATCCTTTCTTCTGTCCATTTCTCATTTTGCAGACTGCAACATTTTCCAAATATCCCACACGGAACATGGGAATGACATCTTCTCACGCACAGGTTAGATCGCAACATTGCTGAATAGGCTTTTCAGTTGACGCTCTGGTTCCTCATGTTCTTTCGTCAAGAGGCCTCATTTCTGAGGTCCTTTGCACCGCTGGAATGTCACTTTTTGCGACGTTACGTGGCGCAGGAGCCTACTCCATATTTATGAGGCAGCACTAAGCCACTTTTTTTGGCTTAATGCTGCCTCGTAACTATCATTCCCTTTAACACAGTTTTCTGCATTAAAGGGCGTGAAATGGGTTTTGCTGGGGGCATTCCCAGCAACATCCATGACTTTTTGACACTGCTCCATATTTGCGAGAAATTGTAAATCTGAGGCAGCGCCAAAAACTTACACCTCTCCAGGGGAGGCATAAGGGAGGCACAACGATGAGAAATATCTTTATTTCTCCTCGTTTTTCCTTTTTCTATGTGTGCTGCATTCTGCAGCACACTTAGAAAGAAGAAAAAAGCCTCTTGCGATTGTTTTTGTGCAGGAAGGTTTCCCGTCTTGCACAAAAATAATCTTCCCACAACGCAGGCACCCTTGCACCATGGTGCTAAGGTGCCTGCGTTGGTGCACAGCAGCCCATTGTGCGCCAGCGCAGGGTAAAAGGACAGGAATGCGCCTTATCTGATTGATACCGTGCATTCATGCCCTTTTCTTTTGCCATAGGGCAGTGCAGCAGTAAGGCCTGCAGCGCTGCCCTACGGCAAAACCTCATAAATGAGGCCCTCGGTCTTCTTCTCAGGCTCTTTCTCTATCGCTAGTATAGTATTGTATCTATTCTCAAACTATCAACGCAGGTGAATACCTGCAAGAAATGTCACATTAGCAGAGAATGGAAAACAACATTTATGCAGCATGGTGAAATACAGGCCTAGTCAGGGCAAGTTTAAAGCATTAAGTCAATGGTGCATATTTAATATGCATGTGCACATTTAAACACAAAGAACACAAGTCTCTAGTGCATTACATTCACATCACAAGTAACAGTCAGTAAATCTTTAAAATAATTATGTGTAAGTATGGCTAAGAACTAAATTTATATCGACTATATGGAATATTAAAGCACACACTACATAAACTTTATATAGTTTTAAGAAAAATCACATTCTACATATATGAGGATGGTTTCTATTTAGTTTGCTAATCAATAAATCTCATTCAAGGTATTAAAGCACACACTATGAAAGTCGAATTTCATCTATATGGTAAGTACATTATCTGCTAAGTAAGGATGGTTTATTAATTTCTCAAGACTTCAAATATTATCTAAATCAGTTATGGTAAATCACATAATATGAGTAGATTCTCTAATCCTACAGTGAATGAACTCTTTAATAATAATGTCAAGTGCACCACTTACATTAATTCTTTAAACCACAGAAGAAACTTGTGCTAAGTACACGTTCATGTCATGTATCTGTTAAGTATTAGTGACGTATTTGTGATGTGTAAAGGGTAGGCAATGTTTGCCCTGCACCAACATTCCTGCCACATACTACACAAGGACTGCAAAGGCCCTTTGTAGACGCCTGACACAGCTTAAGAGGGTAAGACTTGCGGTCAAATGACCTGATCTGACTACTGCGATAGCCCTAGCAGAGACAACCCTGAAAACACCACGCGCTAAAATGGGTTTGGTCAGAAGGTTGCAATGACCTTTTGGAACACAATGGGAGGGAAAACCAAGATCCAACAAAATACACCTCTTTCTATGCATTTGGATTTGCCTTTGAAAGGACAGGTCAACAGAGAACCCTCCATCACAAACACACAATTGTAGACACTTATGCGTGCAAGGGCAACTGCTAAGGGGCTATGTAATTGATCGCAGGGGGCGTAACGCGGGCACAGTTGGGCTGACAATGCTTCAGAGTGCTCCCAACCCTTGAAGCTGGCCCCATTCAGCCAAAGGCTAATGAATATTTTTGAGATATGAGGGTCTCAGGGGCCCCTCATCACGTTCTGCAGGGGGGCCAATGATTTTTTGTTACTCTACTGACTGACCCGCATGAGCTATTTTAAAAAAATGGACACCATAATGTAACATCACGCAACATAATATAACACAACATAACGCAAATGAACAATTGCACTGCATACAACTGAGGGAAATAGAGTTGTAACCATTTTGCCTTTCCTTAAGAGAAGGAATAAAGCAGCTTGTGATCTTGTTGCTTTTACTGCCTTGAAATGGGACAAAGTTACTTTTCTCATATTTTGGCCTGGTGGAAAGTGTTGTAGAATATGGACCTCGACATCGTGTGTTTAGTTTGTAGTGCCAATCTGAAACAAAAGTGCTAGTCATTCACCCCAATACAGTCTACGAATTGGGCAGGGCCTTATCGCAAGACTGTCCCTCACCTGACCTTTCACTGAATGCTTGAGGCCTAATAATTGCCCTGGGAGAAGCTCATTATAAGACACCAAGTCGAGAGGTACCTGTGACATGAACTCCTCACTCTTGTTCCTGGCGTTTAACCACTACTAATATACATGTGTGTAGAACAGTTTAAAGGAAAAGCCCACAGGGGAATCTTAATAACGCAGCTATCAGACCAAGGATCTATAAATAATCGTCTGTTTTCTGCCCAAGGACACATTTCAGGGCTTGTCAAAGTAATTCTTACTGCCAGATGGGAAAAAGCACACGGTTGATCAGGGTGTGAAAGTAGCAGAGCGTTTTCTCCCACACATAAGGGCCATAGGGGGCTGCGATCTGAGACATGTTTACTGGAGGGAAATATGATCCGAGTTTCACCTTCACTGGAAGGAGGCTACAGTGAGTGGCATTAAGAGCAGCGTCAGCTTTAGTGTTTTTTATTATTAATAGAATGTGTGCTTGTGGGGAAGAGGCACATGCAGCTGTGTCTCAAAGGACGGGTCAAATTAATTAGCCAATTGAAGGCATTTTTAGTAGGCCTGGGAAAATTTTTAATTACACGAGCAAAATTTGCATAAATTTGTGAATTTTGTGTTCCACTTGTTATGAAAAATTTCCGAAATCACACCACTACACTACTTCACGTAATTACGGCCCATGCACGGTAAAAAATTACAGTGAATGCACAGGATCAACAAAACGCGAGCTGCTGTTGCTCACGGTGCTTTCGTTAAATGCGTCCTCGCGTCAAAAAATTGATTCAAGGATGCATTTCAAGGTTAAAAATAGTGCAAAATAGCAGATTGCATTTTCTATAATTATGTGTAATTTTGCATAATTATTTTTTTAGAGGCCCACGCCAGTGGCGTAACACAAAATGATGGGGCCCTCTTGCAGAATGTGATGAGAGGCCCCTAAGTTTCCCATATCTCACAGATATTCGTTGGTCATGGGCTGAATGGGAACCCTTGAAGGGCTGATGGCACCCTGAAGGGATTGGGGACGCCTTCTTTGCAGGCTCCTGTGTTACACCGCTGGCCTACATACTAAAAGGTTTTGCGGTTGCAACACTTGAATTGCAAAATTGCACGCTTTGCAACTGTCAAATCCAAAGCACAAAATGTCTTTCTGACTTGCAATGTACACATCTCAAATTATTACGAATTGTTATGATAAGGGGGCATGAAATGGTCGCCTACCTTTTCTAGGGATTTGCAATGAGATGGGACAATTATTGCAGTTGTAAAACAGTAATCGGATACTGACACACCCAAAAGTGGGTGATGCACATTTGAAGTCCTTGCCGTTGTTGGAGGAGCATGCAACAAGGTAGAGGGCCTCTACATATTCCCTCCGATATCCTTAGCATTGTGCCAGATTGTATTGCGAGTGTTAACTCCTGTCGGTTTACGAGACATGGGCATCAACTCCAGCACTTTATGAATTCAAATGTACTGATGAAGGACTGCTGTCCTTCACAGGCCCTCATCACTACATTTATAGACCTGTTTTTGTAGATTGACAAAGAGAATCCTGATTCATTAATACGAATGAGGTAGGATTTTAGTTACTCCTACTTAAAGTTCATATAAAAAAATTGCAGAATGCGTTTTACTCACTCAAGTCAGTCAATGCCACACAGAACATCCCCTATGGTCTCAAACTCATCGTCTCACCCTCCCCCACACTGACAGTGAAAGCTACCATCTCTATTTATAAAAAATGGCAACATCCCTATCCATGCAGTGGACAATGACCTGCAAGCATTTGACTCACTTTTTAATGACCTAAAAAGTCTAGTAGCATCCCCAGCAAATCCTCCTAGTTGCCCGCCACATAATCCGTCTCCCAAACATGACCTTAAACCCACTAACTCTGCCCAAAAAAAGACACCAAATGACAATCGTAGCCCTGCAGTCCACATAGCCCCACAGAGACTCTAGCTAGATCCATCTACAAAAAAAAACTCTCAGCCCAAGGAGAAACCACTCAACAACAGGAAGCGGGTCAGTGACCAAGAAACATCCCCTGACAAATAGCAGGTGATAGCAACAAAAACGCAGACAGATCGCGAAAATTCACAAACAGTCACACAGAACGATAATGTAACTTGCCAATGCCCAACTCACAAACTCCCTGGAAACCAAATCAACGACAACTTGCAACTACTCAGAGAAGACATAGAATGGGTCAAGAAGAAAGTCATCACACTTCTACTCCCCCTTATGAAGATGTACACGACCACTACCAAGTGCAATGACTAAATGACTACCCCTCTAGCAGAAAACTCAGCTACAACAGCAACCTCACACCTCCCCGAGACAAGAAGCTTCACCGATCAAAAAGAACAAACAATCACCGCTCAGAAAAAGAGATAAACACTCTGCTAATATACTATCAGGATGCACAGAAAACTTCCCATGACACAACATTCAACATACCGATCGCAAAGACATCCAACTACAAAAACCGGAGATACAACCCTCTAGAAGTCAACATGATCCCAATCGCAACGAACACAATGCCCACCACTGTAACTCACAAAACAATAACAAACTTTAAATGCATGGTGCACAATTACATACCAGCTGCAAAACACACAACCGCTATAGCAGATGTGATCTTAGCATGATCTGGACTTTCTCTTCCTAAACGAAACCTGGCTCAACCCAGCAGTAGCACCAATAATAGACCTTCTCATTCCCCTGGATTTTGCCATCTTACGTCTAGACCGCACAGGGAAGCAGGGGGGAGGTCTCGCTATAATTTACAGAAACTCCCTAACCTTAAACTCACACTCTATAGAAGGTACATCATTGTTTGAATTCCCTGGAGCTGAAATCAAACTTGAAAAGAAACTGCTAGCGAAAACACTTCTTTTATATCACCCACCGGGTAACAACACAGTCTTCCTGGAGCAACTTATGGAAATGATCACTACCAATGCCACTCCACACTCCAATACAATACTATTAGGAGATTTCAAACTACATTGGAAAATGACAAAACCCCACAGCGACTGCACTCAGTAACCTGCTCCAGGACCGCAACATGACTCAAGCATGCAATGGTCCAACCCACAACAAAGGTGCCACACTTGACCTCATCATCGCTAAACCGGGATCAGTAAACATGCTAAACATCCCCCCTAAAGACTGGTAAGACCACCATCAAATTTGTTTCCAAATATTCACACAAGTAACTAAAATCAAGGGTCAAAGGAGAAGGGAAAAACGTGGGTGAGGGATTACAGCCGCATAAACAGAACAGACTAGTGGGTCTATGCCAAAACACTTGGCACCTTGGTCTGACCAGATATCTCTGCAACACTAGGATTTTTGACATAGTTCAGAGGGCTGCTCCATTACATCTAAAAAGGTAAAAGAAAAACCTCCTATACCGTAGTTCAACCAAAACATAAACAATGAAAGAAGACAACTAAGAAATCTGGAACGACTTTTGAGGAAGGATCCAAACATTACCCATCTTGAACAGCTGAGAATGCACAGAACCTCATTCAAAAAAGCTATCTTGAATGCCAAATCAACAGCGATCAGATCTCAACTAGACAGAGCAAAAAACAGGCTCAGAAAACTCTTCGACATAATAAAGCAACAAACAGGAAAGCATGAAGAACCTACTATTGCAGGCAACTCGACTGACATCTGCAAGGCCTTCTCCACTTTCTTTAAAGATAAAATTGCAACCATAAGTAACTCTATTCCTAGCCAAGCCAGTACACATCTTAGGAAATCAATCAACCCCACTCTCTCTGCACACAGCAAGAACACTGACCAACACACCCCAACCATCCCAAGTAAAAACTGAGCCTTCTGGAACAGTTTCAGATCTCTGTATGAGGGAGAAATACAGAAAACCATTCAGTCAATGAAACCCACAACACATTTCGATGATCACATTCCCTCCCACCTACTGAAAGAGATCCACCAATCAATCACTACCATATGGACGAAAATCGAGACTGTACCTCTCCAACAAGGATCCCTCTCAGAATGCCTAAAGATGGGCCAAGTATCTCCTTTGCTAAAAACAATGGGCACTGACAAAAAAGACTTAACCAACTTCTGACCACTATCCAGTCTGCCTTTCCTGGCGAAATTAGTAGAAAAATGCACCCATGAGCAGCTGTGCAAACACATCTACAATTTTGACCTATTAGACAAACATCAATCAGGTTTCAGGTCTGGACACAATACCGAGGTCACCATTCTTAACATCCTAGATCATATACAAACATCACTAGACCAAAACAAATCATGCCTCCTAATACTTCTAGATTTATCAGCGCCATTCGACACGGTCGGCCACACACACCTCAGAGAAACCCTTAAATTCAGAATGGGCCTATCAGGAGCTATCCTTAACTGGTTCACCACCTTCTTACGGAACAGACAGCAAGGAATCAAAATCAGCACCACTCTATCAGATGTAGCAGACATCGACAGGTGCATTCCGCAAGGCTCTACAATTATACATGGAACCATTCACTCAAACTCTGAAACAATCGAAAATCTCATACCACATGTACCCAGCTCTACATGAAACTCTCCATTCAAGAGGACATCAGGAGACTGGATGACACCATGAGAAAAACTCAGCACTGGCTGGCACACAACCATCTAAAACTAAATCCACTTAAAACCGAATTCATCACGTTCTCCCCACTCCTGAGAGCCGTACACCCGCAACTACGGTCTCTTAACCTCAAATCGCTTAACTGCACCCCAACCATCTCTGACTTTGTAAAATCACTAGGCATCACACTAGACTCAAAACGAAACATGCAAGCTCACATAGAGGCTGCAGCCAGAAGCGCTAACCTACATATGCACCTTCTAAGAAAACTTAAACCCTTCATTCCACCAGGAGACCTCAAAACGGCAGTTCAGTCCCAAGTATTCTCAAGACTAGACTATGGGAATGCCACACTCATAGGTTTACCTAAAGCCAGCCAAGCCCCTATCCCATCAAAGAGGCAATAAAAGCAGCAGCAAGACTTGTAACAGGAACACGTCGTTTTGATCGCATTTCCCCATCACTCAGAGCCCTCAACTGGCTCCCAGTTGAAGCTAGCATCCAACTGAAGGTTGCATGCATAATAAACAAAGCTTTACACAACTTTGATCCTAAATACATGGTGAGTAGAATCAAGCTATCAGGAGGCAGAAGGGAGTCCAGAAGTGCTAAATCCCTCATACCAGAACCAGCACGATTCAAAAAAAGGAAAACTCACAGCCTCACTTTCACCAGATCTTCTCCAAAAATATGGAACTCCCTACAACCCTCAACGAGAACAATCACCTCACTCAGGCTGTTCAAGAAGGAAGTTAAATCAGTACTTTTAGAAAAACATGTACGATAAGAGAACTACTTTGAAACTGTAATTCGCTCTATTTTATATTGTTTCTATTGTTTTTACCTTCCGCATTGAATCTTTGCACAAAGTATCTTAAGTGACAGGTGTTTTTACTGTACTGTAACCCTCATCAGCTCTCTGATTGTACCGCGCTCTGATACCATCATGGTCCTATTCGAGCTTTATAAAACACAAATAAATAAATAAATGAAGTTCATTTTGCATGCTGACAGGCTATTACTTCTGCTGCAGCGCAAATTCAGGTTATCTCCTTCAAAACGTGTTGAAACATAGAGAGAGTAAAATGGTTCACTTTACATCACATTGCCCTAAAGATATTGGGGCATATTTACAAGCCCCTTGTGCCGCCGGTGCGTCACTTTTTGTGACGCACTGGGGGCGCAGTGTGGTGCTCCATATTTCCAAGGACACATAAAGCCACCCTGCGTGGCTTCTCATGTCCATGTAAATACGACCCCTTTTCACGTACCACTTTGCGTGAAAGAGGCATTCTATGGGTGTTGCTGTGGGTGTTCCCATGCAACACCCATGGATTCTGCCACATTCCCAGATTTACAACCTTTCGTGAACCTGGGAATGCGTCAGATTCATACGCCTCCTCAGGGCTTTACTTTTATTTCTCCTTGTTTTTTCCTCTTTCTATGCGTGCTGCATTGTGCAGCATGCATAGTAAGAGGAAAACACCTCTCATGATTGTTTTTGTGCAGGAAGGTGTCCCTTCCTGCACAAAAACAATCATCCCCGCAACGCAGGGACCCTTGCACCATGGTGCAAGGGAGCCTGCGTTGGCGCATGGAAGCCAATTCTGCGCCAGCGCAGGGAAGAGCTCAGGGATATGTCATATTGTTGTAAATATGATGCATCCATTTGCTTCAGAAGTAAAGCGGCACCGCGTAGCCAAATAGCTTGCATTACCACGCTGCGTTACTTCCTTGTAAATAGACACCCATTGACTTTACCAGGTAAACAAATACAAGGAGTATGAAATATGGAGAGAATAGAATCTAGTTGAGAAGTTGCAGACTTCACCATAACCATATGTGCTAGAATCCCAGCTTTCCCATTTTACCAAATTGTGTGAACTTTGGCAAATCTTTTTGTAATCTGGGACTTCTGTTGTCTCTTCAAATGTAAGCACTGAGAGGAGATACAGTTGACAGTTTTGAAATACAAAAGCATTATTAAAATGTGTCTATTACATTCAGTAGATATATATTCCCTGGAAGAAAGGTTATGGATTTATAAGAAAACAATTGATTTTTAGGTCCTTCCTTTGAAAGGGCATGCACTCTCTGTTGCAAGACTTATTGTTTGCTTATAGTAGATTTAGAACTCATCCATTGCTTACCATTGGTTGGTTGTATTGTCACTCTCATTTGCTTGCATTTTATTCGTTAGCTTCTGTGGGCTTTCCTTCATCTCTGGTACTTGTCCCTCCCTTGAAGCATGGACCCATTCCTTGTGTCCTTCGACTGCTCCCCTTTCAGGGGGTACTTTTTTTTTAGGTTAAGCACCCTACAAGAGTGCATTGTTTATCAGCTGTCTCCACCGTGTACTTCATATTCTTCTTTATCACCCCTGTTTCTCCCACGCCCTTCCCTTCCTCAGTTGCTGTTTTTTCCTTCCTTCCTGCCTGCCCATCTTTCATTGCCGTTCTTGCTTCCCCACCCCTCTCCATTGTCTATGTGCTTCTAAATCCCCATAACTCCCACCTTTCAATGTCTGTGTGCTTCCCGATCCCACCCTCTGTTGTCTGTGTGCTTTCCCATTGTTGTAACTCACTTGTCCTTCACTCCCCCACCCGCTTCCTTCTCTCCCACTCTCCATCCCGTAGTGTTGTCTCGTCCCCCGCCCACGCTCCACCTCCAGCCAACTCCACAGCTTTTTTTTTTTTTTAAATGCATTAGCACTATATCAAAACAGTGCATTTGGCCTGCAGCAAAAAAAGTGCATTTCGTACAACTTTTTATTTACTAATCCACCTCAGATTGGCAAATAAATATTAAAAATATGTGCCTCATTTTATAGGCATGTGCATCTATATTAGCACCTGTTTACAAAATGGTGTAACATTTACATTACTTTCAGCATCTTGCACAGCAGCCTCACTGCTGTACAGCATGGCTACAAATCGTTTCCAAATCCAATTGGTCTGATAGCCGAGATCTATTGGCTTTGCCAATGCTTGCTGACATTGTGATAAAGTATGGCTTCAACTCATTTGATTTGTCTTTGAACTTTGGAGCTACTATTTTGACATTGAGCTGAAATAGATTAAATAAAAGAAGTTTCAGAATTGCACAGCATCAAGTAGTATTTTTTGTAAACCTATGCAAGACACACCCACTTTAGATTAGGTGACATCTCAGAAACTGTTCTGATAGTTTTAGCATCATCCAGTAACACACACAGTGCTGCGAACCACTGTGGTAAAGGTGAAGACGTAGGGTGCCACTACTAAATGCAGCCAGGTGCCAAAAATAGCAATTTTCTCAGTGGATGGGGAGTAGTCCTGTGGCACAATGTTGTTTTGCCTCAATCGCCTCAAAAATGCGTTTTTTTGAGAAACAAAGCGTACAAAATTAAGGCCCAATCACTGTGCAAATTTATTCAAAGCTTAGTCGTGCTTAGCCTTTGTACAAGCTAAGGCACAGCACTGATATAGTATCTCCAAATTAGTGTAAGAAATGCTGCTTTAATGAATCAGGTGTACATTAACAAAAACAATTAACCCTAGGCAAATGTCACACAAACTATTACATATCTAACTATACATCATTAATCAACCATCCTCCCTACCTCTCTCACCCCTAAACATCGGCAAGAAACCTCCCCGGATATAAATGTCTGTCACAGTGTTCCTTCCTTGCCTCCTGAACTTCATTAACTTCATGTCCTTGTAAACCTTCCTCTTCTTGTCTCCTGGAAACTGCCGCCCGGTCCTCTCCCGTTCAAGCTTCTTCTCCCACCCCAAAAGGCAGTGCAAGTCTTATAAAGCATCAAACATCTGATCAAACCTCAACAGCACCAGCCGATCAGCGGCAACCCTTCTACGTCAACACCCGCAAACTGTGCACCTGACCCATAAAAGCTGACCACCAATCACCACCCATAATCCCCTTGTTAAGAGGGAGGGTGGGCAGGGCTTTCTATTTACCTCTACACCTCTCACAGCCACAGAGTCACCTTCACTACAGGAATGACATAGCAACACACAGTGGCTCCCCAGACTCCTCCTAGCTACACCCCAAACCTACTAGCCACCAATCTCCTGCTGCAGTCCGCCTGGACCACACCACTGACCAGGGGGCCATACTCCCAGCAGTCGGCTGCCTCTAACCCCTATTTTGTGTATGCTCAGCTGTCAATCACATGAGCGACATCAGAATTGCCTGACTGTCTTATGGGTGTGGTGACACTGCATTGTATCAAAGAGCTAGGGATCTCAGTCTTTGGCCGCAGGTAAAGTCGGAATCCAAGGTACATCAAGTATAATTTATTCCAAGGTTGAAACACCAACTACAGCAGACAGGGAAACGTCCTGTCTTGGTCCTTTCACTCCAGGCACTCCCTCAATGTTCCAAGAGCCAAAGGGGATTTATGGAACAAATCTTTTATTCATTTTATGAGACAATCAGTCGTCAGTACACAGCTGTATGCCTACAACCATCTTGGCCGGCAGCGTGGGATAGATGCACGAAACACATTTACACAGCTTTAATGCCTACAACCCGGAGGCTGGCAGCGTTGTCTGGATTGCCTGGGTATATATGACTACAATAAAGACATAACTAACATAAATACGAAAAAAGAGAAACAGGACGACAAATCCTCCCTCCCTCCCCCTCAAAAAAAGAATAAAAGGGAAGGGACGGGATCCTACACCATAGCATACTAGATCATTTGGGACCACTCACCCTCGCCTAACAGCTCTTCCCCAGGGGCTCACCCCATTATGTGCGGGACGATACCAGATCTTGCGCCCTCGGGATCAATTGCAGAATTTGAAGATATTTGGGGCACGTGACTTCTCTAAACTCTTTAGATAGTAAATATATAAATGGGGCTCATAATTCTGCGTAGGTTTCGCCATTGTGGTCTTGCACTAGAGACAGGCGTTCCATGGCAAGAGTCAACCAGAGTCTGTGTAGCCAAGCCATATGATCCGGCACCGTTGAGGAGCCCCAGTTCGCCTGGATCTCTTGTCGCGCAGCCAAAGGGGATTTAGAACACCGAGAGTAGCACACACATAGAATGCAAGGGACCTTACAAAAGTAAACACATACACTAAGATACAAAGAATATACAGTAACAAAAATATTATATATAAAAGGTAATGGCAAATACAATATACAAATTGTAATGGCAAAAGTAAACATAACACATCTTCCCCTCTTAACAAATACATACATTTTGTAAATGACTTTCTAAATGAATTACTCCAACCCAAAGAACCATGAAATATGAAACATACTCATACCTTCAACGTCCATCCATGTCACACGCAAAATCCAACATCCACTTGGGACTAGCATGTACCCTTCTATTACGACCTTCCTTCTCCTTCCACTCACTATCCAAATTTCCATCTGAACAATTGTCACCTTCGGAATTATTATCACCTACTGATTCATTCTCTGCTTCTGCCATCTCTGCTTCAGCCGCCACTGCACAATCCACCTCCTTATACATGTCCATCTCATTCGACATTTCACCATTTCCAGTACCAACCTCCCTGTTTGCGGTATTCCCGTTCTCATTGTTCACCCTCAGATCCCGATTCTCCATGACTGGATCAAGTTGTAACTCTTCACCCAAACCCCTGAAGCATTTGAAATTCCAGCCTTCTAGATTCAGAGTCCCAAATGTGCTGCATTTATTCAGAACCAGAAGTTACACTGACAATTTTGACTGGCAGAATGAAAGATAACATACAGAATTAAAATGCTTATTGACTTCAATTGCAACTATAAGGGATGCTTGGGAGTTCCCTCCGAAATTTGCCACGATGGGTTCTAATCAGACCAAAGCACGCTGTTATGCTGCTGAACTATGTACAGCTCTGGCCCATCTGGGGCCATACGGGGCCACTATAAGGGCTTCACGGGCCTCAGGAATTCAGGGGCAACCAGTGAGAGAGCATCCCCTCCCAGGACTTCATCCATGAAACACGATGCCCATTCAGTTTTAATACCAGTGGCAGCTCCTCCACTAAGGCAGAGGAGCGTCGCCCCACTGCCGTGCAGCAGCGAAATGAAGGAAAAATAAAATGATAGCTAGAGGTTATTATCATTTTATTTTGTCCTGCTGCAGCTGCTTTGCAGGGCAAGGGGAGTGGTGAGCACACTTTGCACGTGCGCATGAATGAAAGGCAATAAGAGAGATTTCATCTGTGTGCCGTAGTAGACTAGGAAAGACGTGATGGTCCAAATTCCTAGTCTATTGTGAACTGTCAGTATATCCTGGGAATAGTGTGGAAAGGACCAGGTGGCAGAGGTCAGCCATAGGGGTTGATCGAGGGTCTTGGCTTCAGATCTTTACCTGCATCCAACACCTGCAGTGCACCACCAGGCCCTGTGCTTAACCCTTGCTGGCAGCCATCCCCCGATGTGAATTGACCTCAGTCATGTGCAGGTGACTTGGGTGCAGGGCCTGCACTCTGGCCTCTGGACAGGCCCTGCGCCCAATCTCTCCATTGGTGGCCAACACCTGCAGCTCATGGCCAATAGCTTCCTGCCACACCCAGTGTCCAACCTTCTATGGGCAGTAAACCCCAGCTGTGCACAGACTTTGTCCATGTGCAGTAGGGGGTTGGCCACATGGCCTGGGCTGCAGCCAGGTCCTACTCTCATACTGATGCACTAGGCCCACCCCCATGTGTTTTCTTTGCCCACCTGCAACAGTAACTAATACTTTTTTCATAGATTTTGTGAATACTGGTGTTGAATTGTGAATCCTGAGGCCACAATAGGGTCAGGGGTTCCCAAACACAAAGGATTCACAAATCCAACATAGGGTTTGTGAATCTCACAATAAATAAATCTGTTTTTAATAACTAATATATTGGGAAGCCATTTTGGAGCTTCCCTACAGGGGCCTCGGGTTAAGAGTAGGTTCACTCTGCTCCCCAATCCTTTTTTAGGTCGAGCCTCGAGTAGCGCGCAAGCGCTGTTCTGGCAAGACTTTATGTAGGGGTTTCAAAAAGCTGACCACACGCTCGTGCACAATGGCCTTTTCCCTGCAGTTACCCGCAAGCAAAAGGCCATGGTGCACGAGCGTGTGGTCACGCCTGCTGCTCGCAAGCGCGCGCACCACTCGTGTGCTTGTTATTTTTTCTTGACGACGCTGCAGCGGCTTGTTTAAATTTGTGCGTGCGCGATAATGAAAAACAGATGTCACGCTGTGGTGCGCGCGCACCACTAGCGTGCTTGTTTACTGAGGCCAGGGGGCTTCCTCGTGGTTCCACACACGCGATGCAATAAAAATCGTCTTTCATGTGAGCTCCAAGAAAGAAAGGCTCCAAGGCGGCCATCGCTCCAGTTCCAGACAAGACATTCGCCCCCTGCTTTAAAGGCAACACCGTGTCTTAAAGCTTGTGGTGTTCGCCCCCCAAAGGCTGAGTGTGCACGGGCACTGTCACTACTGACCGGGGCCAGCGGCGCCGTCTGCTACAGCGCCTCGAGCGACTACAACATCACACGGCACTATGTATTCATTAAGTATGAAGCACTTCTTCCTGCAGCATGGGAGGGGTACAAAATCTAATAGTTCAGTGTATACATGAAATATATGTATAAAAGGATGCACAGCAGCTCGCCTGTAGCGATTCTATACTTTAAGGTGATGGGAGATGAGAACGTGCTAAATCATATACCTAGCAAAATGTATGTAATTTTTGCTTATAGTATTTATACCAGTTATTGCAGCATCGTAAAACGTAGCAGAGAGTACTAAACAAGCGCTATATGCACAAATGTGTACATTCTATTCTGTATTGCACGTTTTATTTCACAGACTTGCGATGGAGAACAAAATCATATAGCGCTATGAAAAATAAGAATATGCACGCGAGGGCTGCACAACACTGCTTCCTGCAGGGCTTTCAGACTGGGGAGAACTTGCTAAATTCAGTAGCACTATTTATAGTAGTATTTTCACATATTGTGCATCCCACTGCGTACTGAAGCGTATTGGGAGGAAGAAAGAGAGTGCTACATTTTTAAGTGACATATAGGACATTTGGGTAACTTCTGTATCGCGTGTTACTGCGGCGCCTTGAGACTCGAAGAGCTTGCTGCAGAAATCTGTATATGCTGGAGTACATACATTCTAACACAGGGAAAATAGTTCAGGGGGCAAATGCGCCTGCTACAAGGCTCGGTGTGTAAACTGCATGTCTCTGGTTCCAGTTCAACCAGGGCCTGCTGTCGTCCTTTCGAAGAAGCGGAGAGAGAACAGTTGAAAGCCTTTTCTGTTTTTTAAAGACATTTTAATTGATTTCCATTCTTCCTACCCGCCCTTCTTAGACTGATACTCCGCTGTTGAACCCTGTAAGGAGCCTTGACACCATACATATTTATCGCTGGTGTAATTGTTAATTCTGATGCTGTGTGGTATAGTGCTTCTTCTGTCGTAAAGCGCTCTAATCCCTCCCGCAATGCCCACGCTATACAAACCTCATGGTTACGTGAATAATATGATAAATAAATGCATACATACATAATGAGTAGTAAGTACTAGTACCTGTTTCTAGACACCAAGATATTACTCAGATAGGTGTGGAAAACATGACGTGGTTATCGCTGTTATATTCTAACCATTAGCCGTGCCAACTGAGACACTTCCGGAGATCTTCTAAGCAACCCCCCAGCCTCCAACGCTGCAAAACATCTGGAGGAGGCACCCCAGCAACACCCCCCCCCATGCCCCCTGCCCCTGTAATGGGATTTATTACACAGGACTTCCTGGTTCTACCCCACTGGCTTCATTTTGATCTTAGAACATTTGTTGTGAGGACAGCAAGAGTGGCCCCCTCCCAGAAAACCCCCTGAGGCCTGTAAGATTAACGCGAGCTTTGATAGTGGGGATTACCCTAATCACTTCCTGTGCAGCCGGGAGGGCCTGTGTGTGACTTCCAAACAGAGGACAGGGTGGGCACACACCTACTGCCCCTCAGCCCCGCCCCACCCCCCAAGCAGATACAAGGGGGTCATCCTGAACAAGCATTGGCATAGCCAATAGGTCTCGCCTTTGGGACCTTATAAGTGTTTAGCCATGCAACGGTTGGTTGATGTTGTTGCACCAAGGATATTGTGCTGCATAACTAAATACTTACAAGGTCCCAAAAGCGAGACCTATTGGCTATGCCAATGCTTGTTTTACATGTTCTGAACATAGTGTAATACTAAATGGCTAGTGTGCATTCATTAATGTCACGTAAATATTGTTTTCTTCAATTTAACAGGATTCCAAATTTGTATTCTTCAAACTGACATAAAGTCCATAAGCACTCTAGGAAGTTGTCATTTAGGTCACTTTCAATTATTTATTGGTCATGCTTATCCGAAACATCCATTTGTCCATTCAAACAAAATAATTATTTGACAGCTAATGAAATATTTCTATGATGGCCAGACAAGCAGACTATGGTTGATTCACAAATTTGCTGCCAGTATCATGAATCTGTGATGGATGATGGAAGAAAATGTTCCCCAGCTAATGGGGTGCCTTTATTTTGTGAATTGGAGTCATCCACAGAGGGGCTGCAAATTAACGGTTCAGATTTCTTTCAAATTTTACCTCTTCTCACTAAACCCGAGCTCCTCTTTAAATGGTAATTGCTTGAAAACTACTGAACCAATTTGCAGTAACCCAAGTAAAAGAACGTCTTTGAGGACAGTTCTACCTTCATGCAAAATTTGGTTTAATTCACTTTAGCTTTTTCTTTATTGAGGAGTATGGGAATTTAAATGGAGAATGGCACTTTTGGGACCACTTCATCCTTTTAGCTTGCCCCTATCTTGATGAATCTGCACAAAACTTACCATGAAGATACAAAAGTGAATGTTCTTTTGTTTTTAATGTTTCATGCAGATTTGTCAAACAGCGCTTAAGTTATCAAGAAAGCAATATTTCTATGGAATATTTCCTATAAAAACTCTGACCTAACCAAAATTATATTGGCATGTCGCCACCGGTGTAATGCATGTTGATAAGCAGAAAGACCTAGCGGTTGCCGACACTGATATTTCTGTGTATTAAAAGTAGTGTTTGTTATGATCATGACATACATAAACGATGTTCTAGTGCAACATTCATCACTTTTAAGTTCACTGGCTATGGGTAAAACCACAAAGACTCAATATACACTTCACAATCAATTTTAAATGACCCACGAAAGGAAACACTTATACGTAATAGACTACTATAATGCTTTAGAGTAGTAATCATAAGGTCTACATGAAATATCTAGCTCAATGGATCAAAGTTTGCCCATTGTTAGAAAAATGCAAATTTCACAGCAAGCTTTTGCATCCTAATTATACACAATGGATCACTGAGGATAGTGAAGACTTACCACTATGTTTTACTGCCCATAAAGAACATTTGTATAGATACTGGGACAGGGAGAGGCTGGCACCCAGACAGAAACAAAATGCAAGAACTGCTGATCCCAAAAACACAGATTTTGTTGGAGGGTGGGTAGAGGCAACTACTTCTTAGCACTATGGTTCCCACCAGCCCGAGAGATTGTCAAGAGTGATGCTATATAATAAACTTGTAAAATAATATGACATGACTGGGGGACAGAGGTTGAGGGATCAGAAGAAAGAGGTCTCAGTTTGAGGATGGCGGTGAAGGTTGACATGGAACAAGATGCTTCAGTACGAGAATGAACCAGTGTGCTCAAGTGGAAAAGATCATACCGTGAGAGTCGATGTGGGTTTCAGTAGTAAGATGTTACGATAAAAGGGCAGATGGGCCAAGTTTAAGAGTCCCTGATTCCAGTCTGGTGGTCAAGAGACTCAGGATAGATATCATGTTATGAGAGCAGGTACGTGAAGGGGAGGAGAGCTAGAGGTTTTACAATGAGAGCCGACAGTGCCCTTAGGAGTATAAGGTCACAATTAGGAGATTGACAGTGGAGAGGATGACAGCTAGAGGCCATGCTGTGAGAGCAAGCGGGGGCTTGGGTGTAAATGGTAAAGTGTAGCGGAGCTAAAGTTCATGCTTTGAGATCTGACAGGGGCTCAGGAGTACAAGGTCATAATATGAAACCAAAGGTGGAGGGAAAAGGAGCTAGAGGTCATGTTACGAGACAGCACAGGGGCTCAGAGGTAAAAGGTCACAACATGAGACCAGCAGAGGATGGGACTGGAGCTAGAGGCCATGCTGTGAGAACAATATGAGACCAACTGTGAAGGGGAGTGGAGTGAGAGGTCATTTTTTGAGAGCCAACAGGGGCTCAGGAATTTAAGATTACAATTTGAAGCTAGGGGTGGACGGGATGGGAGCTAGAAATAATTTTATGAGATCACGTGGCTGCTAGGGAGTAAAAGGTTACAAAATGAAAATGTTTTAAAAGTTCTAATCGTCCCCATGAACTACTCATTTAATATCATTATAGACCGTTGGATCTTTTCACCTGTGTGCCAGAGGGTCTCATCTTAGGAGTGTCCTGTTCTGCCTTAACTGGTCTGAGTAATATTTGCAGAACTTCAATTGGACACATCCTCAATTGACGCGCAATTGCAGATTGTAATACCTGTTACCATGAGAACTCCCTGCCAGTCTCCCATGGCGCTACCTTCATCGGACCCGAGACAACTTTTCTAGCTATACACTTTACTTGCTTTTAAAATTGCTGCATTGTTTAAGTCTTTTGTGCATACTGTTGAATTTGAAATTGTTGAATCTGTTGGGGGAGGGGATGCCTTCTAAATCAATCGAAACCTTTTGTGCAGTTCAATTACTTTAGGGTGGGAAAATTAGTAGCAGCCATATTGTTGGGCCGTTTTACAGTGTGTTTAACGCTCAAGTATCTCAAAACTCATTTCCCTCCTCCCAGCCAGTGTATTTGATTGCATCAGTGTCGTGGACATGTGCAGAGGGCACGCCACTGGTGTGCCTCTGGCACGCCAAAGGTAAACCCGTCTGCACCCATCTGTGCCCGAACGCGACAAGGGGCCAGAGATGCTGGTCCATCTACCTCAGATAGGCTGGTCTACACTGTCACTCACTTACTCCCTCTCCACCCCATAACATCAGTACCTTGTAACTCCTCTTGGATTCCAGATACTGTGAGGGGAAAGTGTTCCTATTGTGATTTTATGGTTCCCTACCCTCACCCAGTGCCTAAAGCTCAAACTAAGCCTTCCCTCTAAGTGCACCTCTTCCACCTGTTTTCGCTTTTTAAATATTAATTGTCGCTCTCTAGCCGTACACCAAACTGAAATTTTTTGCTTCAGAATTGAGCATGGTCCAGATGCCATTTTTTTAATAGTCATCTGGCTCAATGAAGCCTCGGTACCGGATATTGTTGCTGCACTGCCCCAGAATATCGTATACTTAGAGTGGATCGCCAAGAAAGGAAAGGCGGAGGAATTGTGATTAGGTTTAAAGCACAGTATCTATGCAAAATGGACAAATTTGTGATACCTGGCTGTGAGTCCTTGCTTTTCTCCCTGTCCTTAATTAATACCTTTGCACTGACTGGTGCCTTAATTTATCGCCCCCATGGACCTGCAGGTAATTAGAGTAGTTGCATCTCAGTGACCGTCTCCCTGTTCATTTTAACATATACTAATTTCACCATGCTTCGTGATCTTAATTTTCATTTTGATAATTTGACTTGTAAAACTACCTCCTCCTTGGTAGAGGATTTTAAGGCTCTGGATGTCCAGCTTATTAAATACGCTCCTAGTCATGTGGCTGGACATCTGCTTGACCCCTTATTCTCTAATCTGAGGGGCCTGCAGGCAGACCGTTCACTGCCCTTATCTTGGTCTGATCACATTGCTGTTCCTTTATACCTTTCGATCCCCTTGGTGCTTCGAACTTGGGAGGACCGGCCAATCTCCTTTTCTACGAACTGGTAGAAATACTTCTGCTTTGAATTCCACTCTCAAGTCAAACCATCCAACGGTGAGCAACTCAGTGGAATCAAGCTTAACCACCATTGATAATTTGCTTTGACCCTCACTTGACTCTTTATACACGTGATGCATCACAGAAACCTTCCCCCAGTGCCATGGTTTAATGATGCCTGCGCTAAAACAAAAAGATCTGTAAACACTTGGAAAGAGTCTGGTGTAAGTTCTACTGTAAAAAGGATACACAAATGCATAAGTTGCTCTAAAAGACTACCATAAAAACCACTGCTCTACTAGAGCCTTTTTCTATTCTGAAAAAAAAACCATGGGACAAAATTGCCCCAAAACCTTTTTCAAGTAGTAAAAACATTATCAGATCCCACAAATATTGCTCCTGCTGCCTCCCTATTGCAAACCTCAGTGCGACAAACTAGCGAGCTTTTTTAAAAATAAAGTTGCTGACATTCAGGCTTCTTTTTCCTCTACGCTTGACCCTCCGTCAGACCCTAACTGCTGCCAATCACATTTAAAGTTAGAAAACAACTGTGCTGCACCCATGACCTGTGTTAAAATCTGTGATTCCATCTGTGACAATTTCCGTGGTGCACCAGTATGCTCACACTTGCATATAAGAGAGGATTTTACCCCCCACCACCTTTCGCCTTGCTCTCTGAGTTCCTTTCTGCCCTTGGGCATCTCGACTTTTACCTTGCTTCTCAATGCCACCAAATCAGGTTCACCTTTAGACCCTTGTCTGCCTTCACTGTTTTGCAAACTTACTTCACAATCTCTGGATATTCTAACTCGGCATCTGACTTCATCACTCTCAGAAGGTAGTGTCCCTATTAAATGGAAACACATAATGGTTATGCCCCTGTTAAAAAGCTGAATTTTGACACTTTCACCTGGTCCAATTATAGGCCAATCACCCTTTTGCCTACTTTGGCCAAAGCTTTAGAAAAACATGGGAATAAACAACTTACCATGTATATGGAACTAAATGACAGCTCCACCCCTCTCAATCAGGTTTCAGAGCTGGACAGAGCACGGAATCAGCTCTTCTTGGCCTCACTGAACATCTAAGGTGCCATTTAGATAAAGGTGGTACTGCTGCTTTGATTCTTTTAGATATTAGTGCCGTGTTTGACATGGTTAACTATAACATACTTGTCCAAAGATTAGAGGATATAGGTGTGCAGGGCAAGGCCTTGACTTGGATAACTTCTTTCCTGCAGGACAGTGTCTGCCGGATACATACTCAACAGCATCGTTCAAAGCCTTACCCATTATCATCTGGCGTGCCTCAGGGCTCCACCCTAAGTCCGACCCTGTTCAATGTTTATTGTACGGCCACTTGTGGATATTGTGGAAAGCTGCGGTCTCACACTTTTTTCATTTGCTGAAGACATACAGATTATGGTCTCCTTGTCACCTCAAGAGAATTGGAGTGCCGATGCTATGAATATCTGCCTTACAAAAGTATCAACATGGATGAACACTAACTTCTTCAAATCGAATGGGGATAAGACTGAAATTCTGTTGGTGGGCAACCAACCTCACCTTTGGGGAACCCATCTGTGGCCTGAGGCTCAGGGTGCATCTCCAACTCCAGTACCTGTTGTCAAGAATCTTGGTTTTTGGCTTGACGACACGCTATCTATGAACCATCAGATCACCAAGGTTACAGCCATCTGTTTCGGTACTCTAAGATTGCCCAGGAAAATCCTTGGTTGTCTTCCTGTCTCAGCCCAAAGAACAGTGATTCAGGCCTTGATTATTTCCAGACTGGACTCTAGTAATATTCTTTAACTAGGTCTTGCTCAAGTGGCTTCAGATAGTGCAAAATGCCACCGCAAGATTACTACTGCACCCCCCTAAATTCACGTCAACGGCCAGTCTTCTTCATGATCCTCATCGGCTATCAATTGAACAACAAGTTCAATTTAAAGCACTATGCTACATGCATAAATGTATATCAAACTCTAGCCCTTCCTATCTCAGATCCTTGGTGTCGCCTTACAAGCCAAATCCTTCTTTGCGTTACAGCAACTCCGACCTTGCTGTAATTCCCAGAGTGAGGAAATCCATCAAGGAGGTCGGGCTTTCTCCTAACTAGGTCCTAAGCTGTGGAATTCCTTACCTTCTTCTATGAGATCACGTCACTCTCTTTCAGTCTTCCGTAAACTGTTAAAACCTGGTTATTCTGATTGAATGTGGAGCAAAGGCGTGACTTGTGGTGCCGGGACGAGCATAGCGCTGGGAAACCTTTGCTGGGTAGCCATGTGCTTTTTAAACCTGGTATAATAATAATGTTTATTGCCTTTTTTCATGTGCATTATATACTTTCCACTTGTATTTCCTGTATATTCCTTGGCTATCTCCCTTGAGTCATCCAAGCCTATCACAATATTTTGATGTTTGCCTTCCACACCCTCTATAAATTTTCTGCAGCTCCCCATTATGCTTTTTATTTCGATCTCTCTGCTGTACAGTTTTTATACTCCTTACCTATTACGTATGTATTCTGTATGCCTTCCTTGCCCTCTGTATTCCTTGCAAGCCTCTCTGCTCTGGATACCATGTGCCTGGCACACCAGCTTTCAATGTTTTCCAACTCCCCAACTATGTACATACTCTACATGTCTCTCCAACTCTGTATATTCCAAGTCTGTCTTCCTTGACATATAGATTTCTTGACTTTCTCCCAGCACTTTATATTTCCTGCCTGTCTCTCTGGGGTTGCATTAGATTTCAGCAAAAACCTAACATGACAAAACTTGTTTTGACTAACCTTTTTCGTGTAAAGTGTTTCAGCTAATTTTTCAGTTTGAATGCCATTGACAAAGCTGATTAAACCAACCTGTTAAAGCCCTTTTCATGATTTTTTAAGGTTGGATTTTTTTGCATCCGACTGCTCGCTCTTGTTTTTGGGTATTTTTTTTCCTGCTGGGCCTGACTCCCCAAAAACCTCATTTCTTTTAGCAGTAAGGAGGTTCCCGACAAGCCCCAGTCCATTTGCTGCTGTGTTTTTGATTAACTTAATGTGGCTTACTTGCTTACCTTCGTATGTTCTCACTTTCATCCTGTGACCTTCTAGCCTCTGTGTTCCATTTCCTTTATGCTTCCATTGCATATGTCTCCCAATACCCTACAATTCCATTTTTTTAAATCTTTCCTTATCCCGGCTAGTTTTTGCCTAGCATCTGATGCCTGATCCCTCCCTCAACCTCACTTCTGCTCCAGAACACCTCCCTTTATCTTAATTTTTGTGGACGAGTCCAGAGTGACTCCATTCCCTTCATCTCTACTCTCCTCAATTACATTCTCTGCCCCTACCCCTGTTCCCCCATTCCCAGTCCCCTTTTTTATTTGACTTGTCAATTTGATTTTTAGCCCATCTGGCAATTCTCTAAAAGGGCAATTAGTTATTTTATTTTCAATGAAATTGTATTATCTCCACTTCTGTATATTTCCTTTCTATCTCCTTAGTTGTGCTTCTTGACTGTCTATCTGTCTGGCTTTTCTATTCCATTTCAATCTTTTTGTCTTTGTCCCTTGTCCACTATAGTCTTTGTGTTGCTCCTCGGCTCTCTATTCCTTGTCAGCCTCTCTTACCCTGTGCATTGCTTTTCTGTCTCCATTGCCTTTCAAATTCTCTGTCTCTTTCCACTGGTATGTCTGCCTCTCCAGCACGTCTTTCTCCCATGCCTGTACATTCACTGAGTATTGCCTCTCCTGTCCTGTGTTTCCTTGTCAGCCCCCTTGGCTCTCTGCGCATTCTAAGACCCTTGTCTGCTCAGTATATTTAATTTCAGCCTCTCTTGCCATGTAAGGTTTATTCCCTATCCAAGTCTCTTGCTCTGCATATTCCTAGACTCTGTGCTTTTGTCAAATTTTTTCTTATCAGTCTCTCATACTCTGTATATTCCATGCCTGTTTTCATTGCACATTATTTCGTGTCAACTTTCCTTACTCTATAAATTTACTGCCTGTCTCTCCGCCTCTCTATATTCCCTGTTAGCCTCTTTTGATCTCTGTTATCCATCTCTGTCTGTTTCTATCTAGCCCTGCATTTTCCTTATTTGTCTCCATTGCCTTATATATTTTCTAATTTTATGGCATGAAACAGAGGCTAACATTATGCAAATCTCCTTTATTGCTTAGCTCACAGCAGGACTATTGAAGATTCTAGAACTTCAAAAGAAAATTCTAATAAGCTATAAAGTCCCCCACACATAGCCTTCTCCCTTCTTTGTTGTGCTCACAAGATAAGTACACCCTCTTTTTTCTAATACTTTTTTTATTTATATTTGAATTGACTGAAACCCCCCTCCACTCTAGAAATGTATATATATATATATATATCTCCACAACCTTCCCTACGCTTCCGTTCCACCTATGTCTAAAAAGGGGCATGGGATAGTGTCTTTAGGTCAGTTTTAATCTGGGAAGGGGGATGGTTCCTACCAATATCTCCCTTTGAAACTAGGTCAGATCAGAGGTATTCCCAGCTGCATGCACATGACACAACATGGTGTTTCTCTCAGCTGTCTAAGGCCGAGAAGAACGCCTTTACATAGGATCGACCTCTTTCAAAAAGACCGATCCCTTGCTCCTCCTCGTGACAGAGCAGCTTCTTTCAAGCCGAGACAGTGTATCGCTGCCTCAGCAGCGGAGACAAACACCCCGTGGAAAGATCGGCTTTCTCCAAAGCCGAGGTTGCACACCGCTAGCATAGCAGCGAAGGCCTTAAAGGTAAACACCCCTGCGAGCTGGCTTCCTTCAAGACTGGCTCACGGAGGACACATCAGATTAAGCCGACAACTTGTCGTGCGGTGTCTCACCAATCTGAGCGCCGACATCAGTAACTGCACATATGAAGCGCCGGCAACCTTTACTCCTCAGTGGTTGCCGGGTCTGCTAATTAACGATAACGCTGCAAAGTACAACGATAACTTAACTAATAAAAAAAAAAGTGGCCATTTTAACCAATTGGGCAACCTAATTGAATTCTGGCAGTTGTAGTCTAACAAACTGCTAGGACAGCTGCTTCCTTGCACAGAGCCCTATTATTCCATATATTCCTACCCAATACCATGTCTCTTGAACCTTTAGGTAACTCTATGGAGGAGAAACAGAGAGGCTTATAAATAAGGCCCTACACAAGGTAATGGGTTCACTAGATGATACAATTAACAAACAACTGGAGGTCCTCTCCAAAAAAGGTAGGCCAGTTGCTGGCACAGGACACCCTGTAGGGCCCGTTCGGGCAGATAAGACCCAAAGGAAAAAGGCTGCAGGGGAAGGCCCACCTAAAGGAGCAAAAAAGCGCCCAAATACCTCAAACCCAATGACATCACGCTGTGGCGGTGACACAGACAGTGCCTTGGGCACTACAGATGGGCTGGAAAAAGGCGCAGAACTACCTATTCCCATCGATAGTGACGATGGGTTGGAGGACGAAATCAGCCTCTCCTACTCTTCCGAGTTCAATTCTGATATTGAAGAGGTAGAAGCGAGAAATGTGGGAACAACTGATGATGCATCTAAGGCCTCTGG
This sequence comes from Calotriton arnoldi, assembly GCA_963921515.1. Lineage (NCBI taxonomy): Eukaryota > Metazoa > Chordata > Amphibia > Caudata > Salamandridae > Calotriton > Calotriton arnoldi. The sequence goes on from CAWUFW010003453.1 coordinate 789,032, forward strand.
GTCAAAAATGGGGATTGTGGACACATTCGAGGAAAGCATGTTTGACCCACTCCTTATCAAACACCCCTTGTCTCTGGAATGGGCCCCATCTCAAAATGTCGCAGAATACCTCTTTTTCTGGCTCTGGAAGAAAATTCCAAAAGAAGTTAGGTCCCGCCTCAGACCTGAGTGCCCACAACCATCCCTTCCAGATAAGGTCGCTTCAACCCCAGACCTAGATACAAAAGTGGTGGCGTTCATCGCCAAAAGCGGAAACGACCCTAGGAAAGGCCTTAACAAATGCCTAAAATCCTGCCAAGACCGCCTCCTTGACATTACTGGGCCGCCAACAAAGATGTTCGAAATGGCCGAACTGGCTTATCTTGAAGACACCCTCCATTGACCCCAAGGAATTGCACCAATGGGCGTAAAGAGCCATCTGCCTACTAGGGAATGCGAATACCGCACTCTCAAATGAGAGAAGAAAAAGTATCATGCTTAAAATTGATCCCAAGCTGGTCGAGCTGGCCAATAAAGAAGGAGGATCTGCTTCCCAAGGTCTACTCTTTGGGGACGAATTCTTAAAGATATGGCCAAGTACGTGGGAGTTTTCAACTCAATTCAGAAGTCCCTGAAAAACATTGAGGGTCTTCCTGGACAAGGTTTTTGGCAGGTCCGGGAGAACACGGGTCGGTTCCTCAGTCGTGGCCAAAGTTCATCAAGACCCTACCTGGGATGCGGGGCAAGGTTTTCACACCCAAGCTTGGCAAGCCATTCGACCTTCTACCCCCAGAAACAGAGATTTTGTGGGAGAGGCTTCAGAGGCGTGCGGAGACGAAGAGGCTTTTCAACAAGTAAGAGCTATGAAAGACTCTTCAGATACCCCTATAGAGGTGGGAGGAAACTAGCCCAATTTTGTGGGAACTGGAATCTAGCGAGTCAGGATACCTGGGTCCTAGACACAGTCAAGGGATACAAGATAGAATTTATAGATACACCGATACAAAGAAAAATACCTCAAGAGATGATCTTCTCAAATGAAGATTCAATCCTAGTATCAGAAGTATGGAGAAGAAGTACAAAAGGATGAGACCAGTCATAAACCTAAAAGAGCTGAATGAATAGGTGGTCTACCACCACTTCAAAATGGAAGGAATACACCTCCTCAGAGACGTGCTAAGAAAAGGGGATTGGCTAACTCGGCTAGACCTAAAAGACGCATATCTGACTATTCCAATCTGGCCACCACACCAAAAATTCCTCCAATTTACCTGCGGGGCAAACTTTGGCAATTCTGCAGCCTTCCCTTCGGACTTTCATCAGCCCCTTGGTGCTTCACCAAGGTTCTATGTCCAGTAGCAGGATGGCTCAGAACAAGAGGAGTAGTACTAATATTGTACCTAGACGATATCTTAATAATGGCCCAGTCCAGGGAAGTAGTGTCACACCACACAGACCTTACCATAAACCTATTAGAACATTTGGGTTTTGTCATAAACAAGAAAAAGTCATCCATGGTTCCAAGCCAGGAAATGCAATTCTTGGGCTTTATCATAAATGCACTACGGGCAGAACTGAAACTACCAGGAGAAAAATTAAGGAAAGTTCGCAAAGAATTGAGGAAAATGTTAGGGGAAAAGGAATTTCATTTGAGAATCCTCGCAAGGATCCTAGGTCTCCTATCCTCAACGATCCAAGCTATGTACCCAGGACCCTTGTACTACTGAGCTCTTCAAAGACTCAAAGCCAAAGTATTGAGGTTAAATCAATCCTACTCCCAAACGCTATCTCTAGACTCAGATTCAAGGAAGGAACTACTCTGGTGGTTGAAGAATGCAGAAGCATGGAATAGCAGAGCCATCTTTGGGGAAGAACCAGAGATAGTGATAGAGTCTGACGTGAGTTTAGAAGGATGGTGTGCGAGATATTGCAACTCATCAACAGGGGGACGATGGACAGAACAAGAGAAGGAGTTACATATCAACTGCCTGGAACTACTGGCACGTTCATTTGCAATTCACTGCTTCACCATGGACTTAATGAAGTGCTCTGTCATGCTGTGCATGGACAACGTATCTACAGTCAGATACGTAAACAAAATGGGGGCCCCACTCCAAGGACCTTACAGACCTAGCCAAGAGCTTTTGGCCTTACTGCCTGAACAAGGGCATTTCAGTAATAGCTGAACTTATCCCAGGCTTATCCCAGGTCGCAGATTGGTTCTCCAGGAATTTCAGAGACCTCAGCAATTGGAGGTTAGACAAGGGAATTTTCCTCAGTATCCAATCGATATGAGGACCCTTCAGGGTGGATCTCTTTGCAGACAGACTGAACACTCAACTATCGAAATCTTTCAGCTGTAGTCCGGACCCTAAGGCCTTGGGGGGGAATGCCTTCCTTCAGAATTGGAGAGGACTAGCACCGTATGCTTTCCCTCCATTTGTCAAGACTACTGTTACACGTCCGCAGGAACAAGGAAATCACAGTAATAATAACACCCCTTTGGAGGTCTCAGGCATGGTTCACAAACCTACTAGTAATTAGTATAGATTTACCAATCCTAATTCCAACTTTCATGGAAATAATTACAGGTCCACAAGGAGAGTCATGCGCTCTCGTAGAGCAGGGCTTTCTGACACTGATGACCTGGAGGATTTCAGGAGACAGTGGCAGATCTCATGCCTTTTGGCAGATGCTATCAAACTCATATCGGCACTAGAAAAGCATATAGACTGGCTTGGGCGAAATGGGTTTGCTGGTGTCTTTGACGGAATTACAACTGATTTAATACATGTAGTCAGCTACATATCAGAACTATTCACATCAGAACTATCTTATAGAACAGTTAATGTTTACAGATTAGCTATTGCAGCAGGTCAGTGCCTTGTAGACGGAGTCTCTGTGGGTCAAAACCTACTAACTTAAACAATCATGCCAAGTATGCGTGTACTAAACCCACCTTCTGCAAAATTTGCTGCCCTATGGGATGTTAGAGATGTCTTCCAAGTGATAATGAGCTGGGGTGAGAACTCTGGGCTATCTCTAAAATGTATCTCTTACAAACTAACTGTCTTGCTATGCCTAGTATCGTTCAGGCGCACCATAGACATGAAAGCCTTAGACATCACCAGCAGGGCCTACCAACTCGTAAGGGTTTGCTTTTACTTAAAGAGACGAACAAAGACCATGTCAACTTTGGTTTTCTACCCCTTCTTTACACAGAATGAAAGACTGTGCATGGTGAAATGCTTGATGGAGAATGAGAGGAGGACTGAGAGGTTAAGGGGGAATATAGAACAAATGCTAATATCCCATAGATCCCCTCATAGAGCAGTTTCTTCACCCACCTTAGCAAGATGGGTGAAGGAAGTAATGAAAGAAGCCGGGGTTGACATCACTATGTTTGGCGCACATTTCCTTAGGGTGGCTTCAGCTTCCAAAGCTTTCTTCCTAGGGGGAGGTCTACAAGATATCCTTAGGGCTGCAGATTGGTCCAATGAAAGTATGTTTAAAAGTTGCTATTTTAGCCCTTTTACAAGCGCAATTGATAATGTGCTGAATGCACTTTAAACTTGCATAATGTTAGCCTCCGTGTCATACCATAAAATGTAGATATTTCACAGCCTAGTGGGCAGAAAATCTGGATGTTATTAAAGACACTGAGGCAAAGATTATCCCTCCACAATGGATACCCTCCCTAATGGGTTAAAGTTACTGAATTTGTTTTTTTCTCTTTCAGATTAGGAATTTTGTCACACTAATGGAAATTTTTGGCAGAAGTTAACAAAATTAGAAGTTATCTTGTTTGCAACGCCAAACAAGGGAGAAGCCTACGTGTGGAGGGACTTTAAAGACTATTAGAATGTTCTTTTGAAGTTCTTGAAACTTCAGTTGTTGCTGTTGTGAGCTAAGCAATAAAGGAGATTTGCATAGTCTTAGCCTCTGTGTCTTTAATAAAATCCAGATTTTCTGCCCACCAGGCTGTTAAAAATCTAAATTGTTTCTCCCTTGCCCTATATTTAGTTGTCTGTATCAACTTCTTAGAGTATTTCTTGTTGTGTATCTCCTTTGCCGTATATATACGTTAGTCTGTGTCCCTTGCCCTATATATCAGTTGTCTTGTGCCTGTATCCCTTGCCCTTGTGTGGTATCTGACTGTTTCTTCTGTGCCCAATTCTTCCCTTGCCTGCCTCCCTTCTTTTGTATATTTCATCTGTCTCCTTGCCCGGTGTATTCCTTGTCATGAGTCTGTCTTATTTTTCTTTTGTATTCCCTGCTTGTTTCTACCCTGTCCTGTGTTTCCATGTCTAGCTCCCTTGCTCTATATATATATTCCTTGTCCTTCATTCGCCTCCCTTTATCTGTGCATCCCTTGTCCTCAGTCTGCATTCATCACTCATTATCACTCTTGCCTCAGCCAATCTTCCACTTTGTTCCTTGTTTGCCTCCTTTCTCTGTTTATTCCCTGTCCTGTCTCAATTTCCTTGTAAATTCCCTGCCTGTGTCTCATGTGCCCTGTATTTTATTTGTCTATCTCCCTTGTTCTGCATATTTATTGCCAGCTTCATCATTGCCCTGTATTTTCCTTGTTTGCTGTTCTTCCTCTCTATTCCTTATCCTCGGTTTGTCTCCCTCCCTCCTCCTGTATATTGCTTGTCTGTCTCCCTTTCCCTGTATATTCACAACCAGTTTCTCCAGTACCCTGGGGCTTATTTACAAGCCCCTTGCGCCACTGGTGAGTCACTTTTAATATGGGAAAAAGTGACCTGTGACGTACCGGCAGAGCAAGGGACTTGTAAAAAAGCCCGCCCCCCCGTATTTTCCTTTCTTGCCTCTTTGTATTACCTGTATGTCCCTTTCTGTCCTTGTTGCAGGGCGCCGCACCCCCCTCCTCTACAAGCATCGGATGGATCCGTCCGCCTTTTGCGCGCGCTCTTTCCATTGCCTCAGTGAGGTTCCCGCCATTCGCGGAACCCTAGCATTAGCCTCTCGGCTGCGGGTGCCGCTGAGATCAGCTCTTTGCTGCTTTCTTTCCATTCCTTCTTCGCCCCCTCCGGAAGCAGCGGACATCTCAAGTCCCAGAACTGCAGACAGCGTCCTTTCAAAGCTTTTAATATCTGGATGGATTTCTATAATAGGGCACATGTGCATACTTCACAGATAGAATAACGCTTCTGTCCGCACGTCAAGTGACGGTGCCAGCAGGCAGGGATGTGTTTTTTTTTCTCAGCTGTGCCAGCCTAGAGAGTGGCAGGCACACATCACCCGATTGTGCGTCTCTGCCTTTGAGGTGCTCCTCAGTTCACATGTGAACGATTTCTGTTGGGCTAGGGTGGGATTATGTAACTTAATTTGTGGCACAGTCCCTTTCATCTCGGTTTCCAATGTAAATATCAATTAGGTTCATCAGGTTCAATCAATCAGGAATAATAAATAGTGTGCTAAACTTTAGAAGATTTTGCTAACCAACTAAAGGATTTAACTGAGACACACAGATTTTAATGATGCGCCCAAGATCACAAAGGGCCTGTTCACAAATATTATGCTCTGACTGTGGGTTTCTAAGTCTTTTAGTGCCCCTGGCTGACTCTTGGCCTACTCCTGGATTTTAGGAGTGAGCCAGGAGCACTACAAGAGTGAGTCTTTTGTGAATAGGACCCAAAGTGTGCCTGCAGGGAACTAGGATTTACACACTGGCAGTTCAGAATGCAAACAATAAGCCTTCTCCATATCAGTGTTTTTGATGCTCCCTTGGTGAACAGGGGCCTGTCACGCTGTACTCATCATTTGTTATTTTTTTTGTGAATAAGGAGAGAGGAGGTTCAAGATCCAGTGTCAGATGGGGTAGGTGTCCATTCTGCACAGGCCCGAAGAGAAATGGCCCTCTCAATGTCTATTGAACCAGAACTGTGAGCCTCTTACAGAGTGTTATATAGATACCACCAGGCTATCTGAGCTGCCAGTACCTGCCATGCAACACTTACCACTCTTTTACAAGAAGAGGGCCTCACTCTGTTCTTAGGGGTGCTTCTTCACTAGAACTATACTTCACTTCTGTTGACCTGGATTTTTGCTGTGGTGAACAGGAGCAGCACTTTGTCTCCTGCTGGTGGTTCTGGCAGAGCAGAAGAAAGTGCATGCCACTTAAACTTCAACAGCTTTGTGCATCAACAGGCCTAAGTTTCCTCGACTGTCAGTTTGACATTTTGGACCACTACCGCTGCACAAGAGCAACAACAAAAAAAGGCTTCAAACCAGACAAGAGTAAACCATTCACAAAAACACAGCAATCACCAACTCGGACACATTAGTGGAAGTTGTTGCTGCATAGCAAAGTGACTGTCACTGCACAAGTAGATGTGACTCAACCACACATAACCCAAGTAATAAGGTAACCCTATCACCCTAATATAATAGGGCCTCTTCACATTGTTTGGTGACTATGGTTAAGGAAAACCCCATGTACAGACATGTGGGGTTTGTCCTTTCAGCTTTTAATGGATAGAGCTCAATACTATGATATTTTTTTGGACTAGATATCAAATAAGACAGTATCCTTCAATGCATTCATCCAGCAGCTGGAAAGTTATTGTGAAACAAAGGGTATGTATAATGTTGTGCCACAAATTTATTTTTTTGCTCCTGAAAGACATCCTGTTAGCATCAGTGGTAGGAGAAGCGACTCAACCTTGCCCTAGATGAATTTCCAGCCACACCCTCGATTGCCACAGTCTCCAAATTAAGGCCACACATAGACACAATTCAGTGTGTGGTGTGCTTGTGCGTGTTGTAACCAACTTACAAGTCCTGTGGCTGTGAGTCACCACCAAAAGGCCAAATATTACTGACATTAAGTACCATAAGGTGATGTAAATTAGCGCCATCTAAGGCACCCTATATAACTGATCAGAACCCAAATACGCAATAGGTTACATTTAGCCAGGAGACCTCTCTTCCTACCTTAAAAGCATTTATATCATCCGATGCCACACTCAGTAGCATTTCTTGCCTGCCATGTGTCCTCTGATTTGCTAAACACCCCAAAGAAGGAACAAAAAAAAAGAGAGTTTGTGTTAAGTCAAATGTCGTTACTCGCTACTTCTCATGGGTACTGTCATGTTGCCTGTCGATCTCCGTCTCCATCTTGGAATGGTTCTCACGCTTGAAATCTGATACGGTCCTGCTGATTGGATCTGAGCTTCAGTGGCCGTGAACAGTTTAGACAGAAAGCTTTCCTATGCTGGTATTTAGATAAATTGCACACTGCAAGTGTTTTGGAAATGGCAGGGGTTTTGTGAGAAATATTTAACTCTTTGTAAGTGATCCTGCCTGCGATAGACAAACTGCTTCTGATTTGACGAGGCTGCTAAGAACCATCATGCCTTACTCTGGCTGTGATGAGACAACACACATTGCGTCATAGCTCCAGGTTAGCTTAGTGCCCAACACAATTTGAATATAAAACACATTCTTCACTTCTGAACGGCCACACCTTTTTCAATCTCAAAAAGAGATTTTCTGCTTATTAGGCGAACCTATTGAAAATGATTTCAGGGTTGATATTGTATTCCTAGGGGGTTTTGCATGAGTATCTGCTGGTCCTTACTTGTGTCCAATTTAAAGGTGGGCAGAAGTGCCTATATTCTTCCCCAGGTTGAAAGCAAACACCACCTTCCTAACCAGAGGGGGGTAACTATGCCATTCTGGGGCATAGAAGACTTTACATAGTCCTAGTGCATTGGTCTAGCCAAGCAATATCCTGTTTGGTGTTGTTTCTGTGTCTTGACTTTCAGAAACATGACACATTCAGCACCTGATAGGTAAATGTATCAAGTGATGCAAGAAGTATAAGCATCTGTATTCTAACCAAGTACAAAAATAGAATTGAAAGTTCAGTTATGAACTCTCGGCCCCAGATGGAATGCTTTGCCACTCCTAGGTCTAGGAAGAGTCCCCATCTTGGTTTTTGAGAATAGGTAAATCTCATAAAGCATCAAAAATCACATTAGTACAATTATTTCTGTCAGACGCACACCCTGAAATATATGTTGTCCTATAATAATTAATAGCAGTGAGAGGGAATGCTTTGCAAATCCTTTAGTGCCCCTCAACAGCGAGGGTCCATGCAGTCCGCTTAGCAGAGGGAAAAATTAGTGAGCAAAGTGGCATCCGAAGAATCTTTGTTCCAGGTCCAAATGCCAGAATCCAGTATTACATTGGACCAGGGGCAAGTACCGGGGACAGCCTGGGAGTGTTCAAAGAAAGTTACCAGATGCACCAATTTCATAAGACACTGTAGGGTGCATCATCGCTTAAACTATTAAACTAGCCAATAAACTGTACCTGGCACCATCTTGTCATTTCTGCTGATCATCCACAGTTTCTTTTCCAGCCCTCAACCATGAATACAGAATACCATGAATATAGAGTTCTTCCAGGGAGGCGCTAATGCCCCTCCTCTTTCTCAGGAGTGACCATCATGAGGTCGAAAAGGCCTGTAAATTTGATTGTTGTAACAAATATCAACATTTTATTGTATTGAAGAACGATCACAGTTTAAATAGTAACAGATATAATTTGTCACAAATATCACAATAAAGCAAAACTGGACATTTCAACATCACTTCTTCATACTTACTTTGTTCAGCAATTCTAAAATGTAAGTACATCATAGATACTGAAAAGACCCATCTCTTGAATGAGCATTAAAAAACTTTCTTTTCACTGTAACAAAAGCCAAACACTCAGATTTCAAGAAAGCACTTCATAGGTTTGAATAAGAAGGCTACCCAGACGTGAGAGTCCAAAGATCTGAGTTGTGTTCCCTCCCAGGCAACATTATTAATTTACTTCGAATTGCTATGGACAACTTCCACTCCCAACCCTGCTTCACACCTTACATCCTCATCCCCGAGGCATGCATCAAGATTGTCTCCTGAGGAGGCCTTCAGCTTCAAGTTTCAGTTGCCCACAGACCATTTTAATAGCATGGATTTTTCTGCATCATGTTTTGGGTATCACAGGCACTAACTCCTCAGAACAAAGCCTGAATTCAGCTTACTGCTAGTGCAGCACAAGGGGCTGCCCTCCTAAGATGGCTTCCCCACAACTGACAGCTCAGCCGTGAGGAATGCTTCCTCAACCTTCTGTTGCGCCTCAATAATTGTGTACAGTTCTTCATGAAGTTATTCACTTCACTGGACAAAAAACCTTCTCTACTAAGGTTATGCAACCCCTGTGTCTTTCAGTACAGTGACAAGTGACCCTATCACTCTGACTTGCTGAGATGTTTCCTGTGGTTGCATAGCCACTTAATATGTGGCTCGCTTTACACTCTCGTGTGCAGTAAGTGCACTCAATCTCTTCTTCTGCCACGTGGCAAGTTTGAGAAGAGTACCATAGCTATGCAGGTGGATTTGGACTTGAACTGAGGGTATTTGGCATGTATTCTCCTCAGCCCTATTTTTTGATGACCTCAGTGCTCCATAAACCTAGTTGAGTAATCAAAGGCAGTAAATATTTGCTTTTCTGACCACTCTGACTACTTAACTCATCCTGGGGGTTCCCAACCAGGGAATTCCTTTGGTGCTGTGCCTTCTTTGATAAATAATTGGGGATCCCTTGCAGCAAACCCACTCTCTGACCCCCTTGGCTTAGTTTCTTTTTCCATACCTTAAGGTTTTATGCCTGCCATTATACTGAGGGTATTGTAAATTTACAAGCCTTGTTCTCTTTTCTCAGTGTTTTTTAGTCTAAGTTGTGCTTCTCCCATATTCTGGTACTATTATCTTTGAGTTGCATAAAAGTCATTAGGCTGATTAGTCTCTGAAAACGTAAAAATCTAATTTCACCTCAATGTGCAGAATTTTGTCTAATCGTCATGAAGATCTCGATTACAATATTCTGTTCCTTTAGAAATTATTTAAATCCCTTAGGCCCTTACGTCCATCTCCAAGATTGTGGTTAATTTCCAAAATGCTGTAGTTTTAATTTGTACATGTAGTTTCCTATCCTCCTCTGCCAGTATCTATCTGGTGCACGCTATGAGACTCGGCTGCAGGGAACTATTCAGCACTTTGGTGTAAGAGGCTCCTAAGGAAGAGATAAAAGCGGCTACTTCATTATTCAAGATCTAAGGATACTTCTAGCATAGACAAAATGGAAAATTCTGCTGGCAAAGTTTCGCGAATATGAGAAACGTAGTAACATCATGATGTTGTGAGGTTTGTTAAGTTGGCAAAACTGCAAGGAAAATTTCCAGCAAAAATAAGTTGTGCAACAGATTTTTCAGGCAAAAAATTTTTTGCAGGATAATTCACCAGCAAAAAGTTGCTTTTATGGGATTTGTTATGTGCTATTTTTTTTATTAAGCTTCACCAACTTCTTGAAGTGTACAAAGCTGGAAAAGATTTAAAAAAGCTTCATAAAGTTTCCAGACACTAATGTTGCATTTACGTATGCAATATGAAATAGGTTGCATTCTTCATCCACAGGTTTAATACAATGTGGGTAACCAGTCAGCCCTGTTTTCATTTTTTGATGACAACTTTCAAAATGTGTAACTGTCCTCAAAAAATTGAAAACACTGTCTCCAGCATGCTAAGAGTTTTCTCCCAGCCCGTGAGGGCATTTTCGCATTTTGATGTCCCAGAACGTCATGGTGAAGATGAAGGTGCCGGACAGAAAACAAATGGTGGAGAGTGAGTCAGATAACCCCTAGGCATAAACTGTTAATACATTTTGTCTAGAAATCTTAAGGGTATGACACTACAGATGCAGAGGTAGCACAATGGTCAACTAAACTATGGCTTGATCATGTAGTCTTTGAAAATCTAAACAAGACTGCACGACAGATGACAGCAATAGAACTGAGGCACGGGCTTCGGTGAGAAGCTTTGGCAGGAACCAAGTAATGGAACTAAAAGTGCAGGATAATTGGCTTATTTGCAAGAGCTGCTAGTAAGCAACCACAGTTAGTCCTGATCTTATCTTAGCAAAGCTAGCAAGAAAGGCGGAATTCATGGCATCGCCCAGAGACTAACACATTTTATATCCATTATCCGTTCGTAAATCTGAGCTCTTGATTGAAGCCAAGGATATCATTTATCTATATTTTTGACCTATGCTTGAGTGGAGTGATATCTAGAAAATGATCTAACACGTTTCGTACAATGCACTAACCTTCTCGAGGTTGGTGCTACGAAGCTGGGAGAGTAGTGCATCAACACGGGGGGCGAGTTGGTGAGAATTAATGCTAGGTCTGACTCTTTGAGCTATGATGGTGGAGTTGAACTGACAGTTAGCAAATTAACCTGGAAACTTATAGTTGATAGGGAACTATACTGCTCGAATTGTTAGTGGGACTTTAATATAAAACATCCAAGATTTACTTTGGATAGATTGTATATGAAAGCAGGAGCTAGTTGAAACCCATATTCACCATAGTTGAAAAAAATAATTGGGCTAAACAATTCTAGTAGTAATAGCAGTAATTGTTGTAAAATGTTTATTTTCGAAACTCGTTAATTCCCTAAAACATATAAGACACAATAAACGTATTCATATAGAACTTGTCACAAAAGAGATGCAATTACCAATATACCATCCTTATATACCTTAAATTGGAATGCAGATATTTTACAGCAGGACAAACACCAATGCACTTGAGGCATGGTTGCTCCCAGTGATGTTGTTACCCCCTCCTCTCTTCCTCACATTACTTTTTTATTTATTTATGGGGGGCCCGTCGCCCCATGTCCCAGCTTATTTTTTGTTCTTTAAGGGGAGGCCAGGGGTACCCTCTCTTTCCCTCGCCTTCCTGCCATGGCATTCACCACCTGCTGCATTGTTTAATTACGCAGTGCAGTGCAGTGCAGGTGGCGAAATATCTGTGGTCACGAAGGCTCCATACCCTTAAATTGCAGTTGCACCCAGACGCCAAAAGCATAACATATGGAAGGTAGAATCCATGCAAAAATCCATACGTTCCTATCAGCTTAATTATATCATCTATAAAACTGAGCATTAAAAAATTATATTATTGAAGATTGTCCGCCTAGAATGATGAAGCTTTTGAAATAGATTTATTTTGCAGTAAAGAGCACTTAAGAGGCTTTTAGTTTCACTTGCTGTAACTTCCATGCTGCCACGTGAAATACGGGTTTGCACTATTTCACCCTAATTCAAGCTGAAAGGCACCATTGCTACTCGTTAGGCCAAACTCATGGAGTAAATAGCACCAAAAAGGGAAACATTGCTCCTGCAAATATTCTGGGCACGAGCACAGATTTTGTGAAGGGTAAATAGGCAATGTTTCTAGTCTGAATCTTAGATACAAGTTTCTCAAACATGGTAGATACATCTAACCTAGATATTGCGAATGTCCTACAAAGCAATTACAACACACACAATTAGTGCAAAGAATAGAGTAATATATTTCTTTTTACCCGTTTTCATAAATGTATTTATTAAAATATGGCATTAATTACTGACAGTGTACATGCCGTTATACTAGATGTCTTTGCCCAGGCTGAATTAAACTTAATATATTTTAGGGTTTTCAAATTTGTGCTAACTGCGGCTATCGGACTGCATGGACCTTGTAATAGATGGCCTTATAACCCCTGCTGGTACACAACGGCGGCCTGGATAGCCCACATTCTGGTCCAAGCAACAGTTTGATGACTGCTTCACATGACAAATGTAATACCTACCTCCAGCTTTAATAACAAAAGAGGGGTTGATTTTGAGGACATTAGTTACTTTTCTTGGGAAGTCATTATTGAAGGTGATAAAGGGTTTCAACTACTTCATGAAACTTCATAATTTTGCAGCATATAATGCACCTGTCTCATTTTTTCCCTGAAAATGATTCGACATTCACAGCATCCATTCCCCAGTGTTACCTGTAAGCAAACACTACCTGTGCTGAACTGATAAGAAGGCATCACCTTCAACTATCTGGGATGGCAAATCAACGCCTATTGAAACAGAACAGATTATCAAATCTTTCATATCATATGCTAAAATGTGTTTCTGTAAAATATGTAAACGCAATTCTTTGTAGTACAAACTTTGCCCATGATTCAACTTTGCTAATGATTACCATCTCATATTTAGTTACATTTGTTTCCCGTATTGTGGGTAAACATCGCACAAAGGCTGACAAAAATGTGTACAGGACGTTTTCTGTTCTTCCTATCAACACAGCTACAACAAACGGGGGTTTGGAAACTGCCACTGTCGAAATCAAAATTGCACTGTTTGAGATTTTCTTGCAGGTTCTTAATTAACAAATGTATCTTTGTCTGGCCACACCAGACATCCTTGCCTGATGCCCGTAACAACATTACAGGCCGTACACGGCCTTCTGGTACCAAAATGCACGCCAAGAAGCGAGAGGAACACAGAAAATATCCCAAATAACGTTTACGTGGTGGAAAATGGAGAAAATTATAGTTATTGATTTGGGAACAGTGTCTTATTACCTGAGAACTACTGGAAAATGCCATGTACCTTTCTGCCTTAAGGTCACCCATGAAGTTGTCTCTGATTTGTTAGGCAAGTTACTCCCTTTAAGCACTTGACTAGACAAGCATGGTACAGTTGAGAAGCCAAGGCTTTCTCCAGGAAGAGGTAAGGGTGAAAAACTCTGATACAGGATGGCATAGCAAAAACACCATTTAAATTCAATGTCTAGTCATTGTTATATCTATAAAATTGGACTTTTATTTATTGACAATAAAACAAAATTCTCAGGGGCTTATTTATGAGCTCTTGCGTCACTTTTGCGCTGCCGGTGCGTCACTTTTTGTGACGCACCAGCAGGGTAAAAAATGAGCCATGTTGCGTCATATTTACAAAGTGACGCATCTAGGTAGATGCGTCACTTTGTAAACCCCTGCGCTACATTATACCTGCGCCAGGTATAATGTATGCAGGGTGGGCGTTTTGACGCAAGTTAGCCCCGTAGAAGTGACGCAGTGAAATCTATGAGATCTCACTGCGTCACTTCTAGGACGCAAATGCGTCAATATCTTACGCCTGCCTCACAGCAGGCGTAAGACTGACGCAGGCACATTTGAAATGGGACATGCCCATGTGAAATGACCCATTGATGAAGTTGCGTCACTTTCGTGACACACTCCAGCAATGCGTCATTTTTGCGCCTACAGATACGTCAGAAATACTGACGTATCTGTAACTCCTTGCGACATGATGCGTCATATTGTAAATATGACGCATCCAGCATGTCGCAAGGAGGACGCAATGAAAAGTGACGCATCGCTGTTTTCACGCAGCGATGCGTCACTTTTCATAAATGAGGCCCTCAGTCAATTGGACTGAGGTGCCATACATAAAATGTAAATAGTAACCTCCTGTGAAAGGCTGGCATTCTATTCTCTAGTGGTTGAGTTTTGATGACCTCAGTGAGCCGAGGGCCATGCTGCTTCTTCACAGCCCTAAAAAAGGAACAGGTTCTGCTCCTATAAATCCACTACCCAAACAGCAAGATCCCTTCCAAGTAAAGTCAGTGGTAGAATTTAGGCTGCTGAGGAATTGCCTGAAACAATGATTTAAATTACTTTAATTGCTGATGCCATGTTAATTCGTTTACTGCCAGTTTGCTTTCATGTTGTGCCCATGTTATACACTGACTGTTCTGCTCTCTCGCTTCTGGAATATTCAGCCTCACTTTCATACTTGGCACTGCTAAGCAGAAATCTATAAATCACTTGCTCAGTGTGTGGTGTTTACATTTCTTGTACCCTTTTCAAAGGTACTTTTAGTTAATCTTATGAGAAAGCTATGTACCTGCTCATCTGAGTTTCACTTGATATCACATATACTCTCATTTGAAGCAAGGTATGAAGAAAACCTAAGGTAAACTCATGAAAATTGGGGTGGGGTTGGTTTTAGATGCTCACTACTAATAGTGTGGGACATGCTGCTGCTCTCCATAACATTATTGCACTTTGCCTATTTTGCTGAGTAAACTTGTGGAGGCTTCACAGGGCTTATGGATATGGACCAACTGTGAGTTCAAAGCAAACACAAGGAGATGATGGACGGAGCACTGAAACTTTTCAGACACTCACTCCCAGTCGCAGATCTGGGCTGAATCCATCATCATACTTTAGCTCACTTCACCACCCCAGTTCAGACCCAGCCATATGCAAATCAGTCTTGACCCTGTTCCTCATGGGAACAGTCCAGCCCAAACTGCCAAGCCAGGTCTTCACTGGACCAGAAACAAGAATCCTGGGACCGGTTTCGGGGTAACACCCCTCATCAGCCAGGCTAGCTTGAATCCAGTGGCAAAGTGAGCAAGGGACCCACGTCTGTGCATACCCTGCCAACTTAGCACGAACAAAGCAAACACAAGGAGATGATGGATGGAGCGCTGAATCTTTTCAGACACTCACCCCACAGTCACAGATCTGGGTTGAATCCATCATCGTTCTTTAGCTCACTTCACCACCCCAGTTCAGACCCAGCCAACTGTGAGTACAAACAGGGAAATCACTGGTACTGAAAGGCCTAGGGAAATGGTTCAAATTTTCCTGGAACTGAGAAGAATATGTCCAGCGTATAGGAACATCTCCAGTGTGAATGTTCTATACCTACATGTCTCTGTGGGATTGCGAGTGGCAGATGCAGATATCCAAATGGTATGCGTTGGATCGGGAATAGTGTATGTTAACCAGTGATGTTGAAGCAAAACATCTCTGCAGCTCCATGAATTAATTGATGATAATCTCTGGACATGCTTCTTGCCCAGCTGGGCTTAATGAATCTTTTGGCTCCTTGGCAGTCTCCATTCCTATAGATCTCCTCCATGCAATCCATTCAGACAGCTGTGCCTTCTGCATATCTTGTCTTCAGAGAGCAGTACAAGTAAGCAGTTCTGTGCTCCTAAACTATAAACACATTGCCATCACCTTCAGCCATATCATGCCACGGCTAGGAGGCAAGAGTCACATTTACTCAGCCCGGGGTTTAATATTTTAAAAGATCAGCATTCTTCTGACAAATTGCAAAGTAAAAATATAGACCACCTCAAGGGGATTCGAAGACTGTGGAGATCTCTTGAGGAAATAACAAAGGTGTGCCAGAAAAACAAAAGTAGACTAGAAGATTGTCAAGATCACTGTGGAGAAAACTTAGACCTGCCACAAAAGCCTACAAAAAATAAAATGTAAGATTCTCTTCTTCATTGAGAAACTGCTGTAATTCTTAGGCTGAGAACCACCTCACTTTGACGGGATTTAGCATTGCAAGGTCTTTCGACCATTTTTCTAAGCAACCTGCCTAGATGCCACCTCATATCCCTGAAGATCACCTTAAGGAGTTTCTGAGAGGATAAACAGCCAGTAAGAACCTAGAGACAAAGTGGAGGCTAAAAGTGCTGCAACACGAGGAGTAAGCATTGACAATGAGGCTGGTATTTTGTTTCTATTTAGTGAAACGTTAGTTTTGCTACGCTAACACACATATGTATCACATGGGAAACAGCGGTGCAAGCTTCTGTTGCTCAAAGAACAAGTACATGACAGGTGCGAGCAGTTGTGCAAGCGTCCATCTCAAATACACACATACACAGAACTGGTAAAGCATTGGCAGAAACAGTGCAGGCTTCCGTTAAAGAGACTTAACATTTAGGGCACAGGTAACACCAATACAGTAAATTGCCACTGACTAGTCACAGCTAACCTGGCACATGCTGTCTCTTGTTTGTGATGCTTTTCTTCTAGCTTTGGTTGCAATGGAACAACAGACAATACACAACTTCAGACTTGCCAGTGAAGATCTGTAGTCGATGATCCTGACATTGCCGATTAAAGGAATGAGATTTTCCAGGGATGGGGTAATGACTACACTTGCCGAGACAGCACCTCCTTAGCACTGCCAGTGGAGTGCAGTGGCAATGAGACCTTGCAGCAAGTTCAGAAAAAAAGGGAAGAGAGGTGCCTGCTGAAAGGCCAGAAACCAGAGCCTGGTTAGGGCAGGCAGCACTACCCTGGGAGCCATAGTGGTGACCAGCCTGAGTTGGAGGGAGAAGGGTGCGAGGAGGGGTGCAACGAGGGATGGCAAGGATGGATAATAATGAAATCACACTTTTCAGAAGTGTAGGGAGCTGCAAGCAGGAATATTGTGTTGTGACATGTACCTTCGTTGCTTTGTGTGCCCTCTTGTTATTAATAAAAACACTGTATCACAGTGGTGAGGTCCTGACATCAAAAGATAGTCTGTTTTCTGCCATCGATTCTAATCAATCACATTTAATATGGAGTCAATCAGAAGTCACAGCACTGCATCCTCTGGTACCCACTTCCATGCACATTTCACAGATTACAAACTACAACATTAGGATATTTTTTATTCAGCTAAATTGCGCACAGTCTCTCAAAGTGCTCTGAAACATCTTAGAGGCAGCCATTTTTTAATCCTCATATGTCCACCTGATACACTTATCTACAGTGCAACTGATTACCATCTAAAGAGAAAAACTTCACCTGGGTCAACATTACCTATAGATGTCTCTTTAGAATACGCACCTTTGAGGTCTGAATTAATAGTGGGCAACACCATAGGCTCTTACCTACCATATGCAAACTAGACTGATGCCCAGAACTTGGCTTAGAGTGCCCAGATAGTTGCACTCCCACCATGTCCAACGTTTGTGTTCATCATATAGAAATATTTTACCCCCCCCCCCCCTTCCCCCCCTATTCCCAATTAGGAGAATTCGGGGGTGGATGGTAGTTTGTCCACTGTCTGCATATCTGTTGTCTTTCCAACAAAAACAAATAAAACAGTAGATTGTTTTTTATTTACTAGCCAAAACATGCAACGGTTTGATAAACCTCAATTATTTCTAGAAACATTCCACAGAATCTGTGACTTACCCAATTCCAATAAGGCCACAGCACTGGGCACCGTGTAAGAATATGAACACCACTAACCCCTGCTACTTACATTTCAGACACCCTTTCACTCTTTTCACTCTAAACCTGGCCATCTTTTCGGGGGGTCCAGTAAAACCTAAGAACAATAATCAAATTATCCCACCCCAATGGTGCAGTTTTAACAATTCTATGTAAAAGATCAGTTCAAAATTGTGTTATTTTCGATCTCTAGAGTCGGCAGGTATCTTTCCTAATCCCCTCGGATGGTCACATTAGATTAAATCAGGGGGCATATTTAGAAGGGCATTGCACCACAGGAACGTCACTTCTAATGATATTCATGTGACACAAAGCCCTGCTCCATATTTACAAGGTGGTGTTAAGCCACTTAACGTGGCTTAACACCACCTTGTAAATATGCCCCTTACCGCGCAGTCCGATATGGCAAAGGGGCGGGCAATGGGTGTTGCTGTGGCCATTCCACCACAACACCCATTGCTTATTGACGCTGCCCCCTATTTACAAGGCTGGTGTAAACATGGGGCAGCGCCAAAAAATAAGAACAGAGAAAACCTGGTCTTAACAGGCGCAACGAGGAGAAATGAATAATTTCTCCTCGTTTTTGCTGTTTCTATTTGGGCTGCATTCCTGCACATAAACAATCATTAAAAAATGATGTTTTGCAACTTCTATTTGTGCTGCATTTTGCAGCACACATAGAAGTTACAAATCACCATTATTGATTGTTTATGTGCAGGAAGGGACACCTTCCTGCACCTGAACAATCATTCTCTGCAATGCAGGCACCCTTGCACTATGGTGTAAGGGTGCCTGTGATGGCGCTAGACAGCTAAATTTGTAAATACGGCATTTCCCTGCATTTTGAAACTGCCGAAGCGCGGTGTTAGCAATTCTGGCTTAACACCGCGCTCCAACAGTTTCCTTGTAGCTATGCCCCCAGTTCTCATAACGGATTGTCCTACCTGGATACTTCTTGGTGCTCTCTTCTTCTGGGGCTCCAAGCCGGGCTGCCTTGCATGGATCCTTCCCACTCAGTGAGAGGCAACATGTTGCTGTGATATAAAACGCCATTAATTGTGTCCATTTCTTTATGCTTTGCCTTACCACTACACAGACAGTTGCGATTCTGAGTTATTTTCTAAGTGAATTCTGGCTCTTTTTCATATACTCTCCTGGGTAATGTTCTGTCGATGTTTTCTTTCTTTTAAATACATTGGGGCTTATTTACAAGCCCCTTGCGCCGCCGGTGCGCCACTTTTTTTGAAGCACCAGCGGCACAGTTTGCTTGCCCATATATTGTCATGGCCTTGTAAATACAGCCCCTTTTCACGCATCCCTTTGCGTGAAAGGGGTGTGCCATGGGTGTTGCTGTGGGTGTTCCCAGGCAACACCCATGGATTCTGCCGCATTCCCAAATTTATAATGTTTTGTAAATCTAGGAATGCGTCAGCATCCTACGCCTCCCAACTAAACGAGAAATACTTTTATTTCTCCTCTTTGTTTCCTCTTTCTATACGTGCTGCATTCTGCAGCACACATAAAAGGGGAAAAAGCCATCAATTATTGTTTTTGTGTAGGAAGATGTCCCTTCCGACACAACAACATTTATCCCGGCAACGCAGGCACCCTTGCACCATGGTGCAAAGGTGCCTGCGTTGGCGTATGGCAGCCGATTGTGCGCCATTGCAGGGGAAAGAATAGGGATGCGTCATATTGTTGTAAATACGACACATCCTTGTGCTTTTAAAATGATGCAGCTTGGTGCAGCAAAATGGCATGCCGCACTGCGCTGCGTCATTTTTTTGTAAACGAGGCCCCTTTTGTATTGGTTCAAAATAAAGTGGTTGTCTCTGACTTCTAGATAGCCTCTGTTACGCATGGCATGTCAATTGCTTGCTGTTGTGCATTGCGCCATCAATGCCAAAAGAACAAGGTCAATGAAGTAGAGGCCTTACTCTCTACAAGGGTAACTTCTATATCTGTATGTGACTTATGTAGCACAGCCCAGCTTTAAAGCAATGGAGTGCTGCACACAATGGGGGTTTTACAGAAGGTGGTGCAGACGAAGAAGGATCACTAGGTGTGCGCAATCCTTTGTGCAAGTCTTTCTCGCAGCTGCTGCCCATTCACCCTGATGTCTCACTGTGAAGGCTGACTTTGTATACTCTTTGCTAGAGAGCGTTAGTCATCAGATCTCACCTGAAGACACCCAGTTATAAGCATACAGCTCAAGCAAGGAACTTGGGACTGCACAGCCCTCCCTAGGCTTACAATCACCAGAGAGGTTTTTTTCTTGATTTATCCAGCCAGCATTACATATCCCTGATAGTGCCAACATGTCATGCCAACCACGTGCTACACATTGAACATACATAGCACTTAAACCAGTAACTCCAGAATAATATAATACAGAAAGAGTGGAATAAATAAATTACCCCCTAGAAAGGTGGTGGAACTGAGAGAGGTCTCCCTCATGACGCTTCAGGGCATGCATTGCTGCCTTGCGTTCATCATAACACGCTCTGTAGAGTTCTGACCCCAGCCTCAGAACACATGCCATATTCATGCAATTATGCATTATGGAGGTGTTTTGTGAAATGGTATGCAACCCAGAGTCAGATTGTGGGGTCTGGATAGGCACACAATTTGCAGCCTCTTTTCAGAGCGTGAATATTGGAAGCTCAGCGGGCTGTAGCGGGCTGACAGTGGTGGCAGCAAAAAATGTAGTGGCAAAAGATGACATGCTTACATGTCTGTACCAGGTGAGTCACTTGCTGGCATATCCTGCATTTTTGAAATTGGTATCCCAGTCTCCTGCAACCGGGGCCTTCACCCATCCATGTGGACATGAATATTGCATGTGTACACATTACGCCTGAGTGTGGAGGATATATATGGAGCATTTGTGTTACAGATGCAGAACTGGAATCCATTTTGTTTTCCTGTATTAAACTCAGCCCCGGAGTCAACACATCAGTGATGACAGAGAAGTTCTGTGTGCTCCAGGGTTGGGTTAACTACCACCATCTCCTCTTACTAGGTTTGGAACCAGAAGCCTGGAGAGAGGGTGCTGTGTAGCCCAACCCTGTGTGAGTTCTTCCAAAGTGACTGAGTGCCAAGAAACATCAGGGTACTAAAGAATCCTGACCCATATTGAACTCCAGCAGGAGGTGTAACACCAAGAGAGGCAAATTCAACCTGGCTATGTACAAAGTTGGTTCAATGGAGTGTGTACCTAACTTGTTTGGGTGGTGGGTATTGTGCACAGCCCAAGGAGGAACTTAGGAGCACATTTATCCAACTTTCACGCAGTGCAACACAGCAAGCCACCTTACTGTGCTGCACTGCCTGAAAGGGAAAGGGCAGGAATGCACTGTATTTAACATAATACAGCGCATTCCTGTCCTTTCCTTGCATACAATGTGCTGCCTAGTGCCAGCGCAGACACCCTTGCACCAGGTGCCTGCGTTGTCAACAGGATTGTTTTTGTGCAGGAAGGGACTCCTTTATGCACAAAAACAATCCTCTGAGGCATTTTTCTCTTTCTATGAAAGAGGAAAAAACAAGGAGAAATAAAGACATTTCTCCTCATTACGTCTTACCTGGGAGGCATAGCATTCTGACGCAATCCCAGGTATACCACTAATTGTAAATCTAGGAATGTACCAAAATCCATCGGTGAATGTGTGGGGACACCCACGCTCCAACCATGGAATGCCTCCCTGGGGCAGAGCAATGCATTATCCCAGATTTATCAAGCCATGCAGGGCCAAGCAAGGTGGCCTTGTGTGACTCGATAAATCTGAGTTAGTTGTTGTGTCGCCCTTGTGCCTCCTTGCATGATGCAAGGGCGATGCAGTACAGTGATAAATATGCCTCTAAATTCTTCAACATTCATTGGACCGCAAGCACTACAAAGCTGGCACAGCCTTTGCTTACCTGAACCAGTGCTGACACACTAGCCATGGACCATGACCATTTTGGTTGACACTGCAATCTCTGCTTGATGGACCATGTAGAGGTCCTCCCCATCCCCAACGAAACCACCACCACTGACCCATAGAGACAGCGGACACTGCTTGCTCTGACAAACACTAAACAAACTAATGTGCAAGGAGAAGGATACCGAAGGAGGGGAGTAGGAGGGTTTGGAGTGTTACAACGTTTTCACTAAAGAGGAAGTGCTTATTGCAGTGGCAAACGTCAGATTGGCCTCTCTTAGGGATACCAGCCATTCTGCGATCCCAGGGTGAATTTCAATGTCTGTTTTTGCTTTGAACTAAAAGTACCACTGAGAACTGCATAATTTTTGAGCAGCTGAGGCTATCACCCAGGAACAAGATTGGTAGAATCAGCAGCAGCCCGTGAGGGTAAGAGCGGTGGGGCCGGGAGGGGGGGATTTCGACAGACGACAACGAGGGGAAATTAATTATTTATTTAATTTTTCCTCGTGGTCATCTGTCGAATCCCCCCCACCCCGGCACCACCCCTCTTACCTGCATGGGCCGCACCCGGATAGAATAATGAGTAGTAGATGTTGCCGTCTGAAACCTTTGTACAGTACTGAGTTGTGTGTGAATAGAAAAGTACTCTCTCTTTTATGACAAAGCATTGACCGCACATTTACGGCGAGATGTGCAAAAGTTAGGAATAGCGATTCCCTAATTGCAATTTTCGGCGAATCACAATAAGGAAATCACTATCCCTAATCTATGAAACTCTTTTGAGTTTCATTAGCGATTCATAGTGGGTCGCAAATAGATCTACCTCATGAATATTAATGAGGTAGGTCGCAATTTGTGACCCCCTACAATTCGGTGCCATCACAGGGATGGTAGCCTGCTGGGGTCAGCAGATCATTATGTCCGTGATTGGTTTTAAATGAAGAAATCATTTGTTTTTTAAACACAACCCATTTTCCTTAAAGGAAAACGGGATGCGTTTACAAAAGCAAAATAAAACTTTGAAGTTTCATTTTGTAAGAGTAGGCAGTGGTCCCTTGACTACTACTTGCTGTTAAAAATATTTTTTCAACCATTCTCAAAACGGAAGGGATCTCTTAGGGACCCTTTACCACTTGAGAATGGGTTACCACCAACTTTCAATTGGCGGTAAATTGCGAATTTATTGCGACTGCATTTCGGTCGCAAATGTTCTTACCTACCATCCCGATTCAGTATTGGGAAGGAACGCCCTCAACAAGCTCCTTCTAAGTGCCGAATGACAAAACCCAAATTGTAATTCAGTGACAAGTTACCGAATTGCAAATTGGGCTTTGTACATCACAAAAAAACATTTTTGCGGTCACAAACGGCCCAATCCGCAGAATCGAGCCGGTTGTGAACACAAAAATGCATATCATGTAGCCCTTAGTTACTGAGTTATATTAAATAATTTTTAAGTTCTGAGTCTCAAACTACCTGTGTAATCATTGAGCTACTTGACTTCTCTGCTCTAAGGGTCAAGAGCTAAAAGGATGCACTTACTGGTTAATTTTGGGCTCTACAGCAAGGCTAAGCCCAAGGATACTCATGGTAAAAGACTTGGATATTCACAATCTGAGCTCAGTACCACCTGAGCGTGCTGGGAGTCCTGAAAAAGAAACCCAAAAGGCGAATGCGAAGGCTGCAAATTTGAGTGTTCTAAGCCCTGCTGAGGATTTAGCTGATACGATGTGGGCAGCCACCGGGTGGGTTCCACCTTCTAAAAAATGAATTCAGTTTATAGTTAAATGCCTGGGCATTTTTTTTAACTGACCTAAATGTGTTTTATTACTTTTTTAGCTTGGTGTTGGCTATACATTTCAGGTGAGTATGATTTCACATATATTCAAAGTTTTTGTCCTAGTTGTTGCGCAGGTGTTTGAAAACTGATTATGTATTTTAGAGTGTTTCACTTGTTTTGAGCTGTTATCCTTTAAGGCCCTGATTATAAGTGTTTGGGTGCACACTTAAATGAGGTAACTCCTGTTACAGCACATATCAGACCTCTGAGTACTGTGGTAATTTAGCACATCTGCCTTAGTTTCCCTTGGTATATTTCAGCAGATCAAACCTGTAGAAAGTTAGCGGTTGAAGATTTGAGGGAAATGCCAATGCCATTCCACATTTTCCAAGAGAAAACTCGGAATAGGTAGCATTTAATGCACCTGGTGAGAACCTCAACCTGTGGTGTTGGTATTAAAGGCAAATACCTCCCCTATGTTTACACACTTATAATCACGGTCCCTGTTATATTTTAGTTGTTATAACTCATGGCTTGCAAGACTCTAGGGGGCATATTTACAAAGGGTTATCGCCACCAGAACGTCACTTTCTTTGATGTTCTGGTGGTGATAACCCTTCGCCTTATTTACAAGGTGACGTTAAGCCACTTAACTTGGCTTAACACCGCCTTGAAAATACTGCTCCTATTCATGCAGCACTTAGCGTGAAAGGAACGGGCAATGGGTGTTGCAGTGGGCGATCCGCCGCAACACCCATTGCTTTATGACGCTGCCCCCTAGTTACAAGGCCGGCGTAAATATGGGGCAGCGCCAAAAATACGGCCAGGGAAAACCTGATCTTAAACTGGTAAACGAGGAGAAATTATTAATTTCTCCTCGTTTTTGCTGTTTCATTGTGTGCTGCAGGCATAGAAAGAGCAAATCGCCATTAGTGATTGTTCATGTGCAGGTAGGTGTCCTTTCCTACACATAAATAATCATTAGATAATGACGAGTTCCAACTTCTATATATGCTGCATTCTGCTGCACACATAGAAGTTACAAATCGCCATTAGTGATCGCTTATGTGCAGGAAGCGACACCTTCCTGCACATGAACAAGCATTTCCTGCAACGCAGGCACCCTTGCACTTTGGCTAAATTTAGCACTAGTGCTAGGGGAAACGCACAGGTGCGCCGTATTATTGTAAATGCATTTTCAGAACGTTGGGGGCGGCGTTAACAATTGTGACGTAATACCACATTCCGCCATTCTGTTGTGAATATGCCCCTAGGTTTAAGTCCACGTAAACAAGGAGATGGTCACTGTTAGGCTCATGCGTCAGGGGAGAATGGAACCGGCTCACCACGCTGGAGGGCCGTACGGCCCAGGGGGCAAGGGCCCACTGCACTTGATTTAAAGATAATTTCTTCTATAAAACAAGGCATTGGAGAGCCCACTTTCCATTAAGACTCGTGAATCCTTTGCTTCGCCACTGCCAAGTTAAAAAACGTCGAAAAGCAACTCTCATAGGCTGAGAACACAGAAAATACAGTACTTTAATGACATGACAGGGCATGCAGACACTGCCAACGAAAATAGATGGGTAAACACAATGATAAGGGAATCCTTTCCACACGAGTCCTTGCATTTCCAGACCTTGTCTGAGCTCCCAGAGCTGTCGGAGGGCCCAGGCAGCTACTTCATCATGCAGCAGAGCCGGCTTTCAGACTCTAGAGCCAAGAGCAGGGCCGAGGTTTGCCCTCTTTTGAAGGCAGCACCAGTGCCTGGTGAGTCTCACATGCCCTGAGAGTGTTTGCTCTGAAATCCTTTCCCGGTGTGCTGGCATTTCTCTCAGGCTATGGATGAGATGACAGAGCCCAAACCTCCTCCGTGACCTTTCTTTCCCCTTCCTATCGCCTGCCCTGCCGCCTGGCTGTCCAGGATTGGCATGTTCTGATTGGGAACGGTGCCAGGGGTGCTCTGCTTCTGTTTGCTGTGCACATAAAATCCACTCTCGATATAAAGAAATTGAAATATACATGTTTTGTCTTTTTATTTTACTATGTTCAGCTATATTTCATATTCAGTTAATATCCAAAATTAATTGATTCTTTTTTTTAAAAAAAGGCATTTAACCAAAACCAGGATCAAAAGGGTTTTCATTGGGCTAGCAAAATATAATCACGTCCCGGAGGCCTCCTGACTGTTAGGAGAGTTGTTTCCCTCTCTAAATACATTTTTAAGTACAGTTTTGAGACAGTTCTCAGTATTTTATTAATGTCAATTTTACTGTACTGCGGTAATTAACTCACATTTCACTTTTGCAATATAGTAATTAATGGGTGAATGTGTATTTATTAGTACTGTTGTTCCAAATAACACGTGTTAGTGGGCCGCATTTATTTTTACTACCACGGCATGTGTGTGTGTGTGTAAATAGATATATTCACTGAAAAAGCTAAAGGTTAAAGGGCTTTTATAGCTACCTGTCAATATCAGATAACACATAACAATTTAAACTAACAAAACCACTGAAATTCACCAGCTACAGCTATCTCAAGTAATGATAATTCATGCCCTAAAGTAACTAAGTTTAATTCAAGCCCCCCCCCCATGTACAGTGTTGTTATCAATGGTGTTAGACCTGACATCCTTTGGCGTGGTCTTCCCCCAAACGTTTTACTTCTCCCTTCCTCTTTTCTGAAGTTTGTTTTTGTTGTCATTAGGATCAATGCACTGTACCGCTGCTAACTACTGCTAAAGTATTTGTGCTTACTCCTTTAAACATCGAAAAATGACTTACACCCAATAAGCACATTCAATTTACTTATAAGTCCCTAGTAAAGTGGTATCACATGTTCCGAGGGACTGTAAATGAAATGCTACTAGTGAGCATGCAGCACTTATTAGCCACCCACTATAATAGCCCTTTAAAACATGTCTCAGGTCTGCCATTGCAGCCTGTATGCAGTTTTTCACCTGGCAAAATGAATCTTTTGCCAGGCCTAAACCTCCCTTTTTAATGCATATAAGTCTCTCCCTCACCCCATGGTAGTCCCTAAAACCCCCATAGCGCACCATGTATTGTATTTAAAGGTAGAATTTGTGTTTTGAGTTTGATGTTTTATATGTCCTGGTAGTGAAAAACACCCAAATACAGTTTTTCACTACTGTGAGGCCTATCTCTCCTATAGGATAACAGTGCGTTACTTTATTAAATTCAATAAGTGCTTACTTTTGATTAGGAATAGGTAGACATTTCAAGTTGATCTCAAAAGAATTGTAATTCAAAATACTGTTTAATGGTGAAGTAGGATTTTGTCACAATTGTGAAAATGCCACTTTTAGAAAGTTGGCATTTTCTTGTCCTAAGCACTTGGTGCCTGCAGCCTGTGTCCTACGTCACATGACTGAATAGTTGGCAGTTAGCCTTTGTGTATTTGTCTCAGACATTGAGACAAAGGAGGACTAGTGTTGGAAAGATGGGCCATCCTACCAGGGTGGGAGGGGAGGAGCTGTTCACTGCCCCACTTACATGTTAAAGAGCTGCCTCCAGCACACTCACAAAGAATTTGACATGAGCCCTTAGTCACCTATGACCTTTTTGAGCCTGGGCAGGGTAAGGAGGGAAATTCTAGAACCAGATTGGGAGTGAGCCCAGATGTTTCTCCCACTTCAAAGGCTTGCACCAGGTATACATATTGGACCCTAACAGCAAATCTTCAGCACACTACTGGCCCTGCCGAAGACTCCAGAAGGACTTCTTTGTTCCCCAGAGGGCCGACCTGCTGTTAGAGGCTTGCCTGGACCTCAGAGGACTGCCCTGCTGCTACCAGAGGATGGCCCTGCTGCTAGAGGCCTGCCTGGACCCCCAGAGGACTGTCAAGGTACCTGAAGCCTGCCTTGCAGAAGGAGAACTGGACCATCTCCTTGTTTCCAGGAAGACCTGGGTGACTCAAAAGGTCAGTTGTGTGACCTCCTGTTCTGAGCTACATGGACACAACAAACTCCAGAGGCCTCGGGCAAATGCCCAGCTGAATTACTGCAACTGGACCTGCCTGGACCTGCAACTGCCCTGCTTGCCTCCAGTGGAGTGAAGAGGTGCAGCCCTAGGTCCTGGATCCTTGGTTGACAACAGAGTGCACTCCTCTGCAAAGAAAAGAGAAATGCTGAAGTCTTGGGCTCTTCGTGACTGAGAATGGGCCCATTCACGCTGAGACTGCCACCCTTGACGACTTCCAGTGCAAAACTTTGTGAACTCGACTCTCCACCCCACAACGACCGGCAGTGACAACCATCAATGTGACATCTGCACTTGGTGCTATAGCAACGATAGACCGCAGTGACCGCTAGCGTGAATCACCAGCAATGACCGTCTGTGACACCCGACCAGATCTTCACGCTACAGGGATGACAGTCCGCGACGCCAGGCCTGCTCTTTGCGCTACAGCGACGACCATCTGTGATGGTCTCCCTGCTCCTTACACCATACTTTGAGAAGGTAGCTTTTTCAGTAGGACTAACCTGGTCCCTGTATCTGGCTTGCCCTCTATCATTGTTGTCCTGAACCTGTGATTTTTCCCTGGTCTAGCATGACCAGATGACCACGAGTGGTGCTTTTTGCTTTTAGTCTCTATACTGACCTAAAATTTTTTAAATTGCATATCTCCGGCTCTACTGATTGGGTTTGTGTCATTTTGGTCTCAAACTATTTAACAAAATTTTGCTTTATTTTTCAAAATTGGTTTGGAATTTTTCTAGTGTTGTGATTTCACTTTATTACTATTTGAGTGCTGCATAAATGCTTTACACATTGCTCCTAAGTTAAGCCTGGCTGTTTTTGTGCCAAGCTACCAGAGCGTTAATGACACGGTTTTTCTAGTGACTTTTTGTGGTTCACTCTGACAGGAATTGTGGTTGTCGCTTGAGAAGGGCTCACACACCCCCCCTCCAACGAAAAACCATATTTCCTACAAATGGCCTGTGCCCAGGCTTTGCACCCAACCCTCCCTGGGTGCCCAATCCCCAACTCCACTTCGACAGTGAATGGCATGGGGTTCGGCACAGGCCAGGACCTGCACCCAACCAACCACCAACGGTTGCACAACATCCTCTTTTTTAAAATATATAAATATAAAAGGCAGGCCTATTGGATTTATCAGGAGGTGAGCACATCAACATAGATTCAGCAAACCTAATGACTTTGTGAAATAGTCACAAATAATTATAGTAAAAATGTATATTTTATAAATAGACACATTATAATAACAAAATAATACTTATTGTCATAAAATATTTTAAATAAATGATTTAAAAAAAAAATCATAAAAATGTCTTTGTGTCTTTTTTTTAAACACTTTTCTGACCACAAAATGCAGCCACAGAACCAACCACAGGGGGTCCATGTACTCCAGCTAAAAAGAATACAATTTCAACTCGGAGTGCATTAAAAATAATGGTAAGATCTCCTGAGGTCATACATTTAATAACCCAGGAGATTTACTGTGATTTTGTTATGTAGCTGGGGGGCAGCTGCACTGCTTGCAGCCCTCCACAACATTAAAATAAATGCTTGGCGGTGCCCCTTCCCCCTTTAGGGGCACCACCAGGATCACAAAATATAATTTAAAAGCACTCGTAGGACACTATGGGGCACTGCTTGCCCGGAGAAGTGAATGATAAATGAGTGCCTCCTCCCACTCATTTATTATTCCTTTTTTTTTTAAAATTGTTTTGGTGTCCTGGTCCCACCTGCGGCACCTGCACTTTATGTAGACATTGGGAAGGGAGACAATGTTTACTACGAATGCGCTACAACGCATTCCAAAACAACGCAAGTCGTTTACAACGACTGCATTGTTTCAACGCGAATCCATTACATCGCAAGTCGTTTCAACGACTTACTCTAGGGGGCGCGCTGGTGTTGGATTTACAATCCAACACCTTCCCTGCTGTTGCACAAACTGTAGTAGGAATAGTAAATGATACTATTCCTAAGTCCAGCGCGCCCCCTACAGCAAGTCGTTCTAACGACTTGCGATGTAATGGTTCGCATTGAAACAACGCGGTCATTGTAACGACCGCGTTGTAATGGAATGCGAGAAAAGTGCATTCGTAGTAAAGAGACATATTCATTGGGAATGGGGGGAGCCCCATGTCCACCGCTACCCTTGACAGCTCCCAAGCCAGCACCCATCCTGTATCGCTGTTCAATATTCCTATGGAAAATTGCATAGAAAAAATGAATTTTGGGTAGCCCCCCTTGTTCTCGGCTCCAACTTGATGGATCACTCCAAAACTTTCCAGGAAGAAGCTGAGACGTACAACTTTTTGGGAAAGTTTCATAAAGATTCATGAAACGGCTACAAAGTTATTAGCAAACCAAAAAATATATTTTCTATAGACACCACTGAGTAACATATATATACATTTATATCTGTAAGGTACATGGATGTGAAATCATGAATAGTAAATCTATACGTAACGGTATATACTTACCTCCAAAATATTTTGGTTGTCAATATATATTCTATGGTATTCTTGCAGAACAATATTTCTATAGTCGATATTGTTCCCTACATATTGGGATGCTCTCCACATAAGGAGCTTGGCGGTCATCCTGCAGCACCGCCACCGCTGCGCTGGCAGGAGGACCGCCAAGCCTGTAGTGTGCCCGTCGCCGGATTATGAGTGTAATCCAGGGCAGGCGGTGCTGCAGCGGTCTCACGGCGGCAGCTGTGCTAGGCCCAAAGGAGAGCCTTAACAGCAGACTGCCACCGTGAAAGCACCTGCAGCACGTTCCTGCACAGTGTGAAATGCATGCCACACTGTACAGGAATGGGGCTGCAATTCCAGGGGGGCACAACATGTTCCCCCCCCCACATGCTCGCCAGACCCAGAAGCAGCATAGGGCCCACTTAGTTACCTCTCTGCAGGCTCACTGCCATGAAATGGGCGGTGGAAAGCCAACTCAGAATATTCTCGGCGATGAGACAGTGGCACAGCCAGCATATTCCTGCCCCTCACCACTGCACGACCACCATGGGATCCTGGATCCCAGCAAATGCGTTGGTCCTGTGGCAGTCTGACTGCCACACTCAGACTACTGCGGGTGGACCCGCAGTTGTGGCGGTGGTCTTAATAAGGCCGTAATTATCTATCATGTAAAATTGAGAACAGCATCCAGACAGTGTTTTCAAAATTCCTGCTCCCCTCTAGAATTTAACCTAGTCAAAAAACTGTTACATTTACAATATGCGTACATCTATAATGCTGTAATCCCTTGTTTTGCCACCAGCAATTTTGATATATGTTTTCCCAAGTGCTCATGGTCACCATGGCAATTGGAGGGATGTAAGTCCCATTGGGGTGAGAAAGTCTAGAAAGTCATGCAACTGGCATTTGTAGCAGCGGCGGTTCCTCCATGCGAGCGAGGAGCGTCGACCCTCCACTGGAGAGCAGGAAACAGGAAAAATATAATGGTAATAAAACAGATTTATTACCATTTTATTTTTCTGTGCTGGTAGCACCCAAGTCTGAGGGCGGGGCAGAAGCAGGAAAGAATAGTGTGCATTTCAGTTTAATGTGCGCATGTCACTTTGGCCGGCTGTCCTGCGATGGCCAGCCTGACATGCGCACATTAAACACTCCAACCTGAGCTGTCTTAGACAGCTAGGTAGAGAGAATGCACAGGCCCACAGTGCTTCAAGCAGTGTCGAACCAGCATGCTCCTGCCAATGCTGGTGCTTCTTTCATGCTGCCTGAGCACCTTGAGAGCAGCGCCAGGATTGGTAGAGGGGAGTTGCTGGATAGAACTCTGGGAGCCTGTGGTGCCGAGATGAAGGGGAGCATCGAGCAGAAAGCAGCAGGTAAGTTAATGTTTTAAAAAAAAATTGTAATTCATTTATCTCACTGACAGGCACTGTGAGAAACTCGCAGTGCCTTCAGTCTCAACTCCAGACCTCTCAACCGTGGCCCGTTATAAACACTGTTTTAAACGGACCACGATTGAGCGGTTTGACTTTGAGCCCAAGGGCACTGCTGGTTTTTATTAGCACCTGTCAGTGGGCTAATATTTGTCTGTCGCCCCACCTGTTCTAATTGCCGCTTGCTGCCACTGAGTAGTAGGCAACTCATCATTGTATAATCTACTAAGTAGAACCACATTTTAGGCTCAGCCGGGCAGTATCACCTAAGGGTTGAATTTAGCATATGGCAGATAAAGGACATACAACAAAAAGGGGTGGATGTCCCATTCACTCTGTGTAGTATCTCATGAAGTCTATACACCCTAAATAGAGAATATGGGACATTTGCTTCTTTTTGGGAGCGTTCTCTCATTCACCAAACTAAATCATGCTCTATGTTTGGTAACCACAACCTCAACAATCACAGGTATAAAACCATTTGCAGAAAGCTAATTTATCCAGTTTGCACCTCAGTATGAACTCATTAATGACTTTTGAATTGATTGTACAAGCCTGAATGGGTTTGAAATAAGTACAGTAATTTAGCAATTGCTGTCATCATGAATGCCGCTACACTGCCTGTCCATCAGCAGGCTCTAGAATGCCAGCTATGGAAATCTTTCTGTAAATTAACGATGAGGACAAGTAGATCAGGAGGAAAGTTTTGTGGGTTGTCATGGCAAGATTAACATCTAGATATGTGATGTAATGGGACTACTGCTTAGATGACAAAGATTCTTTCACTTGCTCTGTGACTCTTTCAGAGTTCACAAGGACAAAATCATAAATTTCTTTGAAGTCCTCCACTTCATCAAAGAGGGTAGGGAGTGATGATTGTGGGCCTCTCAAGCAGTGCTTAATTTGTAAAAAATAGAAGTGCCAGGGCTCTCTTCAGGAGGCCACTTTCGCTTGCACCACACATTGCCCCTTCCAGCGCTGCCAATAACAGGAACAACACAACAACTAACCATCACACACCTACAAGTGTGACAATTCTGACGATTCCAAATCCCCAAAGCTATAAGAATGGCTTTGGCGGCAGGTATTAGTCACTTTTAAAGTGCATTGAATTAATAAACAACTGTTGTTATGCTCGTCCCTAAATGAGACAAAGACCACCACCGTGCAGCAGACTGCCATAAGTGCCGGTGCTGACAATTAAGTGCCGGCGCCAAGCACCGTAAACCACCGGCTCAAATTAAGCACTGCTCTCAAGGAATATAAAATGTCATCAGCAGAGAGACATTGAATTCATCCTGACTGATTTTACCCTCCTTCATTTTGGGGCTCCATGTGAACGGCTTTCACAATGGCTCCATGGGTAGGTCGGCGAGTAAAGGTGAAAGCTGACACCCCTGCCAATGCCAAACTGGACATGAATACAGAAGGACATTCACCCACGCCATCTCCCATGATGCCTGCTAGCTTGAAAACTCTCAGTTCATGAAATTAGGGCTAGGCTCAACACTCAAAGAAATGTCTCCATCTGTGGTCAATATTGTAGTTTGCCATTTGGTGTGACCAACATTGTTAACAATACAAAAGCCTTGATAATGCTGTCACTGCCTTGCCTGTTGCCTATAAATGCTGGTTGGTTGAGTGTATTAAGTTTAATACTATTAAAGTGAGAAACTAAAATACCAGAAATTAGCTCTACATCAATGTTTAGCAAAGATATAGGCCTGTTGTGGGGTCCTTCCCAGGGATGGGGAGTCAGAGCTTATTCGTGAAAGGAGTAACCTTCCACTATCCAAAAGAGGATTAAAATGTGTGTCATGGATGGAACCAATGTTTGACTCAGCTTTTTGTAGAATGTCTGAAGTTCATGTTTGGTTCTGAGGTTTTCCCTAATTTTAGCATGGACTAGAAATTCCTTTCAGTACGTTTTCAACCTACATATGGCTTTCTATGGCAGAAAGCTGATTAAGGTCCAACTTAGCTGAATGAGCGTCAGCAATGTAGAAGACTGGTGCTTTTCATCTGCAACCTCTGTCAAACATAGACAGCAGTTACATTTTTCTAAATGACTCATTCCCCAGTAAGAGAACATCATTCCTAGCCAAGTTCATGATACACACTTGTATCTTTTAAAGCGTGAAGATAACACACTTTAACTGCTACATTCTCTCCTATGCAATAACTTTGTTTAATTCTCAGTAATGCACAATCTACCATAACTGTTGTCAAGGTATTGACAAAAGTGCTAAATGCTAGTACCTTCCTACGGAATTTTTGGCATTGTGAAGATTTGTATTGTTTTTCCAGTGATGCAAGTTCTGTCTCCAATTTAGCCTGTTGAGCAGCACTCATTTTATAAAGGTGATGGTCATAATTTGGCCTTTTATGACTGATTTTGTTGCCTCCCAGAGCATCTCATCAATTTCTTCTTTTTATTTGTCCGCCCACAATAACTTCCACACCCATTTGTTAATATCTGTGAGTACCACATGGTCTTGACGAAGGAAAGGGAATCATTCACCATCTTTGTCTAGTTCCTATTAATGGGCTGATGTGATGTTACTCTGGCTATAGTTTGATAGTGTGCTGCTAATTGTCAGAACCCCTTTCAGAGGGCCACTGGGCACACAGGGGCTGCTGGGTCCAACTGTAGGGGGAAAAGGCCTTTACTCCTGATGTATTGGTACTGGCCTACTATGGAGCCTCAGCACTGGGTCAAGTTTCCTTCTACACTTGACACTCAGTGGCAGATGTGAAAGATCAGTCTAAGTCTCCCATGGGGGAGGTGTGGCAGCAGATTAGTGAACACGACTCATAACTCAAAGAGTGTACAGAAGTCAGAATAACTCAATGTCCAGCCAAATACTTAGTTTTAGAACAAAACAAAGTATTTTATTTCTAACTCTACTTAGTCAAAGGACGGTTAAGACAGTTATAGGAAACAACACATTTCCCACTTGAGGACCGGGCTCTAGTGTTTCAAAGACTAATCCAACCTGCTCCTTACAATGTAATCGGGGTTCTTCCTTATTCACTGGTGGCTGCATCCAGGGAATACTCACTTGCAAGCCTTAACTCAAGCATCCACTCCAACTGTTAGCAAATAGTCAAAAGTGTCTCAGCATTGCAGTGCTCCTATCAGTGAATCCCCTGGCGCCCGGTAATCCCATCATCAGTCTTACTCGCTCCGTCAGAGTGGAAGTGTGCAGCGTCATGGAGAGTGCCCCCTCCACAGACACACTAACAGCTCTGGTCCTGCTTGGGAAGGTTGCTGCACGCGGGCGCACGGTAGCCCTCTGCAAACTCCGTGCCGTCAGCTCTGTCACTCCTATGAGTTACTCGGTCGACCCCACAAGCGATAAGAAGTATTTAACCGTCCCTCCTGCAAGGTAAGTTTCTGTGTTCTCCTAAAGGGCCGGGGGGTGATTCTGATGCTCCCGATCTTGATCCCAGTGATGAGGTGACGCTTCCACGGCATCCTCACTCAGTCCACGGAGTCAGGTCTGTTGCAGTCCTCATGCTCCTCATTACCCACGAGTCGCCCCAGTTCACAGTTCTCAGACTCCAGACCGAACTGCAAGGCACAATTACTTCAGGCAGCCCCTCCTGGCATACGGGGTTGCCACAACACTGCCACCCAAGGTGCTTCCCTTTACCATAGGGCAATCTGCACCATAGCATCCCCCCGGCAAATGGAGTTGCCACAACGGGGCCATACAGGCTTCGCCCTTACCGCACAGCACTCGTACCACAGTAATCTTCAAGGCGGCACTCTCCTGGCATTCAGAGGTCACCAACATGAATCTGCACATGGGCAACAACCCGATCGGTGCAGCAGCCATCTACTCACACCTCACACTCTACACTCTTGAGTCCACTCGACAGGGCTCCCTACTGGACCTTGCTCCTTCCAATGCTCTCTTCTTCCTCACATGGAACACTGGTCTTGGCAAGCAGGCTGGTGCTGGTGCTCCAGGCTCAAGAACAGGTTGTCTTGATTTTCCTGGGTGATGTCCCCTCACCCAGCAGGGAGAATGGATCAAAGGCAGAAGTTTTGGAGAGCTTCCCCTCCTCACTCTGCCCGGCTTACTGCTTGGCAGATGACAAATGTTTAGGTTCTCAACCTCCCCTTCTTACAGTCCATTTCCAGACACCAAATTTGATTTAGGGTCTGGCTCTTTGAAGGTTTATGCTGAAGTTCTTCTTTTGAAGTGTTCACTTCTCCTCTCCCTCTCTTTCCTCTTGAAAGGCCGTTTGTCATAGCAGGAGAGATTCCAAAGCTGATAGTTCCATAATACAGGCCATTGGAGTGACGAAAGTTCACACCTAGATGTCAGCCACAGTGATATGTGCATCAAAAAGGTTAATCCTGGGCTCCCTATCCTACTCTTAAAGATTCCCTTATCAGCCCCATCTACATCCTGACATGTGTCCAGGCCCTTTCTTTGTGATCTCTCACTGAATCAAAGAGCACCCTTTGACGTATACAGGGGGTGTCTCCCTCTCCCTTCTCTAGTGTGTTCCACCCAGCTCACAGGAATGCAGCAATACACAAAACAGTCTGGGGGCATTCCTCTACCTCCTCATGTTTTCTCCATGCAGGCCTTAGCTTCCCAAAATGGAACCCAGGGTCCTTCATGCAATGTACCATTTCAGGACACTTGCACTCAGTGTATGTACACAGCACACACTCAGTATCCAGTACTGTTACCTCCATGTATTGTGCCACCACAGACACACATACATTCAGCAAACACACTCCCTCTGTACTCACTGCTCAGTACTGTAGCCATTTTGTATTGTGCCACTTGCAGGCACACATACACCCAGCTGAAACATTGATAGTCTATCTGTGATTTATCATCGATTTATAAGATCTTTACTCAATCTCCCTGTGAGTACTCTTTTGATCCCAGTTTTATTCAGATTTGGACCAAAGGAAAATTGTATATAAAGTAGAGTGCAGGCTTTTAGTGTTCTGGCATCGGGTGTGGACTACAGAAGCACTTGCCTCCTACCGGGTGGGCCTCATGGATCTTATCGCATCTCCATGTGTTAATAAAATTCCTCGATTGCAACCCCTAAGAGCACTCCTGCAGAAACTGGGGTTAGAACTGTATGGGACAGCACCGGAGATGTTGTGTCTGATATCTAGAGGAAGGGTCAAAGAAATCTATTAGGAATTCATATTATTGGAAAGTGTGACCAAATTCATGGGATCGCTTACTTTAGCATTCGTTGATTTTAAACCTCGTCCCCGATACAAACAAACCCTTGATAAAATTGTTTCAGCTATAGTGCAGAAACTGTTTCTTCAATTTAGATACAGGACACTCCCCACCAAAATGTTCTGCAGTTAATGGCAATCACAAGATCTATTTGATGGTTAGTGCCCAGCATACTTGGGAGGACCTGAATCTTTGGTACATTTATTTATTTTTTTCCTTGCTACAAAAATCTGAGGTCAATGTTGATTGTCCCTTTATGCAGGAATATTGGCACCTGACACCACCTTGAAGTGTTTAGACTCCTTAGCACTGATACAAAGAGAATTGTGGTGTTTGGTATGGCAAAACTTTTGATGTTAGATGTTCTAAGTACATTCTATGAACAAGGCTACTATATTGTGTGTGTCACAAACCTGACGATCCTGGCGATTTGGGGACTGGAGCCGGCTATGTGTTTCTCGCCCACCCCAGAAGTCAGGCTGAGAGGAGGGGCCAAGTACCTTCGCGCGACGCCGTAAATCCGGAAGAGAGAGCGCAGCGTTTTTGGTTGGGAACGCGAGAGAAAAGAGGCGGGGAGGACAAAGGAGCGGTTGTTGGAGAACCGGAGGAGGAATCGACTGGCAAAGTGGTTCCAGAGGAATCTGAAGACCCGGGGGAGGTGCTCAACGAAGGGTCAGTGCCCGTAGAGACTGTTAGAGCACCAGAAGGAGAAGCGGAGTCTCCTGTCTGCTGATTGCTTCCGGATCCCCGCCACGTCCCAGGAGGGATGTGGTTTCACCAGGTGCGTGCCCGGCTCTTAAACCGGAGCCAAAGGGAACAGACTAGTGGGAAAGAGGAAGGGCTGGGGGCCAAGAAGAAAGGCATAAATAAACCTAAGTAAACAGTCTGATGAACTGGGGAATTAGTATTCAGAAGCTGGAAAAGACATATTTGAACACTAGCATCTTAAGGTTATTTTTCTTCTTGCAAATTTCTTTCTCCCTTCTCTTTTCTTTTGGGGAATTACCATTTCTCCTTTTGGGGTGTATAGGTTCTCTAAAGAGATAAAAGGAAATGCATTTTCCACTTTCTTCCCTCCTCCCCCCACTTCCTATTAATAATCACCTCCCCGCAGAAAGAATATAAAGAGAACACCCACTAACCCATCACATAATAATTAAAACCATAAAAGGATAGGTTCTTACCTGTGTTTCTTCTTCTGTCGAGGGTACCAGCGGACAGGAACTCCGAAGGCCCTGCAAAGAAAGAAGACATCGTTAATCTCAAAGCTTGAGACTCTTTTTCGTACCCATACAGTTTTTTTTGTCTCACTTCTAAAAATAAAACAAAGAGAACGCAATAAACCCTCCGAGTATTCACTGGATATTAAGCCCTCACTACTGGCGACAAGTGGTGGAGAATGCGGGCAGTCCCCTTCCATTGATACTGAAAGGATGCTTTGATCCAACACCTTGTCCAAGGGCAACGAAAATTAGAATGGGCCCTAGAACGTCAAATGTCTTCAGGAAAGGCTGACAGAGAACTATTTCGGGATACACTAAAGACCCAAACAGAACAATGGACCAAACTGGACCAAGAACAACTACAGGTGACCTCTGGGTTAGTGGGTCATAGGGTGATCCCAGCTAGCGCCCCTATGATAACCTTACAGAAACATCTACCCTGAGATGATCTTGATGCTTTTTGGTTAATTTTGAACACACAGCGAGGGCAAGTGCATGGCCTATAGAAAGATGGCCCTTTTATTTAGCCACTTTTTTGTCAGGTGATGCCCAAGTCGCATATCAAACAGCTAATCCCCAAGGAGAAGGCACTTATGAAGAGGTGAAAATAGTGATATTAGACAGGGCGGGCCTGGATGAAGAAGCCTACCGATTACGATTTAGACAAGAAAGGGGAAAACCAGGTGATACCCCAAAGGTGCTTTACTTCAAGCTGAAAACGGCGGCTGAGAAGTGGATGAAACCCCATGACCATACCAAGGAGGAGATAATGGAAAAAAATAGTTTAGAGCAGTTTATAGAAGCCCTACCCCATCAAACACAGCGATGGTTACGCCAACATTCGGGATTCAGTAGTGAACAGGCTGTCAAAATGGTTACTACCTTTTCACAGGTCCAACCACGTCTTTCCTCTCTAGATGTGGACAGACACACAAAGAACCCCTCCAAAACCCTTAATTTTCATACCGATCGGAAACAACACAAAACATCCATTGAAGCCAAGAAAACCCTCCAAACCAGACCGAAATTTCAGGTTCCCTCTGTACCTCTATGTTTTGAGTGTGGCGAATGGGGCCACCTAGCTCGTTTTTGTAAAAACAAGAAAACCACAGACGAACCGATGGAAGTAAATTATTCTCCAAACTCCATTTAATTCACTCAAGATAAGGGACCCATTTTTTTTGTAAGTGTACAAATCAATAAGAAATGGACAACCACCTTATTGGGCTCCGGGTGTAAACAATCAGTTGTTCGAGCAGAGCTAGTCCCACCCTCCCAGGTTATATTTAAGAGATTTGTACAAATCAGATGTGTACATGGGGACATCAAAACATATCCAGTTGCCAGACTGGTTATTTCCACATATAACAAAAAAGCAGAAGTAGAAGTAGGGGTACTCCCTAATTTGCCAGAAGATATCCTGGGAACTGATAACCCACATTTCATAGATATGTTTTGTGAGATGCTTAACTAGGTAAAGGAAGCTCAGGATCAAGCCCAAGGCCTGACACCCAAAAACGCCTTGTTAACCCCAGAGCCTTGGATGATAGACCGTAATTTTCGTTTCACTCAGATGAATGATGTACTCCTACAACTCATTTGGGAGAAAGTCCGACAAAACAACATTCAAACTTTTCCCCATTTCCACAAAAATACAGACTCCTATACCGAATACCAGGAACTACCACCCCCCCCAAACTACTGGTGCCTAAAGACTTTCAGGACCAAATTAGGTTTTATGCCCACTCGCATTTATTAGCCGGACATTCTGGAACCGAGAAAACAACTGAAGAAATCCTTACAAACTTTTATTGGCCTGGTATCTGCGCCCACATAAAAAAATATTGTCGCGAATGTGAGGTGTGCCAGAAAAAGAATCCCTACTTACCCCCTAAAGCACCCCTCCAGCCTTTACCTATAATAGGCACCCCGTTCGAGAGGATAGGGATAGACTTGATAGGCCCTTTACCAAAATCCTCGAAAGGATGCCAGTATGCCCTTGTTATAGTAAATTACGCCACCCGATACCCAGAAGCCTTTTCTCTTCATAGCCCTGCACTAAGACTATTGCAACGATACAGGTCCCCTGCCCAGGGTATCAGCCTAGCACAGACCCTCAGACCTGGTCCTAGAGAAGTCCCACTCCGCCTCCCCTCTCACTACATGATCCTTTCTCCCGGGAGGGTGGACCATGAACACCCCAATCCCCCCACCCGGTTAGAAGCACTCTCTCCTCCTCACGGCAACACTTCTATTCCACCCCATAGGGAATCCCCCTCCCTCCGTACCCAGATAAAATGCCACCGGCCACGCCAATTGTCGCCAACCCCCGAGCACCGAACTACCTGAAACCTCACGGGCCGAACTCCTACGCGATTAATTTCCCCCCCAACCTCTCAAGTAAAGCGAAGAGAAATTTCAAACATAGACTGATTAGACAGCACCCTGAAACACTATTTGCTGACACCTACCATTGCTCTTCCAAAGGGCAGATAAAAATGGATCTTATCTTCCATACAGAAAGACCCGACAACTGGAATGACATGCTCATAACACAGCTCCACATCTCCAAAACAACCATCACATCCCATAGCTGCAAACTGACGACCTCTCTCCCTAACCGCCAGATGCAGAGCGGGAACCCCTCCATAACCATTTACTCGAATGGCACAGTCCTGATACAAGCTAATAATGATAATCTCGAGGCTTTCGACTCCCTCTTCCCCTCGCTAAGAAAGGCCCCCTTGCACACTATTCGACCTGGCCCTACCCCTCCCTTCCCCCTGGTGAGTCTGTCTCGCCAAGTGAGGCGTCCGACCTTTCTCGCGTCCTCTGCGAGAACCTCCTTTCTTCCCCCGTGAGACACTTCCCGCAACTTTGCCCCTACGAATAATGATCCCAATCCCCCTGCCGGACGACCCTCCCACCCTCTCCTCCCCTTCCACCCCACCGGCCAATCAGGAATGAACCATACTCTCAATCACAGACTCCCTATGACTCTATTCCTCCCTCAGGCCACACGAAGTCTAAACCAAAACACGAGCCATTGCATCTCCTGCCCACGATCCCTTCCAGAGATAACTCAGGTAGCACCTCCACCAATAGCTACCACAATATGGACCCGTCCCCCACCTCTTTGGCCAACTCTGCCCAAGACACCCTCCCTCCCACCTCGGATGCATCGCCTCGCCCATCTTGAAACTCAGCTTGAAACCTTAATCCGGGGCCTGAACGGAATTTTAACTAACCTTGACATGATCCGAAAGCCTATTCAACCCCCTCCCGGGTCCACCACTGCACCAAGCTCCACCCAACTCTGGCCTGCCAAGGTGCCGCCTCCTAGCGGGCTCCCTGCCCCCCTCACATCCTGGTCATTGACCCCTAGAAGAACGGTTATTGAGAAACGCTTAGAGAGACCCAGAAGATCGAAAGCCGCATTGTCCTCACGCGAAGCGGCAGTCCTAGCCTCAACCTACGACTCTCCCTCCACTACCTCCCCTAAATCTAAGAACCAAGTGATTACTGGAGTTGGAAGAGACCACCCTCCGCCGAAAGCCCCAAGACCCCCGGCCCACCTCACGTCTCTACTTAGGGCCCCATCTACAAAGAATCAGAGCAAGGAAGGGTCCCCTATCAACTGCATGCTTCTAAATTGCAGATCAGCCCCCAAACATGCAACCGAACTAGCAGAAGCCATCCTCTCCCATGATATAGACATAGCATTCATCATGGAGACATGGCTCAACAATCTCTCCTACCCTAGCTTGGACATGCTTGTGCCTCCAGGCTTCAAAATGATCAACAAAGATAGAAAAGTTTAAAGAGGAGGAGGTATAGCAATCATACACAAGAACAACATCTCTATTGCGGAAACTGACTCTGCCTGTACAGCTCCTTTGAATGTCTCACAGACAACATCAAGACAAGTGACAACAGGCCAACACTTTGCCACCTCCTGTATCACCCCCTAGGCAACACCTCCGCATTCGGGGAACACCTCTCCGACCTGATTGCTCATTGCTCACTCGGAAACTCAAACAACATAATTCTTGGCGACCTCAACCTAAGGTGGAATGAAACAAATAACTCGCTAATTCAAACCCTAAACAACCTCCTACAAGATAACAATCTTACCCAACACCACTCAGAAGAAACTCATCACAGAGGAGCAACCCTTGATGCAATTATTGCCCAAAGCGATGCAATTACTATCGACCACATCCTTCCCGTAGACTGGTCCGACCACCACATCATCTTATTCCACATCAACCAATCGGTCCCAACTCAACACCCCATGCAGGACCCCCCCCAAATGGATTAGAAATACAGCTCATATCCCTCGAGCTGAACTAGAAGAAAGGGTAAGCTCGCTCCTCCCCAACATCACTGATCATCTCCCCACAACCGAACTCACCTCTCTCTACAATTCAAATATGACGCTCATCCTGGACCAACTAGCTCCTCTGAAACTAAAAAAAGACAGGAGCATTCCATCCAGATCATGGTTTACTACTGACATCAACGAAGAAAGAAGACAACTAAGAGCCACAGAAAGACTCTGGAGGAACAACCCCTCCGTCATCCGCCACGATCAACTCCAAGCAGCCTGCAGGAAGTACAAAAAGCACATTAAGAACAAAAAAACATAATTTTTCTGCTCCGCGCTAGACAACGCAAAAAGCAGACCTAAAGAACTCTTCAATATCATCAGGAAACAAACCTCCAAGCCCGTTGCCTCCCCAATTCAGGCATCCAAAGAACTGTGTGACAACTTCGCCAACTTTTTCAACGACAAAATCGCCAAGATCGAACTCTCACTAGTCACCAACCACATCCCCTCCACTGAGAACCCGACGCTTGGAATCAATGACAGCGCATCCAAGAACCCTCCAAAACTCTGGACCTCCTTCAATCCCATCCAGGAAGCAGAGATAGTCAAACTAATCTCCAGCGCTAAGCCCTCATCCCACGCCCTTGATCAGTTACCCCCTCAACTGGCCAAGAACCTGAAACTCGTCCTAGCCCCGCTCTGGAGCAAGATCATAAACAGCTCCTTGAGATCCGGAGTCGTACCAGACTGCCTCAAAGTCGGACAAGTCACGCCACTGTTGAAAAAGCCCGGCCTAGACACAAAGGATTTGAACAACTTCAGACCTGTCTCGAACCTACCTCTTCTATCCAAAATCCTGGAAAGATGTGTACTTCCACAACTGACCCAACACTTGGACAACATCAACCTTCTAGATCCCCACCAATCGGGTTTCAGAAAAGGCTGCAGCACTGAAACCGCGATCCTTAACGTCATAGATGATATACACAAGTCACTTGACTCGGACCAATGTTGCCTTCTCATTCTCCTGGATCTATCGGCAGCATTCGATACGGTCGACCACAAACTTCTCATCAAGGTTCTTCAAGAAAGGGCAGGTCTTGTAGAGACGGTCTTACACTGGTTCTCCTCCTTCCTCCACAACCGCTCACAAAGAATAAAAACCAAAAACTTCGAGTCCGACCTTCACCCCGTAAATAGGGGTGTTCCACAAGGGTCAGTGCTCTCCCCTCAGCTTTTCAACATCTACATTGAACCCCTCACTACCCTACTCAAAAAATCTAACATCCCTTTCCACCTATATGCTGACGACACACAGATCTATCTGGAAACCACCTCCATTGATGACATCCAGAGACTCAACGCCACGCTCAGAGAGGTACAACATTGGCTCTCAAGTAATCATCTAAAACTCAATCAAGAGAAAACGGAAATACTCCTCATCTCCAACAAAGAAGAGAACCCCCAAATTGCAGAATGGCTCAAAGCTATTGATGCTCTCAATGGTAACCTCACCCTGGCGGACTCGGTAAAATCTCTAGGTATCACCCCAGACCCGAAACTGGACATGAACATTAAAAGCTCTGCAAAAAGCGCCTTCCTTAACTTGAAGCTACTGCACAAAATAAAACCCTTCCTCCCGCCCGAGGACCTTCAACAAGCCACTCAAGCACTGGTGCTGTCCAGAGTAGACTACGGGATTGCAGCCCTGGCTGGTACAGCAAAATCCCACCTCGCCCCCCTCAAAACAACCTTCAATGCTGCAGCCAGAATGGTCACCAGAACTAAGAGATTCGACCACATCTCGCCCGCACTCAGAGAACTAAAATGGCTCCCAATTGAAATGCGGGCCAGCTTCAGAACAGCCTGCCTCACGCACAAAGCCCTTCACACAGGCAAACCAGAATACCTGGCTTCCAAACTCAAAAAGGCCGGCCAGACCAGGAACCTCAGGAGCTCCAATACTCTGCTACTCATCCCGCTGAAAACACGCAAACAAAAAACCGCGGCCAGGTCGTTTGCCGGTAACGCGCCCAAAATCTGGAACTCCATTCCCCCCCCACATCAGAACCATCCCCTCTTTTGCAAAATTCAAAAGCCTGCTTAAAGTCCTCTTCCTCGATCGCGCACTAGCGAACCGATAGGATCCACGGAAGGGCCTTAGCCTGCACTCCACCTGACTTTAACTCTGCGTCATGTGACATTGACTTCCGCTACCGCCCGAACCCCTCCGGAACCCTACCCCTTCCCTCCGCCCCGAATAAGAAAACTTAGCAGCTACTCGTTCTGTGTGACCTACACTCATCATGTTTCTTTTCGTTCAATTTTTTTTTTTTCCTTTGTT
The DNA here is from genome assembly GCA_963921515.1 of Calotriton arnoldi. Classification (NCBI taxonomy): domain Eukaryota; kingdom Metazoa; phylum Chordata; class Amphibia; order Caudata; family Salamandridae; genus Calotriton; species Calotriton arnoldi. Next base: position 833,698 of record CAWUFW010003453.1, read on the forward strand.
TGAACTCTACTCGTCACGAATCACTATGTTCTACTATGATCTCTGTGCTGCTTGTTTGCATATAAGTCACTTGCTGTGAAGCGCTCTGATGCCCTCGGGTCCCGCTAGCGCTATATAAAACTCCTAAAATAAATAAATAAATAAATACTATTGCACAGAATCTTATAGAGTTTTTTTCTCGAGTTGGATTTCCCAAAGAAATCATTATAGATCAGGGTACCCCATTTGTATCCAGACTTATGGCTCAGATATGTAAACAGTTAAATATCAAACACATTAAAACCTTAGTATATCATCCCCAGATGGATGGGTTATTTGAGAAATACAACAGCTCTCTCAAACCCCTTCTTATAAAAATGCTATCAGGAGAAGGAAGAAATTGGGACCAAATGCTTTCCCTGGCCCTCTTTGGGCTAAGAAGTCAGGTGCAGAGTAGTTTGGGGTGTTCTTCGTTTGAGTTACTCTATGGATGAAAACCCCGAACACTTCTAGAAATAACCTGAGAGGCATGGGATAAAGACATAAAACCCGAAGCGGATAGCCTTTTAGAGTATACCCAACAGTTAAAAACCTGTATCCGAAAACTTTGAGGATTGGCGACCAAGAATTTAGAAAAAAGCCAAAGTAAACAGAAGCGAATATATGATAAAGGGAAGAAACTAAGAATACACCTACCAGGCGATTGGGTTTTGGTCCTACTACCAAGTTCTCCTCATAAAATGAGGTCCGAATGGAGAGACCCCTTTAAAATTTTAGAAAAGGTTGGAAATCTCTCATACAAGTTGATAATGGGGGCTCATAGGGAGCAGGTCTTTCATGTAAATCTCCTAAAAAATGGCTAGGACCTACCCAAAACCGTACATATAGTACATGTAGAAAATAATACTCAGTCCTCCTTAGAACAGATATACATAAACGGGGAACTGCCTGGAGAACAAAAGGAAGAGCTGAGGAGAACTCTACAACCCTTTGCTTCTATTTTTTCTGATATCCCACGGAAAACACACCTAACCCAACACTCTATTCCCACTCTGGAAGGGAGGATGATAGAACAAAAACCTAATCGAATCCCGGTGGCAAGAAGGCAGGCCGTGTTTAAGGAAATAGAGCAAATGTTGAAGATGAATGTCATAGAGCCGTCACAAAGCAGTTGGTCCTCTCCCATAGAATTGGTCCCAAAACCCGATGGGAGTATAAGATTTTGCATGGACTTCTGAGCAGTTAACAAAATCTCTAAATTAGACACATACCCTCTTCCCAGGGTTGATGAATTAATTGCGAGAATAAGAGATGGTAAGTATATTACCACAATAGACCTCACAAAAGGTTACTGTCAGGTTCCCCTAAAAGCAGAAGATAAAGAGAAGATGGCTTTCTCCACTCCTTTTGGTCTGTTTCAATTCACGGTGCTCCCTTTCGGACTCCACGGAGCCCCTGCCACTTTTCAAAGGCTAGTGAATTTAGTCCTTGAAAGCTATTATGAATACTCTTCTGCTTATCTAGATGATATCATTATATTCAGCCGTACTTGGGATAATCATTTGAACACAATCCTGAATGACTTAACAAAAACCAACCTCCATATAAATGCAAAAAAATTGAACATGGGCTTTAACAAAGTAAAATACCAAGGATATCTGTTAGTAAATGGACTGATTGATCCCCAAACCGAGAATATCAGAGCAATCACTGAGGTTTCCTTTCCAACCAACAAAAAAGCGGTAAGGTCCTTCTTAGGGTTGGTAGGGTATTATCGTAGGTTCATCCCTAGGTACTTATTATAGGTGCACCCCTGACTGATCTTTTAAAGAAAGGAACTCCTGCTGCTAGTTTCCAAATTCCGTCAGAAAAAGCAATGAAAGCATTCCAGACTCTAAAAGAAGTTATTACTTCTGCCCCAATCCTCACCTCCCAAGACTTTGAGAAAGTCTTTATCCTACAAACAGATGCTTCTGAGGTGGGTATAGGAGCTGTCTTCTCACAAAAAGACGATGAAGGTGTTGAGAAACGTATGCTGTATATTAGCAGGAAGTTATTTCCCAGCGAGACTGATTATTCCACTATAGAAAAGAATGCTTAGTCATTAAGTGGGCAATTGAAAAACTCTGTAATTATCTTGAGGGTAAACCTTTTGTCCTGTATACTGATCACGCGCCCTTAACCTGGTTAAGCAGATATAAGGGAAACAATCCCAGGGTTCCTAGGTGGTTACTTTCCCTTCAATCTTTTCAATTTGAAGTGTACCATAACTCAGGCAAAGACCTAACTGGGCCAAACTTCCTGTCACGTTTTCCCCTTTTTCCCGATAAGGAAAATCCTGCGTTGGAGATATGTCGCGATCCTAGCGATCTGGGGACTGGAGGCGACTATGTGTTTCTCGCCCATCCCGGAAGTCAGGCTGAGGGGTGGGGCCAAGGACCTTCATGCGACGCTGTAAAGCCGGAAGAGAGAGCACTGCGTTTTTGGTTGGGAACGAGAGAGAAAAGAGGCGGAGAGGACAAAGGAGCGGTTGTTGGAGAACCAGAGGAGGAAACGACTGGCAAAGCGGTTCCCCAGGAATCTGAAGACCCAGGGGATGTGCTCAATGAAGGGCCAGTGCCCGAAGAGACAGTTAGAGTACCAGAAGGAGAAGCAGAGTCTCCTGTCTGCCGATTGCCTCCGGATCCACGCCACGTCCCAGAAGAGATGTTGCTTCACCAGGTGCGTGCCCGGCTCTTAAACCGGAGCCAAAGGTTAACTGACTAGCGGGAAAGAGGGAGGGCTGGGGGCCAAGAAGAAAGGCATAAATAAACCTAAGTAAACAGTCTGATGAACTGGGGAATTAGTATTCAGAAGCTGGAAAAGACATAATTGAACACTAGCTTCTAAAGGTTATTTTTCTTCTTGCAAATCTCTTTCACCCTTCTCTTTTCTTTTGGGGTCACCCTTCTCTTTTCTTTTGGGAAGTACCATTTCTCCTTTTGGGTGTACAGGTTCTCTAAAGAGATAAAGGGAAAAGTATTTTCCACTTTCTTCCCTCCTCCCCTGACTTTCTAGTAATAATCACCTCCTCGCAGAAAGAATAAAAAGAGAACACCCCACTAACCCATCACATAATAATTAAAACCATAAAAGGATAGGTTCTTACCTGCGTTTCTTCTTCTGTCGAGGGTACCGGCGGACATGAACTCTGAAGGCCCTGCAAAGAAAGAAGACGTTGTTATTCTCAAAGGTTGAGACTCTTTTTTGTACCCATACATTTTTTTTGCCTCTCTTTTAAAAATAAAATAAAGAGAATGCAATAAACCCTCCGAGTATTCTTTGGATATTAAGCCCTCACTACCGGCGACAGTGTGACATGTGGTCAATAGGTGATTCTCCCTAATCTTACAAAATTAGATGAATCTATGAAACTACCTATTGTTGCACATCAACTCTGGAATTTGATTTTTCATGTTCTTAAACACCAATTTTGGGATCCAGAGGGAGCTTCCTGCTAGCCCTTTCATTTTTGGGTCCTTATTTTGTTTTATTGATAGCTTTGTTTATATAAACAAAAAAATGGATAGATGTATATTTTTAGTTGACAAGGCCTATGCCTTTTTGTAGATGCTTTCGCTTGGTCTAGGGAGACAACCAGTTGTCTGTAGCATATATAATATCAAATTGCATGTATGTTGATCTAGGTACCATTATGCATTTATGTGCGCACTATGTGGCATATCTACAAGGAAATGGTGCAGCACAGCGCTGCGGCAAATTTTGCAGCATCGCACTGCGTCATTTAAAAAACACAGGGATGCCCCGTATTTACAACAATACGGCACACCCGTGATTTCCCTTTCACTGGCACTAAAAATAGCTGCCTAGCGCCAACACAGACACTCTAACGCCATAGTGCAAGGATGCCTGCATTGCAGGTAATGATTGTTTAGGTTCAGGAAGGTGCAATGAGGAGAAATACTTTTATTTCTCCTCGTTTTTGCTTTTTCTATGTGTGCTGCATTCTGCAGCACACATAGAAAGAGCAAAACGCCTTTAATGATTGTTTATGTGCAGGAAGGGACAAGCAAAAACTAGGAGAGATAAAAGTATTTCTCTTCGTTGCACCAATCTAACGCCTGCTTTTGAATGGCATTAGTTTTTGTTGCTGCCTTAGATGTGCTGATCCTTGTAAATCTGGGGCAGCGTCAAAAAGCAATGGGTGTTGTGGTGGAATGCCCACAGCAACACCCATTGCACACTCCTTTCACGCAGAAAAATTTGTGAAAGGGTACCGTATTTACAAATCGGCGTTAAGCCACGCAAAGTGGCTTAATGCCACTTTGAAAATTTGATACAAGGCATTGCGCCCCTGGAACCACGTAAAAAGTGATGTTCCAGTGGCGCAATCCCCTTGTAAATATGCCCCTCTCTTTTTCAATGTTGCTAAATGACTAGATAAAGCAAGTCTTATTCAGTGCTGTTGTATTATGTTGCCGATGGATCTTAGTTGCTTTTTTTTGTGGGGGGCAGCCCTGTGCTCTTATTTTCTGTATCTTAAGCTCTGATTGCTTTTTTTTAATATGTTCACATGTGTAGTTTTATGAGATGTACTTTTTAAGATCTAAGTGATTGAAAATAAAGCTTTATGATGATGATGAACGTGTAACCAATATTTTTATTTCCCAATCCAAGATTTCTAAACCATTTCTGGATTGTTATATCCTGTTTAACACTATATATGGGGAATCCAATTTGAGTCCAGTTGCTTCGCAATTGTTCTTTTTTTATTGCACGCTCATTGGAGTCTGTGAATTCACTGTCTTTTTTAGTAGTTCCTGCTCATTTTATTCTTTCTTTGCCTTGTTGCTTGTTCTGGAAGCTGGAAGGTTTTTCTGGTCTCCATTTTTTTTCCTTCCTGTTGGATATTATTTCTGGAGCAATATTAGATTCCCAGTTACAATCTGGCATCTAGTGTGGTTTCTAGAGGTAGTAGGGTTTTCCTACACACAAAGAAGACTCTCCAACTGTCTCTAAGAAGACCTGCTCTTGACCAATGTAAACTCCCATGTCTGCACCTCCTCAGGTCAGGGGATTGAGATAACTGCGTCTAAATTTACAAGTGTACAATTACTACTAGTAACTTTTCACATGTAGGTGGACCTCAGAAAAGGTTTAGCATGTTCCTACCTGAAGGGTGCTTTCTGTGCTTTCCCCCAAATCATGGGTATATTTTATGTCAGTGACAGTAGGATCCTAGTTTACTCAGTTTCCTCCATAGTGTGAATTGCTTTACTACCAACACACCAACATTGCTGGACCCCTGAGGGAGAGCTTGGCAGAAGACTTTTAGTGAAGTTTGGGGACTTTGGCAACCGTCATTGCATTATGCCAGTTTCTTCACTTTTATAGGGTCTACTGTGGCCCCACTATCTCACTATAACTGAAGGAACTCTAAATGGCTTGCCTTTTTTGGGTACTTGGTGTAATGAGAAGCCTACGACTCTGGGGCTGCTTATGGGCATAGGAAATGAGGCGGAAGTTTGACTGTAGGTGGTTTGTGCCCGTTGATGGCCCAAGCAACTTTGCTTGCATCTCTTAAGTGAAGGAAGTGACCCGATTAGGGCCACCCGGGTCACTCGCGACCACCTCTCAGCCTTCCATACAAATGAAGAGTAGGTCAGACAGTAGAGAATACAAACCAAAGTTATTTATTAGAATGCGCTCGAGCGGAGTCCGGTCTGACCAGCCTCCTTAGATTGCTGCAGAGGGATTGACCCTCGCCAACATGGTAATACCAGATATACTTTTCCAATACCCCCAAAGACATGCCTAAACTGGAATTTTCCAGTTAGTAACTAATGAACAAAGGAGACATAGAGGGATGAGCTACCATCCTGAGACCGGGTACATGCTATCTCAGTTTCAAGGTTACTCTGCCTGCCCGCACCGCTCTGAGATGTGGGAGCAAGCCTATCTAGACGGAAAGGTATGCAATAATATGAACAGTTTATTCATTAGCACAGCAAAGCTCAACCATGAAGCAAAGGGGAAAATAACATTGAGGCCGTTTTCTGCAGAGGCAACAGAATGAGACAGAAACTGGGTTTCGATCAGGATACAAAATGGCGGCTGAATATAAAATAGTGCCGCAAATGCTAACTTAAATCGCACAATGCTAGAAGGAGTTGACCAACAGCACTTTTCAGTTCAACATAAGGGAGGTTCACATCATAGATGGATTTCTTCATGTATGGGGAAGGGATTTTGGCTCAAGCCTCAGGTTACGCCTCAGCCAAAAAAAAGATTTTAGGCCACAAGGCCAACTGTTGCAGATTAGGTGGATGTATGGGCTCTACCCTAGAGCTTTCTTGCTATACAGGAGATACCTGTCCATATTCCACTTAAGTAATGTACTCTGCAATCTACTTAAGGATGCTGTATTGACCCCACATACCAAACCCCTATCCGAGTGTGCTGGTATGGGTTGTGCTGCTTTGACTGTTTGCATTGGAGGACCTGAGGAATCATATGCCCAGGTAAGTGCATTGCTGCCTAAAGTGCTTGTCAAAAGAGCCTATAATTATATTTATTCTCTTAGTGTTTTGCAGGTGTCTCAAACCCTTTCTGAATGAGTGTCAACTGTCTCAAGCTCAACACCGACAAGACAGAAGTATTGATCTTCACCTAGAATAACTCAACATGGGACTCCAACTGGTGGCTGAGAGAACTCAGAACCACACCAACACCTGGCACCCAAGCCAGGAACTTCAGAATAATTATTGACAGTAAACTGGACATGACTGCAGCCTGCTTCCACACCCTCAAGATGCTGATGAAGATTATCAAATGGCACCCAAGCAACACTAGAAAAACTGCCACTCATACCCTAGTCACCAGCAAGTAAGACTACAGGAACTGGCCCTATGCCGAGATCAACAAGCAATTTACTAGAATACTACAAACCATTCAGAACTTGGCAGTTAATGCACAAACACCCTCATTTCAAACTCCTCACACACACATTGAAAGCCCTACACAACTTAGGTCCCAACTACTTGAACAGTTGTATCTCCTTCCACTAGCCACCCAGACACCTCCACTCTGTAGGACTCCTACTCGCACACATCCCACATATACATATAACCAGATCAGGAGGACGGGCGTTCTCATACATCACTCCTAAAGCATGGAGTGGCCTCCAGCTTGACATCAGAGCCACCTCCTCTCTTCTTGAATTCCGCAGGACTCTGAAAATGTGGCTTTTCAATTGACAAACCTACCATAAGCAGGACTAGGCATACACACCTGCTCAGCTCCAGTGTACCTTGTGGATGATAGTGTGCTGTACAAGTGCACATAACAACAGTTAACATAGCAATGTCTATGACTGAGTCTAGGGGCCACTCAAATTCTTGCAGATTGCCACAATGGAGTATGCCTCACTGGTATCTATGGTGGTGGTCCTGCTCCTCTCGAAACTGCAATAACTTCTAGGTCCGCGAGGCCCAATGTGTTGAGGTGACACCCACCAGAACTGTTTGCTATGGAAGTGGTACAGTTAAAGGGAAGAGTCGCCATCTGTCCAAAATGGTGATTCAAGAAGTGACCATTGTCCTTATTTGGTGCTCATTCTTTAGCTTATCTCAAGATTCCTGTGAGTGAGTTGTGACCACCGCACAAATAAGGACAGTGACAAGGAGGCATAACATGAGGCTAGTGAATTTCAGGACATGGCCATCACTACAGAAAAGGTCAAAGGCAATCAGCCACTCTTTTGTAAATAGTAACTTATATACACAGCTTATGTGCTAAAAGTCTAAGAAAAGAATGAGTAAATCTAAAGAAAGAAGAGTGTTAGCAAAAAGACCTTGATTAGTTGTAGAAGACAAAACTAGTTTTCTCCTTCCAGGAATTATAAAATATTTTTCTAACATTTGACACAAAAGCAGTGCACTTATGCTCAGATTTACAAACATGTCGCTTCAGTTTGTGTTACTTTTTTAACGCAGACCAGATACAAAGTGCTGGGTTGTCATTTACGATTGTAACCCAAAGTAAAGCAACACAGTGCAATGTGCTGCCATGTGTTACTTTGCACCAAGGAGGCATTCCATGGGTGGTGCATGGGCATTCCATTGCATCCACCCATAAATTTTGATGCAAAAGCTATATCTACAAAGATTTGTGGACAAGAATTTGAACCATAATCCTGCAATTCTCTCTAAAGCTGGCATAACAAGGAGAAATATTTGTGTTTTTTCTTGTTTTTTCCTCTTTGCACACGCAAAGAGGAAATTGTCTTTCAGCAGAGGATCCCTTCCTGCACAAAAACTATGCTGACCACAATATATTTTTATTTATTCTTGTTTTTTACTCTTTACACATGGAAAGAGGAAGCTGCCTTTCAGCATAGGATCCCTTCCTGCACAAAAACTATGCTGACTACAGTAGAAAGTGCACCAGCGATGGGAGAGAGCAGAAAAGCACCACTTCTATCTAGATGTAGCACAGTTCTGCTCTCTCCCATTCACACAACACAGATTTATTTGTAATTCGGGGTCAGTGTGTCTACTGCATAGATACAATGAAGTAATAAGCAACCACTAACCCTGCAGTAGTGGTTCCACTTGCTCCAGTGCCACGTCCCCCTCGTTCCTTGTTGACCACAAGTGGCCTTTAAGCTGCGGTCCAAAAATTACTACTAAATAAAAACAAGATAAATTGATGCATATCATTTTTTAGATAGTAGAAAGTTTACATATTATTGCTCAATCCGTGAACATTTGTTGAGATTTCGAGAATCTACAAATCGTACACTAATGTGTAAAATATTGCATAAATGTACATCTTTTTGGACATTCGCAAAGATCCCGTATAATATGCATGGAAAGGTATGCAAGTCATAGATGTTTCTAGCACAGTCCTGTTCCTTCATGTATACTCCGGTGGATTCTCCAAAGAGAAGCTGCTGGAGTATGCCAGGCGGAAGTGTGTATTTCCTTTTTTTTTACTTTCTTCTCCACTTTTGTTTAATAAATACTTTTAGATTCCCAAAAGGACGTTTGTATGTGTTTTTTTTTGTGAATAAGGATATCGGTATCTATGCTCAGATATGATATTTAACACACAGTGTCCACTTAGGTGTGTAAAAAAATAAGGTCTTGCTTTCTAGAAAGACGTAAAAACTATTTCACCGTGAGTGCAAATGTCACTTCATTTGCTTTTTAATACGACAATATCCAAGGTGCCGCATGCAACTTCACGACCACTTTAAGGCGCTCTTTTTTAATTTTGTACTTTGAAATTCCTTATAATTTCATCAGTCCCTTAAGAGAACTAAAGAGGAATGAAATTATGAAACAGCCTTGTTTACAGAGCAGATGCAGCAAGACATGCATCCTTCCTGTCCACGAAACATGTTTAGAGTCAGAGAAACCTTTACTCGCTCAATGGAGACTAACTTTACCTGTAAACTCCAAGTCCATTGGATACATGGTACATATGTAAGTATGTGGAAGTACAAAACATATACACTTGAAGTAAATATTTCCGAAGAGACCAAAATTTACTTGAAGATATTGGTGAATCCAAAAATCATAATGGCAGTTGTAAAACTACCTACTAGACTGATAGCAACGTAAAACAATTCTTAAACAATTTTAATTTAATACACATATATGCAGGAGAACGATTCAACAGCTTAAAAACACATAAACATAGTCAATTAATGCACTTGGTTATTCAGCGATGGTTGTATGATGGTACAACGCATGTCTAAACCTCGCATGCCTGTACCACGCGGTCTCTACCATGACTGCGTCTTTAGCACGCATGCCTTTACCACGCATTGCTTTAACACGCAATTTCGTGGTAAAGACATGATGGGTAAAAGGGCATGCGGTCTAAAGATGATACCCGTGCCCCCTGACTTGTAAACTGTCCCTTTTCTCTCTCTCCCCTGCCCTCTAAAAATTAAACCCACACCCCAAAAACTACCCCAATCCCAGCCCCCCCCCCTCCCTGAGCCCTAAACTATCCCCTGCATCCCTAAACTACCCCGACCCTGCCCTGTAAACTGTCCCTTCTCCCCTGGCCCTGAGCCCTAAAAAGTAAGCCCACGCCCCAATAACTACCCCGACCCAGCCCCCCTGCCCTGAGCCCTAAAAACTATCCCCTACATCCCTAAAGTACCCCGAACCTGCCCTGTGAACTGTCCCTTCTCCCCTGCCCTGAGCCCTAAGAATTAAGCCCACGTCCCCAAAAACGACACCGACCCCAGCCCTGAGCCCTAAAAACTATCCCCTACATCCCTAAACTACCCCGACCCTGCTCCCTGCCCTGTACACTGTCCCTTTTCCCCCGCCCTTAGCCCTAAAAACTGTCCCCACCCTAAAAACTACCCCAACCCCCTCCTTAGTCCTAAAACCTATCCCCACCCCGAACAACTACCCCCTCCAACCCCCAATACCAAGCCCCAGCCCCACTTACCTCACCGTGCCCCCTCCTGAGTTGCTTTTATTTTTACTCACCACCCATTTGCCTGCCCCACCACTCCCCATAGATGCCAGCCGTGACTGACTGACAGCCTGGTACATTGTGCTCCACACTTCAAGGTAGGTCCAGGACACCCTAAAACAATCCCACATCCAATCACAAAGCTGAACTGTACAAGCGAGAAGGGGCTACTGTTGGCACCGGCTCGCAATGATTTTCTTCTCTGCTCTCTTTTAGCTGTGACCCCCTTCATTTTTAAAGTTTCTCCCAATCATACAAGCGAGTCAAAACACATCAAACCCACCTTACATAATGTCAGATACTGTCTTGCCAAACAAGTGAGCATTTTGACAAGAAAGTTAGCAGAGAATTACCAGTAAGACCATATATCTGCCTGCAGAATATTTCAGTGGGTTCAAGTTGCCTCATGGAGCTACTTTCTAACATCATCAATTGCTTATTACTGGTGTTTTATGGTGTATATTTATTTTTATTTATTTATAAAAAAAAGTATAATTTCTCTTGTTTTCAGCCGAGCATTTTGACCAGCTGTTAGAAAACCCACAAGTTTTAACTACAGTCATAAGAATCCATATGAAAATATGTCACCTGACACTTCCACATAAATCCATATTAATAGGACAAAATGTGGGTCATTTAGATCATTCTGGGCAGCCCCCCCAGGAGCACCAGGTCAGCGAAGGGATACCCCTTTATGCAGAGATATCCACCGGGCGGGTGGGGATCTCAGTGCCTTCAGAGGCAACTCGCTTGAAGATTTGCCAAATGAGAGCCATATTTAAGGCCCCTGCTTGGCAAAGTCATTTTTGCTTTCCAGAACAAACTTTCAAAGTGTGAGTTTGGTAATGGAATACAAAAAATGGCCCGATGAGCAGGAAGCTTTCCCTCTGCTTGAGGAGGTCACTGTGCATTTTTCCTACTATGAGTCCCCATGCCAAATGCGCGAGATGTAACGAGGCGGGGGCGGACTTCTTACATATGTTGTGGTCATGCACAGCTATCCAAGCGTATTGGGAAGAAGTCACTAGGTGCCTGGCCCAGTGTACAAGCGAACATTGGACTGGACATGGGAAGTGTGCATACTGGGACTATATCATAGATCTAAGAAACATAAGGTGACGTCTAGATATATAGACTTAGGTCTCATAGTGGCTAAGCGATTACTTACGCGTCGCTGGAAATCCCCCACTCCCACAGCAGCGAAAGCCTGGTATCACTCCTTGCTATGCTGGGCACAGGCGGAAAGCATAACACTCCGTCGAGAAGACGCGATTGGGTTATGGAAGCAGCCACTGGCGCCGGCATGGGATGCAATACTATTAGATTTTCGCACAACCTGGCAGGGAAATTCGAAGACGACAGCAGACACACCTGCGAGTGATGAGGAACAGGTAGCAACACAGCCGGCGCGTATGTAGGTCCTACAGGATGTATTGAGAACAAACCTGGTCACTGGCAGGCATTGGCACTTAAAAGTACACACTACATATGGAAAGGTGGGTGGCAGGAGCAATTCAATGACATGTAACTATATTCAACATGTTGCTTGGGGTGATGTATATTCATTGCATACGTGATTTGTAGATGATGGAGTGCTTGTTATTCAACATAGTTGTTCATGTTGATTGCAGTTACGTTTTTTTTTTTTTTTACAGTAAGACACTACGCCATTTCAATGCATACTGGACTCGAAATATAGCGCCAATGGCCAAGCTGTAAAACGCCATCAATGCATTGACTTGTACAATGGTATTATGCAAATTATGATGTATAACATGCATACTGGTTGTAATGAAATGTTCAAAAAATCATAATAAAACAAATTTAAACAAAAGAAAATGAGTCCCCATGCTGTGGATGGTGGTCCTGGGGTTGGAACATGAGTGACAGTGGAGGTAGTAGAGGACCTTCTTGTGCCTTGAGTCTAAATACAGGGGGGGACCGCCTTTTTACAGCAGTGCTCCTGTTCTGCTAAACTCTTAATGCGGCCCTAAATTCCTAGTCCTTACCATTCCTTTAGTAATCCTTGCAATCAAGCCCTAACATTACATTCAATTGAAAGGAACTCAGATTACAATTCCCAAAATGGAATAGCCTTTCATAGATAAGGTAGAACTAGAAACTTGGGGGCATATTTAGGAGCCCCATTCACCACCGGAGCGTCACTTATTTTTACGCTCTGGTGGTATGGCACCATTTCCCATATGTACAAGGTGGTGCTAAGCCACTAAACGTGGCTTAACGCCACCTTGTAAATATGCCCCTTTCTGTCGCAGTCCTCTGCAGCAAAAGGGCAGGGAATGGGTGTTGCTGTGGGTGTTCCAACGCAACACCTGTTGTGTTTTAACACTGCCTCAGATTTACAAGGCTGAGGCAGCACCAAAAACAGGGCCATTCTAACGCCATGGATTACCAGGCATTAGAATGGTGATACGAGGAGAAATTATTACTTTCTCCTTGTTTTTTGCTCTTTCCATGTGTGCTGCATTCTGCAGCGCACATAGAAAGAGCAAATCACCATATATGATTGTTTATGTGCAGAAAGGTACATAAACAATCCCCCCTGCAGCCCAGGCACCCTTGCCACATGATGGCAGGGTGCCTTCGCTGGCGCTAGGCAGCTTTTTTTGCAGCAGTAATAGGGGAAACACAGGGGTGTGCCGTATTCTTGTGAATACGGCGCATCCCTGCATTTTAAAAATGTCAGGGCGCGGTGCTGCTGAATTTGGCGCATCTCCGCGCTCTGACATTTTTTTGTAAATATGCCCCTTGGTCTCCTGCTGTGATCTCCATGATTACAGTTATTCAAATAGTCTTTAGTGACGTGCACACTTGTCTCCGGAGGGCTGACCCAAGGACCTCAAATTTCCTCATCAAGTCCACTGAACACAGAGAACAATATTCCACATCGTCAGATGGTCCTGGCACTGTACCCCAAGAGACTCTTTCGAGCACCTTCCAGACACGATGTGCTTGCAATCAGACTGAGAGACATGACAAACTATTATTTTTTATCTGCTAGGTTGTGACATTTTTCTCTCAAAAACTTGACATATTTCTTACAGATATTAAACTTACTACACATAGCATGCACATAGGAGCCTCTACAATTTTGGATGGGTGAGAGGACAAGAGCAGGATTCATTGATAATATCTGGGTACCTAAAGCACTGAGAAGCCAGGAGATGTGCTGTATATATGTGGTCATAGGTTTTGTGGATACCATAGACAACAAATCTGGTTAGAGCACTCGTCCCCTGCCTGCTCCCCATGGCTCCACTGCCACCTTACAACCTACCAAGCAACTTGCATGCCAACAAATTCTCTCCTTAACCCTGTTAGCATACCAACAGACAGAATTAAGAACTGCAAATATAAATTAGAGTGCCTGCCCATTTCCTGTTAAATTACCCCATTTATTACAGATCTTCAGTACTGCCACAGATCAATTGACTCTTGTTTGTTTTAAGAGATGCCGTAATTTGCTGGCAAAAAAAGATCTTTTGGTGTATCCTTTGCTTTGATTTTATTGCGACCAGTGGGGGCGAATACTTTTTCTTTGCCATCACTCTTGTTGTTATGCAAGTAATGGGTGTAACAAAGCCACTGAAGCTCCTGATGTTCTTGAAATACCCTTCTACTGATGAGGCCACAACATGGCGGTACCGCCCAATGGCTTCAGAGATTGTTAGCAGATCTGATTTCACTGTAGTTAAAACCTATGGCCTCTGAATATAGTAGCAGGCCAGAAGTCAGGTTTCATTACAACTGAGGGTCAGACATACTTAAAGCTTGCCAGAGCCTCAGTGTCATTAAAGCCGAAGGACTCAGAAACTGTGATTTGGCAGCAACTCCACTCTCATAAAAATTACCATTTTTTGTATTTTCTGGATAGTGCTTGATGCAGCATTTTGTGCCATTCCTAAATAATAAAAACGTAAATAACAAGAATTACTTTTACCCACTGTGATGGTGCTCAGTTTATCAACCCTGGAAGAATGAAAGCTGATTGGCCTTGCTGGAATTTAATTTTGCCACCTGAAGATCATACAGGTATCAGACGTGATCACATATCTCACTAGACCATATTGGTGGCACTAAAATGTAGGATTGAGGGATGGGAGTATGTCTTTTCCAGAGCACTATACATCATGGATGGGGTGAATCTCGGATTCCATGAAGCATATTTTGTAACATGATTGCATGTTTTTAATATTACCCCTCTTCCCATATCAGGGTTAAGTTGGAGGGTTGAGGATATTCTGGAGAAAGAGACGGAGTTCAGTAGTGAATATGCCTTCTTTTACCCGAGTCTAAAGCATTTCAAAACAAGCAGTGGTAAATGCATTAGGTTTCATCTATGTGATTAATAATATATATAATTTTTTTTAAGTTTTAGCTTGGTGAGCAGTTGTGCAATATAATTTGAAGGAACTCCGTAAAGTGTTATGACTTGTTTATTGAGAATTGCAATATATTGTACAGTAACAGATGGTAAGGCAAACACCAGGGGCGGGGCTCATGGCTGAAAGCAAGGCTTGGAGAACGATGCATTCCAAGCCTCATGGAAGAAATGAAAGTTACAGCGCTGAGTGAAACAGAAACAAGAGAAACAAATGAAAGACACCGGATCGGACGGCGAAAACGTTTGACTAACCAATTAAGCCTTCTAACAGAAATGCCAGCACTTGAAAAACAAGCATTGGCATAGCCAATAGGTCTTGCCTTTGGGACCTTATGTGTTTAGCCAGAACTTTTGGCTATGTTGTAGAGCATTGTGGCTGCTGTGCATCATGTTGAAAAGTTATAATAAAAAGTGTTAAGCATTTTTGTTACCTTTATACAAACCAAGACGACATTATATACAACTGAACAACCTGATTAAAAAAAGGTTTTAACATAAAAAATGTCTAGTTTTTCTGTACTTGCACTGCTGGCAACTTCTTCCTGCCTGTTCTCATGCTTGTTTGTTATAATTTTTTTTGTTATGGGGGAGCGGGACATAAATAACGGGTGAGTGGAGGTTGGAAAACAGTAATTTAATTAGAACACGAGCAGCGGATGGACACTAGGGGAGAATCAACAGATGCCAGATTCTGAGGGTAGACTGATGTGATGCTTAGGTGATGTTTAGGTGATGCTTAGGTGATGCTTAGGTGGTGGCTGATGCAAAATGGTGGTGGTGAGTGATGTTTGGTGCTCAGGTGGTGCCACTATATGGTGTGGAATGGAGGTACGTTGTGGATTGTGGAGTTGAAATAGGTTGTTTGGTGTGTAATTATGTGGTGTGTATTGGAAATGTGTGGAGTTGAATTGTGTGGCCTGGAACTGTGGTGTTGAGTGAAATTATGCTTAGTGAAATTGTGTCATGGTGTGGAGTGCATTTATGTTGATTGGTGGTATGTGGCGTGTATTTATTTTGCATTGAGTAGAGTGCAATTATGTGGTGTGTTATTATGTGGCACTGAGTGGTATGTGGAGTGTATTTATGTTGCATTGAGTAGAGTGTAATTATGTGACGTGTAATTATGTGGTACTGAGTGGTATCATGTGGAGTGTATTTATGTTGCATTGAGTAGAGTGTAATTACGTGGTGTGTAATTATGTGGTACTGAGTGGTATTATGTTGAGTGTATTTATATTGCATTGAGTAGAGTGTAGTTATGTGGCGCGTTATTACGTGGCACTGAGTGGTATTATGTGGAGTGTATTTATGTTGCATTGAGTAGAGTGTAATTATGTGGCATGTAATTATGTGGCACTAAGTGGTATTATGCGGAGTGTATGTTGCATTCAGTAGAGTGTAATTATGTGGCGTGTAATTATGTGGCACTGAGTGGATTTATTTGGAGTGTATGTTGCATTGAGTGCAGTGTAATTAGGTAGCATATAATTATGTGGCACTGAGTGGTATTATGTGGAGTGTATTTATGTTGCATTGAGTAGAGTGTAATCATGTGGCGTGTAATTATGTGGCACTGAGTGGTATTATGTGGAGTGTATTTATGTTGCATTGAGTAGAGTGTAATTATGTGGCGTGTAATTATGTGGTACTGAGTGGTATGTGGAGTGTATTTATGTTGCATTGAGTATAGTGTAATTATGTGGCGTGTAACTATGTCGCACTGAGTGGTTACACTGCTCACCAATACATTCATTTGTTTGCAGTTTGTGTTCAGTCTGCGGGGTGTAAATGTTTAACTCTCTTCTACAAGCCTAAAATCCTCTCTGTGAAAAGAACGACTCTGTCAGCTTACTTAAACCGTTAGGCGTCCAGGTTCACCTTGGACCCTCTTTCAGCAAACACCATTACCAGTCTGAAGTGTCTTTGGTATTCCACACAAGCACCCATGCACATCCCTTTAAGAGGTTGAGCTGACACCAAGCGCTGCCTGACTCGGAGCACTACGTTCAGGGAGCTCAATTCAGGTCCCAGGGAACTTCTCTGTACACAGTGGGCTTTTAAATGCATGGGTGAAGGGGAGTTCTCAGTGCCCATTACAACTCCCTTGAATCCAGCTGGTGTGAGACTCACACGAAGGAACTGTTAAGCTCTGCAGCTAAGTTAGACAGCAATTCCTTGACAGGAGTGGACCGACCCGGCTTCCCTCTGGTATTCAAACAACCAATTTCTATACAGGAATCACTATAGGAAATTAATCTGTTCTTAAGGGCTCGCAGCTTTAAGAGATGTGGAAATAAAGCACAGCCTTCAACCAATCAGAGGACACTGCTTTTTTAAATGTATTTATATAGCTGCAATATCGTAGAAGGATGTGTCCTGGCGCTGGAATGGAAGAAAACCGCTTACACAAAAGCTAGATTTTCAACCGTAAATATCAGTGGGCCTTGATTACGCTGTCCTCTGTGAGCAAAGCATATGGCTTGAAACTTTGATCGTTCTTTTACTGAGCTCCGAGGTTTGCACAAAATTATGATATATTTTGAATAAGTTGGAGGTGAGATAATGACTCCAAAGGATGACCCTGATATAATGATGCAGTTGTCGAGGAGTTTCAACAGTTACTTGGACAACTCTTCTGAGTAGTATCCTCTTAAGAAAACGGCATTCAACCATGGGACTTCCTTGTACAAATCCGTGTCTACAGAATACACTATTTGTAGCTACAATGCATCTTATATTGCAGCCAAAGCGGGCGACTCTGTTGACTGTTTTTTGTCACCATTTTCTTGGAGAACTGCATCCGAGCGCGTCCAGCAAGTAAACAGAAGCTTGCTATAGCGAGGCTTCGGCTGGTGCAAGGGCGCCTTGATTAATTGGGGGGACGTCTTTCTAAACAATGAGGTGTGCATATGGAGGCGGCAAATTGGGTGGCGCGTTAACTTTTGCAGCGCTTCAAATCCTTGGATTCTCTTCTGCCCTTAGACTAAATAGCCTGCTTTATTAAATGCCTCCTTTTTCACGTTCTGCATCTATCACGCACGCACTTGACAAACATGGATTTTTGCGTACAGTTAGCCTGCGAGAAATGGAAAAGACGCAGTTCTATCGAGGGCATCGGAAACGCCGGAGAGGCAGGAACTGTTTCGGGGGGAAATATGGCAGCCTATTAACAGATTGCGAGAGGGGCTGTTAAATTGTCTTGTCTGGCACGAGGGTTAACACTTAAGAAGTGCTGCGCGAGAGGAGCTGGACTAGTCTGCCCAAGTACAGACTGCGTTTAAAACCGGAGTGAAGCAGGAAGCTGCTTTCTGGCCGCCCCATGCTCGTTTGTCAAGTCTGCGGCTCCGTTAATCAAAGGGAGAATGAGATGTGCGCTCGCATCCAGGGTCAAAAGCCAGGGTTCGAGGAACACCGGCATCATTAGCAACAAGGTCGGCAGCGAAAGTGAAAGCGCCGCGATCACCAGGGCCAGCGCAACCACCATCTGTTTCCAATTAACGCGAACGCGAGAGCGGGCGCGATAATTGGAAACAGATGGCGCTAATGCTCGCTCCCGAGCACCCTAGGCCAGGGAACAAAGAAGGCGGGACAATAACCCGCCTTGGACCAATTGCGTGCTGTCTTTTTAAGAAAGACGCATGCACAGGCCAATTGCGGGTGTTCTCTGGTGTTTTGAACTCTGAACACACGCACAAGCGTGTGTTCAGAGTTCAAAAGCCCTTACTAAATGCCTCGCAGTGCAGCGCATTCGCGCTGGCTCAGGTGAGACCTAACAAGCACAGCGCAAGCGCTACGCAGGCAAAGCCAAAAAAAATAGTTCCACACAAGTGCATTAAAGACCAGGGTTGTCAATAAAGACATAAGTTAAAGACGTTCTGGGTGACAGGTCTATACAGACCAGTCGGACATTATAAGAAACACAGCCACAGTAGACAGCGTAAAGAGATGGGCCCCTCACAGGTCTGTTTGGCAGTAGGTAGTAGGATAATTGCTGCAGACACGGTACAGTGATGTGTTCTTTCCAAGGTGTTCGCACAGCAGAGACCTCGCCGTAGACAGTGTACAGTGATGGACAAACTCCCCATGGCTGTCAAGCACTGGACGGAAAAGTGTCAATATGCACGCTATATACAGCAATTGGCAGCCCTTTGGGCGATACATCAGGCTCACTGCACATATTGCAGGGCCACGCCATGCACTGTTAAGTGGCAAGTTCCCTCTCCAGCGCTGTTGCAAACTAAAGGTAGAAGGGCCACTGACTCTAAAGTAAAGTGATAGATACCTCACTCCATGATGCTCGCATGGACACTGTACGCAGGATGCAGTCCTTCCAAAGATGCTTCTAAAGTAAAGGCATCATGGTCACTGCAAACTCCCAGGGAGGGACACTGCACTCAGCGTCCCTCCCAGGACTCTCCTACAGTATAAGGAGGAACACTGTGTGTGGTGTGCTACTCTGTGTACCGACTGTGACTGCGAAACTGCAGAGGGAGTAAGGTCACTGCCTCCAATCCAGTCCAGTCTCCACTAGGGCATTCGTACATTACGGGTAGCAGGTGGGACTCTGGACTGAACGTAAATAACAGAGGTAGTAGGGACAGAGAGTTTTCCCTCCCATGGCACATGCTCAGTACCTGTGACAGAATGTTTTCCTGGTTGTCCCCTTCGTACTCCAGGGATCCCACAGGTAGGTTTAATGACCCGAACATGCCCTGCGAATCCGGTGTCTCCTGGAAAGGCATGGTGCGCGAACCAGACTGCGTGGAGGTTCCCAATGTTGGCAAAGTGGTGGTGGTTTGGTGGAAGGAATTTGTGCCCTGACATAGAAATGCTAGAGCAGCCAGGAGTAACAGCAGGGTGAGGGTGCAGGCATCACGAGCTGGGGAGGGCAAGAAGCATCTGTTGTTAGAGTAAGCCAAGGAGAGCTAGGGAATACCACCTGGGTTTTAGGGAATGCCCCAGCCCTGCATGTCTCATAGGCCAGCACCGGAGCAGTGGGGACTTTATGAGTTCACCGAGGACTGGAAGGATCGTCTCTTCCCCATTATTTTGCGGCAGAGGTGACCATGCACCTCCGTTTGTGTGTTTTTGATTGGGGGGTTTGGGGATAGATGGTTAAGGAGTATATCTTTGGTTTGGGAATACTTCCTGGGATGTGTGAGTGTAGCGAGGGGGTTGGGGGAGGAGAGAGGATGCGTGTGTTGGGAGGGGCGATGTATTGTCTCCAAAAGCTAAAAAAGCTCTGTATCCTCTCCAGCATGCCCATCTCTTGTGCTAAGGTAGTAATCTTTTACGATTGGCTACGGAATACACCAGAAAAGCAAGTAAAAAATGCCCGCTTTGCTTGCGCGACATTAAGTAAAATACAGTTGAAGTCATCAGGTTGCAGACAAAATTCTGAAAGAAGGGAATAGGGGATATTAATTCGGGTTTAAATAGTCAGACGTCTGAGAGGTAATATATGCTAATTAGACCTGTCATGTGTAGCACCTTCAGCATTACCTCTGTTTTTTAAAAAATGTAAGCAACCAGGGCGTTGCAAGCTGGAATGTATTGGCACAAGCTTATATACTTTGAGATTCGAACCTCCATGTCCCAGCATGCAAACGCAGTTATTTAAGATACAAGCTTCTTCTGAAGGTGTTCCCATGGCATGGACGCTCTTGACAGCTGTGGATGTCACTAAGAGACCGTGCTGCAGATCGTTTAACCATATTTTTTTTCAATTCAATTTATATATAGAAAATCATGTGCCTTATCCGTTGTCCTCGTGTTATTAATTCTAAAGGAATATTGGCAAAAACAGGTAGTTTCAAATGCACAAAAGCGTTCGTTACAACTCAAACCCCGACAACTGCGGGGATTCTGGCAATATGTTAAAGTCCAGTTACGTGTACACCACTTCAATCCAGCTTTAAACCATTTTTAATATGTTCCCTATTTTTACAGGTAGTTTAGAGACTCTTTCCCACTCCTCTACTGAAATTTCCCTATCAATGTCTACGTTATCCCACAATCTCAGTCCTGGAATTGTATCCCAGTGTCGTGCTGTAAGGAGTAACCTGTTTGCGAGAGCATGCATATAATATGGGACATCCATGCCTCCATGTTTCAACATGCGCTCAAAAACAATGAAGTACTCGGTGTACGCTGTTTGATTGTTGAGTGGAAAAATGTTGTCTGAATGCTTGTTCACGAAATTTCTCTAGAGACAAAGCCTTGCAGTAACTGTTGTGAGTGGAAATACAACAGAGGAGCATCCTGGGGCAGATTTACAAGCCCCTTCCGCCACTTTTGCGTCATTTTTAACATGGGAAAAGTGACGCAAAAGTGGCACAAGGGGCTTGTAAATCTGCCCCCAGTGTTTATGTGAAGGTCCATGTAAAACTACTCCCCGATCTACGCTAAAGGAATTAAAGACAATATGTTACTGCTGGTAATAAATGCAAATAAAGGTCACTTAGCATGCACATTCTTCTCTATGAAGTCCCATCAGTACGGGTGCTTGTGAGGGACAGAAAGGTGGGTGTGGCCAACAGAGAAGCAAGAATCTGCATTGGAAGCCCGATCAGAGGAATGATGGCTCGATGGCAAAAACTGGGTGTGGGGGCTTAGGGCTGAAAGCAAGGCTTGGAGAATGATGTGTTCCAAGCCTCGTGGAAGAAGGAAAAGTTACTGCCCTAGTGAAACAGAAACCAGATGAACTAATGAAAGACACCGGATCGGATGGCGACAACTTTTGACAAACTAATTAAGCCTCCAAACAGAGATGCCAACACTTGAAAAATAAAAACAAACACAGCGCAAGCGCTGTGCAGGCAAAAATGTAAAAGAATAGTTTCACAAAAACGAATTAAAACAGTACTTGGGCCATGGGATACTGATAAAAGAAAAACATGAGAGGAACAACAGGGAATAGTATGCTATGGCCAATAGAAATGGAGGAAAGGTAAGTGGCAAGTACACCAACCAATGAATAGTGAGGACGGGATGTAAGCCCCTTTTAAGATTGATATTAATTACAATAGATTTCAGAAGCACAGTGCAAGCGCTGTGCAGACAAAACCTAAAAGGGTGTGATTGCAAAGATATTTTCTATTGCAAGATATGGATCCAAAATTTGACAATCTGGAAGCTTCAGCAGGCACTGAGAGGGAGACAGCTAGATGCCCTTGCAGACCTTCTGATTTGCTCAAAGCTCTCAAGTTGACCCACACAAGGTTTCAATAGTTCATCCACACATGGTTTCATTTTTTAATTCAGGTGCCTGTAGTCATGTTTTAGAAAAGAGAAATAAAACAAGTGTTAGTAAAGCCAATAGCTTGTGCCTGTGACACTGGGGCACAGACCTATTGGATTTGCCAATTATTTTATTTTTTGGTTTTTGCCATTTGTTATGGCAAGACTATTGCAAGATGGCCATCGTGCATGCGTGCCTACTCATGGCACCAACCTTGTAGTGGTTATTCATTAAAAATGTGTGAAAAAAACATTACAAGGGGACCGCCATGCATACATATACACGGGTGGCCATCTTACAAGGACTTCCAAACAATTTATCAATGGCTGTCTTCTTTCGTATTAGTGGCAGGTACGGGACAGCAGTACACACAGGGCAGGGCAGAGTGGGAAATGCACAAAAACAGAGGAGGAGAGGGAAAGTTGTGAAGGAGCACCCCAAGAATAGAGCCGGAGAGAGAGAGAGAGAGAAAATAGGCCCTCATGTAGTGCAGAAGAATCCCTAAACCAGTAGTGGAAGGACAGACACTACTCAGGCAGTCAAGACATGGTGAGACTTTAATGCTCATCAGGGATGGACAAATACAACAATTGGGGAGGCAAGCCATGCCATGAGAAGTAAAGAGCAGAGATAGAGAAGAAGCCCATCGAATCATAGGGTAGGGTAGACCAAGTCCTCAATGTAAGTATTTTGTTTACAATAGTTCTGCCAACAGACAGCTAGAGCTTTCCATAGAACGAGACTAAAAATATTACAGGTATCAGAATGCAAAGAAAATAAAAACAAGTCTGTATGATGTTTCCAATCCTAAATTTTGACAACTGGAGATATCTGGGATGTTTTTTAATTTTCTCAATGTAAGTTCATATATTTTATTGCACGGCACACAATTCAAACTCAATTGCTTATTGGCATTCAAACTTTATGGCAAATAAGGGAACAGAAACATAGATAGAAAATGTGCCAATATCTCAAACATTTATATACCAGGGAAACTCCGGATTTCATCCTAGATCTTCGGGTACTGACATTTTCAAAGTAGCTGCTATATATTTTTCGCCCAAGAAAGCCTTCCATGGAGTGGGTAAATCATCCCACTGCCTTAAACAATCGCAGCACTATTTGGAAACATTTTGGAAATTCACAGAGAGGTGACTATAGGGCCAAATCTTGTTTTTATGATTCACTCTTCATGTTAAAATTCTGTTCAACACAAAGCTATTCCAAAGCAATACATTTTCAATTACATTCCAGTGTCTGCATATTCCAGAAGCAAATATTAGTCTAACATGCGTTTTCAGTTTTTTTTCTCCGAGATTCTTCTCTGTTTTGTGATTGATTAGAATGTGCTTTCTTATAAGTGGAATACAGAAATGCGAAAGTGCACTAGATTTTTCAGCTGAATAAAGTTTCCTCACTTTGCTTTGATGGATATAATCTTGAATGTGTACTTTTGAATACATTTTCTACAGTTCTATGAAAGGAAAAGCAAATGCCTTTATTGAGATTAGTGGAGATGTGTAAATAAAATAGAAAAATAACTCAAATAGTGAAAAACAATATTGTTATGATGTACAAGCATCTCTTAAATTCTTGATTCACAGCCACTGCTCATGTGATAATTGATAAAACGCTAAGTGAGCACTCTGCCTCACTGCACTTGGGCACTTCTGAGCACAAGACTTGCATTTTTTTGTTTTACTGTGCAGTCAAAAGAAACACAGTTAAATATGGCTGGCTTCTCTGTATTTTGCCCCATACCAATTCGGACTCAAAAATCTGGGAGAACAAATGCCCCACTCCACCCACTTGTATCCACATGACGTTGCCATGCAATGTTTGTTCCAAAGGGATTTTTCATATGTGAATCAGGACTTTAGTTCCGCTTTTGTCTTGTTGTGAGGAAAAAAGATCACTAAAATTCACTACAGGTTCAAAGTCACGAATAGAGGTCGGCGAGCCACTGGCTTGAGCCTGAAGCCTGGTTCAGCTCAAGGTCCTGTTGGATCCTCAAGCCAATAACAAGCCGTGCTTTCATGTGGCTTCTGCCTGCCTGCCTCCCTCTACCCAGGATGTGATGTTATGGCCAGGGCAGCTGTCTTTGGATCTGGGGAACCAGGTTCAAGTCTCTGCGTCCACTCAACATCCTGTTATTATGGGCAAATCACTTAATCACCCCAGTACCTTAAAAAATTAATGTAAACCTTCTTTAAAGTAACTAGTGTTTGTGTAAAGTGCTCCAAAACCTCGGGTCGCAATTGTGCTATATAAAAACCACAGAAAAATGCACAGAGAGGTAAAAACAAAACATTGACATAAAAAAGAAAGACTAATAGATACTCATTTAGTGGCTAATTTGTACAAAGTGGAACCAGAACACCTTGATAAATGATGACTCCCCCGCTTAAACTGAGTGATCTTGCGCAAATATTTTATTTCAATTCAATTCAAGAATTCTTTATTTCGGCCAATATGACCATAAAAGCACAAGTAAAAATACGTCACAATTCATACATATAAATTTCCAAAGATAAGGTGCATGCGCAGTACAGTATCAAAGAGTTCCAAATAAAAATTATAAAATATTATAAATACATTAAAATACATGTTTATGGCATTTGAAATTTAAAAAGGGTGAGGTTGGTACCAATATATAATCACAGAGAGGGGATGAAGTGATCGAATTAGGCAGAGCCTGATTTTAAAATAGCTCGGCGTGCACACCACATGGAGAATAGATATCGAGAGACAGAATACACAAACGGCATACTAGTGTCATATTTTAATATCCTATAGGCCTCCGCACAGTGATTTGTTCCAAGATTTCTACATATCTGTACTAGCCATCGGCGTCTAGCCATCTTGTATGCCGGACAAAAGAATAATACATGTTGGTCCGTCTCCGAAATATAATTACAAGCCCGGAAACCCTGGGTCAAAGTGCCCCCCCACTTATTTGTAAAGGCGCGAAGCGGCAATGCTCCGTGCCTAAATTGTAGATACAATTTTTTGGCAAGGGGAGGCTGAATGACATCAAGAGCAGGTTCTAGCCTGTATTGCTCTTTGATCTCTAGGAAGGATGCAGTCATTGTCGCGGGGTTCCTCTTAAGCTGATTGAGTTTGTAATCCCTAAAGATCTTTTACAGGGTCTTCCTGGGTATTAACATGCAGCTTCCTTCAGCGTTAGCCCATAGGTCCCCCATCCCCATGGCTTCTAAGGAATTTTTAATATACGCCAGCCATGGGATTTTACTTGCTCCTTGTAGGTTTAACACTTCCTTTAGTTCTTCTCTAAAAGCTTCTAATTCTGGGGTACTCCATAGGCGTCGCCAGTGTAGGAGGGGTCTAAGGGCAACTTCCTCTGCAATTGGACCAACCCCAAGATCCATTCGAAGTGGCGTAAGTGGAGTGCTTTTGGGAAGACCTGGGAGTTGCCTGGCAAAAGAATTCTCATTCTTAGATAGGGGGTCGGTTGGCCGATGGCCCCAGATTTCTGCCGCATACAGAGCCGCCCCCCTTATTTGGGCTTTATAAATTTCCATCACTTGCCCAACCATTTTATGGGTACACTTCCTGAGCGTTTTAGCTAATTCCCCCGTTGTCTGTGCCAGCTTAAGACTGGCCTTCTTTATTTGTGCACTCCACTCCATCTTCTCGGTAAGTGTTAATTCCTAAATATTCGAAGACGGTCACTTTCTCTAGTGGTTTCCCATCTAGCTGAGGGTTTGGTCGTGTAGTGTTTCTTACATTAAAAGCCATATATTTGGTTTTCTGTGAATTTATCTCTAAACCCCTGCTTTTGCAAAATGAATGGAAGATATCTGGAGCCCTCTGTATTCCCATAGGGGACTTACAAAGTAAGAGGGTGTCGTCGGCGAACATGAAGGCGGGGATCTTGAGGTTCGCCAACCTAGGGGCATCTATGTCCCTCCCATCAATCAGGGTCTCTACTAAGCCGTTAATAAATAGACAGAAAAGGGTCGGAGCCAACACGCACCCTTGACGTACTCCTCTTTCTATGGAAATGGGGTCAGTGAGCTTGCCATTTTTCCCGTGCTTGATTTGGGCGTAATTGCATTCATGGAGCCGTTTCATCTGGTGACAGAGATAGGGAGGAGCCCCCATTTCTAGTAAAATGGACCACAGTTTGTCCCTGGGGACCAGGTCAAATGCCGATTTTAAGTCGACGAAGATCAAATAAAGGCTGCCACCCTCCAGAAGTACTGTCTTCCAGTACACAAGTTGCAGCCTTAGAATTTTTTCTATTGTGGCCATTTTAGCTCTAAAACCTGTCTGATAGGGGCTGAGTATAGAGTACTCCTCCATCCAGCTCTCTAATCGACCCAATAGCACTCGTGCGTATATCTTCTGGGTGACGTCTATGAGGCTAATTGGGCGGTAATTAGTGGGTAGCAGTGGTGAGCCCTTTTTGTGAATTGGAATAATTTCCGCCCCCAGCCAGGTCTTAGGAATCAGCTTTCCCTGCAAGATAGCATTAAACATGGTCCATAAGTAGGGGGCCCAAATATTAGGCTCATTGCGGAAGAGGTCGCCTGGAATCTTATCTAGTCCCGGTGCCTTGGAGGGGGTGACCCTACTTAGGGCGTCCATTATCTCTTTTAGAGAAATTGGTGGAACAGCAGAGATAGGTAGCTGCAAGTGGGGGCACTCATTTATGGCCTGCCCTGCTACACCCTCTGCCCTTTCGTAGAGGGGTTCAAAGTGGACCTTCCAGACTTCTGCCCCCAGATTTGGTTCTATTGCCAGTTTGCCATCTGTGCAGCCAGTGTTTACTAAATTCCCAAAAGTCCTCATGTCCCTAGAACATAGGGCATTTTTCAAGCTTTCCCATTTATCTTCCTCCCATTGTTTCTTGGCAGCTGTCGTTGGATCTGGGAAACCAGGTTCAAGTCTCTGCGTCCACTCAACATCCTGTTATTATGGGCAAATCACTTAATCACCCCAGTACCTTAAAAAATGAATGTAAACCTTCTTTAAAATAACTAGTGTTTGTGTAAAGTGCTCCAAAACCTCGGGTCGAAATTGTGCTATATAAAAACCACAGAAAAATGCACAGAGAGGTAAAAACAAAGCATTGACATAAAAAAGAAAGACTAATAGATACTCATTTAGGGGCACATGCATCAAAATTCGGCAAAGCGATTCCTTATTAGCGAAAAATAAGGAATCGCAAATAATGATTCGCCTATCGGGATGCATGTACAGATTCGGTAATAATTAGCGATTCGCAACAAATCGCTAAAAAAGACCGAATACACGATTGCGAATCGCAAAAAGACAAATTAGCTAATACCGAAATCGGTATTAGCGAAATTGGTAATAGCGAATTTGGTAATAGCGATTTTGCTAAAAACGGGTGGCGCCAGAAGCAGGCTGATGACATCACAACCAGGAAGTCATCCAGCCCATGCTTCATTCAGTGCCCTGAGGAGCTCAGAGGAGGAGGCAGAGGACTGAAGACGAGCTGAGAGACTTCTCCCTCACAATCCAGCTACACTACACCTAACCAGGATGGACAAAAATGCTGCAAAGACAACTGCCACGCCCAGGAAGAGGAAGAGAAAGTTCTCAGAGAGGGAACTGGAACACCTGATAGAGGGGGTGAGCAGCAGCCATGACAAACTGTTTGGCAAGTTGTCCCTGAAGGTGCCAGAAGCTGAGAAGCGCAAAATATGGCTGCGCATTAAGGAGAAGGTAAATGCTGTGGGAGTCACACACCGCAGCATTGACGAACTGAAGAAAAGGCGGTACGACCTCAGGAAACGTGCCAAGGAGCGCATAGCAGAAAGGGTGAAGGAAGCAGCTGGCACAGGAGGGGGACCATCCAAAGTACCTGCCAACACAGCCCTGGAGGATCTCGTTGAGGGGACGATTGAGCCTGAGGCAGTTGTGGGAGTCACCCAAATGGACACTTCCGGCACAGCAACCACACAACAAGGTAAGAAGCATGCCTGCGCTAATACGCTGCGTATTGTATACCCATGCACATCCCCCAGGCAAATCACAGTGTGCAGGAAGAAGTCCATTACACATATACCCTCACATACGAATAGCATCATGGGAGTTGTAGTCATGTTAGCCAAGTGTGCATGGATAATCGCCAATGCGCAAGAAAAGACACCAGCAGTACATGTCCGACAGTGTGTTTAAATCTGTGATTTATAATGTGTAAAATAGGCTAAATGATAAACAGATAGAGGAACAAACTAAAATAACAATGCACTGTACCACACACAGATGCATCTCCGGTGGACTCAGATGACAGTGAGCGCCTCATGATTTCGGAGACACCGGCAGAGACGGATGGAGAGACTCCGCTGGACCCTCAATCCACACCACCACTACCAAAACGCAGGGCACATGTACCCGCACTGCAGGAAATGGAAACTGAGCCGACCCCAGCACCCATAACAGTCCCCAGCCAGACACGTTTCCCTTCAGCAGCTCCGACACCAGCACGTGGCCGAGTCAGACAACGGCGCAGGTCCAGGAGCAGTATTGCGTCAGATTCAGGACAGGCTCCGAATGTCTATGCTGGGGTTGAGTCGCAGATGCTACGTGTTCTGCGCCTGCAGGGGAGACATATGGGCACAATCAACCTGCAGATCTCCAAGCTGGCCAAAAACATGAGCACGATGTCAGACTGTGTGCGTCACCTAACGACAGTTGTTGCAGACGGGAATCAGGAAATAAACAAGAGCCTACAGGAGCTCACCCGTGCCGTTATAGCAGGACAACGCACTAAGCGCAGGAGGCATCGGCAGGGCTTGCTTCGTCTTTCTGCGAATACTAGGGCCATCACCAAGCTCTGCAACAGCACTGCTGTCTTGTCACGCCGCTCCGTGTCACTGCAGATTGACCTAGGACATTTCTGCGGGGATGTTGCTAAGGCCTTAGGCCAAGTGACCACTGCTGTGGAACATCTACAGTCTGGAACAGTGAGTGCCAGCAACTTGGAAGGGGAGGAGGGTAGTGAGGAGGCATCGAGCATGAGTAGCGTGTCCGTGCCGGAGACCACTAGCAGTAGGCGCAGTTCGCGCAGCTCAACAGCCACAGGCACACATCAGGGTGATGTCGAGGAGCCATGCGACAGGAGGCTGGGAGTACGTGGCAAGAGGCGCTAGACATGCATTTCTGCCTCTTTGTCCATGGTGGTGTAACCATGTTCCACTTTAATATTGTGATTGCACTCCCGTGCTGTTAACGATTAGATTTCATTTCATCAACCAATGCAATCACCGTCATGTTTCCTAAACATGAATATTTACTTTGACCTGTGCTTATGTGAATAAAACATTAGCATTCAAAGATATTGTGTGATGGCTCATTCTTACCAGGCTCAGAAGAGATGTTGTGTGATGTATGTCCGCCTCCTCTGACCTTCAGCTGTGTTTGGCACGTGTGACTGTCGGTGTTGTGCGGGTGGTTGGTCATCCCGATCGTTGTCATTTCCGTCCATCTCAATGGCAATCCCCCTTCTGGTTGCAATGTTGTGCAGCATGGCACATACTGCTACAATCCTGCAGCAGGTCTCGGGGTTGTATTGCGATGCACCACCAGTCTTATGTAGGATCCGGAAGCGACTTTTCAGGATCCCAAATGTTCTCTCGACCACATTTCTTGTGCTAATATGTGTCGCGTTGTAGCGCTGTTCCTGTGGTGTTGCTGGGTTGAGGTAGGAGGTCAGGATATATTCCCGCAAGGCGTATGCGCTGTCACCTACAGGGTGGGAAGCAAAGGGTTAGCCGCAGTAATGCAATTACATATGGGATAATGATGTAACAAATAGGTATATGTAGGTACCAAGTAGGTGTCCCTCTCCAAATTCACCGTTGAGCAGACGCCTGTGGATGCCACTGTGCCAGAATATATATGAGTCGTGTGTGCTCCCTGGAAATTGTGCCACTATGTCCGTGATTATGTGCTTGGCATTGCACACGACCTGGACGTTGATCGAGTGATAGGACTTCCTGTTACGGAATATGTACTCGTTGGCTGAGGAGGGACAGATGGGGACATGCGTGCAGTCAATGCATCCTATGACATGGGGGAATTGTGCCACCTGGTAGAACTCCAGTTTGGTCTGGTTCAACTGCTGTGGGGTTGTGGGGAAGGTGATGTGGGTATGTATCATTGTCAGCATGGCATCAATGAATTTACGGAAGAAGCGTGAAAGTGCGCTTTGTGAGACGCCTCCGGCTACCGCTACGACCCCTTGGAAACTTCCGGACGCCAGTAGGTGCAGGCTGCATAGGACCTGGATGTGCGCAGGAATGGCATTTGTCCTACTGGTCTTGTGTTGCAGTAGTGGTTCCAGGTCAGCAATTAGGCGCATTATCATGGCACGATTCAGACGGTACATGTCATATACTTCCTCGTCATTTTGGCCCAGCAATGTAATGCGCACTCTGAATACCCTCTCCTGGATCCTCCTCCTGCGCTGTGCTGCTGCATTTATTCTCATCCTCCTTGCAAGCACGTAGAGGGCTGCCATTTTAAAAACCTTACGGGGTCTCCAGTGGCATTTTTGAAGGGTTTCAGATAGTTTACACCTGTGAAGTTTTTTTTAGTTTTTTTTATTTGTGTTTCATCAACTTTACCTCCTGGTTGAGATTCCCCTTATTCTGCTCATGCTAATTAGCGATTTAGATGAAATTCGGTATTTGGGAATTTTGATGCATTCCTTTGCGATTCTTTATTTGCTAATAGCTATTGGCACGCGCAATTGATGATTTCGCTATTTTCGAATCGCTAATTTGCGATTCGGTAAATTACCGGGGGCTTTTTTAGCGATTATGTAGTTTTTTCGCTATTGGGCTTGATGCATTGGAATATGTTGTTTTGCGCTCGCTAACGGCCTATTTTAACGATTCGCAAATTTAGCGAGGGGTATTTTGCTTGAAGCATGGGCCAGTTAGTGGCTAATTTGTACAAAGTGGTACCAGAACACCTTGATAAATGATGACTCCCCGCTTAAACTGAGTGATCTTGCGCAAATATTTTATTTCACAATAACTCCTTTTTCTTCATTATTGGGTTTGAAAGCACTTTCACATATGTGCGTTCAGAATATCAGTTGTACAAAAATCTATTGTGTTTATTTAATCGACAATAATGTTGCTCTATAATAATCTTGGCCAGTACGGGGTTTACATGACCACTGTCTTGCCTACTTAGTTCACCAATGGTTCATGTTTAAAAACTTTTAATAGATACTTCTCAGTGCAGTACTATGTTAAATAAATACACCTATTTGAATTTTGAAGGGACTTTATCATATTTTACATGATGTTTTTCGTATGATTTACATAGCAAACATTTTCAGGGCTCGGCTCGTGCACCGGCTCTATGAGCCAAGCCAGACACTTGGCTCGGCTCTCCCAGTTAATTTGTTGGCTCACCCACCTCTATCAGGAGGAAAACAGTTGTATATCAAATTTGCAAGTAAACGACACATTCATTTTCGGTACCAACAATCCCTCATGAGGAAAGATTGCCAAACGCTTGGAAAAATAACACCAGTGGGGATATGTAGAGAATTGGGAAACTGGGAGAACTGCAGGCATACTAATCATGATGGACGCTATAACTCTGTTCGTGTAATAAAAACTATGCACTGCCATGATTTTTATATTGTTTTGAGTTGAAAATGTATATCTAAAATTCATAAGGGCAAACGTGCCTACCTACACTCCTATTCTGTAGAAGTAGTTTCCTCATAAAGGTGGAAGTACCCGTTTAATGTTTTCTTCACCTTCGTTTCTCTCATTCAATTAGACATGAACATTTTTGAATAAACGTATTAAGTTATTGTTTTATTAATATTCATTTTGAGCTTGCCTTGTTATGTTTTTAAGAGCTCTAATCCTTGACCCTTTCCCTATACCCCGGGGAGTGTCTGTCTGCCCGTGTGTGATATACAATCCGGTGCTAGGTGAGAGCTCACTTCTCACCTTGTTTATTTACAAGAGGCCTTCGTTTATGTTGAACTTGACAGCCAATGGGCCTGCCTAATGCCAAGCTACTAATTCCAGGCTGCCCTGACAGGCCTGGCGTGCACACCTGAAAGTCGTTAGCGCTCGGGCCCATTTTCTTCTCACATGTCGAGGCAGTGACCCGCAGCCGTGTACAGCTTCAGCAGGCACTCTGTCAACCCCCTGTCATCAGCAGGAGCCTCGCGCCCGGGCACAGCCGAAGCTCTCAGCTTGCACGAGGGCTAATGAGGGCGCGCGGAGCCTGGCCGCGTGCGCACTGCTCTCTGCAGCTTTTGTTTTACCATCTCGGCTGCGAATCAGTTCTCTTTAACTGGCAGAGTAGTAACTCTCATTGATGCAGCAGGTGCAGTAATACCAGGCCGACAGCTCTTCAATTCTGTTTTACTAAGCAGTAAGGGCAAGGTGACCCATTTTCTTAATTTCTTGCGTTGGGGTTCCTTCCAATGCCAATGCCGACTGCCTAAAGTGGTGTAGTTCGGTTTGAAACAGTGGTGTCAAAAACGTATCTTGCAGAAATTGTGAATCAAAGAGTTGCTGCAGGTTGCGAGGGGACGTTTCTCCCATGGCAATTCATTTTACCATCATAAAATGCGATTTGTAATCCCATTTACAGCAATATTAGCAAAGCCAATGGGGCTGGCGTTGGCCACCAGCATTTTGGCTATGTAAATGCTTGCTTTTTGTTTTCTCATATTTTTTGCAAAACTTAATTGCAAGAGAAGCTTCTTGGCCCTCATCAATCTAAAAAAATGTCTAAAAGAAAATATATTGTTAGGGTCTAAAAAGCGCACATTGCCCCTGTGACTCTGACTTTAAAGGGAACTACTTTGCGTGTGAATGTGCTTCTTTTACGAGGGAAAAATTCTGTCACTCAAAGTCGATAGTCAATGGGTGCACCTTGCTGACCCATCACTCCATGTTGTATGCCATAGTAGTTACAAGAAAAATGTGAATGACACAATAACAGACCAATGGCTGAAGATATCTTGCTGAAACTCATATGTAATTTATACATTTCATTCAGTAGCGGCCGGATTCTTGGCAAAGTGGCAGGGCGGAGGAAGAGGGGGGACCAGGACAAACAAAAAAAAACTTACCTGTTCAACGCTCTGACGCTTCTCTCTGGCTCCGTCACCGGGCACTGCAGGCACAGGCTCCCAGAATCCCCTGGGCCAATCCTGACGCTGCATGAAAACAGCATCAGGATTGGCCTGAGCACTGATGATTTGCGCTCTCAGGGAGACTGGGAGCCTGTGCCTGCTGATCTCTCCATCCCAGCAACGCAGCCTGGTTGGAGAGAGCTTCAGTGCACATGAGGCTTTGGCCAGCCTGAGACAGCTGGCCAAACCCTCATGCGCACTGACAACCAGTGCACCCACAACTCCCCCTCTGCCTGTCATCTGCATGGCCACGCCCCTAGGCCATGCTACGAAGAAAAATAAAACAATAATAAATACAGGTTCATTATCGGTTTTTTTCTCCATTTTTTGGCTGATGGCAGGTGAGGCGACGCACCTCCGTCATAGCGGAGGAGCCGCCGCTGATTTCATTTCAGTAAAATCAAAAGGTCTTGGCTAACACCACAGCTAAGACACATAGGTATTTCTTTGATAAACATCTATGGAGTTTTTCTATTCAAGGTGATTTCTATGAGAGGCCTTAAAGTGTCATTGTAAAGATTTTGGGGTCATAGGAAAGAAACGTTTTGGGTCCTCTGTTCTAAACAAGTTTACATTTTATGTAGGTTTTCTGCTAATTTATGCTTTTCAACTTAAACTTTTCAAAACCGTGTCACACAAAAACTGTTGAAATGTGTCCTACCTTGTGGTGTCCAAAAATCTTTAAGAGGTCACTGGGTAGTATTGTATTGTATTGTATTGTGATTGCATTTATATAGCGCTTACTACCCCTGACGAGGCTTCAAAGCGCTTTTTCGGCGAGTAGCACGCTACTCCGGGACCCATAGAGGATTACTGTTGAATTAGTATAGTGAAATATGAAAGTAATTTTAAGTGGTGGATAGGTTAGTCAGTTATTTGGATGCAGAAGGATAGAAGAGGAAAAAATGTTTGTATTTATATAGCGCTTGTTGCTCCTGATGGGTGTTGAAGCGCTTTTCGGGCGAGTAGCACGCTACTCCAGAACCCATAAAGGATTAGTGTTGAAAATTAGTATAGTGAAATATGAAGTAATTTGAGTGGTGGATATGTTATTCAGTTATTTAAATAGAGAAGGGTAGGCGGCGGGATAGAAGAGGGAAAGTTTTGTATTTATGTAGCGCTTGCTACCCCCGATGGGGTTTTGAAGCACTTTTTTGGCGAGTAGCACGCTACTCTGGAACCCATAAGGATTAGTGTTGAATTAGTATGGTGAAACATGAAAGTAATTTGAGTGGAGGCTATGTTAGTCAATTATTTGGATTGAGAAGGGGAGGGGTAGAAAAGGGAAAATGGTTTGCATTTATATAGCGCTTGTAACCCTGATGGGGTGTTAAAACGCTTTTATTGGCAAGTAGCACGCTACTCTGGAACCAATAAAGGATTAGTGGTGAATTAGTATAATGGAATATGGAATTTGAGAAGTGAACATGTTAGTCTGTTATTTTGATTGAAGATAGAGTGAAGGATTTTGATATATATATTTTTTTTTTTGGCGGTCATAGCAGTAGGAGGAGGCTTTTGAATGAGTAAAAAGGGGTTTTGGAGGGGAAGAGTCAGAGGGAAGAGAATAGAAAGGTTGGTTTTGGGGATCGGTATAGTAAAAAGGAGGTGTCAGATGATGCCAGGAGGGGTAGAATAGGGGAGAGTCTAGAAAGGGTTATTTTGGGGATCATAGTAGTGGTATGGGGCTTGGGATAAATGAGAGAGTGGATGTATAGTGTGAGAAATAGGGTAGTGCATTGGAAAGAGTAGTAGAAAGAAGTTTGAGATGAGTCAGAAAGTTGGGCTAGAAGATATATTTAGAGAAGTATAGGCTGAGATATAGGGTAGTGCATTGGAAATGCTAAATTAGAAGGCGATAAATATATAGATCCATAAGTACATTGAAAGTATATAGATGCATAAAGGAGGTAAGTATATGTAGATTAAAGCTATTGATAGAGGTACAGGATGAGAAATAGGGTAGTGCATTGGATATGCTTTTTCAGGAGAAAAGTAACAAACACACAGATCCAAGTACATGGAAGGTACATAGATGCACAATGGAAGCAAGTACATGGTAGCGGAATACCGAATAGCTTACTGTGGCCCCATAACCTAATCTCCACAATCAGCATTAACTGATGAGTTGCATTCATTACACAGATGTAGATTTTAGGGGCGGGTCAGTAAGAGACATCTTCAAAGGATGAGGTAGGAAGAAGGAGAGAGAGAGGCTGAGATAGAGAAATATAGAGAGCTGAGATAAAGAGAAAGATCACTATTCCGGGCGTGGAGTGCGAGGTAGTTTGAGTCACTGGGCAATTGCCCACTTTCCCATGTCTTAAAATGCCTTTGATCTTATAAGGGTCATTTGACTTGATGCGAAGGGGCATAATGTAGCTACTTACAGCTCTTTCCATGCGATGGTCCCAGCTTGGTAAGAAGCCTATATATGTCCGAGGGAAGATGTGATTGAATATATGGCAAGTACTGAATATTTTACTGTGGCCCATAAAACTTAGCTTTATTCCACTGAGGGTGTGGTACATAAATGCCACTTAATCTATTATCATTTAAGATGCCTTCATTAGAGATCTCAGTTTTTTTCCATGTTAGATATGAATAGCTCATTCAGTTCCATTGTGGCAGCAGGTGCTTTAAGGAAACTATTGGAGAAGTATTACAAGAAACGTACTACTAGTCAAAAAGTTGTTGTAAGGAACATATATCATTGCTGTGTCAAAGGAGTGCTTCTGTTGGTCTACATGCAGAGCAAAGTAACTATTTGGTGTAATGTAGGCCTATTGCCTACGCAAATGGTTGCAAGTCCAGAATTGATATTCTGAGCAGCAGCTACCGAGGGGAGGAGGGCACGCTTGTTGGACTCCTCATCGGAATGTATCTCACTTCATGTTATGTTATGTTATAAAAAACTTATAGAGCGCACGTACACCAATTGGTTTCATGGCGCTGTTTCTAGGACTTGCCGAACCCGAGGGAAGTTTATTCATATGCTTGGGTAAACAACCATGTCTTGAGGAATTTTCTGAATTTCAACAGGTCAGTGACAAAACATGGCTAATAACAAAGAGAGCAGATGGGAGAGGAACGCAAGATTCCCACCTCTTGAATTCAGCTGTTGTACCTTGCACGATGCCTGTGCTCAAATAGTTAGGCACCATGGAGAGTCTGCGCCAGGGCCAGCTGTAGGGCAGTGCAACTGGTACAGCTGCACCTGGTGCTAAAGCGATGGACGGAGGCTGTTAGGAAATAACTTATGGGTATAAAAGCACTTCCTGCAGAGTTCCTTGTGTGTCCAGAAGTTTTCAGGCAACCATAAAAATGTCAACATACACTGGTGATTAATATTCCTGCTGTAAAGAGATTGAGTTTTGTCTATTGGCAGTTTTGACTCATCACAAAGTCATGCAGCGGTTAATGTGCCTGCTGTACAGAGCGTGTACCATGCAGATCACAGAACTGCATTTTATATGGATAGCTCAGTTGGTTACTGCTTTTTTTCACAGAGATCATTTTGTTACTTGCAGATCATAAACTACAAAACTAATATAACGCAGTGACTTATGAACTGTCATCAAATACTTTCATGCAAACTGCATAGTGTAGAGTAGAAAGTTATGTTTTTTCCCCAGTCTTTCACTATTCTAGTGTTGCTAAAAAAAGGTTGGTTTGTATTGATATACATTCTTATTAGTAAAGCCAATCCTAGCCACTGTGGTATGTTTTAAATCCTAAATGTGTGCCTCTTCAGACCAAACACTCTTAAAATATACTCCTTACTAGTATGGATGACAAGTGATTCCTCCACCTCGTAACCCTCATTTTCTTATGTAATATTTCCTTTCGACTGATTTACATACTTATGAGTCATTATCTCTGTATAATGTGTATTTGATGGACAGTGCTCTGACACCTAACACTGGTATGAGTAGCACTATAAAACAAATAAAATACATGTGAGAGAGAGGCAATGGAGAGAAGAGGGGCACTGTTGGAGGGTGGTAGCGAGGTAATCCTTGGCGAAGGTCATTGGGGGGGTGCCGTAATACATTGTCGCACGGCCACTACTAGCGCTAAAGCAGGCACTGGTCTAAAGCTCTAAGAACTCAGCATAAATAGTGAGCAATATGTGGAGCCTAGAATGGCAGATTACATTTTATAAGCAGTGATGAACCAGGGTCGACAGTTGACAGTGGAGTGGTGCAATGTGGTTATTGATGTAAACAGGGCCCATGGTGCTGTGTAGCTTTGCATTATTCACATCTCCTTCCTGTACCAGTAGCATACCACTCAAGCGAGCAGCATGTGGTGCTCTCTTGTTACCGTAGAGGGATGAGGAAAATACAGTCAATGACGCTTTCAACAGTGACAATTCACAGGATCTGCCCTTGTGCCTCCCACCCTATTCTGTAAAGACAGAGCAGATTAGGGGTTGGTATGGGCTGAGAGGGTCATGGGCCCTTTTCCACCTCATCGTCATACATGGCCTAGCTAGGACTCTCCTCCGTGAAGGAGCTGCATGACCCCACAGGCACCCACAGCCTTTGCCTG
The DNA here is from genome assembly GCA_963921515.1 of Calotriton arnoldi. Taxonomy (NCBI): domain Eukaryota; kingdom Metazoa; phylum Chordata; class Amphibia; order Caudata; family Salamandridae; genus Calotriton; species Calotriton arnoldi. The sequence goes on from CAWUFW010003453.1 coordinate 871,552, forward strand.
CGGAATTCCTAGTTTATTTATATATTTATTTATTTCAGTTTTATATAGCCAGAACTCGACCAGAAGGTATTGGAGTGCTTTACATGATCACAAGATACATTACACAAGGTCACATTCATTTTTTATTTTTATTTTTGGAGGCACAGGGAGATCAAGTGATTTGTCCAGAATCACAGGATGTTGAGCAGATGCTGAGACTCGAACCAAGTTACCCAATTCCAAAGTTGGCAGCTCTGGGCTTAACGCCACATCCTCTCCCTAGTTGACCCATTTCACACTGATCTTTGCCACAGGTACATACGAATGCAACTTTCTGTGACTCTGACTCATTGTTCAATACACTGGCTGTGGCCTAAATACACTTAAGAGTACATTTTTCGTTTTTAAATCTTATTTCATCAAAGCCACTGGAGTAGGGTGTGAAATGAGGGAAGAAGTGTCGTAGGGGTTCTCTCAGTTTCGGGGTTCACATTTTTTGGGGAAAAATACTAGAGGAACAAATTCAATTTTCTTATAAAAAGGGAACTGTCAACACTAAATGTCGTCTTATCTCATCCTTTAAAATGGGATCCATTATTCTTGAAGTATTATTTTTTGTGTGCTTGATCATCGAGGGTGCTAAAGATAATGGATGGGTGCAATCACTTAATCATTACAAATTTGCTTACTGTAGAAAGTTTCTGCTACTGTCTCGATTAAAGTATGAGTCTGTTACAGTGACTGAACATTTCCAATTAAAGTAAAAGCACCCTGCGGAGATTTGCCAATGCTCTCCATTTCTAATATGCAGTACCACCGAAAGGTGTTGTACCGTCCCCACAATAATTACAGCAGCCTCCTGAGTAATGCCAATACCGTCTATTACCAACATAACCACTGTGCTGAGAAATGCAGTACCGTGCATTACTATTATAACAGCTCTGATGAAAAGTGCTGGAGTTTAGGGGTGGGAATTGAATTCTGCTCCACAGGAGGAGTTCGCGGAGTTTTGCCCACTCGCAAAACTGCGCAAAGTGGCGCAGAGCGCTGTTTTTCCTCTCACGTGGCTCGTCATCATTAAGTTGGCCAGCAAGAAATATCATACGCTAGACCACCTCCTGGCGCGATTTCTGAAAGCGAGGGGTTGCGGCAGGTCGCGTTGAGACACCTACCGCTCACGCTGAGGAAGCTGGCACTCGATTAGAACATCCACGCTGCACATGGTGCCGTTTGCGCTGATCTTACAGTGTGGGACAAACTCCCAGAGCTAAAAATTCACGCGAGCAGCGCGACTTACCGCACTCCGCCACTCGCAAAGCTCCGCAGAGCGCTGCAAAGTGTTTTTGGCACTTTGCAGAGTTTTGCCTAGCAGAGCTCCACAAACTCTGCCCACGCCTACTGGTGATATAATATTTAAACTATGCACGTGAGTTGAAATGTACCAGTACTTCTGTAGTAAAGTCATATGACACAATGACATACTAGCCCTGCAGTTAGTAAAGTTTCTCCATAATTGCTACTGGTTATAATGGCTCTATTGCTTACTTTTATGTCAAGCCACGGAGGCTGACATTATGCACAACTCTTTTATTGCCCCACTCACTGCAGCAACAATAGTAAGAATTTAGAACTTCAAAACATTCTAACAACCTATAAAACTCAGGAACATACAACTCTCATCCTTCTTTTGTTTCTGCTGCTCACAAGATAAGTCCTACATCTGTTTTATCTTCTTTTTAGGATGGCCTGGTTTGGTTTGTGAGAAGGAATTATTGTTTTGGAGTTAGGTAGGCATTGTTAAAATTGTAACCTATGATTAAGGGCCTGATTATGAGTTTGGTGGTGTGGGAACGGGGCGGCACACCACCGCTCGCTCACTCCACCGCCGCCCGCCTCCCTGGTTACAAGTTGTAATCCCGGCAGGCGGTTCTGCGTCAGCTGACCCACAGTGCTGCCTTTCGAAGCCTCATAGGAGAGCCTTTGAAAGGCAGCGCCGTGGGACCGCCACATCGCGCTCCAGCACGACAAGAACTGTAAAGTCCATGCCATGCTGGGACAGGGGGTGCATACCCTTGCATGCAACCCCAGGCCTTGAGGCAACAGGGGGCCCCCTTTGTTTCCTCACCGCCACACTTTTCATGGCGGGCTCACCGTGTGGCGGTGAAGAGTCTCGTAATATGCATTGTGGTGCCGCAGGGGCACCACCAGCATATTGCAAGCCTCTGACTGCTGCGCCACCACCAGGGATCGTGGATCCCCGGCGTTTGCGGGGATCCTATGGAGGTCTGACTGCTGTAATCGCAATATGGTGGTCGGACCACTGGTGTGGCAGTTGCCGCATCGCCACTCTGGGTTTGGCAGTCCATCAAACCGCCCAACTCATAATCATGCCCTAAATTAGGTATTAATTTTGAGTTTGTATAGTGCTTGAGGTACTTCGCTTTAAACGGAGGGGGATGATTATTTCAGAAAGTAAAAATATAACCTGCTTGTTTTTGTTTAGGGAAACTGAGTTTGTTCAGCTGTAAAATATTAAGAATGTTAAATGTAGGCCGGTTGGATGTTACCGGTATCCGGCTGTGGTTGTTGATCGATTTGAATCATACAAGGAGCCTCTCATTAGCCCGATTTTACTCTGCTGTTGTTGATAATTTTTCAAACCCACAGGAGCCTCTTCTGAGTGGGACAGCATTTGGTCTGCATCTTGCGCATGTGCAGTCAGGATTTCTGCACATCACGCGCATTAGAGGCTGGCAGTCACTTTGAGCACATGGCGTTTTAAGTGCTCAACACGTTGGCCATTTTGAAGAATTGGGAAGTTTGCTTCTATATTGAGTGAGGGGTCCATTTTATACTTTGGGAAGTGTGTGTTGACGCAATGATTTGAAGTGAGGTTTTAACAGTTGGCCTTCTTATCGTGTAACGAGTGTATCAGGAATATGACAGAAAATCAGTTGGACGGGGGCATGGAGGATAGGTTAGAAGGAATGGTGGACAAGGCTTTTATTAAATTAGGAGGGTCAATTTCTGACACCATAGATAGAAAATTTGAATCTTTATGGGCAAATATTTAAACAAGGATGCTTGAGACATCAGTTTATAAATGCAATAAAAGTAGTTATGGTACAGAATTCTCTGGTTGGGTAGGAACGGTACAAAGGAAAGGAGCCTTGGAAAAGGGTATTCCAGGGAAATCAAAGAAAGTTAAAGTAGTAAAGGACAATGCCTGAAAATTTTCTGCAGAAGAAAGTCAATACGCAAACACAATTGCAATTTTATTGTAAAATAAGAACATCACATATAAAGTAATTGGGCATTCAATGCAATACAAAACAAGGTCTAGGATTCCACACATTAAAAACGATTGAAGAACCCCATCACAGTTCTTTTAAGTAGCACTACTGTTATCAGTATTGTCCATGGCCCAAATGTGTAAAGTTCAAATGTCATTGTGTGTTAGGTGAAGCATTGAAGGCTGCATACTATTAGAAAACTGTGGATTTTTGTGCAAGTGTAAACTTGATATAAACTGGATAATATGTATTCATATTCAGTCACTCGCTCTCCTTTCTTTTTCTTTTGACCTTCTGCAAGCCATTCAAAGTTGGCCATTTATCTTTCAGTCAATCTTATCCGCCATTCACCGTCCACACACCATCCTTACCTCCTCCAGTCATCTTCCTTCCCTCATTCCCTTGTGACTCGCCAGCATTTCCCATTCATTGGCTGTTCAGCTAACCTGAATCCCTTAAATTCACACTCCTACAATTATCCTCCATTCACCGTGTTCTGCCTCCATTGACTATTCATCCTTCATTCACCCATTCGACCCTCCATTTACCATTTACACTCTTTTCACACCGTTCCTTCCATCATTCACTTTTCACCTACATTCACCCTTTATTTGCATTAATTTGCCATTCATCATTTTCCCTCATCATGCACGCTCCATGAAGTCTGTACTCTGTACTGACATTCACTGTCTAATTGCCATTCACCCTCATTCTCTATTTATCCAGCACCCTCTTGCAATCAACAAGCCATACTTTCACCCACAAACTCATCTATTCATCCAACCTCCCTTCTGCCCATTCACATGCAAACACTTACCCACATGAATTAATACATCCATGTCCAGAGACACCTATCTACCCACCTACTCACTCGGGCACCCATCCCCTCAACTGATCTATTCAGCTAAATACCGATATATTCAGCTACCCCTTACACATTCACTCATCCACTTATATGCACACTCAAGGCCAGCTGTGTGGCTGGTGCAGCCTTACCTGGTGCCAGTCGCGGCTCCTGGAGGAAGTGCTGCGGGGCGGTGAGGCGGGGCGGGGGAGGGGCAGGGTGGGGGGTAGTAAACTCCGGCATACGGCCGAACTGAGGTAAGTACAGAAATAAATAAATAAAACGAATTACATTGCGCGCGCTGCATCGCCAAATTTACTACCCCCCACCCTGCCCCTCCGCCGCCCGGCCTCACCGCCCCGCAGTACTCCCTCCAGGAGCCGCGACTGCCTGGCGCTGAGCTTGTGGGGGTGCTGTGTTTAATAATTGCTTGTGGGTTTAAAAGCACCTCCTGCAGAGAGCCTTGTGTGTTCCGTAGTTTTTTTTTTTTTTTATATTTTTTTTATTTGTCAACAAGAGGGCATAAAACATAATTACATATATAAACCATATAGAAAGAATGACGATAAGGAGAAAAGAGACTTCACAATAACGGTGTTAGAAATTAAAGTATCGCTGCCTTAAATAGAATAAAATTACAGATATACATAAATTTAACATCAGATTCAAACCTCATTGCTGTCACAGAAGCCAATCTCTAAAATAAAATCCCCCAAATAGCATTTAATTTTGTCATAGAATGAGCGCCCCTAGCATTTGCCAATGCATATTCCATCTCGTACGTTTCCCTGACCAACATCCACCAATCACTTATAGAAGGAGGATTCGGACTAATCCATACTCGGGCAATTACCAACCTGGCAGCAACAAGTAGTATCGAAAATAGACGAGCAAGTCTATAACTCATGTTCTCTGGGCCGATCATAATTTCCCTAATCGAAAAAGATAGATCTGTCCCCAGTCTCTGAGAACATACTTGACCCACTTGCTGCCAGAATATACCCAGTTTCGGACATGTTACGAACACATGCGTTATGCTTGCTGCATACAAATCACATCTAGGACATTTTGTCCGAGCACTGACTGAGCCTGGCAGAGCCCATTTAGCTACTTTCTCTGGCGTGTAATACAGCAGGCATACAGTACGAAATTGTTGTAATCGTAAATTAATGGAATGAACTGAATCAACAATAACACTTAGAGCTTGTTCTATAGCACCTGCCGTAACACCTATTCCCAGAGTCTTGCTCCACCGTTCCATCAATCTCAAACCTCAAGCCAAATTAATATATTTAGGTTTACAATCACCAGCATTTCCAATTTTTCGTGGTACACGGCAGGGATGTCCCCTTTCACCCTTGTTATTCGCTTTATATATCGAACCATTTATCTACGCTCTACAATCTAAGTCTCAAATCATGCCATTGATGTCTGGTGTAACTCCGCTCAAAGTTATCGCTTATGCAGACGATATTGCGGTTTTCACAACAGAGCCAGCTAGAGCGATTAAACTAATCGAGGATGAGGCAACTAGGTTTGGCTCTGTATCAGGGTATAAATGAAATACCAAAAAAACACAAATTATTCTTAACTTTAAACCTAGCGAACCAATTTATGGGGTTTTCTCTGTGGCTATTTATCTTGGGGTCAAACTCTCTGCACGGATAGATAAGATATTCTCTCTGAATTATGAATCTTTACTCAAAGATACAGCTACATCATTGAAGAGTTGGCATAAACTACCTATTGGCTTTATTGGACGTTCTAATATCATTAAAATGAAGATACTACCAAAATTTCTCTATCTATTTCGATCCATTCCCCTGCGGGTTCCCAATATTTTTTTAAGAGATTAGAGGGTGTCTTAAGTAGTTTTATTTGGGGCTACAAAAAAGCTTGGCGAGCTATTGATTTGTTAAAGCTCCCATATAAACAGGGAGGGATCGACGTCCCAGACTTTAAAATGTTTTTTTGGGCTGCCTTTGCCAGTCTGTGAGAAGTTGGCCTGGTATATGCTGTTCACTAATTAAAGTGGACACCTTGCACCAGGGCAAATCGACTCTTATGGTAGATAGGTTTAAGACAACCTTTTAAAGAAAGCTATCCTAGTGGTAGCTGTGGAGAGCAGCCTTCAGGCTAAGTCTCGGAGGAATGTAAAGCAGCTTGTTTTACCATATAATCTCTTGAATCACCAAATGAAAAGACACCACACAGGTATATATATCAAATATATATGTATTTATTTCTAAATAACTCTCTACTAATCTCTTTATGAGATTAGAAGACAAACATATGCACAAATCAACGTTTCACAATAAGTTAAGCACAAAATATGGCTGGGGCCCTAGGGGCGTACCAGACCATATACTAAGTAAGAGACTTAGAAACAACGACTTGCAGGGAGACAAGGCCTAGGGCCTTCAGAAGTGCTGGGGCCTCACAAAACCACCCAAGGCAGGTAAGTAAAGGACCCACGGGGGACGCGTGCAGTGTGGATACACAGGCGCGAATCGCCGTTAACTTCAATGGGGCAAGTCGCGGTTGGAAATAAAGAGTTTTAGGATACTTCGGGAGAACCTACAAGCAAGTCACTTACAGGGTAAGTAGTTCTAGGGCCCACACCCACAGGAGCACCGTAGTGCTGGAGTTACCTCACCCAGGGAAGCCGGGTGCACAGGTGTCCTTTGGTGTCGGGTCGCGGCGTCGTTTTCAATGGCGAACAAAGAAGACTTGCTGCTTGCGGGAGCTGAAGAAGTGTCCGGTGGAATCCAAGCCTGGATTCTGAAGAAGGATGACCTGAAAGCAGAGGGGACAGTGTTCAAAGTCACTTGGCAGTGACCCGGGGCAAGGAAGATGGATGCCCACCGTCGTCGGTCGCTTCCAGGTCGGTTGCGGGTGCCTTGACTCTTCAGCCACGTGGTCCAGGAGGCGTCGACGACGACCAGGAGCTGGATTCGGTGTGTCCCTCGACGTCTGCAGCTGACTGCGGTGTCGGCAACTCGATCGGAGCCAACAAGCCTTGGCAGCCGCAAGTCTCGGGGAGATGAAGAAAAGTTGATGGCGCAGACCAGCAAGGTCTGTGGAACTCACCCAGCGAGGGTAAGTCAGGGCAGGCCTGGAGCAACCAGGGGAGCCCTTTGGTTTCTTTAAGAAGTCTTCTGGGGACCCACAAGCCAGCGGGCAAGGGATCGCGAAGACACCTCAAGCGGAATCACTCAACAGGGGCCCACGGTCACTCGGGACGGTGTAGGCCTCTGATCTTCGGAGGGATTCCTGCTGGAGGTCGGGACCACACGTGGTCCAAAGCACAGGTTCGTAGAACGTTGTGAAGGGGTTGCACTCGACAATAGTGCACGGTACCCAGGGGTCGCGGTTCCTCGTTACTCGTGGGGTCCACTTGCCTCAGCTTCGCTGGGGACTCACGATGGCCTGGGAGAGGTCAGGAAATCCACTTCTTGGGCTGCAGGGACTTCGGACTCCGGCGGGAGCGGCGTAGTTTGCGACCGTCGTTGTCGTTTTTGGTGCCTGCCAAGCAGGGGAGTCACTCCTTGACTCCAAGGGAGATTCTTCTGTCTTCCAAAGGTAGTGGAACGTCGAAGGGCCAGGATTCTTCTGTAGAGCGTCGTCCAGGGGTTATCTGCTTTGCAATGGCAAGGTTCCCCCTCTTATACTAAAAAGAGGGGATGGACTAGCTCTATGACCCCACCTATGGGAGGGTCAAGGGAGGGGTGGCTACACCCACTTCCCTTTGTCCAGTTTCGCGCCAGAGCAGGGGCAGGTAGCCCCTGAGCTGGTTTGAACTGGCATATGCACAGAGGAGCCTTCTGCTCCCCCAGTGCAGGACTTCAAAGCACTCTAAGAGTGCACCCACCCAGCCCCAATACACTAAACCCTGTCTGGAAGGTGGTTACACCTCCCTGTGACAGGATGCCTATTGTTGGGCTTCCTCCACTGCGAGTTTCGGTCATCAGCAGGAGGGCAGCCCAGTGTCTGTGACTGGTGGCATCCATTTTGTGATGCCAGGGCTCTTTAGGATTCTACCGCGTTTCCACAGCAGGTACATGTCTTATCCCTCTAGAAGGGTGGAATGCTACCCCCGCCGCCAAGATTGGCGGGGGGTAGTATTCCAAGATGTTTGACACCAAACACGACATGTTTTGATGCAGCCATTCCAAAGTTAGCATTTACCGCGAGGATATAATGCACTTAAATAGTATATGGTTTAACCGCATCCACAAACAGCACCAGAGAATAGACTCTGAGAGCTGCAGAGGGGCCCTGCTCAGGCAGAGGCACCCCCTCACATAGAAGCCAAGCACCCTGCCCTCAGGATTGATAGGGCCTGCCTTAGGGGTGACTGATAGGTTTATATGTGTGTGCAGGAGAGATATAGGAAACCTATATCTCAGTGAGGGGTGCTAGCACCACCTCACCCAGGCTGCAGTAGCAGGCCTGTGGTGTCAGATTTAGACTGCTTCCCAGGGGTGGCATAACACATGCTGCAGCCCCTGGTAGGCCTGTGAAGTACCTATGCCCTTGGCACCTAAGGTACCATATACTAGGGACTCATAAGGCACCACAGTATCCAATCACTAGTGCACCTAGAGTGCACTCCATGTCGTTTAGAGAGAGCAGATAGACTGGGGCCCTGAATAGCAGGGTCCCAGTCCAACTAAGTCATAAACCAGCAAAACACCATAAAAAAAGTGGGGGCAACCATATAGTCAGATTCCACCTTCCTACATAACCCCCCCAAACGAAAGGAGATAAGGCTAACCTTGGCCAGTTGAGCCTTTATTGACTAAGTGGCCATATAAGGAAGCACCTGCACTAGCATGGTTGCCCCCTGTCTTATGGTCCACTAAGCAATCCCTCACCCTAAGGGTATGAGAGGGTCTCCACCATGGGGAATCACTACCTGTGGTGTGCTTTGGTAAAGTACCAGGCTGGTGAGGTGTCTGAGTAGGGAAGTGTGGCCCTAGGAATGTTGGCCTCAGCTTTCTCAGCTCACTGGTCACCATGTATGCCTGTCTTTCCATGACTGAGTGGTACTCTGCTCTAAGGGTCAACCTTTGACTGCCTACAGCCGGGGGTTGGGTCCCTTTGGGTGGAACACTGGAGGGACATGGCATGTTTGGAACCTTTTGGTCCCAGGTTTGCCCTTGCCTAACAGAGTCCTTCTGGGGGAGGTCCCTACATAAAGGTATGGGGGATCCCTCAGTGGGTTGAGGAATTTCTACCTGGCTAGGGCTACTAGCCTGGGTGCCCCTAATCTGCTGATGGGGGGTTCCTCTGGACAGGGGGCCCTGGGGGGTCCACTGACCTCCCTGACCTCTGCAGCCCTGGGCTGACTGAGGCAGGGTAGAGAGGGGCAGGTTACCTGCTCCAGACTGGGTACCACCTTGTAAGGGTCCTCTGCCATCAGGGGGTGGCCAGGCCAGGCCTGACTACCTCTGTGGCAGTTCCTTCACTAGGGGTAGGGTCAGTTCCCTGAGGAGGCTGACCCTTACCTACTGTCTGGAGGGAAGAAGACTTTTCTTCAACCCTTGTGCTCTCTTCTGGGGGAGAGTGGGCCATTCTTCCAGGCTCCATCTCTCCAAAATCTTGGGCTGGGGCTGTGGCCATCACAGCCCCACTAACCTTTACAGGGACACCCAACATCTTCAGATGGGTTTGGTGTTCAATTTCAGCCCAGGCTGAAATTTCCAGATCATTGCCCATCAGGCAATCTACAGGTAAGGTTGGGGACACTGCCACTCTCTTTGGGCCTGTGACCCCCTCCCAGCTGAGATTGACTATGGCCATGGGGTGATCTGTTCTGACACCATCAATGTTGGTCACCTGGTATTTAAACTCAGGTAAAAGCTGGTGAGGGGGGACTAGTTTCCCTGCCACCATGGTGACACTAGCCCCTGTGTCCCTAAATGCCACAGCTTTCTGACCATTAATTATTGGCTCCAGTCTGTACCTGCCCAATGCTATGGGACCCATGGTAAAGGTGGCATATCCTACACCACCATCAGAATCTGAGGAGTCTGTTGAGGGGGTCCTGTCTAAACTAGGGCCCACCTCTGTTCCTCTTGCAAAAGCACCTAACTTTTTGGGTGCACTACTCCCAACTGGAGGATTACTACTGGTAGTACCAGGAGGGGTGGTAGTAGTTGTTGGAGGAACATTTTCTTTATTGCCATTCCTGGGACAACTGGGATCAGATTTCCAGTGCCCAGGCTTTTTACAGACATGGCAATAGGGTTTCTTTTCAGGAGAGGAAGGAGTTTGGGACCCACCCCCAGAAGAGGAATTTTGGGGCCCTGTAGTGGACTTATCCTTGGATTTATCCCCACCTTTCTCTTGGGACTTGGTAGAATCTTTCTTGTGGTCACCACCCTGATTCTTAGGCCTTACTCTGGTTCTGACCCATTTGTCTGCCTTCTTTCCCAATTCTTGGGGAGAGGTCAGATCAGAGTCCACCAGGTACTGGTGTAAAAGCTGGTTTTGACAATTATTAAGGATCTGTTCTCTCATCATTAGATTATAAAATCCTTTGAAATCAGTAACCCTACTGCCAACCAGCCAACCCTCCAGAGCCTTGGATGCACAATCTACAAAGTCTGTCCAGTCCTGAGTCTGTGCCTTCTGGGTATCTCTGAACTTCAACCTGTACTGCTCAGTGGTTAAGCCAAACCCATCTATCAGTGCACTCTTCAGGACCTCATAATCATCAGCATCCTCCTCTCTAACAGTGAGGAGCTTGTCTCTTCCTTTATCTGAAAAGGAGAGCCACAAGATTGCTGCCCACTGCTTTTGGGGGACCTGCTGTACTCTACAGGCCCTCTCCATAGCAGTTATCCACTTGTGGATATCATCCCCACTCTGGTAGGGAGGAACAACCTTGCTCAGGTTCCTATGGTCAGGGACATATTCTCTGCCTCTAGGGACACTGTTGCTGCCACCAGGGGGTTCTAAACCCTCCCTTCTGGAAGCTCTCTGGATCTCCAGGGCTTCTCTATCCAGTGCCAACTGCTTGGTTCTGAGGGCCACTTTGGCTTCCTCATACTGGAGCAGTTTGCACCTTCTCTCAGAGGAGGTCTCTCTTAAGTTAAAGTATGAGCTCCTCTCTTGGACAAATTCTCTGCCAGAGTGATAAGAGTGCTCAGATTCCCTGGAAGGGGATCTGTGCCTCTCATCCACTCTGCCAGTTCTCTTAGGGAGAACTCCTCTGTCCTGTTCAGGCTCCTTGGAGCCTGGCCCTTCAATCACAGAGTCTTGGTCATTCTGATTTTCATCATCTGACCCAGATACTATGACTGACCCACCCACTGATTCAAACCCTTTAGCTCCTAGAGCCAATCTAAGGTCATCTGCTGTCAGCAGATCTATCAGGTGTAGTGTTGAGGGACTCTGTCCTGTCCTCAGGTGTCTGTCAACACACATGGCTCTCAAGTCAGAGAAAGCCATGTCCTTATACTGAGGCTGAGTGGATCCACTGGGTCCACCCTTCAAGGACATTCTAGTGTTGTGCAGTGTTGTACTACCTACACTAGTTTGTGGCCTACTGATCCTAGCTTGAGCTGTGGAAAGGGTGTGCTATCCCTTGGAACACAGCTCTAAGTTCAGTAGAACTTATTGATACTAAGCTTGACTTTATATGTACCTTGAGTACCTATAATGGTTTTCAGTTAGTAATTCAAATAGAGATTTTCTGGTAAAACAATGGCAAGCTGGAATCCCACACGCTGCCCACCAATGTGAGAAGTTGGCCTGGTATATGCTGTTCACTAATTAAAGTGGACACCTTGCACCAGGGCAAATCGACTCTTATGGTAGATAGGTTTAAGACAACCTTTTAAAGAAAGCTATCCTAGTGGTAGCTGTGGAGAGCAGCCTTCAGGCTAAGTCTCGGAGGAATGTAAAGCAGCTTGTTTTACCATATAATCTCTTGAATCACCAAATGAAAAGACACCACACAGGTATATATATCAAATATATATGTATTTATTTCTAAATAACTCTCTACTAATCTCTTTATGAGATTAGAAGACAAACATATGCACAAATCAACGTTTCACAATAAGTTAAGCACAAAATATGGCTGGGGCCCTAGGGGCGTACCAGACCATATACTAAGTAAGAGACTTAGAAACAACGACTTGCAGGGAGACAAGGCCTAGGGCCTTCAGAAGTGCTGGGGCCTCACAAAACCACCCAAGGCAGGTAAGTAAAGGACCCACGGGGGACGCGTGCAGTGTGGATACACAGGCGCGAATCGCCGTTAACTTCAATGGGGCAAGTCGCGGTTGGAAATAAAGAGTTTTAGGATACTTCGGGAGAACCTACAAGCAAGTCACTTACAGGGTAAGTAGTTCTAGGGCCCACACCCACAGGAGCACCGTAGTGCTGGAGTTACCTCACCCAGGGAAGCCGGGTGCACAGGTGTCCTTTGGTGTCGGGTCGCGGCGTCGTTTTCAATGGCGAACAAAGAAGACTTGCTGCTTGCGGGAGCTGAAGAAGTGTCCGGTGGAATCCAAGCCTGGATTCTGAAGAAGGATGACCTGAAAGCAGAGGGGACAGTGTTCAAAGTCACTTGGCAGTGACCCGGGGCAAGGAAGATGGATGCCCACCGTCGTCGGTCGCTTCAGGTCGGTTGCGGGTGCCTTGACTCTTCAGCCACGTGGTCCAGGAGGCGTCGACGACGACCAGGAGCTGGATTCGGTGTGTCCCTCGACGTCTGCAGCTGACTGCGGTGTCGGCAACTCGATCGGAGCCAACAAGCCTTGGCAGCCGCAAGTCTCGGGGAGATGAAGAAAAGTCGATGGCGCAGACCAGCAAGGTCTGTGGAACTCACCCAGCGAGGGTAAGTCAGGGCAGGCCTGGAGCAACCAGGGGAGCCCTTTGGTTTCTTTAAGAAGTCTTCTGGGGACCCACAAGCCAGCGGGCAAGGGATCGCGAAGACACCTCGGGCGGAATCACTCAACAGGGGCCCACGGTCACTCGGGACGGTGTAGGCCTCTGATCTTCGGAGGGATTCCTGCTGGAGGTCGGGACCACACGTGGTCCAAAGCACAAGTTCGTAGAACGTTGTGAAGGGGTTGCACTCGACAATAGTGCACGGTACCCAGGGGTCGCGGTTCCTCGTTACTCGTGGGGTCCACTTGCCTCAGCTTCGCTGGGGACTCACGATGGCCTGGGAGAGGTCAGGAAATCCACTTCTTGGGCTGCAGGGACTTCGGACTCCGGCGGGAGCGGCGTAGTTTGCGACCGTCGTTGTCGTTTTTGGTGCCTGCCAAGCAGGGGAGTCACTCCTTGACTCCAAGGGAGATTCTTCTGTCTTCCAAAGGTAGTGGAACGTCGAAGGGCCAGGATTCTTCTGTAGAGCGTCGTCCAGGGGTTATCTGCTTTGCAATGGCAAGGTTCCCCCTCTTATACTAAAAAGAGGGGATGGACTAGCTCTATGACCCCACCTATGGGAGGGTCAAGGGAGGGGGTGGCTACACCCACTTCCCTTTGTCCAGTTTCGCGCCAGAGCAGGGGCAGGTAGCCCCTGAGCTGGTTTGAACTGGCATATGCACAGAGGAGCCTTCTGCTCCCCCAGTGCAGGACTTCAAAGCACTCTAAGAGTGCACCCACCCAGCCCCAATACACTAAACCCTGTCTGGAAGGTGGTTACACCTCCCTGTGACAGGATGCCTATTGTTGGGCTTCCTCCACTGCGAGTTTCGGTCATCAGCAGGAGGGCAGCCCAGTGTCTGTGACTGGTGGCATCCATTTTGTGATGCCAGGGCTCTTTAGGATTCTACCGCGTTTCCACAGCAGGTACATGTCTTATCCCTCTAGAAGGGTGGAATGCTACCCCCGCCGCCAAGATTGGCGGGGGGTAGTATTCCAAGATGTTTGACACCAAACACGACATGTTTTGATGCAGCCATTCCAAAGTTAGCATTTACCGCGAGGATATAATGCACTTAAATAGTATATGGTTTAACCGCATCCACAAACAGCACCAGAGAATAGACTCTGAGAGCTGCAGAGGGGCCCTGCTCAGGCAGAGGCACCCCCTCACATAGAAGCCAAGCACCCTGCCCTCAGGATTGATAGGGCCTGCCTTAGGGGTGACTGATAGGTTTATATGTGTGTGCAGGAGAGATATAGGAAACCTATATCTCAGTGAGGGGTGCTAGCACCACCTCACCCAGGCTGCAGTAGCAGGCCTGTGGTGTCAGATTTAGACTGCTTCCCAGGGGTGGCATAACACATGCTGCAGCCCCTGGTAGGCCTGTGAAGTACCTATGCCCTTGGCACCTAAGGTACCATATACTAGGGACTCATAAGGCACCACAGTATCCAATCACTAGTGCACCTAGAGTGCACTCCATGTCGTTTAGAGAGAGCAGATAGACTGGGGCCCTGAATAGCAGGGTCCCAGTCCAACTAAGTCATAAACCAGCAAAACACCATAAAAAAAGTGGGGGCAACCATATAGTCAGATTCCACCTTCCTACATAACCCCCCCAAACGAAAGGAGATAAGGCTAACCTTGGCCAGTTGAGCCTTTATTGACTAAGTGGCCATATAAGGAAGCACCTGCACTAGCATGGTTGCCCCCTGTCTTATGGTCCACTAAGCAATCCCTCACCCTAAGGGTATGAGAGGGTCTCCACCATGGGGAATCACTACCTGTGGTGTGCTTTGGTAAAGTACCAGGCTGGTGAGGTGTCTGAGTAGGGAAGTGTGGCCCTAGGAATGTTGGCCTCAGCTTTCTCAGCTCACTGGTCACCATGTATGCCTGTCTTTCCATGACTGAGTGGTACTCTGCTCTAAGGGTCAACCTTTGACTGCCTACAGCCGGGGGTTGGGTCCCTTTGGGTGGAACACTGGAGGGACATGGCATGTTTGGAACCTTTTGGTCCCAGGTTTGCCCTTGCCTAACAGAGTCCTTCTGGGGGAGGTCCCTACATAAAGGTATGGGGGATCCCTCAGTGGGTTGAGGAATTTCTACCTGGCTAGGGCTACTAGCCTGGGTGCCCCTAATCTGCTGATGGGGGGTTCCTCTGGACAGGGGGCCCTGGGGGTCCACTGACCTCCCTGACCTCTGCAGCCCTGGGCTGACTGAGGCAGGGTAGAGAGGGGCAGGTTACCTGCTCCAGACTGGGTACCACCTTGTAAGGGTCCTCTGCCATCAGGGGGTGGCCAGGCCAGGCCTGACTACCTCTGTGGCAGTTCCTTCACTAGGGGTAGGGTCAGTTCCCTGAGGAGGCTGACCCTTACCTACTGTCTGGAGGGAAGAAGACTTTTCTTCAACCCTTGTGCTCTCTTCTGGGGGAGAGTGGGCCATTCTTCCAGGCTCCATCTCTCCAAAATCTTGGGCTGGGGCTGTGGCCATCACAGCCCCACTAACCTTTACAGGGACACCCAACATCTTCAGATGGGTTTGGTGTTCAATTTCAGCCCAGGCTGAAATTTCCAGATCATTGCCCATCAGGCAATCTACAGGTAAGGTTGGGGACACTGCCACTCTCTTTGGGCCTGTGACCCCCTCCCAGCTGAGATTGACTATGGCCATGGGGTGATCTGTTCTGACACCATCAATGTTGGTCACCTGGTATTTAAACTCAGGTAAAAGCTGGTGAGGGGGGACTAGTTTCCCTGCCACCATGGTGACACTAGCCCCTGTGTCCCTAAATGCCACAGCTTTCTGACCATTAATTATTGGCTCCAGTCTGTACCTGCCCAATGCTATGGGACCCATGGTAAAGGTGGCATATCCTACACCACCATCAGAATCTGAGGAGTCTGTTGAGGGGGTCCTGTCTAAACTAGGGCCCACCTCTGTTCCTCTTGCAAAAGCACCTAACTTTTTGGGTGCACTACTCCCAACTGGAGGATTACTACTGGTAGTACCAGGAGGGGTGGTAGTAGTTGTTGGAGGAACATTTTCTTTATTGCCATTCCTGGGACAACTGGGATCAGATTTCCAGTGCCCAGGCTTTTTACAGACATGGCAATAGGGTTTCTTTTCAGGAGAGGAAGGAGTTTGGGACCCACCCCCAGAAGAGGAATTTTGGGGCCCTGTAGTGGACTTATCCTTGGATTTATCCCCACCTTTCTCTTGGGACTTGGTAGAATCTTTCTTGTGGTCACCACCCTGATTCTTAGGCCTTACTCTGGTTCTGACCCATTTGTCTGCCTTCTTTCCCAATTCTTGGGGAGAGGTCAGATCAGAGTCCACCAGGTACTGGTGTAAAAGCTGGTTTTGACAATTATTAAGGATCTGTTCTCTCATCATTAGATTATAAAATCCTTTGAAATCAGTAACCCTACTGCCAACCAGCCAACCCTCCAGAGCCTTGGATGCACAATCTACAAAGTCTGTCCAGTCCTGAGTCTGTGCCTTCTGGGTATCTCTGAACTTCAACCTGTACTGCTCAGTGGTTAAGCCAAACCCATCTATCAGTGCACTCTTCAGGACCTCATAATCATCAGCATCCTCCTCTCTAACAGTGAGGAGCTTGTCTCTTCCTTTATCTGAAAAGGAGAGCCACAAGATTGCTGCCCACTGCTTTTGGGGGACCTGCTGTACTCTACAGGCCCTCTCCATAGCAGTTATCCACTTGTGGATATCATCCCCACTCTGGTAGGGAGGAACAACCTTGCTCAGGTTCCTATGGTCAGGGACATATTCTCTGCCTCTAGGGACACTGTTGCTGCCACCAGGGGGTTCTAAACCCTCCCTTCTGGAAGCTCTCTGGATCTCCAGGGCTTCTCTATCCAGTGCCAACTGCTTGGTTCTGAGGGCCACTTTGGCTTCCTCATACTGGAGCAGTTTGCACCTTCTCTCAGAGGAGGTCTCTCTTAAGTTAAAGTATGAGCTCCTCTCTTGGACAAATTCTCTGCCAGAGTGATAAGAGTGCTCAGATTCCCTGGAAGGGGATCTGTGCCTCTCATCCACTCTGCCAGTTCTCTTAGGGAGAACTCCTCTGTCCTGTTCAGGCTCCTTGGAGCCTGGCCCTTCAATCACAGAGTCTTGGTCATTCTGATTTTCATCATCTGACCCAGATACTATGACTGACCCACCCACTGATTCAAACCCTTTAGCTCCTAGAGCCAATCTAAGGTCATCTGCTGTCAGCAGATCTATCAGGTGCAGTGTTGAGGGACTCTGTCCTAGTCCTCAGGTGTCTGTCAACACACATGGCTCTCAAGTCAGAGAAAGCCATGTCCTTATACTGAGGCTGAGTGGATCCACTGGGTCCACCCTTCAAGGACATTCTAGTGTTGTGCAGTGTTGTACTACCTACACTAGTTTGTGGCCTACTGATCCTAGCTTGAGCTGTGGAAAGGGTGTGCTATCCCTTGGAACACAGCTCTAAGTTCAGTAGAACTTATTGATACTAAGCTTGACTTTATATGTACCTTGAGTACCTATAATGGTTTTCAGTTAGTAATTCAAATAGAGATTTTCTGGTAAAACAATGGCAAGCTGGAATCCCACACGCTGCCCACCAATGTGAGAAGTTGGCCTGGTATATGCTGTTCACTAATTAAAGTGGACACCTTGCACCAGGGCAAATCGACTCTTATGGTAGATAGGTTTAAGACAACCTTTTAAAGAAAGCTATCCTAGTGGTAGCTGTGGAGAGCAGCCTTCAGGCTAAGTCTCGGAGGAATGTAAAGCAGCTTGTTTTACCATATAATCTCTTGAATCACCAAATGAAAAGACACCACACAGGTATATATATCAAATATATATGTATTTATTTCTAAATAACTCTCTACTAATCTCTTTATGAGATTAGAAGACAAACATATGCACAAATCAACGTTTCACAATAAGTTAAGCACAAAATATGGCTGGGGCCCTAGGGGCGTACCAGACCATATACTAAGTAAGAGACTTAGAAACAACGACTTGCAGGGAGACAAGGCCTAGGGCCTTCAGAAGTGCTGGGGCCTCACAAAACCACCCAAGGCAGGTAAGTAAAGGACCCACGGGGGACGCGTGCAGTGTGGATACACAGGCGCGAATCGCCGTTAACTTCAATGGGGCAAGTCGCGGTTGGAAATAAAGAGTTTTAGGATACTTCGGGAGAACCTACAAGCAAGTCACTTACAGGGTAAGTAGTTCTAGGGCCCACACCCACAGGAGCACCGTAGTGCTGGAGTTACCTCACCCAGGGAAGCCGGGTGCACAGGTGTCCTTTGGTGTCGGGTCGCGGCGTCGTTTTCAATGGCGAACAAAGAAGACTTGCTGCTTGCGGGAGCTGAAGAAGTGTCCGGTGGAATCCAAGCCTGGATTCTGAAGAAGGATGACCTGAAAGCAGAGGGGACAGTGTTCAAAGTCACTTGGCAGTGACCCGGGGCAAGGAAGATGGATGCCCACCGTCGTCGGTCGCTTCAGGTCGGTTGCGGGTGCCTTGACTCTTCAGCCACGTGGTCCAGGAGGCGTCGACGACGACCAGGAGCTGGATTCGGTGTGTCCCTCGACGTCTGCAGCTGACTGCGGTGTCGGCAACTCGATCGGAGCCAACAAGCCTTGGCAGCCGCAAGTCTCGGGGAGATGAAGAAAAGTCGATGGCGCAGACCAGCAAGGTCTGAGGAACTCACCCAGCGAGGGTAAGTCAGGGCAGGCCTGGAGCAACCAGGGGAGCCCTTTGGTTTCTTTAAGAAGTCTTCTGGGGACCCACAAGCCAGCGGGCAAGGGATCGCGAAGACACCTCGGGCGGAATCACTCAACAGGGGCCCACGGTCACTCGGGACGGTGTAGGCCTCTGATCTTCGGAGGGATTCCTGCTGGAGGTCGGGACCACACGTGGTCCAAAGCACAAGTTCGTAGAACGTTGTGAAGGGGTTGCACTCGACAATAGTGCACGGTACCCAGGGGTCGCGGTTCCTCGTTACTCGTGGGGTCCACTTGCCTCAGCTTCGCTGGGGACTCACGATGGCCTGGGAGAGGTCAGGAAATCCACTTCTTGGGCTGCAGGGACTTCGGACTCCGGCGGGAGCGGCGTAGTTTGCGACCGTCGTTGTCGTTTTTGGTGCCTGCCAAGCAGGGGAGTCACTCCTTGACTCCAAGGGAGATTCTTCTGTCTTCCAAAGGTAGTGGAACGTCGAAGGGCCAGGATTCTTCTGTAGAGCGTCGTCCAGGGGTTATCTGCTTTGCAATGGCAAGGTTCCCCCTCTTATACTAAAAAGAGGGGATGGACTAGCTCTATGACCCCACCTATGGGAGGGTCAAGGGAGGGGGTGGCTACACCCACTTCCCTTTGTCCAGTTTCGCGCCAGAGCAGGGGCAGGTAGCCCCTGAGCTGGTTTGAACTGGCATATGCACAGAGGAGCCTTCTGCTCCCCCAGTGCAGGACTTCAAAGCACTCTAAGAGTGCACCCACCCAGCCCCAATACACTAAACCCTGTCTGGAAGGTGGTTACACCTCCCTGTGACAGGATGCCTATTGTTGGGCTTCCTCCACTGCGAGTTTCGGTCATCAGCAGGAGGGCAGCCCAGTGTCTGTGACTGGTGGCATCCATTTTGTGATGCCAGGGCTCTTTAGGATTCTACCGCGTTTCCACAGCAGGTACATGTCTTATCCCTCTAGAAGGGTGGAATGCTACCCCCGCCGCCAAGATTGGCGGGGGGTAGTATTCCAAGATGTTTGACACCAAACACGACATGTTTTGATGCAGCCATTCCAAAGTTAGCATTTACCGCGAGGATATAATGCACTTAAATAGTATATGGTTTAACCGCATCCACAAACAGCACCAGAGAATAGACTCTGAGAGCTGCAGAGGGGCCCTGCTCAGGCAGAGGCACCCCCTCACATAGAAGCCAAGCACCCTGCCCTCAGGATTGATAGGGCCTGCCTTAGGGGTGACTGATAGGTTTATATGTGTGTGCAGGAGAGATATAGGAAACCTATATCTCAGTGAGGGGTGCTAGCACCACCTCACCCAGGCTGCAGTAGCAGGCCTGTGGTGTCAGATTTAGACTGCTTCCCAGGGGTGGCATAACACATGCTGCAGCCCCTGGTAGGCCTGTGAAGTACCTATGCCCTTGGCACCTAAGGTACCATATACTAGGGACTCATAAGGCACCACAGTATCCAATCACTAGTGCACCTAGAGTGCACTCCATGTCGTTTAGAGAGAGCAGATAGACTGGGGCCCTGAATAGCAGGGTCCCAGTCCAACTAAGTCATAAACCAGCAAAACACCATAAAAAAAGTGGGGGCAACCATATAGTCAGATTCCACCTTCCTACACAGTCGTTTTCGTAGTTTCCTAAATCCTGTACTTACAACCTTTTTTCATCAATTTATGCTGGCAGAGGACAGCGGTATGTATCTATTCCGAATTAATGACCCGAATTATTTTAAAAGAGTTAAGTTCAAGACTATACGAGATTCTACGTACATATGGCGTGCTATTTTCTCCAGGTTTAATCTGTCACCTTATCATGACAAACTCCCCTTGTGGGGCAATCCGATATTTCCAGAAGTATTTCAAGATGTTGCTAGCAAACGCTGGGCCAGCTATGGGATTATTTCCCTTGGGGATCTCTATGATCATAGCGGTTTTGCATCTTTTGAGAATTTACAGTTACAATTTAAGCTACCAGATTGTATGTTGTTTAAATATCTCCAAATAAGGGATTATCTGCTGAAACATCTAAAATTGACAAAAGTATCTAATTCGGAGGTATGGGATTATCTGTATAAGGAGTAGACAACATTTCTTATAAGCCATATATATAAATGCTTTATTGGCCATAGACAAGGTGATGGTTCCGTAGTTTTCAAGCAATAATAAAAATGTGAAGAGAATTCTGGTGATAATGTTCCTGCTTAAGAGAGATCGGAGTTTTGTATAATGACAGTTTTGCATCATCATAAAGTAGTACAGGGGGTTAATACGCCTGCTGCAAAGAACATGTAAAATGCAGATCACAGAAATGTATTTTCTGTTGATAGCTTCGTGGGTTACTGCTTTTGTCATAGAGATCCTTACAATGCTAATATAGTACAGTGACCTATGAACTGTCATCAAAGAGCTGCATGCAAACTGCATGGTATAGGTTAGAATTGATATTTTCTCCCCTTTTTTCATTATCCTAATGTTGCTAAAAAGGGTTGTTTGGGTATAAATACATGCTTAGAGGTAAAACCAACCCTCAACAGCTGTGGTACGTTTTAAATTCCAAGTTTGTGCATCTTCAGACCAAACACTCTTACAATATACTGCCTACTAGTATGGATGATATGTGATTCCTACACCTTGTAATCCCATTGTCTTACGTAACATTTCCTGTAGACTGATTTACACAGGAATGATTCATTTTCTTTGTATAATGTACAGGTGATGTAAACTGCTCTGCCACCCTACACTGGTATGCATCGTGCTATAAAAAAAATGAAATACATGTGAGAGAAGGGCTATGTGGAGATGAGGGTCATTTTTGGAGGGTGATAGTGAGGGACGTTTTAGAGAAGTAGGTCTTTGGTGTGGGGGGCAACACCAGCGCTAATAACGGCCTCGTACATTCACCCATCCATTTGCTCATAAACTCACCCACTTTCGCACTCATGCGCCCACACATCTACGGTCTTACATCTACCAATTCAAAACAATTCAGGCTTTCAGTAATGGGTACGATACAAGTGAGGTGCACCGCAAAAACTTTGCATAATAAGCACTCAAACCTGAAAACAATAAACCAAAGGCAACACAAAAATCTATACACAGTACTCTAATGTAGATATCCTGAATATTCAAAACACATCTGAGGAGGCCTCCAAAACTAGATAAAATACTTCGTATGAACTTTCCAGAACTATTTCTGGATGGTTCATTAGAAGTATTGGCCAGACACAATATTGCTTAAGAGGACTTTAGAACGCAATACAAATCTCCAAATGATGCCTCTGTAGCCAGACATAATACGTCATAGGTGGGTTTCCAAAAATGGGCAAAGTAATAGTGTTCCAAAGAATGTGTGGAGCCCTATTAAAGGGTGATTACAAATCACATTTGCTGCTGATAAGGAAGTTCTATGAGAGAGCTGCAGCAGAGCATTGATGAGGCTTAAAAAGGGGAACAGACTTTGTGGCAGGAGCCAGATCAATAACCCCAGTTATGTTATTGCCAATTACAGAACAAACAGAGCCGGCAGGACAGAATGCACTGGATAGAAGCATGGTTAAAGCTTAAAGAAAGCAGTGGAGCTTTGAACATTTTCACCAACGTGATGTAATTGAGGGCTGTTATTGCCACCTTCCACAGAACGAGAGGGATAGTTTGGAAGTGACCTGACTACTTTAACACATTGAATGTCCTAATCCTTCTACCACTAGAAATAATGTAAGGCATGCCCAAATGTCGAGCCTTGCCCAGGGGTAAGGAAGAGGCAGAACAGGGCACGTAATATAGCATCTGTGAAGGTACAACTCCAAACAACTTGTAAATTGATTATATCATAGCCTAACATGAAATATACCTTTACATACCTGTCTGTATCTTGGTTCACCTCTACCAACTATTAGAAGATTACAGAGAATTGAGAATGCTGCCGCTAGACTCCTCATACACGTAAAGCCAGAAGCACACAGCTTCTATGCATTGACAGTCATACATTGGCTACCAGTTGCCAGAAGATCCACCTTCAAGATGCTTTGTATCATGTGTAAAGTAATACATGGGAAAGGACCAATCTTCATCAGTAGGAAAATCAACAAATATGTACAACAAAGGAACCTACTCTGGAGACTGGCTCCCCACCTCAATGTTCCTACATACAAGAATAAAACATGGGCGGAACATCTTTCTCTGTTCAAGCAGCCAAAGTATGAGATTCACTACCCATGCACATAAGATCCACTGACAACCATCTCAGATTCAGAAGATGACTCAACAGTGCACCACTACAGTATACTCCGACATGACCAACTATGCTTCTCACGGTTTATAGACATGAAGTTGTTGTTATACATGTGTCATTGTACATTGAACTATGCTTCCTGTTATAAGCAGATAGATTCATATAAGGAGGAAAATGTATATTACGCAACAAGAGAAGTGTACATAAGACAATGTCATAATTGTTGCTTCTATGTACAAATAGATGCACATATAGAATACTTTACACCTGCTACTAAAACTCTAAGAAATGTCATTACAAATTTTGTAGACTTCCCCGAAAGATAACTGTGCACTTCAGATCATATTAAATATTACCCCTTCTTTGCACTTATGGGTATTTATATAGGGCGTTCTCTCCAGCAAATACAAGAAGTGTCATGTGTATATGTGTATGTATAATTTAAGTTCAGTTTTTATATAAAATAAAATTCCTCCTTTCAATCTTTGTCCCATTCCTCCTCTCTCTGACCCACCCAAACATTTCTGACTACTGTGAACCCCCAAATTTGCTTCTCAAAGTTCCCTTCCTTTCTTACCCATAAAACCCACATTAGTTAGGTGTAATACCCATAACACCCAACTAACAGACTAAGACAATTTACAATCATTCATTCTATCCTTTCTCTAAAGTCTACTTAACACAAACGAAATCAAGAGTACAAACCTAACACAACAAATGCACAGAGGAATGAAGAAAAAAGTGACTAATCTAATAACTATTAACCTCTAATCCTGGGCTGTAGGGTAGTGTACTACTCGCCACAAAGTGCTTCAATGCCTCGTCAGGGGTAGTGAGAGCTATATAAATACAATTTACAATTACAATTGCAATTACATGCTTGATAATACGTTGAAGTATTTTGAAAATCTGATTTATTCAATAGTTATAGAAGTTTCCTAATGTACTAAGTAATACATTAAATAGTAGTGAGATATTTGTATTGGGTGCTTGCTACAGTATAGTCTGTACTGAGATATTTGTATTTCAAATACATAGAATTTCACTAGGCCCAATACTTTGCTGGGCCTCTGGGACACATTCCTGTTTGGAAGTGTTTCACATGATACAGGAGCCATTGGCTAAAATAACTGCCATGAAAACACACTGATCTAGTTGTAGAAGAGAAGCAGAGTAGGGAAGTGATTTCCTCTAGATGGGCGAAGACACATCCATCACTGCTCCAAGACTTCAGAAAATAATTTTCTCCACTCTTCAGTGGGGGCTTGCACAGCAGTTAATAGCAGTACTGGAACCTCTGCAGTAGGTACTTTAGTATGTCCTAAGATTTATGCCTTTCCCGGGAAAGGTGGAGTTGATTGCAAACTTCAGTCACACAAAAGGTGATGGGAGAAATGCTTGCAAATAGACTAAACCACTGGCAATCCCTTTTGATAGCATTCCCATTCATCATTTTTCACCCACGGTGGCACTCTAGAGTGAGGACTGCCTTTTGAAAATCGGTACTGCCCATTCTCTTCATGGGAAAAGTCCACCCCAATCTTTCATGCAAGGCCCCCTCCAGAAGGAAACTCAATCGACTCAAGGCTAGTTTTTACCTTGCTAGATCTTGTAGGTGAGGTGTAGCTTGGATCCTATGGCAAAGAACGAGCAAGTGGCCTACATCTAGGGATACACTTAGCTGCTTAGAGTGCTATATCAGACGCGCAAATGGTGATGGGAGTAAAGACTGCATATAGTCTAAACCACCAAGGGTAAGATTTATCAAGGGACTGCATTGCCCTTGCTTCACACAAGTCGGATTTACCAAGCAATGCTAGGCCATCTTGCATGGCCCTCTGTTGCTTGGTAAATATGGAGTAACACAAGGCAGCGCACGTCGCTGCCTTGCATTACTCTGCCCTGGGAAGGCGTTCCGCGTGTGGAGCATTGGTGTTCCCACGCATCCCCCCATGGATTTTGGCGAATTCCCTGATTTACCAAGACAGGTAAACCTGGGAATGCGTCAAAATGCTACACCTCCCCATGGGATGCACAGCGCGGAGAAATCTTTATTTCTTCTCATTGTTTCCTCTTTCTAATTGTGCTGCATTTTACAGCACACTTAAAAAGAGGAAACCACATCTAAGGATTGCTTTTGTGCAGGAAGGTTCTCCTTCCGGTAAAAAAACAATCCTGCCTGCAGGGCATGCACCTTTTCACCACAGCACAAGGTTGCTGGCATTGGAGCAAGGCAGCACATTGTGCGCCAGCACGAGAGGACAGGAATGCACCATATAATTTTACATATAGTACACCCCTGCCCTTTCCCTTTCACGCAGGTGTCTTTCTGTGCTGTACAACAGTATGATAAATCTGGCCCTGCATCGTTAAGTATAAAGAAATAAATGTGTAAATGAGTGGGGGAGGAAACATGGTGCAGAAGCAACACATGAGATGCAGGTGTGGGAGGGGACTGGAATGGGGATGTGGGTGGGGGTAAGCAACACAGGGGCGTGAAAGATGGTATCAAATGTTCAAAAGACAGCAACGAGCAGGAAATAGGGAGAAAGCACATGCACTGAGAGGCAATGCAGGGGGAGTGGGGGTGAAGCATAAAGGTGAGAGAGAGGAATACAGAGAGCCAAAGAGGGGGCGAGAAGCACACAAAGGAGGCAGTGAAAAAGACACATACTCTCATAGAGTAATTAAAACAAAGAAAAAAGTAGTACCTGAAAACACAGTAAGGACACAGTAATACGTTTGTGTTCCAGGGGTGGGACAAACCTAAGAAGAGGAGGGAAAGCCCACACAGCTAATGAATAAAAAGGAAGCAAATAATACTGACAATGAAGCCAACCAATGGTTAGCAACAGGTAGCCTTTGTAAGGTAAAAAAAGGCGTCGCAGCAGACAGTGCATGTGCCGTTTTAGACAAGACTAAAAGGGAGGCTTGTTGTTATTGGTTTTTCTTGACAAACTTGACACAGGAGTCCTGATGTGACCTACGGAACAAAACATAATATGGAAAATGTGTCCTCCAGATCTGAACATAGAGCCTTCAAAATGGTACACATACACCCTTTGTGGAAACCAATCTACAGAGTAGATGTCACACAGCACTCCAAATGATATCTCCCGAAATATATGCAATACTCCAGATACGAACTTCAGAACTGAACACAGTACAGTTGAGGCTGACAAAAATGAGCATATGTTGCTGCCAGATATGGACACAGTAGTCTAGATGTGCAGTCAGAGGTTTTCACAATACACCCCAGCTTGTCTTTAGAACAAATGAAATACAACAGTCTAAAAACGATCGTCAGAAGTTAACACCATACCCAGGAAGTGAAATACTTTTACCACTGATAAATTTAGATACCGCCAAAACAAACCTGTTGACATTGTATGGCCAATGCTGGCCAGATTGTCAAAGGAAGGAGATGGGGCCTAATGGTCTGTTGCCAACTTTGGAACTGATCTTGGAACTGGGGAACCAGGTTTGAGTCCTGGCATCGGCTCAATATCCTGTGATTCTAGGCAAATCCCTTAGTTTCCTCATGCCAAAACCCCCCCCAAAAAATCTGACCTTGTGTAATATAATCAGGTGGTGCTCATTTAAAGCACCCTGATGCCTTTGGGTCAAGTTCGCACAAAATAAAATTGCAAAAAAATATTGCTGAAAATGTAAATACAGCTGACACAAAACTGTTTATGTAATAAGGCAGTTATCTATTGAAACATTATACACTGTATTGAGTTTGTGAACAAACCTAAACCTAAGACATAGAGCTGTATGCTAATTCAGATGTGTAAAATTTTGATAGGAAAAATCTCTTCTGTGTGGCTTCTGCATATGTGCCAAATTTGGTGGATAACTCCAGCAACGGTCTATGGCGATGCTGCTCCAGCTTAGCAAAATCTACATAGGTCTATGGCTACCTCTATAAACAGTACCTACATTGTAAGGAAAATGTTCTGTAATTCATCTAGAAAATCAAAATAATGGAGGTTATGAACTAAAGAAACAAAAACTCCCTCTAGACACACCATATCAGGTGATACCTTTTATCTCTCAGCCCTAACTCTTATGCCCAAATCATTGTGCGTGCTGGGTATTGGAAGCCAAAAACTTGAAAAACATACGAGAAATTTTACTGCAAAGCTCAGTGAGTAAAAAGATGTTCTTTTCCATCTAGACACCCAGGGGGAGATTTACTAGGATTTTACGCTGTGTTTGTGTCACAAAATCTTTTTTTTCCGATTTACTTTCCAGTGCAAAACTTGAATAGCACTGAAAATAACGTGAAAGTAAAGCGATAGCATTGGTTTGCATTACTTAGTGCCAAGGGGGCGTACCATGGGTGGTGAATGTGCATTCCCATGCAACCACCCAAGGTTTCTGACACTAAACCCTAATTACTAAATACAAAAGACAGGGTTTATCATCAGAAAAATGCACGCTTTTGAAGTAGGCACAAGGAATGAGAAATTGTTTAATTTCTCCTTCCTTTTCCGGCTTTGTAAGTGTGCTGCACTTTACAGCACACATACAAAGAGGAACATGGTTAAAGTTAGTCTAAGCATGGTATTTTGTACTGAAAGGTTATCCTTCCAGTACAAAACCTATGCTACACTCACAGAGACATCCTTGCACTATGACGCAAAGGTGTCTTTGTGGCGCACGGCAGCTGATTTCAGCCCCGGGGCTAGGGAAAGGGGAGGTGAGTGCCATATTTCAGAAAATATGGCACTCTCCTCCTCTTTCCTTTTCACACAGCGCAGCATTTGCGGCTGCTGCACTGTGCTGCGTGAATAAGTGTTAAATCTTGCCCCCAGTATCTAGAACAACATCCCTGTTTCCATCAGGACCACCCCAACAATGCTCTAATTTAGGAAAGAGGTAAAGACACACCTCTTTAAAAAAACATTATGTAACAATGTATTAACAGTTCACAAAGCAGCAACCTCTCCTACAGATGTTGACTTTATGCTGGGTCTTTGAGGTTATATGGCACTCTGTTACCTTTAGGCTAGGTCAACTTTATAGAAATTCTACATTCATTTATACACACATACATACGTACATACATAAAAGCAAAGAATGGCTGAAGGTGCCGTTCATGGCACTGCGACACTTCAGTTATGAGACATCTAAATTGCTAGAAGCATTGTTCAATCTGGAAAACAAAAGTGTTGAAAGTAGAAAGAAAACAGGACAGGTGTCAAGGATCCACAAAAAATGTGACAATGAATCAAACAACTCCCTGGTAAAGTTTGTAAAACGAGTACTTCTGTGACTTTCCTCGACATTTATATGCTGCAAACTGATGTACCACCTTTTCTTCTACACACATTGATTTAATTGATACCCTGCTTTTAAATAGAGCCCAGTGAGTATCTAAAATAATGGGGGTTAACTGAGTCTGCTACAACTCTTACTGCACCAATCAGCATTTGGTTAGAAAAGCCAGAGTCAAAATTTGATGAAACCAGACTATCAAAGACCAGTGCAAAGAGCCTTTCTCCCTCAGCAAATGGTTAAAATATTTTAGGTGGAAAAGTTTAATCAACCCCTTATAGCTGTTTGAGCTCAAAAAGATGCCTTGAAGAAACCGCAGGTAATCCTTCCTCTGTAGTTACATTCCCTCCTCTTCCTCCTGTTTATACTTTTACAAGTGGAAGAACGTTTTCACTGTTAATCTGTAAATAAGCATACAGAGAGAGATGTCATGGATTGTAGCAAGGTTTGCTACGCAACTGAAAGAAACATCCTGTGAGGCAACTGGATGGGCTCAATAACAAGAGAAGTCTTAGAGGCATTGCACTGAAATTTACACTGGGCTACACAGAGGGGCGTATTTACAAGGGCTTATCGCCACAGGAACATCACTTTTTGTGACGTTCCGGTGGCGATAATCCCTTCGCCTTATTTACAAGGCAGCGTTAAGCCACTTAACATGGTTTAACGCCACCTTGTAAATAAGGCCCCTTTCACGCTACACTTAGCGTGAAAGGGTGGGCAATGGGCGTTGCAGTGGGCTTTCCGCCACAACACCCATTGATATTGATGCTGCCCCCTATTTTAAAGCGTGGCGTAAATATGGGGCAGTGCCAAAATTAAGACCAGGAAAATCCTGGTCTTAACTTGGCGAAACAAAGAGAAATTTTAATTTCTCCTCGTTTTCGCTGTTTCTATGTCTGCTGCATTGTGCAGCAGACATAGAAACAGTAAATCGCAATGAATGATTGTTTATGTGCAGGAAGGTGTTCCTTCCTGCACATAAATAATCATTAAAAAAATGACGATTTGCAACTTCTATGTGTGCTACAGAATGCAGCACACATAGGAGTTGCAAATCACCATTAGTGATTTTTTATATGCAGGAAGGTATCCCTTCCTGCACATATTCATTCCCTCAACGCAGGCACCCTTGTACTATGGTGCAAGG
Organism: Calotriton arnoldi; assembly: GCA_963921515.1. NCBI lineage: Eukaryota > Metazoa > Chordata > Amphibia > Caudata > Salamandridae > Calotriton > Calotriton arnoldi. The sequence continues at coordinate 900,969 of CAWUFW010003453.1, forward strand.
GTACCTGCATTGGCACTAGGCAGCTGAGTTTAGCACCAGCACTAGGAAAAATGCAGGGATGTGCCGTACCATAGTAAATACGGCGCATCCCTTCATTTTCAGAATGGCGGAGCGTAGCGTTAACAATTTGTGCTTAATGCCACGCTTTGCCATTTATTTGTAAATATGCTCCTGAGTGAGCAGCTTTGTACCAATAAAGGAGTTATACAGGATGTTTGGTGGCCCTAACCTTGTTCATTTGGAAAAATAATTACTCCTATGCAAATTTCAGGCTGTCGTCGAAGACTCCTTTAAAATATCATGGGAGCAAATGCCTATCCTGTACATGTGGACAATTCTGTAGTTCTGGTGAGAAATCCAGCTGCCATGAAATTGCTCCTACAAACAGATGAATGCTATTGTAATGTCAAAAAAACAAGCCTAAGGTAATGTGGCCAGTCACATGTCAAACAAAAAGAGGAGTAACTATATTTCAATGGGAAAAATCTCAAAGCTGTGAAATGATATGCACACTTGAGGCTGATGGTTAGGACTGGAATTGTTTCATCCAAATCCCTAATCACTTGAATGTTTGGGTGATTTGGACTTTGGAAACACACCCCACGTTTCCAAAGTTTGGTGGCCCAAGATTGCCAACTTCTTGTTATCGTTGTGGTGTATTTAAATACTTCTGAAGAAGACAATTCCACTCAGTGCAATGCTGGACTATTTTTAATGTACACCTTCTCCTCTCCTGTGTCTCCCACCCACCATTACCATGACTTCTTGTGAAGTCCTCTACAAGTGATAGGACCATATTTTTCATTGATTGCAGGAGGTAGTCCTTCTCTTAAGACTGAATGTATATCCTTTTATTATTTATTTATTTATTAAATGTTTTATATAGTGCTGCCGCACAAACAGCATTAGCTTGAATTACATAACAACATATAGCATGACATGGTCCCAACTTGTCGTAGCAGAGATAGAGTAATACAGTAGAATAAGGAGCATGCATTCCTCCCTGTTAAATTGTGTAACTAGATTAATTCAGAAATAACCTAAGATGGTGAACTGTCAAACATTTCACAAAGATGAAGACAACCTTGTGAAAGTCGGGGTTCATGCTTGGGAGGCATTCTATGTAAAGGACATCCTAACTTCTGAGTGATGATATTAAACTTCTGAGATATTGAGAATGTAAGAGATGGCTAGAGGATTCTTAAATTAATTGCTTTGGAATCCAGGCATTCTGACCTCCTCTGGGAGCAAGCACAGGCCTACTGGTATGGGTGCTTTGTGGTAGAATTTGTAAATGTGAGGAGTGTAGCCATGGAGTACAGGACTGCTTTCTGTGGTGCTAGAGAATACTGATGCATCCTTGTTAATAGGGACTTACCGAATTCAAGATACAAAATACCAAGAACATGTGGGCAGTGGAGAGCAAGTGCCTTAATTGACATTTCATAGCTCAAACCTAGCTACAAAGCAAAGAAGCTTTATATACATATATATATGACTATTTTTTGGATTGCCGAAAATAGCACATCTATGATAAAATATGGCCTACTGAAGGTGACCAATAGCAGTACCTGGACTCCCCGAATAGAACAAACTGTGATAAATGCGCAGAATGCCATCAGTGCATCAAGAAATATGTTAGCATGGTAGGGAACAATTCTGTACATTATTCAGATAAGGGGTAAAGATCAAGGGGCCGATTCCGATTCGGGCCGGAAATCTCTCCGACCGAGCATGACCCAAAGAGATTTCCGACCGAATCGGACTCTAGCAGTCCGACCGAATGAGTACGATGCGCACGTATGCCATCAGACTCGATTCGGTCGGACTCCCATTGAAGTCAATGGGAGCCAGTCGTATCCCATAGAAGTCAATGGGAGCCAGACGCGCACACGGGCTCCCATTGACTCAATGGGCACGACGCGAACAAGGGCGCCCCCTACAGCGTGTTCGCGTCGGTGCGGGTCGCGCCGTACATGCACGTGTAAGGGGGACCCATGGGTCCCCCCTGTGTGCGACTCGCGTGCCTACGCTTCCAGGGGGGTCCGACATGGACCCCCAAAGTGCGGCTCCGACAGCTCCTTGGAGCCGGACTGCGTGAGTCGGTCGGAGCGGTCGCGATGCGCATCGTACTTACCCGGCCGGGAAACGTCTCCATTGCGCGATGTGAGTCGTCCCCGTGCGAGTCGGTCAGAGCGGTCGGGTTCTGCGAACGAGTCGGTCGGAGATTTCGCGAGCGCACGCATCGTACTCGCTCGCCCGGACGCACGTACGATTCGGTCGGGAAATAGGGCTCTGAATCGGATCCGGTAAAGCCGAATCCGATTCGGAGCCCTACCGGCCGAGATCGGAATCGGCCCCCAAGTGGGCCATATCGAAAATGACAGCCAGGTAGAAAAAATAGAAAGAAGGGAAAATATGCAAATAAATCATATGTTCTCATTCCTAGCGTCAAAACTATGGAACAAGATGCCCCTGTCCCTGAGGAGTACCTCAGATGAATTAACATTTAGGAAAGGACTTAAAATATGTTGTAATTGAGTCTGTTAACAGTATTTTGGAGCTTCTCAGGTTCGAGCGGTCTGTAGCACTGTGAAACCCTTCGTGGGTAGCCAGGCACGTTATAAATCTGGCAAAAATAGAAATATTTGTTGCCAGAGGGTTGCGTATAATAGTTCTCTTCATCGATGTTGCCTTTTCCTCCATTGCATGAAAGGAGTGGATCAGACCTGACAATTATGTCATCAAAAGAGACACTTTGAATTGTCTTTCAAGAAGGAGGTTTTTAAAGTGTTTAAGCAATTGTGAATCTGTGAAATCTTTCCATCAGCAGAGGTAACCCGAGGAATTAAGTAATTTCTAGGGACTAAATCCAAAATCTGATTGTGTAATCAGGCAAAAGTAATCGGCCTGATGATGAAATAAACTTCATTCAAAGAGACAGGTCTGTGAATCAAGGATCCGGAAGAAACAAGTTATGATTCTGGGAACCAAAGCCTAGAAGTTATAGACAGAGTTGCAAAATTCCTAGAAAATGCCTTGATGATTACAGCCTGAGGGGTAGGATTTAACTCGGCGATTGAAGAGAAGCTAGAAGGGTGTAAAGAGCAAGAAATACAAAAAAGAAGGGCCATCTCAGGTTGCTACACATAGGAAGAAAGGAAGACTTGAGATTACCCCCCCCCAAATGGCTGAGAATTCAGGAGACAACAAAAGAGCTGGTTTTGACAAACAGATTGAACTGTTGCCTCATGGTTACCATTAACTAAACCTAGAGTTGCAAAGAGGTGAAGAGCGTTTGTCTGGACAATCAGAATATTTTTCTGTATAGTGGTGACGAAAGTTGTTTCCACCTGTCAAAAGTGCAAGACCTTCCCCCTTTAGGATGCTGTCCAGTCTATTTCCAATTTCTGGTTAAAAGATGATTTCTGATGGCCAATCAAACCTAAACATGGGGAGGATGATGCATTTTATAAATTGAAAAATCACTGTTCAAAACATGAGCTCACAAAAAAAAGTTAACCTTTTAAAATTTCTATGGTTTGGTATTCTGTCTGACGCTTAATACTAATGGATGAAGCAGAAAGTGATTATAATGCATTCATTTGAATTAAGGAAGGTATTCAACATCCATTAGCATTAAAAGTTCTTTCACTGAGATGCAGTTTAGATTATTCTGAATATTGATACGTGGGATTTTTTTTAATGAATTATAAGATCCTTAGAGGTAAAAAAAAAGCTTGAAACATATGCAGGCAGAAAAAGCCAGGCTCACAAATGCACTGAAATACTTGTGTCATCAAATTTGGGACAGCTTCCCAGCTATCTCTCCCCATAAAGTTGTTTGAATGCTTCCCAGATAATTACCATAGAAGAGGATTTTTTGTTTTCTTCAAAAAACAGCTTTGTACGGGTCTTCATCTGATCGACAAAATACTTTTCCGCCAACAAAGCTCTATTTGAGGACCAGCTATAATGTCGTGCCTGCTTATTGGAAAAGACCAGGTCTAAACTAGTGGTTGAATCATCAGATAGGGAATTCTGGATAATTGAAGAAGGAATGTGCATACTATCGTGTGTAATAAGAAAAAAATCTATTCTAGAGGCGGAGCAATGACGGGGAGAAAAGAAAGTGTATCGCCTACTCAATGGGTTGACGACAAACCAGGAGTCTATTCAATTGTGCTCCTCCTTAAGCTTCAGCATTGTTCTGGCGACCTTAAGTTTATGTTGAGGACCGACCTCCTACTTATGTCTAAATCTGTTACTTGAACAAAGTTAAAATCCCTGCTGATTATTGTTTTGTATGGAGATCCAATAACTGAAGCAGCAAATCATATAGTGACTGAGGGTTGTTCAAAGTTGACCAATAAAATGGAGCTAATGAGTACCTAACCCGATTCATTTGTACCCCAGCGATGACCGATTTTCCTGCCTGATCGAATACCATCTTCTCTATACTACCCACAAACTTTCTCCTGGCTAAAATTTCCGACCCCGTAAGAGTTGTTGATGAGGAGGAGTGTCCCACTAATTCAAAAGGACACCAGTTTATTGACTGAATCTTTGACTTTTTATGTGCGTCTCCTAAAGCAAAGCAAACGTTACCTTCTGCTCAAATAGCCAGTCAATAACTGCTCTATGCTCCCATGGATTGTTCAACCCATATATATTCATGAAGACAGCCCTACAATTCAGAGTGAACACGAGTTTAGATAAATTCTCTTATGAATGGTAAATGTCTTAAAGATCCCAGAAGATCTACAAAATCCCTATATTTTGATTGTTTGATCTAATTTAACCTATCCCTATAGGAAACCATTTTCTTTGCCATTACTGCTTCCCACAGCCCCTCTTGGGAGTTGCCGCCCCCTCCTTCACTCCCCTCTGCAACTTCACATCTCCCCCCTCTTTCATCCACCACATCTTTCATAGCCATCTCCCCCTTACCTCTTTCTTTAAGCCCTCTGCCATGACTTTAATTAGCCTGGTCACAGCTTCTCTTCCTCCTTTCTTACAGTGCAATGCTTACACCTTGTTGGGTTCACACATGGTTGAGGCCACCGCCCCCCTTTAATTAGTCCTTGAACATCTCCATTCTCTGTAACACCCCTTATTTCCACTCCCTGATTCAGTCAACTCTAGGTCAACTGCAAGGAGATGGCCTACAGATGGAGTGAGATTGAAAGAAAAGCCCAAGACAGAGATGGCTGGAGAGTCCTGGTTGAAGGCCTGTATCCCAGGAAAGGTGCTAGGCATAAGTAAGTAAGCAAGTTATTAATTCAACCCTAATTAGGTGAAGAAAATGTTCTGTCTAAAGGTGTGTACTCACTCAGTTCTACCTTTAACATAGATGTCCCCAGAACTTTAAATATACAATAAAGTAAGCAAATTATTTAACTGAATTTCAAGTCATACTCTGGCTGTAAAAACCAACCTCGCTAGATTTTTCAAAATTCATTATAAAATGAGGCTGTACAGAACAAGCCTTCTCTGCAGACAACAGAGAGAAAAGAGACAAGGATTGATGAACTTTATTCAGTTCTTACCTATTCTAATAAAGTTGCATGCATTTACTGATATTCTGCATCTTTTATTGAGATCTTTAATATCGCTGGCTAAGAGAACACCCACCCATAGCAAGAGGGATCCCGGGGAGACACATATTAGGCTACCTTTAAGGTTCTGTGAAAATCAAATATGGAAACGATTTGGAAGCCTCATTTCGCAATTTATTTTGATGAAGAGATCTTAAGTTGACCTTTTTTAGGAGAGAATATTTCACCCAATCAAATTCGATTCGCATTCTGGACCTTGATGTTTTGATTTCACTCTTATCAATATTGGACTCCAAACACCAGCATGAAATAGAAAAACTTTGCTTAAAAAGCTATTAAATCTTGCTGAAAGACAACTTGAAAGCTCTGCAGCTTGGGTAAAGTCTCTCGCTGCATTGGAAGTGTCTAAATGTCTACCAATCTCTTTTCTGAGAACAGCACTTGCGGATAATGTATACTACCAGTGGACTCCACCCTTTGCAGGTGAAAGGTGAGACTGAATGGCTATAGTCCCCTCTCCTGTAGACACTGCACTACAGAAAGAGGACAGGTTCTCCCTGAATCACTCTCATTGGAGTAGAATGCACATATTTAGATGTGTGGTGCCACATCACCCTAGGCGCTACAGTGGCATGCTTCTGTACCTGTGTCTGAATGATGTTTGATCCATTTATTTTTCATTCAGAGACAGTCCTGTGATGAGAATGGAGAGGTATATGGGTTACCCGTAGTGCATCATCGAATCCTTGTGGCGTGTGTCCATGTCATCGCAGAATAAACCACTAATACAGTTAAGAATTCAGAGCTCAGACATCAATCCCGTTTTGAGAAACATTTTCCTTTCTGCCTTTGCAAAGGCAAGCAGTGAGGTCATAATTTTGTGGTGTGCTAATATAGGCTAATTATAAATATCTGGAAACAGGAAATGGCAACCCATGGAAAAAACCAAACTCTAATCTCTGCAGCTGATGTTTTAGTCAAAAGAGAGCATTCCAAAGAAAGTAAGGATGTGCTCCCTGATTTATCGCAATGAATGTTCCTGTAAAGACACTTTGTCATGTGGCATTCATAATCGGTTTTGTTTCGCAGAACAAACATCTTATTCACAGATAAAAAGAATCAAACAATCAGATGTTCTAAAGTGTATGCAAAGATAAAGATTACTGATTAAAATCTCAACGACTCAGATTTAAGCAAATAGTTTAATGCAATGACACAGAATAGGTTTTAGTTGCATATATATTATGCAACCCACCAATATTGATGCTCAGATGGGAAGCGTCTCAGCTACTTAGCTGCTCAGGTTTAATGATTTTTAGGGGCCTGAGCATAAAGACAAAAGTGTGAGGGCCCTTTCATTTGCATTTGAACAGGTATCACAGTAGATGGCATCACTTGAACTTTCATAAACATTATCCTCATGAAAGCAGCTGTACAACAAGTGGTTTTGATTAATTGGGAGTTAGTGAAATGAGAAAAAACATACATTGCTGGCAAGATGTTTTTGAGTTCACATTTGCAGTTGACCTCTGCAGTTGTCTAAAGGTCATGAGTTTGAATCCTGGCAAGGCAGACTCAGGCGTCCATCCTTTTGAAATTGGTGAAGTCAGTGTCGTATTCAATAATTATAAAAAAAAAAATATTCATAACACTTACAAACAGCATAAATATAGTATGAAATGCTACATGAACACAAGTTTTTGTATACATAACAACCCTAAGTAATAATCCTATTTTACACACACAATGTGTTCACTGAAGAAAACAAAAGTTAAAGTAGCAATATAGTTAGGTCTTGTAATAGTATAAAAAATAAAATTTAAAAACAAAATACACTGAAATTCACCAGTTATGCTTTTCTGAACTAACTATAACGTGTACCCACATGCACTGTTTATAACCTCACATATACATCACTTATGACATGTTAAAGAAAATCATTGATGGTATCACTGATCACATCACTGATGACATCATCCAAGGTACTGCTCCACAAACGAAAGAGTGTAGTACTGGAGACAAGCCTCATTCATTATAGTAAAAGTTATATGGTGCACACTTTTGCTACCAGTGAAGTTTTAAGTGCAAACAGTACTTCATTTAAGCACGGTAGAGACTGAGAGCAACTAGTGTGAGCTGCATTCCTACATTTCAAATAGGTTGTGCCTTAACTCAAAGGCCTAATACTAAAAATATGTGAGAAAACTAAAGCTTCTACTTATAATACATTATTCAACCGTGGATGTCTGTGTACATGTTGATGTTAAACAGTTGTCATGTAGTTCTATATATATTTTCTATAAAACCTGGAGAGTTATAAAGAGTTGTCATGTAGTGCTATAGACAATTTCTATTTAAAAAACTGGAGCTTTAGGAAGTGCAGATATTTATTTCCAAAAGTTCAGTGAAACTTTTGAGACATACATTGGCATGCAATGTATAACGACTGGGCGATTCAAAGATGGTTCGAATCACAGTACGATTGTAAGAATTGTCAAAATTGTGTACACTATTCTACGTCATTTCAGGAATATATGTCAGGTATTTTTACATACTACGGAGTGTTGTCCACAGGGCTTGTTAGTGGGTGCATTATAATTGGCTAATGCATAGAAATGAAGCTGTTGAATTGAAGCAGTTGCCTTAAAATTCTGTGTCAAATGAGGTATTATCCAAACACTGTTCTTGAATGGCATTCCAGTTTTAATAAGTTGCTGATGTCATTAATATCTACATAGCCATCACATTTCTTAACCACTAAATACCAGTAAAAAAACATAATATGTACTTAATGTGGGTGATGTCACAAATATGCTTCATGGACTTCTTGTTCTGCTTGGTGTGAAGGGATACTCTCATTAGTACTACAGATGTCATGGATAATTAGGTCTTTGTGTACCTTGCTGAATACCTTACAGTATGAAAAGCTTATAGCAAACTGTCATATCCATCAATGATGTAATTTATCATGTCTTGGTGATGTAATATGTGAAGTCATAAGCAGTGCATTTAGGGGTGCAAGTTATAGTTAGCTCAGTAAAGTATAACTGATGAATTGCAGGGTTTTTTGATTTTTAGATGTTAGTTTTTATATTATTACAAGACCTAACTGTAATGTTATTTTAACCTTTGTTTTTTACAGTGAGTTTCTAGGTTTTTTTTTAGAAAAAAGCTTAAATCTTGTTACTTTACTTAACTATAACATCACTTTAAACTTTGTTTTTTTCAGTGAATTTCTTAGGTTTTTGTCATTGTAAAGTAAGATCTTATAACATACCTAACTACACCATCTCTATAACCTTTGTTGTTTTCAATTAATTTCTTTTTTTTTTTTTTTTAAATCAAATTCACCCAACTCTCTCACTGTGCATAGATTTAGGCCTGTGGCGAGACCCGGCGCTCAACACCCCCATCAGTAGCCTACACCCTGGCTGCTCACAGCCTATGGCTGTGCACAGTGAGGGTTTGGGTCACTGGGCCTGGCCTGTTGCCAAGCTCTGCACTCAACCCCTCCACCATGCACCGCCCACAAACCCCACCCAATATTTTTCTTGTTTATTTTTATTTTTTTGTGGAACCACAGTACTACCAAGGTACAGCTGCTGCTGATGCACCAACAGTGGTACCACAAGACCGGGTAAGCTGCACTTGTTGAAGCTTGAGTTGTCTCCCGGTACCACAACTACTGCAGGAGTCCCGAATACTACACGGGGGATGTGCTGTGTCCCATGGGAGTACTGCGCACCCATCGGCACAGAAAAAAACGCTCCCCAAACCCTTCCCCTTTGTATATCTGAGTCCTGAACTGGCAGCTGCAACATTTTTCTTCATGTTGAGCCAGCCAATGAGATTGATTGAACATGTGGGACCAGTAAGGGGGTGAAGGGCAAAAAAGCCCTCTCAGCCAATCAGAATGCTCTATTTTTAAAATTTGCAGTACCATGTGAGTACTGTGGGACCCCCAAAGAGTCAACGGTCCAAATATCATTATAACTTGAACACAGATTTCTCGGGAAAGGCTGAATGGATTTAAACAAAATCACAAAAGCACGCTTTCTCAGTAAAGATCTACCTATCTGCCAAATTTGATGTAATTCTTTTCAACTGTTTTGTCAGCATCGATTCACAAAATTCCTGAGGAAATGAACATGGGAATAAGATGTTTTAGGACCCCACTTCTGTTTTTCTCGGCCCGCTTAATGGATCAGCCCAAAACTTTCTAGAAAGCAGCTGAAGTGGAAGAACTTTTTGGAGAAAGTTTTGTGAAGATTTGTCAAACAGCACTAAAGTTATTTGCAAACCAATAAATGCTCTTCTTTCCTTTTTTCTTTTCATTCAGCGAATATATATATATATGTATATATTATCTACTGGCGGTCGCCAGTAGATAGTTATAGTTAGGACCTATTTTCCATAGGAAATCCGCAACATTCTATTTGCAATAACGTTGGCGCCGGTTGACGAATCTTCGCGAAAGCTTCCAACTTGTTGGGGCGCTCCGGTCCGCTCCTATCCTGAAAGTCTCGGGGTGATTCATCAAGCGGGGGCCGAGAAAAAAGGGGGGTCCCAAAACGTGTTTTCCCCAATCATTTTTCCATAGGAACCTTTAGTCGCAGCTACAGCCCGAACTGCTGAACGGAATTACACCAAATTTGGCAAAGAGGTAGCCCTTGGTTCAGTGTCATGCCTTTTGCTTAAATGGTGTAAATCCGTTCAGTAGTTCCTGAGAAAATCAAAAGTAAAGTCACATATATATCTATGGCCGAGTAGGGTCCGCGTACCCTCCCGATCACGAGCTGCATGCTAATTGGTTGTCAAGTGGCTGCCAACACTCCAAATCAGGAAGTGTTGGCAGTTATTTTGTCCCTCGGTAGAACCGAGGGACAGAAACAAGTGCGCAAAGCGCAAAAGGGGGCAGGGTAGAAACACCCTGACCCCTAGGTCTGCTCAGGGGGTCCTACAAGGACCCCCTGGGCAGAAAAAAGCACTTTTTTTTTAAACGGCGGGATGCGCTTAGGGTGCGCGTAGACCGCGCTTCGATGCTAATTTGCCCCCGGGTGGCCCAAGTCCCGGGGGCATGCGGGGGTGGGTTTAGATTTTATGGGGGGCCTCTAAGGCCCCCCAAGCCCCGGGGACCGCCACCCCCCGGGGCTTTAAATAAAAAATGGTGCGGGAGGGCTTTCCACCCTCCCGCAGCCCCGGGGACCGCCACCTCCCCGGGGCACTAACAAATTTAAAATGGGGGTCCGTTTTGGACCCCCGAAGCCCCGGGGACCACCACCTCCCCGGGGCTTTGCAGATGTGGGGAGGGGGCCGCGCGGCCCCCCCTCCTGGAGCCTGTGGTGGCCTTGGGGACCGCCACCCCCCAGGGCCAGCTCCTGCAGTGGCCCGGGGTGCCTACCCCCGGGACACTGTAGTTTGCTATGGCAGGGCGGGAGCCTCGCGGCTCCCGTCCTGTCATAGCAAACTGCTTTGGTTTTTGGAAGAGAGAGCAGGAAACCTGCTCTCTCTTCCAAAATTCAAAGCAGATTGCTTTTCCACACGGGGAGCTGCATCTTAGCAGCTCTCCATGTGGAAAAGCAATGCCGGCTCCCGAGGGACGCCGGGAGCCGGCGGGACCGTGGGGGGATTGGGGACCCCCCACAATCCCCAATGGAGAGGGCCAGCCCCGGGGGATGGGATCCCCGGGGCAAGTAGTGGCCCGGGAGGGGGGCCACGCGGCCCCCCTCTCCCCAAAAAATAATAATAATTTAAGAAAAATAAATAAATAAAGGCCTGCCCCGGGGGATGGGGTCCCCGGGGCAAAAGGAGGCCTGAGGAGGGGGGCCACGCAGCCCCCCTCCTTAAAAAAATCAAAAAAAGTGTTGCCATGCCCCGGGGGATGGGGTCCCCGGGGCCGGAATCGGCCACGGGAGGGGGGCCACGCGGCCCCCTTCCCGTTTACTTTTTAAAAAAAAGAAAAAAAGGGGTAAGGCCATGGGGGATGGGGTCCCCAGGGCCCAAAAAAAGGAAAAAGGAAGGGGGGCCCCACAGTCCCCCTTTGGGAAAAAAAATAATAATAAAAAAAAAAAACCGATTGTGCCGCAGGCCCCGCCCCCTTCCTTTACCACTCTGCAAACGCGCACCCTGGCGCGTTTGCAGAGGGGGAACAAATTCCCCTTGAATACTGGGGGTCCCTGGGGGCCAACTAGCCCACCAGGAACCTCCAGTATGCGCCAGGGGGCTGCGTTGCAGAGAGGTGTACAGAGGCCACGCCCCTTTTTACACCTCTCTGCAACGGAGTGGAGAAGTGTGGCTCAATGGTTAGAGCGGCAGACCCTGATGCAGAGATCTGGCCCGGGACCACGGTTCAATTCCCGCCTCGGCGGGTCTTGGGCTCAATTTCCTCGGACCTGATAATTCTCGCCTCGGTGCCTATTCTAATCATGGGTCCCACTCTGCAACTCTGGGCAATAGCTTGCTTAACCTCCACAACGGCCCCACCAGCGCTGGGATGCCTGGCTTCACCTTGGGGGTGCCCAGGAGTGGACATTTCACAGGGAAAAGCCAGGAAGGGTTCCACAGCGGTATGCGTACAGCGCCACGATGCCCCAGCTGGGGTAGCAGTGCGCTTTACAAGTACAAATTTAATTTTCATTCATTTCATTTCATTTCATTTTCATTCAGATCTGTGGCTCTTTTTGGAGGTACATGGTGGGCTAGTTGGACTCCAGGGACCCTCAGGATTCAAGGGGACTTAATCCCCCAAATTAAAACGCGCCACGGGGCGCGTTTGCACAGTGGTGAAGGGAGGGGCGGGGCTTCAGGTGACATGTGTGCAAACAGGCCCCGTGGAGCGTTTTAAGATGGGGAATTAAATCCCTTCAATCCTGAGGGTCCCTGGGGCCAACTAGCCCACCAGGTACGTCCAGAAAGCGCCACAGAGCTGCGTTGCAGAGAGGTGCAAAAAGGGGCGTGGCCTCTGAACAGCTCTCTGCAACGCAGCTCTCTGGCGCATACTGGAGGTATCTGGTGGGCTACTTGGCCCCTAGGGACCCTCAGGATTGAGGAGGAATTAATTTTCCAACTTAAAACGCGCCACAGGGCGTGTTTGCAGACATGTCACCTCAGGCCCCACCCCCTTCCTTCACCATTGTGCAAATATTCCTCTAAAATCCGCCGAACTACGAATTCCGATTTACTCACCTGTTATCAGGAGAGACCTCAGTGCTGCATCTTTGAGCCCAGTACTGATCCTGAAATGTAATTTTAACCGTACTTACCAGTAACTTGAATTTCCTTCCATAGGCTAACATTGACTGGTTTCACTTGGACATTCTTCTAAGTGTGGAGTTTTGGAACTTTATAATATTCCTCTAAAATCAGCCGAACTACGAATTCCGATTTACTCACCTGTTATCAGGAGAGAACCCAGTGCTGCATCTTTTAGCCCAGCACTGACCCTGAAAAGTAATTCTAACCGTATTTACCAGTAACTTGTATTTCATTTCCAAGGAATCCATTGTCTGGTTTTCAGCAGAAAAGTTTCAAAGTGTCGATTTTCACAAACTACAAATATTCCTTAAAAATCGCTGTTAGAAATGGGATCTCTAGTTGGCAAGGGTTTGCACCTTTGTCCAAGTAGGGACCCTTCTTCCTAGTCAGGGTAAGGGTGTTACACTCGTGAAGTAACCCCTGCTCACCCTCGTGGTAGCTTGGCACGAGCAGTCAGGCTTAATTCAGAGGCAGTGTGTAAAGCATTTGCACATAACCAACAGTAATACAGTGTAAGCACTACAAACGGACACCACACCAGTTTAGAAAAATAACCAATATTTTATATACTCGAGACAAGACCAATTACGACGAAAATCCACAATACTATACTTTAAAAACGAATACTTGATAAGGTAACTTCTTCTTTGCAGGAATAGTCCAAAAACAAAGTTCGTACGAGTCGGTAGCTCTGTCTGAGCCTATTGCGATGCTGGAAACCCCAGAGTCTAACAGTTCCAGCCGACCGCGTCGATACGGGCCAGCAGAGTCGTGAACAGACTCGGTTACAGTACCTTTCTCGTTGTGGCTGGTACGGAGTGTACGAGCCGGTCGGCGTTCATCGCGGTTGCGGTGCAAGACGGAGCGATGCAAGGTGCGGTGTCCCTCGATGCTGTGCAGGCAGCGGCTCGATGAGCGTCGTGCAGACGGAGTCGGTGAGTCCAAGGCGTGCGATGCAGGGTGAGACGATGCTCGATGCGGTGCTGACAGGTTGCGATGCAGGCGACCAAGCCGGAATGCGGGAGCTGGCGTCGGACAGCGGTGCGAGTCGGAGCGGTGCGTCGCAGATGTGCGAGCGGTGCCCCAAATGCGGTGCGGTCGCGACTCTTGAGCCAGTTGCAGCGACCGCGTCGGTCGGGTCCGGCTGGTTCAGTGAAGCGATGCGATGCGAACTGCGGTGCCCACAGGTCACGGTGCAAGCAGCGGCTCGATGTTGGCGGCGTTGGACGTCGCCCACGGTGAGACCAGGGTTGCGATGCGAAGCGGGGCGATGCGGTCTGCGGTGCAAACAGGTCATCGGCCAGGGATGGATTCGGTTGACGGAGTCGGTTGCAGTTCCCTTCCTCTGTGGCAACTGAAACAGCATTCCAGAAGCGGTACCCAGAGGCTTGTGAAGTCTTTGCAGTCCCTGAGACTTCTTAACAGGAGGCCAGCTCGGTTCCAGGCCCTTGGAGATACTCAGCACAAGTTTGTAGAAAGTTCAGTCCAGTCCTTCCACTGCCCAAGACAGAAGCAGCAACTGCAGGCCAACCCAACAAAGCAACAACACAGCAAGGGGGCAGTACTCCTCCTGGCAGCTCTTCCAGCTCTTCGTCTTGGCAGGTTCCTTGATTCCAGCGAGATCTAAATTCATGGGGTCAGGGCCCCAATATTTATATCCCAAATTCCTTTGTTCTCTGAAGGCAGAGAGGCCTTTGCCTAGTCCAAACCAGTTCTGGAGCACTTTGTTGACAAGTCTCCATCCCTTCTTTCAGTGAGTAGGCCAGGGACATCAGACGCACCACAGGAGGTGGAGCCAGCATTGTGGAGGGAAGGCACTGTCCTATTCAGGGCCCAGGTGCGACCCCTCCCACCCATCTACATGTAGACCTTGCTATTCAGCCCTGTGCTGACTCACCCTGTCTCCTGGCATCCCCCAGCCCCTGTCACTCACACTCCAGACAAGGAATACACAACCTCGCAGAGGCAGGCTTGGATGGTTAGACAAGAAAATACCCACTTTCTAAAAGTGGTATTTTCGAACACAGAATGTTAAAACCAACTTCACTAAAAGATGCATTTTATCATTCTGAGTCCAGGCATACTAAACTCGAATTTCTACCATGTTCCCGGGGTCAGTTAGGATTATAAGCTGTAATAATCAAAACTGCCCGTTCTGGCCTAGGGGAACAGGTAGCCTTGCAATAGTGAAAAACGAACTAGGCTGTAATTCACTATCAGGACATGCCACACACACCCGGGCATGTCCTACCTTTCGCATACAACACACCCTGCCCACAGGGGTACCTTGGGCCTACCTTAGGGGTGACTAACATGTAGTAAAGGGAAGGTTTAGGGACTTGCAAGTGTGTGCACTTGCCAAGTCGACATGGCAGCCCCAGGCTGCGCACAGGCTCTGCGATGGCAGGCCCGAGTTACACTTTACGGGCTGTTTGCGTGGGTGGCACAATCCAGTGCTGCAGCCCACCAACAGCATTTGGTCTATAGGCCCTGGCACTCGCAGTGCACTTTACAAGGGACTGACACATAAACCAAATAGGTCAATCATGGAAACACCAATCTATAACACATTTTATACAGGAGCACTTGCACTTTCCCACTGGACAGCAGTGAGGAAAGTGCGCAGAATCATTACACCAGCAAAAACAGAGTCAAAACCAGGAGGTCAGAAAGCAAAAAGTCAGGGAAAACACGCCAAAAGATGCCAAGTCTAACACATGTCCCCTCCAGCTGAAAGTAGGGAGAACTACCCAACCCCATTGGAGTTCTCTTCACTAAGGCGGAAGAACCTGGACAGACCATCTGCGTTGGCGTGTTCTGTACCAGGACGGTGTTCCACCGTAAAGTCCATTCCCTGTAGGGAGATGGACCACCTCAGCAGTTTTAGATTCTCGCCCCTCATTTGCATCAACCATCTGAGGGGCCTGTGGTCTGTCTGAACCCAGAAGTGAGTCCCAAACAGGTATGGTCTCAACTTCTTCAGCGCCCAGACCACAGCAAAAGCTTCCCTTTCTATGGCACTCCACCTCTGTTCCCTGGGAAGTAGTCTCCTGCTAAGGAAGACTACAGGCTGATCCAGGCCCTCTTCGTTCAGTTGTGAGAGCACCGCTCCCACACCATGCTCTGAAGCGTCAGTCTGCACGAAGAATTCCTTGGAGAAGTCAGGTGCCTTGAGCACGGGTGCCGTGCACATGGCTGCCTTCAGGGCATCAAAAGCTTTCTGGCAGGACTCAGTCCAGATCACTTTCCTGGGCTGCCTCTTAGAGGTCAGCTCTGTTAAGGGGGCAACGATGGTGCCATAGCCCTTAACAAATCTCCTATAGTAACCGGTGAGACCTAAGAAGGCTCTCACCTCTGTCTGGGTCTTGGGGGTTCCCAAGCCAGAATGGTGTCAATCTTGGGTTGTAGGGGCGCCACCTGGCCGCTTCCTACCTGGTGTCCCAAGTACACCACAGAACCCTGCCCGATCTGGCACTTACTGGCCTTGATCGTGAGGCCTGCACCTTGCAGAGCCCTCAACACTTTCTCAAGGTGCTGTAAATGTTCTTCCCAGCTGGAACTGAACACAGCAATGTCATCCAGGTAGGCGGCACTGAAATCCTCCAGCCCAGCCAACACCTGATTGACCAACCTCTGAAAGGTGGCAGGGGCATTCTTCAACCCAAAGGGCATCACCCGGAATTGGTAATGACCTTCTGGGGTTGAGAATGCTGATCTCTCCTTGGCCCCATCGGTTAAGGCAATCTGCCAGTACCCAGACGTCAAATCAAACGTGCTGAGGAACCGGGCAGCTCCCAACCGATCAATGAGCTCATCAGCTCTGGGGATGGGGTGCGCGTCAGTCCTGGTGACGGCATTGAGCCCACGGTAGTCCACACAAAACCGGAGTTCTGGAGTGGCACCGGGCGCCGCAGCCTTTGGGACCAAGACCACTGGGCTGGCCCAAGGACTGTGGGAGGGCTCAATCACCCCTAACGCCAACATCTTAGAGACCTCCTCCTTGATGCTGGCTCTGACCCGGTCAGTCAACCTGTAAATCTTGTGCTTCACAGGAGGGCTGTCACCAGTGTCCACGTCATGGGTACACCAGTGAGTAACACCGGGGGTCAGAGAGAACAGTGGGGCGAACTGTCCCAACAACTGGCGACAGTCCCCCTGCTGCTCCTGAGTCAGAGTAGGGGAGAGGATCACACCCTCTACTGACCCATCATGCTCCTTGGTAGACAGGAGGTCAGGGAGAGGCTCACTCTCCTCTTCCACCCCATCATCTGTCGCCAAGAGCATACTCACTTCGGACCTCTCGAAGTGGGGCTTGAGGCGGTTCACGTGAAGGACCCTCAAAGGGTTCCTTGGAGCCTGCAAATCCACCAGGTAGGTGACGTCACTTTTGCGCTCCTTTACCTCATATGGCCCAGTCCACTTGTCCTGCAAGGCACAAGGTGCCACTGGGGCCATGACCCACACTTTTTGCCCAGGTTGAAATTCGACCAGAGTGGCATTCTGGTCATACCATCTCTTCATTTCTTCCTGGCTTGCTTCTAGGTTCGCCTGAGCGAGTTTCCTGAAGCGGGCAGTTTGGTTTCTAAAGGCCAGCCTGTAGCTAAATACATCCTGGGAGTTTTCCTGGGAGCTGCCTCCCAGCCTTCCTTTACCAAACTCAGAGGTCCTCTGACAGGGTGGCCATACAGGAGCTCAAAGGGGCTGTACCCAAGAGACTTCTGAGGCACCTCCCTGTATGCAAAGAGTAGGCATGGCAAGAGGACGTCCCACTTACGCCTCATGGGTTCTGTTAGACCCTTGATCATGCCTTTCAAGGGCTGGTTGAATCTCTCCACCAGACCGTTTCCTTGTGGGTGGTACGGAGTGGTGAACTTGTAGGTTACACCACACTCCTTCCACAGGGATGTCATATACTTGGATATGAAATTGGTCCCCCTATCAGAAACCACCTCTCTGGGGAATCCCACACGGGAAAAGATCCCCATTAACGCCCGGCCCACCACTGGTGCCGTCGTTGTCCTGAGAGGGATTGCCTCCGGGTACCGGGTGGCATGGTCCACCAAGACCAGGATGTACCTGTTGCCCATGGCTGTCTTGGGATCCAGTGGCCCCACAATATCCATCCCTACCCTTTCAAAGGGTGTTCCCACAACAGGAAAAGGTTGGAGAGGAGCTTTGACCTTCCTCCCACTCTTACCACTTGCCTGGCAAGTTTGGCAAGACCTACAGTGTGCATCTGACTGCCTTCGCATTTGGGGCCAAAAGAAGTGGGTGACAAGCCTGTCAAAGGTCTTGTCCTGCCCCAAATGTCCTGCCAAAGGCACGTCATGAGCCAGACCCAGTAGGAAGGTCCTGAAGCGCTGGGGTACCACCAGCACATGGGCTGACCCAGGCTCAGCAACCTTAGGCTCACTGTATAGGAGACCACTCTCCCAGTAGATCAGATGTGACCCGGACTGATTACCAGCTGCCTGGTCTGCAGCCTGCCGCCGCAGACCCTCCAGAGTAGGGCACTCGTTCTGCTCCCTGCAGAACTCCTCCCTGGTGGGACCCCCTTCTTGCTGCCAATGGGTCAGCTCAGAGATGTCTCCCAGTTCGGCTACCTGCTCCCCTGTAGGCACCGGGGCGTCCCCTCGAGGTCCGCCTCCTCCCGGTCCGTGGGAACTTCGGGGCCGGTTTCCCGCGCCCCTGCCCTTTCTCTTGGCAGGGACTTGGGCCACTGTTTCAGGCTCCAAGTCCTCTTGATCACCCTTTTGGCTGCCATTGACCGAGTAGACACGCATGCCCACTCTGGCAACCCAAGCATCTCCAAGTGAGACCTGAGCTCAACCTCCTTCCATAAGGACTGTTCGAGGTCGTTTCCTAGCAGACAATCTACAGGCATGGTAGGGCTCACAACCACCCTCAAGGGACCTGAGACCCCCCCATTCAAAGGGAACCTGCGCCACCATACATTGGCGCTCTGAGTTGTCTACAGCAACTACTTGGTGGAATGCTCCTGGGACTACTTGCTTCTCAGACACCAGGTGACACTGGACTGAGGTCACACTGGCTCCAGTGTCTCTGAGAGCCTCTACCCTGTTCCCATTAATGGTCACCCAGGTGCTATATTTCTTTGTGTTAGGGGGCACCTGGTTTCCTGGGACCATCTCACTGTCCCCTAGTGAGACAAGGGTCATTTCTGCGGGGTCCCCACCCTCCTGTGGGCACCCCTCCTCCCCAAGCGCTACACTAGCCAACACTTTGGACTGTCCACCGGTGGGCGGCTGTGTCCCCTTCGGGCACTTGGGGTCCCCCTCAAAGTGACCTACCTGGTCACATGCATAACACTTGCGGGGGCAAGTCTCAACAGGCTTCCCTGTGGAGACCCCTTTCTTCTTATCACCGGGGGCTGGGAACCTTTACCCTGGGTACTAGTTTGGGGCCCTTTAGAGAACTCCTGTGCTTTACCCTTGTCTCCCCACCTTTCTGCTGGGGACCCTGCCCACCTTTGGCTGAGTCTCCCCAAACGCTTTCTTGTGGACCCTGGTACTCACCCAGCAGTTCGCTTCCATAGCAAGCTTCCTGGGGTCAGTTAGCTTACTATCAACTAGGTGCTGGCGCAGATCTGCAAAACATAGACTAGACAAGTGCTCCCATGCAATCAAGTTGTAGAGCCCCTGAAAATCTGTTACACTACTGCCCTTCACCCAACCATCCAGAGACCTGCAGAACACATCCACACATTCCAACCAAGTGTTGACATCAGACTTCTTACTGGACCTGAACTGATCCCTGTACTTTTCAGGAGTAAGACCATACTTCGTGAGAAGGGCATCCTTCATGTCAGCATAGGTGAGGTGATACCCCTTACCCAAAGCTATCAGAGCATCCCTTGCTTCTTCAGGGAAAAGTGGCCACAATCCTGCTCCCCAATTCTCCTCAGGGACCCCATTCATGTGTATGGCTGCCTCATAACCCTGAAACCACCTTTGTATGTCATCCCCCTTCTTGAACTCCTTGCCTACGTTCTTGGGAATGTGCACAATCCTGTCTGCCTTTCTGGACGAATTGCTGCCACCATCTGAGCCTGACTTACTCCTAAGTTCTAGCTCCTTCAGTTCTCTCTCATGCTCTAAGAGCATCTTCCTCTCCTCTATGGCCAATCTCTTCTCCTCCCGCTCACTCTCCAGTCTGAGCTTCTGCAGCTCAAACTGCCTTGCCTCCCGCCTGTCCTCCAGCTCCTCTGGGGACAGACTGCTGCTGCCTGATCTGGCGGGTTCCCCCTACCCAAAAGCACATCCACCCTGGAAATAGGCTCCTCCACCTCCTCACTGAGATTACCAGGCTGCCCATTGGCATGTCTGGCTGCTACCCAGGCCCTCAGCGCCTTCTGTAGCTCCTCCTTCCTTGTGAGGCCTTTAATTTGGACTTTCAGGTTTTTACAAATCGCCCGTAGCTCCTTTACGGCGTAGGATTCCAACCTATCCTCCTCAAAGATAACTTCCAGAGATGCAACGGATGATGCAATTGATTCAGGCATGACAAAAGTAGTGAGTTGAAAACTGGCAAGATCAAAAATAGGCCAAAAGAAAAAGAACCAGTATGTGGTACGTAATGGTCTGCGATATGGTAGTAGTGCACACCAATCACTGTAAGTCAAGTGCAAACACAAGTCCTATCCTCACCGCTGACAACCAATGTTAGAAATGGGATCTCTAGTTGGCAAGGGTTTGCACCTTTGTACAAGTAGGGACCCTTCTTCCTAGTCAGGGTAAGGGTGTTACACTCGTGAAGTAACCCCTGCTCACCCTCGTGGTAGCTTGGCACGAGCAGTCGGGCTTAATTCAGAGGCAGTGTGTAAAGCATTTGCACATAACCAACAGTAATACAGTGTAAGCACTACAAACGGACACCACACCAGTTTAGAAAAATAACCAATATTTTATATACTCGAGACAAGACCAATTACGACGAAAATCCACAATACTATACTTTAAAAACGAATACTTGATAAGGTAACTTCTTCTTTGCAGGAATAGTCCAAAAACAAAGTTCGTACGAGTCGGTAGCTCCGTCTGAGCCTACCACGATGCTGGAAACCACAGAGTCTAACAGTTCCAGCCGACCGCGTCGATACGGGCCAGCGGAGTCGTGAACAGACTCGGTTACAGTACCTTTCTCGTTGTGGCTGGTACGGAGTGTACGAGCCGGTCGGTGTTCGTCGCGGTTGCGGTGCAAGACGGAGCGATGCAAGGTGCGCTGTCCCTCGATGCGGTGCAGGCAGCGGCTCGATGAGCGTCGTGCAGACGGAGTCGGTGAGTCCAAGGCGTGCGATGCAGGGTGAGACGATGCTCGATGCGGTGCTGACAGGTTGCGATGCAGGCGACCAAGCCGGAATGCGGGAGCTGGCGTCGGACAGCGGTGCGAGTCGGAGCGGTGCGTCGCAGACGTGCGAGCGGTGCCCCAAATGCGGTGCAGTCACGACTCTTGAGCCAGTTGCAGCGACCGCGTCGGTCGGGTCCGGCTGGTTCAGTGAAGCGATGCGATGCGAACTGCGGTGCCCACAGGTCACGGTGCAAGCAGCGGCTCGATGTTGGCGGCGTTGGACGTCGCCCACGGTGAGACCAGGGTTGCGATGCGGAGCGGGGCGATGCGGCCTGCGGTGCAAACAGGTCATCGGCCAGGGATGGATTCGGTTGACGGAGTCGGTTGCAGTTCCCTTCCTCTGTGGCAACTGAAACAGCGTTCCAGAAGCGGTACCCAGAGGCTTGTGAAGTCTTTGCAGTCCCTGAGACTTCTTAACAGGAGGCCAGCTCGGTTCCAGGCCCTTGGAGATACTCAGCACAAGTTTGTAGAAAGTTCAGTCCAGTCCTTTCACTGCCCAAGACAGAAGCAGCAACTGCAGGCCAACCCAACAAAGCAACAACACAGCAAGGGGGCAGTACTCCTCCTGGCAGCTCTTCCAGCTCTTCGTCTTGGCAGGTTCCTTGATTCCAGCGAGATCTAAATTCATGGGGTCAGGGCCCCAATATTTATATCCCAAATTCCTTTGTTCTCTGAAGGCAGAGAGGCCTTTGCCTAGTCCAAACCAGTTCTGGAGCACTTTGTTGACAAGTCTCCATCCCTTCTTTCAGTGAGTAGGCCAGGGACATCAGACGCACCACAGGAGGTGGAGCCAGCATTGTGGAGGGAAGGCACTGTCCTATTCAGGGCCCAGGTGCGACCCCTCCCACCCATCTACATGTAGACCTTGCTATTCAGCCCTGTGCTGACTCACCCTGTCTCCTGGCATCCCCCAGCCCCTGTCACTCACACTCCAGACAAGGAATACACAACCTCGCAGAGGCAGGCTTGGATGGTTAGACAAGAAAATACCCACTTTCTAAAAGTGGTATTTTCGAACACAGAATGTTAAAACCAACTTCACTAAAAGATGCATTTTATCATTCTGAGTCCAGGCATACTAAACTCGAATTTCTACCATGTTCCCGGGTCAGTTAGGATTATAAGCTGTAATAATCAAAACTGCCCATTCTGGCCTAGGGGAACAGGTAGCCTTGCAATAGTGAAAAACGAACTAGGCTGTAATTCACTATCAGGACATGCCACACACACCCGGGCATGTCCTACCTTTCGCATACAACGCACCCTGCCCACAGGGGTACCTTGGGCCTACCTTAGGGGTGACTAACATGTAGTAAAGGGAAGGTTTAGGGACTTGCAAGTGTGTGCACTTGCCAAGTCGACATGGCAGCCCCAGGCTGCGCACAGGCTCTGCGATGGCAGGCCCGAGTTACACTTTACGGGCTGTTTGCGTGGGTGGCACAATCCAGTGCTGCAGCCCACCAACAGCATTTGGTCTATAGGCCCTGGCACTCGCAGTGCACTTTACAAGGGACTGACACATAAACCAAATAGGCCAATCATGGAAACACCAATCCATAACACATTTTATACAGGAGCACTTGCACTTTCCCACTGGACAGCAGTGAGGAAAGTGCGCAGAATCATTACACCAGCAAAAACAGAGTCAAAACCGGGAGGTCAGAAAGCAAAAAGTCAGGGAAAACACGCCAAAAGATGCCAAGTCTAACAATCGCCTGTATGACTTAAACGCATTCTTTCAACTGTTTACAGGAGATGCACCAGTGCTGGATCCAGGATCCACCACTGAGTAAGAAAAAGTAACGATAACACTACTTACCTGCTAAGTGAATTTCCTCCCATAGGATAACATTGGTGATTCTATGTGAAAAAGTTTCTAAGTGTCAACTTTTAAAATATAATAATATTCCTTAAAAATCACTACTGTAACCAAAACGCTTTTACTCAACTGTTTACAGGAGATGTCCCAGGACTGAATCTAGGATCTAGTCCTGTGGTTAGAAAAGTAATCCATAAAGTAACTAATTGCATTTAACTTGAAATTCACATTGAGCTCAATGTTGCATTGTGTTTGAAATTGTGTTGCCCATTGCAACAACAATAACTACTGTACTTAAAAGTCTATTGCCTATTTGCAAAGTATTTAAACTAAAGTAATTCATTCTGAGAAAGTATATTTTGTAATGTAATGTATAATGTAATTACAATGTATTTAAAAAAATAAAATATCTAAAAATAAATAGTTTAAAACAATGTAGTAAATCAGTATCAAAAAAATAAATATAACAATTAATACATTTAAAAATTGTCATTTACAAAACTTTTGAAATTCACTGAAAAAAACCATAGGTTTCAGACATGTTATCGTTAGGAATTAGCATTTAAAAAACCTTTGAAATTCACTGAAAAAACCATAGGTATCAGGCACGTTATAGTTAGAAATTAGCATTTAAAAAACCTTACAAATTCACTGAAAAAACCATAGGTTTTAGGGACAGTTATAGTTAGTTGGACATTGCACTCGTACAAAACCCGTGAAATTCCCCCGTTATAGTTAGTTCAGGTAACTATAACTCGCGCCCCCGCAATGCACTGCTGATGACGTCACATATTACATCACTCATGACATGGTCAGTGACATCACTGATGACATCACTGATGACATCTCAAATGACATCACTGATGACATCATCCATGTGATAATTTGATGCATCTTCTCACACCCTAATATAACTTTTGATACACCCACTGTAAATTACAGACTGCCATTGTCAAAACCATAGACACTCCAACACCAATTACTATATACACACTCACTGATTCTTAGGTCTACACACACACATCTACTCACTCACCCGTACAGTCACTCATACTGATAGTCACTCAGTACAGGACTATTATATACACTCATACACCTATATAAACACTCACACACCGCCACTCATTCATAGAGGTACTCACACACCTAGTCAGTCATGCAAAAAATTAAGCACACACCCATTTACTCACCTATACAGTTATACACACACCAGCTCACTTACTCATACAAATACTAGCACATTCTTACGCTCTTATACAATCTCTGATACAAGCACACACTCATCCATACAGTCACTCTCACAATCACACACTCTCGCTTATAGCTATTTATATACTCCAACACACATATATACTGCCTTTCACATATGTAGTTACTCACACATGTACCACTGGGACATACATTCACTCACTAACACACTCTTACACACACTTACCCACCCATACAGTCTATCACAGATGCACTCTTGAAACCATCCACCTAGTGAATCACCCACTCACACATCTAGGCACAGAGTCGCACACACCCCACCCACACAAACACTCAGGCACCCATACAGATACTCAGACAACCAATCAATAACTCATATAGACACTCATGTAGCTATTCACAAACCCATGCAGCCACTTACACAGCAACAGACAGACGGATACAGACATTCACCCAGTTTAGTCACTAACCCATGCATTCAGTAAGATATTTTTAATCACTCACTTATAGAGTTAGTCACGCACCTACTAAATCATCCATTCAGACACTTATACACCCACTCATTCTTCAATACGCCTTTCCCTATATATATTAAACATATTTAAACTTTACAGAAACACACAGTCACTGGATGATGTCATCAGTGATGTCATCAGTGATGTCACTGACCATGTCATGAGTGATGTAATATGTAACGTCATCAGCAGTGCATTGCGGGGGCGCGAGTTATAGTTACCTGAACTAACTATAACGGGGGAATTTCAGGGGTTTTGTACGAGTGCAATGTCCAACTAACTATAACTGTCCCTAAAACCTATGGTTTTTTCAGTGAATATATATATATACACACACACACACACACACACACACATATATATATATATATATATATGTCAAAATGTCAGTTAAAAATGCAATTTTGAACAAAAAAAACCACTGAAATTCACCATTTACAGTTTACTGAGAAAACTATAACTTGTGCCACACCATGCACTTCTTAATACCTCACATATCACTCATGACATGTTCAATGATATCACTGATGGGATCTCAAATGACATCCTTGATGACATCACTGATGACATAACCTTTCTTTTTTTCCGGTGAATTACTTGGGTTTTTTTAACGTAAAGTTAGATTTTACCATACCCAACTAAATCATCACATAACCTTTGCTTTTCAGAGACTTTCTGGGGGAGGGGGGGTTAATGTTAAATAACATCTTGTTACCTTACCTAACTATAACGGTTCTTTAACCCTTGTCTTTTCTCTGTGAATTTCTAAGTTGAACATGAAGTAAGAACTTATTACCACAACTAACCCTTCGGGAAGCCAACCACTCAATATACATTTTCCTTTTTTTTTAAATTGTTTTTTTGGGCTCCCCTGGACTTCTGCACAGTCCACAGTATTCTTGTGGGAGCCCTTGTCAGCACACTTTTCCTGGAAGTAAGTGCTTGTACAAACCAATGTGGAATCGTGTTTGCATATCCAGTTCCCAATTATTTGGCATACAGGTTTAATAGAATGCAAAAACATATCTAATACCTATAGCTAATGTACTCTGATCTTTGGTTCCTTTTTTCACCTGTTAAAACCACATAGGTGGACATCACCTCATTAGAGTTAATGCACTAGATGTTGCTACCTGAAATTCAGACAAGAATTTAAAACAAATGAAGTGAACCCTGATTTTTTATTTCCACGTTGCAACGTCCATCAAAAAACAGGCAGGGTGCGTGCACAAGCAGCAGGAACTGTGACTTCAGAACGGAACTATAATAACTTATTGCAGTGGGGCAACTATGTAATTTCTTTATTACAGGTAACCAGAGATGTCACAACTCACCTGCAATAAGTAAATTAAAGATATATATTATAAAGGGATTGCAAACTCCCATGTATAATAGAAGTAATTTAATCCATTCATATGTCAGAGCTATGTGACCTGAAAGATGGCTCTCCGTCTGATGCTTGACTACAGCTGCGGCCCAGCCAGGTAAGAGTGGTGAGGTGGTGGGCCAGGTTGGGGGGGGGGGGATTTCGACAGACGATGCAGAGGGAAAATTAAATAATTAATTAATTTTCCCTCGTCTGTCGAAATCCTCCCCACCTGGCCCCAACGCTCCCCCGCTCTTACCTGCATGGGCCGCGGCTGCTTGACACTGTAACGTAAGTCACATGAGGGTTAACGATGCTTTCAGTGGCCTAAACCTGTATCTTCTGCATAATCTGAGTGACAGCTCTGAGGTATAAAAATAAACAACCAAAATATTCCGTACAATATGTGTAAACTGAGTTAATATCACTTCTATCTAAAGTCAGAGCATGTACTTTCTGCATAACTTGAAAGATAGCTGTGCCTTCTAGGATTGAGCCTGTGAGTGGTTTGACACATTAGATATGACTCTTCTGTTGAAAGTTTAACATCCATATGATCTGTGCGAGATGAAGCATTGCTTTGCAGTCTAACACTATTGCCTGCAAGGTCTATGTAACCTGTTGGATACATGTGATTTTGAAGGTGGAAAACAGACAAGTAACACGGGCTGGGGTTTAACTGACGAGGTCTCAGCCTTTTGCTGACACTGGGTGTGATCCCTGACAACTCATACAGTTAATCCATGTTATTTTAAACCAGTCATGTAATGGGAGTAGCGTAACATCAGTCATAACTCTGCTGTCTGGTAAGCAGGCCTGTGTGACCGAGACGATTGTGGCACTGACTGAGGGCTAATCTTGTAATTTCTGTGTGAACTGAGGGAGAGCTCTGATGTTTATAGCAAATACCTCTGAGATCAGTGTAAACTGAGAGATAGCTCTGCTATCTAAAGCCAAAGCATGTGTGTGATATGTGATGTGATGGGTAGCACTGCTACCTTTGAGTTCTGTGCCTCTTTAGAGATTGGTCTGCTGCCTAAAACCAGAGCCTGTTTGTCTGTGTAATTTAAAATATAGCGCTTCTGTCTAAGGTCTCAGACAGTCACTTCTAGGTGAACTGTGTGATAGATTTGCTGAGGCCTGCACCTCTGAGGTAGTTCTGCTGTCTGTGCACTGAGCTTGACCGTTATCTATCAGCTGATGGATAACTTAGTTTGAGGCCTAAAACTGTAAATTATGTGTACCATGAGAGATAGCCAGTCATGGCTGGCATGCTCGTGGGTGGGGGGGGCGGGCGCGGGGTGGAGGGGTCACTTGGGAGGTCGCAATTGCGGAGGGAAGGGAGAAAAAGAAAATCACTTACCTTGCTGCCGCTCGGTCCTGTCTCTGCTCCTGGTCTCCTTCTTCCGACACAGGAGCAGGAAGCAGGCAGCCAAGCTCCCTCCCCTAAGCCAATCACAATGCTGCAATGCAGCATTGTGTTTGGTCTCAGCACTGTGACACGGCGCTCAGCCAGGGGCTGGAGGGGTGGGCATGTTCTCCAATGCGGCTGTAATGCAGTCTGCATGGAGAAGGGGAAAGTGCGCATGACTGGTTTGGGTGGCCCGAGAGGGCTGACCAAACAGTCATTGCGCACTTAGGAGTGGGCAAACCATCCACTGCCCTCCTCGCAGAGCAGGCCCGCCCGCCCACCTGCAAAGCAGCACAAAACACATAAAATGATAATAACTGAAACTTGAAAGCAGTGGGGCGACGCTCCTCCACCATAGCGGAGGAGCCGCCACTGGAGATAGCTGTGCTGTGTTTTGCAGAAGTCCTTTAGTTCTATATCACACGAGAGATAGCTCAACTGTCTTAATCTAAATCCTGTGTTTAGTGTTAGAAGTGTGGGAAAGTGAAACAACTATTCCCTATTTTCACAGAAGGTGAACGGGAAGTAAAGTATTTTTATGGAAAATCATTTTCCCTAAAACCTAATAAAAGAACAAAAATGCTAAGTCTAACATGTTCTTATTTTCCAATCCTCTCTAACCAGATAATCGTAAGCGCAAGAAGGGCCAGAAGTGCAGACATTTTCTGCTTTTTCACAAAAGTGGTACAGAAAGGGTTTTCATTGAAAAGCATATTGAATAAATAGAAAACTGTAAGTATAAATATTAGTATAAATTGAAGGATTCTTGTAAGAGCCATAAGAATGGGAAGGCCTATCTCTGGGCTGTCAGTTGGGAGAGACATTTTTAGATATTTTACCATACGAACAGAATCAAATAAAAATAATGCAAGCACACAAAATATTAAGCACTGGCAAAGCCAATAGGTCTCAACTATGGGAGCGCTATTGGCTTTGCCAGTTTCTTTTAGCCATGTTGTACAGCAGCACAGCTGCTGTGCAGCATAGCTAAAAGTAAGAGAAAAAAGCTCTATGATGTGACCAGGGCTGACTGCGTGGGACAGTGATCCTTTTTCTTAGTTTGGGATTATTCTCTGCCTTCACAAAAAATGGTTCATTATCTCACATCTGAGCTGAAGTTCGCCAGTTTGGCCCCCCCATGAAGACAGTACCAAAAAGGCTATGCAGAGCAGGGAGCGCAGTGCCGTTTGCATCTTTGTAGCATCTTGTCACCTGTTCATGTGACCTTTGGGTATTTTTTTCTGGTAGGAAAGGAGGGGGCAAGCAACAACGAGGGAGAGGCAAACCGGACAAGCAACTATGTTGGAGGAGGGTGGAGGGCAGGACAAGTAACAATGCTGGAGGAGGTAGGGAAAAAGGGGGTGCAAGTAAAAGGAAAAATAGTACCTCTGGAACTGGCAAGCAGTGTAAAGATATTGGGCAAGGGAAGCAGTACTTTGACCATGCTCCAGGGTAGGGACAAGTACACAAAGAGGAAGTAATCAAAAGCTGACCAAAGAGAAGCAAGGAAATGAGAGTGATGATAAAGCCAACCATTTGAAAGTAATGGAGGGCTCTAAGCACCCTAAGTGAATAAAATGTCTTGCAAGTGACAGCGCATGCTCTATCTCAAGCGAGACCTAAAGGACAGAGTGTGAGGGGGAGAGCGGTGGCAAACTGTCAAAGAAGCGGAGATGCCCACCAAATATACTGAATGGCATAAAACAACCGACAATGCCCCCAAACCATTTGTGTCCTGCCTAAGGGGAAACAGCCATTACCTCAATGCCTTTATCCCTCAGGAATAACTGATCTGAACTCATTTCACTCTGGGAACCTGTGCTAATAAAGCATCAGAGGACCTATGACCTCTAGAAGGAGAATAGGGAGAAAGAAGAGAATGCAAGTAAGCTGTGCCTGTCTTCCTAAAAATCCTGAGACAAAAGACCAGGGCTTTAAAAACAGGCTGTTTCTTCACCGGAAGCCAATGAAGTTTAGAAAGCGCAGAGCCCATTGACACCCGTCTAGGAAGGTTTAACAAGAGCCGGGCTGCAGAATTCTGGACCCGTTGAAGCCTCCTAGACCTGAACTGAGAGACCCCCAGATAAAGAATGTTGCAGTAATCCAGCCGTGAAATCGCTGCAGCTTGGATCACTGTCTTTTGGGCAGATGCAGGGAGCAGATTGATGATCTTCTTAAGAGACTTCAGGATGCCAAAACATTTACCTGCTAAAGCCATAATTTCGCTATCAAAGTTGAAATGTTCGTCAAACCAAAAGCCTACATTTTTTATTTGGGAAGGAACCAAGTGACACAGCCACCAATCAGGAGACCAAATCGAGGGCTGCCTTCCGAGGATGAGGACCTCGGTCTTGCCTGCATTTAACTTCAAGCAGTTGAGGGCCCTCCATTGCGCTACCTCAGAAAGACAGGCCCTCAACGAGACTGAGACTAGCTGCAATATGTTTGCAAGATTTGTTTCGGATAAGGTAGCATCTGTTTATTCTTCCTTTCCGGAGGGTGATAGAAATGTGCCTTGTTTGGATGTTTGGTTTGAGCCTTCATTTGACTGCAACAGATTCCTCCAGTTAAAGCCTATTGAGCTGGCCAAGTTACAGTCTTGTATATCTGTGGTTAAATTTGGCTCCCTCCTTGATCCGGCCTTTCCTGGCATCTTGGCGTGGGAAATGGTGGAACAGCTTCAAATATTTAGAGACCTTCTTAATAATTCTTTTGCTGTGGCCCAACTTCTGTTGAGGTGGAAACACACCTCTCTGATTCCGTTGCTAAACAAACTTTCCTTCGTCTCTACCAAACCCAAGAACTATAGACTGATCTCGCTGCTTCCTTTTCTAGCAGAAGTTGCAAAAAAATACATCAATGGGCAGCTCTCAGGGTTTATTGAAGATAAAGATCTTTTACATGGATTGAGTTTCGCCCTCGGTATAGTACAGAGTCGGCCCTACTGTTGACTTTGGAGTCCATGCTTTAGGTTATGAATAGAGGTGACACAGCATCTTTGTTGCTGCTGGATCTGAATGTGGCCTGCGGCCCCGTATCCCACGGCCTTTACTTGAGCGGTTGTGGTATTACAGGGTCGGTTACAAGGCCTGTGGATGACGGGCTTCTTTTCTGCAGGGACGCACCTTTCAGGTCCTGCAGAAGCCTTTCCGCTCTCAGACTCTGCCGCTGACTCAGGGGGTGCCACTACCTTTTTCAATCTGTACATGCGCCCCCTGGCTGATATAATCGTGCCGTCATGGTTTTCAGATTCTTTCATATGCCAACGATACACAGCTGGTTCTCACCCTGTCATCGAATTCTGTGGTATGACCTGTTACTGTATAGTATGGTGTGATATCATATGGACTGTCATTGTATTGTATGTGTGTTACTGTATAGTATGGTATGTTACGATATTGTATGGTTTGCTATTGTTTAATATGATATTTTATGGCGTGTTATTGTGTAGTATGGTAATTTGTGGTATGTCATGGCCTGTTATTGTATAGGACATTATGGTATGGGTTGTCATTGAGGAGTAAATCTTGTAACACGCATTTAGGCATGAGTGAATATCAACAGTTGGTACAATTTAAAAACATGTAACTTACGTTGACTTTCCCTAATTGGGAAGGAAGATGGCATTATACAGAAAGTAACCAAAACGAGGACAAGTCATAAATAAACACAACCTTAGTAAATGTTGCATCATGTAATTTTATTAAAATTTAAAAATAGTGTTGTTGTGTTGTTATGCAGCTCGGACAAAACTTGCAGAAGAAAAACAGTTTACTGGAAAATGAAGGTTTGAAAAATCTGGGAGAGGGGAACGGCAGGCCCAAGACCAAAAAGCAGAAATGAAGGAAGAATACAAGCAGCTAAGAAAGAAGATAGAGCAGCATAGGAAAGTGCAAAAAGAACATACAAACAAACAATAAACACACAAAAAAGTACCACAATCTGAGTGCAAGCTGCCAGAAAAACACAAATAAAGAAATCAATCAGGACTTGCTCCAAGCTTCAGGGGAGAAAATAAAAACACATTGACGAAGTGAAGCTGACATGCGCAGACCAATGAAAAGGTTGAAAATAAGAGTGACAGTGAAGCCAATCAATGGTAAGTAATTGGCGAGCTAGCAGCCCCTTTTTAGATGTTGTTTTGGAAACAGGAGGTAACATAGACCCCTGCAGCCCCCTCGGTGCGGGGGGGTCAAGATCCAGGGGGCCCCCAAGCACAGTACTGTGGCCTGAGAGCTCCAGAATGACTCCGGAGGGGCGGGGACCCGCCATGTACTTTGAATGGGGTCCCATCAAGTTTCGTTACGCCGCTGTTTAGAAACTATAGATCCTCGCAAACCATAGCACAGGTCTCAGGAAAGACCTGAAAAGTCTCCAGCTAGAAGATCCTTTTTGAACTTTTGATGAATGCTCATAGAATGTCCTCTAACACTCTAGAAACAACTGTATTAATGATGTATTAATGATTGTTTCGCCTGCATATTTTATATTAAAACTTAAAAAATATATAAGCCTTATTCTCCCCATTAGTGAATGCTCAGAAAATGCTCCTTACATCGGCAGACACAGCTATATAAATTCTTGTCACATGGTATGTTTTTCTGTTGCAAGACACCAAGGGGCATATTCTCAAGGACTCATCGCCGATTTAGCGGCACTTTTCCACCACGAAAGTGGCGATAGATTTATCGCCCTATTCACAAGCCTGCGCTAACAGCCTACATCATCAGTTTACCTGCGATAGCTGCCGCTAAAAACATTGCCAAGGCTGACTGCGACAACTAACGCTAATCATATGCAGAGTAGGCGTTCCCGTGCAAAAACTCACGATAACACCACTTCGCGATATTCTCAACAAGCAGCCAGATCGGCGATGCGGTCCAAAAACAGGCGATAAGGCACGTTAGCAGCAGGGACTTAAGACCTGCTTTTTTCTGGTCTTAAGTAAGAGAGAAAACCTGCAGTAGAAAGGGAGCCGAGCCCAGAGGCACATCTGAAGACCAACAGATGCCATGGAGCTACTAATCATGCAGCTTGGAGACCCAAGAGGGCCACAACACCCACGCCACCACCCCCAGGACCACCCCCACCCCCAGGACCACTCCCACCCGGACTACCACCGAGGCAGCGCAGAACAAGACAGAGGACCTTCCGAAAACACACCAGCCTCAGAGACTTAATGCCAGAGGATGTCATTGCCCACTACAGGCTCAAAAGGACAACCATCCTCCGAATCCTGACCCACATTGCCCACAGGCTGACGGTACCAACACAGCGGACAACCAACATCCCTCCGCAGACAAAGCTGCTGGCTGTGCTGCACCTGTTGGCCTCTGGTACCTTCCAACCAACAACTGCCAGAGTCGGAGGAGTCTCACAGCCAGCCCTATCAAAGTTCCTCACACCTGTCTTGGATGCCATCATCAGCTTCATACCCCAGCACCTTCACTTCCCCCACACTGCGCAGGAACAGCTGGAGACCAAGCAAGGCTTCTACGCCATAGCTGGCTTCCCGCACGTGTTGGGGGCAAGTGACTGCGCCCATGTCCTACTTGTGCCCCCTGCTGACACTGCACACAATTACCGCAACAGAAAGCACATGCATTCCCTTATGTGCAGGCAATAGTGGACCACCGGGGACTGTTCACCAATGTCGTCGCAAACTTCCCAGGCAGTGTGCATGATTCCTACATCTTCCGACAGTCCATCATCAATCAGCGCTTTCAGGATGGCACCTATGGAAATGGACTGCTCGTTGGTAAGTACCAACGGAACACACCACACACCTCAACTCCACAATCATACAACTCACAACTGTGGGAATGCACACGTAACAAAATCACATACAACATGCCAACCAACATGACCACCTACCAGACACGACAACACAAGTAACTGTGGTAACAGGGGCCAGACTTGTAGACAAACCATCCACAAAGGCATAGCCCCTCTGCCACACAATTGCAGAATGTGGGGGGAGGTGGGAACCAAGAATGTGCGAAGGAGGCAATTGACCCATGAATAAGAATGTACACAATGCCAAGTGTGGCGGTGATGTGCAGGACAATCTTGAGTATGCAGAGCACAGACATGTCCATGTGGACATATACTGCTGGTGTTTGTAGTGTTGTGGACAGTGGACGTAACCATGTTACCTCAGGCAGTGGGGAAGACCTTGGACATGTAGCTATGTCGCCCCCCCTGTAAGCGTAAGCGTAGTGGGCTGGGCCGGCGTACGCCAGTCCAGCGTAGGAGTGTGATTAAATAGCCCAGGGCTCTGGGCGTGGTTCACCTCCGGGATGGCCACCAAAGTAACTACTGCGTGTGTCTCTGTGTCGGCCATATCCTGACCATAGGCTTACACACACGTGGCCGACCATCTTCAATGGCCAAATTTACACCGGTGACGAGGTGGCTACGTCACACGCCACCCGGCGCACATCTCGTCATCACCTGCAGGGGTGTGTCTACCAGGGTGGTGCCCCTCACCCTGCCACGAGGCCACTGCCGTGACCGGTGGTGCCTGCGCGATCCTGTGCGCCTGCTGCCCCCCAGCCCGCTGGTCCCCAGACCCGTCCGGCGCCCAGCGGTGATTGCCCGCCCTTGCGCACCCAGGCCTCACTGCTCACCTGCCGCCACCGGTGTGTCTCCAAGAGGGCCCACCACGTGCCGGTGCAATCTTTAAGCCCAAGGCACGCGAGCTTGGCAGCCTCCTCAGCCGATTGCTGGCTTCCGCGCAACAGGTCCCCAGCGCACCCTGCGGCACCGCACCGCGAAGTTCTGTGTGCTAACTGCTCCCTCCGGCCTACACTGTGGTCCAGCAGGTCTCAGACAAATTCTTTCCAGTCCGGACCTCCAGGCCTACTGCATCAACGCAGGCTGCACACCCGCTCAGCTCTTCAGGTGGGCCTACCTCAGTGCACCGCAAGTCATCGACACGTGGCGGTAGGCTCGTGTCGGACGCAGTGCCTCAGGTGCCACTACCTCTGTGCACCACAAGTCATCGTCCCGTGGGGCTACCCCAAAAGTCCGCCTCCAGCAGCCAACAGCATGTCCTCGGTAACGCCACTGGAGCCCTTCACAGTCACGGGGCCACCTCCGTCCCAGGCAGGCCGCTGGAAAGCCTAGGTGGAACGTCTGGAGACGTACTCCGAAGTGCACGACATCCCAGCGCCGCGGCGGCGGTGCACGCGTAGGCGTGTGAGGAGTGTGAAGAAATGGCCCTGGGCTCTGGGCGTGGTTCAGTTCTGGGCTCTGGGCTCTGGGCTTTGGGCGTGGTTCAGTTCCGGGCTGGCCACAAAAGTAACTATGGCGTGTGTCTCTGTTGTAGTGTCGGCGCCACCCGGACCTTAATCGGCAATGTTGCAATGTAGCATGCACCCGAATGGATAAACAAAGGAGAGCAAGACCGCTCGGGTCTTGGCTCATACATGCCAACTGTTGTGTGTGTATCTTCATTGCCGCAGCATAAGCCAAAGGCCTAGCCTCAATCGCAGCACGAGTTCCGCCAGGCCTGTACTCTACATCTGTGTCTGCCTTATCCTTACCATAGGCCTACACACACGTGGCCGCCCACCTTCAACGGCCAACATTACAGTGTTGTTGTCAGGCTTGCGGACATGCGCAGACAGGCATGACAATGGTGTGCCGTTGGAGTGCAAGTGATGCAACCGCGCAGCGCACACAAGTAAATAGGCTCGGGGGAGGGAGGAGCAGGTGTGAGGCTACATAATACACATTGATCCCGCACATTTGCAAGAAGCAATACATGGCAAACATGAATCCCAAAGTCGCACAAATCACACACCACAAAACTTGTAAGTCTGCCCACACAGCATGCAGAACCACCAATTTACACCAATCTCACTTACCGCTCACAGGTGATCAAGGATATGCACTCTGCCCGTGGATGATAACACCCCTCTGAGCCCCGAACACCCCGGCCCAGAGGCAGTACAATGTGGCCCACAAACGCACCAGGGGCATTGTTGAGTGCACATTTGGCGTGTTAAAGTCACGTTTCAGGTGCCTGGACATCACAGGTGGAAGACTCCTGTACAGCCCAGAAATAGTGTGCAAGATGATCATTGCATGTTGTGTATTGCACAACATATGTGTACGCACCAATGCCCCATGGATCCAAGTGCCAGTTGCACCGGACGATGATGAGGAAGATGAGGCAGGTGGACCACACCCCACTGCAGCTGCAGCAGGAATAGCCCGAAGGAACACAATCATTAACAATTTTTTCGCATGAGCACGTCACATCGTGACTGTACTTATCAATCATGGAACAGTACAAAATGACCACATGAACAGCATTGGCAAATACATTAATTGCAACACACATTCCCTGTGTGCATGTCAGTCCTCTGCATTAGCACATCACTCTGACAAGTGTAAGTGCAACATTAAGTGCTAACAATCTCACAAATAGCAAATAGATGGTGGGTATGTCACCTCTGTACAGAGAGGCTGTTTAGGGTGTCACGTATTTGAAATGCCATATCAGGGTGTCAAATGTAGTACGTAATCCCACTCATCAGCGTATCACATGTGTACAAAAACATGACATGAAGGCTGTCATTGGTGTTCATAAAAAGACAACAGGGTGTCATTTGGGGTCAAATATGAAATTGCGGGTGTCTTTTGGGGTCAAATATGAAATTGCGGGTGTCTTTTGGGGTCAAATATGAAATTGCGGGTGTCTGTTGGGGTCAAATATGAAATTGCGGGTGTCTTTTGGGTCAAATATGAAATTGCGGGTGTCTTTTAGGGTCAAATATGAAATTGCGGGTGTCATTTGGGGTCAAATATGAACCACCTTAATGCAGAGATGCACCCTGTGACTCAAGTCCCACAACATGAGCAACATGGACGTAAGGGGGATGGGGGCACAGTGAACATGGGAGATGTACACCAGCCAAAAAGCCAAGAGGAATACCTTGCGTGGAACACACCAAGGTGTCCCCTGGACATATGTGCCATGTACAGATCACATGTGTACACGGACGTCATCCATCAATAGTAGTGAACAGTGTCAGATAACAGGTGCAAGGTGAGAAGTCACGCGCCTCCTCACAGCTACCTGTACCCATCACTGTCAGACTGCAGCAAAACACCACTGCTACATCAGAGCATGCAAAATTGACCGTGAGGGCACGTACATGGCTGGTAAGGGTTCAACCGTGCTGGAAGGCGAAGCAGTGACATCCCCCCCCCCCCCAGAAATCCACATCACATTTCCAGAATGCAAGCAGATGACAAACTGACATTAGGGATGATAGCTCCTTTGTCTGAAGTAGAAGGCGTTAGCACATCTGCACCTCCGACCTTGGAATTGCATGCACACGGCACCACCTGAGAGATACCATAGCAGCTGATGAATACTCACACACTATGCACAGCGCTAACCAAAGACCAATGTATACACACCCCACACACAGAAGTCCTTGCTTGCAGTTCTCTTGCATGGAATGACCTTCAAACTTACGCACAGACCATCCCAGGAGTCCAACCGCTGAGATTGTTTTTAGGAGCTTATACAAAAATGGTATGCAGTTCCTAATATTAAAAAGCAGGAGGAAATGTTTTATATCAAAAGATCCACATGTGGATGTGGAGTTATAGAGATGGGGAGAAGAATCCTCTCCTCTTGGAAAAAGACCCTCACACACCCAGCCAGCTAGGTGTCATGCTTCATCATCGGGTCTGCTCCTTATCGGGTCGGCGCTGCAATCCCCGATCGGCACCCGTGATGGGGCCTCCTTAGCGGAGATCTTTATTCCAAATGCCGGTGGGTGAAGTGCGTGTGAGGGCTCTAAAACAGTGTAGGTG
The DNA here is from genome assembly GCA_963921515.1 of Calotriton arnoldi. Lineage (NCBI taxonomy): Eukaryota > Metazoa > Chordata > Amphibia > Caudata > Salamandridae > Calotriton > Calotriton arnoldi. Next base: position 938,305 of record CAWUFW010003453.1, read on the forward strand.
GTGTTGATGTGTAGGGAAGTGAAATTAAAAGGGGAGGTGGTCCACTCAAAATAATTTTATTGAACGTGGCCCCTACCCTAGTTAAAAGAAAACAAGACGCGTAACCCCACTCTAAGGATGTCGGGAATAGGCGCTTGAAAAAAGGTCAACATGTTTCTTGCCCAGAGATATATTAATTGGCAATTCTTCAGGACCAAACAAAAGAGGATCTACCTACACTTTTGGTAATGGTCAACAGTAAAGTGCAAAAGTGACCATCATTACAGCACCCTAAAAAGTGATACCTGTAAATCAAACAATACAACCCAGTTCGGGTCAAGGATGCGCGGCATCGGTACCGGCTAGTGTAGACACTAATGTGTAGTGTCAGTTAATCAGGAACAGAGGAGGCGGTTGTCCTACCCTCACACCGCCGGTCCGGGCAGTGTCCTTTGTCTGAAGTAGAAGGCGTTAGCACATCTGCACCTCCGACCTTGGAATTGCATGCACACGGCACCACCTGAGAGATACCATAGCAGCTGATGAATACTCACACACTATGCACAGCGCTAACCAAAGACCAATGTATACACACCCCACACACAGAAGTCCTTGCTTGCAGTTCTCTTGCATGGAATGACCTTCAAACTTACGCACAGACCATCCCAGGAGTCCAACCGCTGAGATTGTTTTTAGGAGCAATGAGGCCACAGCTAGTTCACACATTCCCAGTCATCTCACTGCCTATCTGGGTCACAGTCAAACATGCGCATTGATATCAGTTCCCAGGGAGTACCTTTTTTTGGAATCACTGCCCCTACATTCATCCATACTTTCATACTTGCTTGATCATAGACATGACACATCTGCGTGAATTAGAATGTTTTAATAACATTCGGTGGAGTGTTGAAGCTGGACCAGTACATGGCCATGCAAACCCCACTTTACATTGTTGCCCTGTGGAGGGCCAGCCAGAGTCCTTTAGGGATTGACAAGTTCATCGGAAGAGAAAGAGTTCAGTCCGCAGTCTGATTGCTTTGTCATTGGTAACCAAACCAAATATGGCAGTCCATGTCGAGGGCCAAGGTGAATGTCGCAGAGTGTATTGGGGGACAGTGGAAGGTGTTATTCCAGGGCATGATGCAGAGGGCAGAACCAAGCTAAAACAGGCCATATGGCGGAGATGAATGCTACCGCTTCCTTCTTACCACAAAGGCAGAATCATCCACATCATGGTCCTCTGATGTGTGATGTGCCTCACATGTGGGTGGTGGTGTTTTGTCTGCAGCACTGTGTGGCACTGACACATCATGGGCCGAGGTGGAATGTCTGCCGCACTGTGTGGCAGTGACACATCAGGGGCCGGAGGTGGATTGTCTGCCGCACTGTGAGGCACTGACACATCAGGGGGCGGAGATGTGGATGGAGTAGTAGCAGCAGCATTCATCTGCGCCAGACCTTGTGGCAGCAATGCCATGATGAGGATCTGCAGGGCATGGAAGATCCCAGCTACATCTCGCTTGTGTGCAGCCGTGGCAGCCATTCTTTCCGCCTGCATCCGCTCCATGTTCTCCATGATCCTCCGCATGTGTCCCAACTCCCAGCTGACATCGCTGGAGCCACTCTGACTAGACAGTTGTTCTTGTCTCAGAGTCATGACTCCAGCGATGTCAGCCATGGCTTGTTGGAGAGCATGTAGCGGACTGTGGGTGTCCATTAGGGACTGTAAGTGGTCCCTGATGGGACTTAGACACCCACGTATGGCAACCAGTTTGGCTGCCATGAGATCGAACCCCACCCGCACCTGATCAGCCATCTCCTTCTGTCCCTCTAACACACGGCGTTGGAATGCCATGTGTTGGTCGTGGGGGTCCTGGGAGACAGCCGTGGTGGTGGGTGCTTCCTGCTGTGTGGTCTGTGCAGGGGTGGGGTCTCCTCGATGCAGCTGGGCTGCCCTGCTCCTGGGGGTGGGGTGCTGAGGGTGTCCATGAGCTGTTGGAGGGTGTCGGTGTCGATGGTGTGGAGGTCCTCTTCATCATCAGTGAAGAGATGTACTGTCTGCTCTGGAGGAGGTGTTGATTCTCCCTCTGCAATATAAAGGGGAGATGCAGTTTAACAGTGTGTTCCATGTATGTTCACGCATTGGACAAGTTTACAAACAGACTGCATGACAATGTACACTGTGACTGTTTGGGAGGAGATGCCTATTTGATGCGGGACAGTGGACATTTCTACACCATCAGGGATGTGGGGTTGTACTTGTACATTATCATCTCCCAGTTTCCTGCTATGCCAAATGTGATTGGCCAGTTTCTACACACAAGCGGCAGCAGTTGTGTCCTCTGTTCTGTTGTGAAAGTGTTGCAGTTTGTACCACATTGTTGTCCATGTTGATGTGCTCTGATTCTTATGTGTGTGTGCTGAATTGTGGGAGAGTCGCCCCTGCAGCTCTGATTTTGCTGGCCCTTATCCCTTTCAGGCAGTGTGCCTTTCATTTCTGTGCTTATACAGTGCTGAGATGTTGCAGACTTGGGTAAATTGGGCTCTTGTTGGCAGTTGGGACTCTTGTGCATGGTTTGTCCGCAGATGTCTTGTTGACGTCAGGGGTTGTTTGTGCACGTGGATGTGTCATCGTGTGTCAGAGTGTGACCTGCTCCTTTACGGATGTGGTCCACACTTTGCCACCTCAGTGTCGTGGCGTGCACCATGTCATGATAATTGGACTGCAGCCATGCTAATCGTCATGCAGTGTCACTTGCATTGTCAGTGTGGCTCACGGACCCGCAGCTTTGCTGGGTTCAGCACATGTGCATGGGTTTGTTGTGAGATTAGTGATGTGTGGAGAGGGCCCCCTCTGGGCACATTGTTGACGGGGGCCTACTTGCTGTTTCTATGTGTGCTGCAGTATGAAAAGGAGATCAGGGACATGATCCAGAGTCATTGTGGGTGTGCACTGTGCTATACTTAATTGTGCATGTGTGCCATTGTGCCCATCTCCCCCCGTCCCCCCAGTCCCTGGTCGTTACCCTGTTGCTGTTGGGTCAGGTCATGTTGAGCAGTGTCTGGTCCCCCAACTCCTGCCACTGTCTCCCCACTGATTACTGTGAACACCATTTCCTCCATCTCATCCAGCTCCTGCTGTGGCGCTGGACTCCCACCTCCAGTCTGCATTGCGGCTTTCCGGTTGTTAGCGAGTTTCAGCTAGGTTTTGCGCTTCACATCATTCCAGTGCTTCTTGCAGTCGTCCACTTCCCTTCTCTTCACTCCGACTGCATTCACCTTGGCCAAGATGGACTGCCATATTGCATTTTTAGTTGCCAATGACACAGTGGAGGTGATGAACAGTTGTTGGTGGTGTTCTATCACCTCCGTAATCAGGATCTTGTTTTCCTGCGGACTGAATCGCGGGTTCCTCTTCTTCTTCTCCTTGCCCTTCTCCTTCCCCGAGAATCCCTGGCTGGTCCTCCGGGGAGTCTGTGGGGTTCTGGTTGGCCTCTGTAGTTGCTCCAGCTTCCTCCATGGTGCTTCTCAGTTGTTTGGGTTTTGTTTTTTGTTTTTTTGTTTTTTGCAGCTTTTATGGTGGTTTTTCCTGCTTGACGTGGGAATAGCAAGCCTGGCGCTGCTTATCGCTGATATTTTTATCGGTGTTGGTCCATTGCCACTTTTTTCACGTTTCCTTTTTTATCGGCGTCCCGGTAAGTTTAACGTGGACATTTGACGCGTTATCGGGAAACTATTGCCTGTTGCCGGCGTGTTGGGAATACGCCGTTAACACGGCGTTAGTTTCCCGCGATAGACGGCGTTATGTAAAATTGCGTTAAGCTAGTTTGGCGTTAATTATCGCCCGTTCTTGAGAATATCCCCCCAACAGTTTTCTGCTGTCTCATACATTACATGTATTCGTGTTGTACAAATCAACCCGTCAGCATCCTACAGCATTGATTTGTGTCTTGACCTACCCTATATAATACACCTAATAATTGTATCACTACTTTTATTCCACCTATTTGTATATGTCCTATTTTTATTATGTTTTATAACTGTTGTTTTAATATATGTATTTTTCTGTAAAGCACCCTGATACCACTGTGCCTTTTGCATATACAGTGCATACTAAATATATATTAATAAGTGAAAATCTCTCACTAACCATTCAGAGTTATTTAATGCATAGAGAAAACCCATCTTTTAATCACAGCACACTTAATACATAATAAAAGTTAGGTGCACAGAAGAAAATATGTAGGGCCTCATTTAGTGAGGTTTTACCGTAGGGCAGCGCCGCAGGACTTCCTGCTGCACTGCCCTACGGTAAAAGAAAAGGGCAGGAATGCGCTGTATCTATCAGATATGGCGCATTCCTGTCCTTTCCCCCTACACCGGCGCACAATGGGCTGCTGTGCGCCAACGCAGGTACCTTTGCACCATGGTGCAAGGTTGCCTGCGTTGAGGGATGATTGTTTTTGTGCATGAAGGGAAACCTTTCTGCACAGAAACAATCTGAAGAGGCTTTTTCCTCTTTCTATGTGTGCCCATAGAAAAAGGAAAAACGAGGAGAAATAACGAGGAGAAATAAAGATATTTCTCCTGGTTGTGTCAGTTTTTGGCGCTGCCTCAGATGGATGTTGCTGGGAACGCCCCCAGCAACACCCATTGCACGCCCCTTTAACGCAGAAAACTGCGTTAAATGGAGCCATATTTACGAGGCAGCATTAAGCCAAAAAAAGTGGCATAGTGCTGCCACGTAAATATGGAGCAGGCTCCCGCGCCACGGAACGTCACAAAAAGTGACGTTCCGGTGGCGCAAGGGGCCTCATAAATGAGGCCCGTAGTGTCTACCTATAATTATTGTTTTTGAGTTATTACCACGAACATATATATGCTGTAAAGACTGGTGACTGTGGGTGTCAAAACTGGTAAGACAGTTTTAGAATTCTGCTTTTCTTTTGCATGTCATGAAATGTGAATGGATTTAAAAGGATACTTCCTTTACAAAGTAAATAGTAAAGGTCTCACATAATGCCCAGAGGACAGTATGTTGACTGAGTCAAACCTATATTTTATGATTTGAAACACGGTTTCTTGTTCATTGGTATCTTCTTCCATCAATATACTCATGACAAGTGCTTAGGTGACTGACGGAAAGTGCTTTGCGCTTTGATGTCACCGACAAGTCAAATCTGAAACCAAACAGTTTAACCCTGTTTTACATGGGGTCACTTCACATTTGGCAGCTGCACTTAAGGTGACAAATTGCAGCAAAGTCCAACAAAATAAAAAAACAGGTTGAAAGGCACTCAGTTGAACAAAGGTGACATTTTTCACAGATGAAAAAGCAAAAAACAAATATAAATAAAGTCATAAAAATAAAGTATCGCATTACGTATGTAAGCAATTGAACATCAGTGGGAATACCTTGCCAACAAGCCGCTAACTGTCGGCATAAAAAGCAAGCTCATGTCATGTGTGTCACCTTCAAACATTTTCTCTTTTTAAGCAACACCACCATGAGACTGCCAGCATTAAAAGCCATGTTTGCCAAAAAAGCAAGTGCTGACTGCGGGATTGACATATTGTTTTTCCACTTTTTTATTATTATTCTTTGCTTTCCTGAGTTTGCCCTTTTGCTTTTAGCATTACAAATACAGGACTACAAGTCCCATAATGCAAAGGAAAAACATCAACTAGATTACCTACTCATGCCTCATACGTGAAAGCCTGAGATCTCTACAAATTCTGCCATGGCACAGCAAAGAGTCCATCACAAACAATTTTACAAAGTCCCTGCCCTGCTAGTAAACTGTAAACAAGCATTGCCAAAGGCAATAGGCCTGGCATTCGCTAACTAGCTTTGGCTTTTCCAATGCTTTTTTGTTTTGTCATGATTTTTGTAAAACTTTATTTTTTTGTTAGGGAAGCTGTTGGGCTCTCCCCAACATAGTAAAAGAATTGACTGTAATGAAAAATGTTTTTTTGATATCAAAAAGCACACATTGCCACAGTAGTCCCTAACCCAGAAGGGAAATACTTTGCTAGGCAAAGTGCACCTTGTGAAAGAGCAGAAGGCCCTCAATCACAGTATAGTTAGCCACTGACAAAAGTGGGCTGTCCTACTGTCCCATGTTGCATGCTTCAGTGGGCGGAAAAAAGATGTGAATGACACAAGAGACCAATGTACAGTGCATAATTTGAGCTGGTGGTTTCTGGTGCTAGGCACCGGCACCTAATTGCCAGCAGCGGGGCTTATGACAGTCTGCCACATGGTGGCGCTGTCTGGCTAATTTAGGTATGAGCACAACAACAGTCCTTTATTAGTTCAATTTACATTTACAATGACTAATACCTGCCTCCCAAGCCAATCTTATAGCTTTGGGGGCCTGGAATAGTATGAATTGTAGCTGTGTTTGTACAGTCATTGGCAGCTGGCAAGTGAAATTTGTGGTGCAGGCTGCAGTGGCCTCCCAACGAGAGCCCCGGCACTTATTCTTTTACAAATTAAGCACTGCCAATGGATGAAGAGGTCTGGCTGAAAGCACCTATAAGTAAGTATTATATAAACATATAATTGTAATAAAATCAAAAGGTTTTGGCTAACACCAGACTGAAAAAATAGCAGTACTGAACAATGGCCAATAAAAACACTAACAATTAGTATTCAAATAGCTGTACATTGCCTCCTAGCAAAAATGTGTACTGCAGCAACCAGTCACAAAAGCATTCTCACTCCCCTCCATTAACAGTGACCCTACTAACTTTAATTTACCCAAATGAGCACGTCGTTCATGTTCAATCATGCAGCATGATTCCTTCATTGGCACTTGGTGTTAAACTCTGGGTTAACACAAGAATCCTTCCCAATTTGAAGTCAGCAGAGAAAATAATAAAAAATGCTAAAGCTGGGCCCTTAATGGCCTGACGTTAAAACTCATTCTTCGCACTAGTATTAGTGGCAAATCACTAAAAAAATAGAGAGATTGGAGATCCTGAAGATGATGTTCACCCAGGAATTTTCACCTGGAAACATTAAACAAATATTTAAAGCTGTTACCTTTGGATATATTGAAGCCTCATCCTCTTTCCGCAGGCATTTTGAACCTTCAAATGAGTGCTTGCTTCCAATATATATTGTGTCATATTACAAACATTCAGCTTAACAATGAAATATTTCATACAATTGTGATCCACATTTACGCAATCACAGCCTATCTTGCCAGTGTGCCTCCTGTTTTTCCTAAACAGACATTCTACACATATTTATATAAATCACAAGTTTGTTTACAAAGATATTCTCAATTGTTAAAGTTGGTCCATTAATACGTGTGTGCACTTATATGTGTTGAGCGCTACCTTGTGCAGGTTTCTTACATCCGGGGTCGCAGTCTTCAGTTTTCCTTTAGTTTGGACAAGTTTCTAGGTTAGATGATTGTCCTTACAGAGACGTTTTAAGGCATGGGCAAAGTGGGCTCTGGCCCAGAGCCAGAGACGTTTTAAGGCATGGGCAAAGTGGGCTCTGGCCAGGGCCCCAGCCTTTCAGGGGGCACCCTGATAGAGCCAGCTCTGTTCTGCAGAGAGCTTTGCCCTGATGACTTTGAATAATTCTTAAACACATAGGGGCATATTCTCAAGGAATTATCGCCGAGTTATTGGCACTTTAGCGCAGCAAAAGTGGCGAAAGAATTATCGCCCCATTCCCAAGCTGGTGCAAACTGACCACATCGCCAGTTTTCCAGCGATAGCTGCCGCAAAAAACATCGCCACGGATGAGATAGACAACTAACGCTAATGATATGCAGAGTAGGCGTTCCCGTGCAAAAACACACGAAAACACCACTTCGCGACATTCACAACGACCAGCCAGATCTGCGATGTGATCCAAAAACAGGTGATAAGGCGCATTAGCAGCAGGGATTTAACACCTGCCTTTTACTGGTGTTAAGCAGGACGACAAACTGCAGTAGAAAGGGAGCCAAGCCCAGAGCCACATCTGAAGACCAACAGATGCCATGGAGACAATGATCGTGCAGCCTGGAGACCCAAGAGGGCCACAACACCCACCGCAACCACCCCCAGGCCACCCCCCCGGCACCCCCCGACTACCACAGAGGCAGCGCAGAACAGGATAGCGGACGTTCCCAAAACTCACCAGCCTCAGAGACTCAACGCCAGAGGAAGCCATTGTCCACTACAGGCACAAAAGGACAACCATCCTCCGCATCCTGACCCACATTGCCCACAGGCTGACGGTACCAACACGGCGGACAACCACCATCCCTCCGCAGACGAAGCTGCTGGCTATGCTGCACCTGTTGGCCCCTGGTACCTCCCAAACAACAACTGCCAGAGTCGGAGGAGTCTCACGGCCAGCCCTATCATACATCCTCACCCATGTCATGGATGCATGTCCACAATAGCAACGGCGGGCCCCTGTCACCGCACCACACAACAGTTCCAATTCGTAGTGTTCCTGCGCAACCAACCCCAACGCCAGCCGTTGCCAGATGCCACTGTGCCCCAGATCCAAAACTGTAGTAACTGAAATGGGGGTGCGCACGGTCATGAAGTCCAGTGGTCAACAGTAGTGTAACAACAGTCCTTTATTACAAATACAACAATAAACAATACGAAAAACACAGCCAACGCCCAACGGGAACTTCATCAGGGCAACGTGTGGATTCAAGTAACTGCATATGCTGCGGGAACTCCCCAATACCATTCCATACTCCGGAAGTCAGCATCCAGAAACCTGTTGGACAAATGGTGACAATGGTCAAGCGTCCGTATAGTCACAAACCTAATCTGGTACAGTGTATAGCACTTGGACAAACCGGAATGCTCACAGGAAAGACAAATCCTGCACAAAAAGACCGTAACAGAAGTACGTGTGGTCATAACCTTCGTAGGAAAGAAAAGGAAGGTTACGGTCACACTAACTTCTGTTACGGTCTCATGATGCAGGATTACTCATACCTGTAAGCATCATGGTTTGTATCCGCTTGATACCCCTGCACCTTCACTCCCCCACCCAGCCACGAGGGCGCCACCGTGACCGGTGGTGCCTACACGATCCTGTGCGCCTGCTGCACCCCAGCCCTGGTCCCCAGACCAGTCCGCCAACCAGCGATGAGTGCCCGCCCCTGCGCACCCAGGCCTCAATGCTCACCTGCCGCCACCAGCGTGTCTCCAAGAGGGCCCACCACGTGCCGTTGCAACCTCCTCAGCCGATCGCTGGATTCCGCCCCACAGGCCCCCAGCGCACCCTGCAGCACCGAGCCGCGTAGTCATGTCTGAGCAGCCTGCAGCCCTCGGCGTACACTGCGGTCCAGCTGGGCTCACAATTCAAATCGAATCTTGATTGGCAGGACGGCGTATCGAGGCCTACGCATCATTACAGGCTGCACACCCGCTCAGCTCTGGTGCCACTAACTCAGTGCACCTCAAGTCATCGCCATGTGGCGGTAGGCCCGTGCCGGCCTAAGTGCCTCGGATGCCACCAACTCTGTGCACCTCAAGTCACCGTCCCGTGGTGGTAGGCCCGTGCCGGCCTAAGTGCCTTGGATGCCACCAACTCTGTGCACCTCAAGTCATGGGCCCTTTATGATTGAGTCTCGTCGTGCGGACGCCATCATGTCACCTCCGGCAGTGGGGATTGTGATGTGGTAGGGCCCTAGGCCCTCATGCATAAATAATGACCACACGGACACACTCAGCTCAATAGTGGAAAGGGCCTCGGGCACGTGCGCCCGGCCCCTTTTATTGGCAGGGTCACATGTCCTGTGACGCATGTGCTGGATGGGTGTGGTGTGGGTGTGAACCATCCCTAAGGGAGTGGCTGTGGCATGCTGACAACTAGACCTGTGATCAGCAGATCACTAGAGGGAAGACCTGGGACATGTAGCGTTGTCGTCCCCCCCTGTGAGCGTAAGCGGAGTTAGCTGGCCTGGCGTATGCCAGTCCAGCGTAGGGGTGTGAACGATGACCCCCGGCGCTCTGGGCGTGGTTCCGTTCTGGGCTGGACAAGAAGGTGACTAATGCGTGTGTCTCTGATGTGGTGTCGGCGCCAACCGGTCCGCAATCGGTAATGTTGCACCCTGTGACTCAAGTCCCACACCATGTGCAACATGGATGTAAGGGGGAATCACTGACCCGACATTCAACCATACTTCTGTACTTGAATGATCATAGACATGACACATCTGTGTGAATTTGATTGTTTAATGCACATACAGTGGAGTGTTGTAGCTGGGGCAGTACAGGGCCATGCAAACCCCACTTTACATTGTTGGCCCGTGGAGGGCCAGCCAGAGTCCTTCAGGGAATGACAAGTACATCGGAAGAGGAAGAGTTCAGTCCGCTGTCTGATAGCTGTGTCATTGGTGACCAGACAGGATATGGCAGTCCATGTCGAGGTCCAAGGTGAGTGTCGCAGAGTGCATCGGGGGATAGTGGAAGGTGATGATGCAGAGGGCAGAACCAAGCAGAAACAGGCCATATGGCGGAGAAGAATGCTACCGCTTCCTTACTACCAGTAAGGCAGATTCATCCGCATCTTCGGCTTTTGTTGTCTCATGTGCCTCACATGTGGGTGGTGGTGTTTTCTCTGCAGCACTGTGTGGCACTGACACATCAGGGGCCGGAGGTGGATTGGCTGACGCACTGTGAGGCACTGATACATCAGGGGGCGGAGATGTGGATGTCAAAGCAGCAGCAGCATTCATCTGCGCCTGGCCTTGTGGCAGCAATGCCATGACGAGGATCTGCAGGGCATGGTAGATCCCAGCTACATCACGCTGGTGTGCAGCCGTGGCAGCCATTCTTTCCGCCTGCATCCGCTCCCTGTTCTCCATGATCCTCTGCATGTGTCCCAACTCCCGGCTGACATCGCTGGAGCCACTCTGACTAGACAGTTGTCCTTGTCTCTGAGTCAGGACTCCAGCAATGTCATCCATGGTTCGTTGGAGAGCATGGAGCGGACTGTGGGTGTCCGTCAAGGACTGTAAGTGGTCCCTGATGGGACTTAGACACCCATGTATGGCATCTAGTTTGGCTGCCATGAGGTCGAACCCCACCCGCGCCTGATCAGCCATCTTCTCCTGGCACCCTAACACACGGCGTTGGAAGGCCATGTGTTGTTCGTGGGGGTCCTGGGAGATAGCCATGGTGGTGGGTGCTTCCTGAGGTGTGGTCTGTGCAGGGGGTGGGGTTTCCTCGATGCAGCTGGGCTGCCCTGCTCCTGGAGGTGGGGTGCCGAAGCTGTCCATGAGCTGTTGGAGGGCATCGGTGTCGATGGAGGGGAGGTCCGCTTCATCATCAGTGAAGAGGTGTACCATCTGCTCTGCAGGAGGTGTTTATTCACTCTCTGCAATGTAAAGGGGAGATGCAGTTTAACATTGTTTTCACATGTATGTTGACGCATTGTACAGGTTTACATACAAACTGCATGACAATGTACATTGTGACTGTTTGGGAGGAGCTGCCTATTTGATGCGGGACAGTGGACATTTCGACAACATCACGGATGTGTGTTTGTACTTGTGCATGGGTTTGTTGTGAGATTAGTGATGTGTGGGGAGGGCCCCCTCTGGGCACATAGTCAACGGGGGCCTACTTGCAGTTTCTAGGTGTGCTGCAGTGTGCCAAGGGGATCAGAGACATGCTCCAGAGTAATCGTGGGTGTGCACTGTGCTATGCTTAATTGTGCATGTGTCCCATTGTGCCCATCTCCCCCCGTGCCCCTAGTCCCTGGTCGTTACTCGCCCTCTTGCTGTTGTGTCGGCTCCTGTCGAGCAGTGTCCGGTCCCCCAACTCCTGCCACCGTCTCCACACTGATGACTGTGGAGACCATTTCCTCCATCTCGTCCAGCTCCTCCTGTGGCGCTGGACTCCCTCCTCCAGTCTGCATTGCTGCCTTCTGGTTGTTGGCGAGTTTCTGCTTGGTTTTGTGCTTCACATCTTTCCAGCGCCTCTTGACCTCTTCCATTGTCCTCCTCAGCACTCCGATTGCATTCACCTTGTCCACGATGAACTGCCATATTCCATTTTTTGTCGCCAATGACACATTGGAGGTGACAAACAGTTGTTTATGGTATTTCATCACCTCCGTTATCAGGATCCTGTTTTCCTGCGGACTGAACCGCGTCTTCCTCTTCTTCCTGTCCTTGCCCTTCCCTGACCCCGAGGTCCCGGCCTGGTCCTCCAGGGGGCTTGTGGAGTTCTGCTCGTCCTCTGTTCCTGCTCCGGCTACCTCCATTGTGCTTCGCAGTTGTTTTGTTTTTGTTTGTGTAATTTTTTTCTGCTTTTGTAGTGATTTTTCCCGCCTGACATGGGAATTGCAAGCCTGGCGCTGCTTGTCACCGATTTTTCTATCGCGGTTGGGCCCATCGCAACTTTTTTCACGTTCGGGTTTCCTTTTTTATCGCCGCCGCGGTAGTTGTATCGCGGACATTTGACGCGTTATCGGGAGACTATCGCATGTTACCGCTGTGTTGTGAATACGACGTTGAGACGGAGTTTTTTTCCCGCGATAGACGGCGATATGAAAACGTGCGTTAGCCTTTTTTGGCGATGATTATCGCACGTTCTTGAGAATATCCCCCATAGTTTTAAATACAGTTTTCTTTTAATTTATTTTTGTAATGTGGGTGATGTGGGAGAGTCCATTGCAGACATTTTGCAGAGAAATGTTGTGTTTATGTTTAATGCAACATCCATAAAAAAGTTTCTTTTAGATTAAAACAGGACCTGACATATGGGAGGGTGTCACAGAGATTATTTGCAGTAATATTAGTGAGCTGCTGTGTTACAATATTGAAAACACACCTCACTATCCCTGAATATTAAAAGTGAACACATTTGGAATTTGGACGAGTGTGCCTGTGCACTCTCCCGGCCAAAGAGCGCATGAAAGAGCTGTAACTGGATCATAAATTCAAATCTGTTCCAAACAGGGGCCCCCAAAATACGTTTGGCCCAGGGCCCCCAAAATCCTTAAGATGTCACTGTGTCCTTATCGTCTTTTAAGTGGACATTGAACCGGACCTTGCTGAATTAGGGTATTTGTGTGGTTAGTGCTTTCATTTAGGCAACATACTAGTGCCAAACAGAGCTAGGAAGAGTCTATGAGGCAATGAGTATGAGGAGTTGAAAACTGGTTGAGGAGAGGCAGGGAGCTATATTAAATGAGGTCTCCTGGAGAGTCTTGTTTCTTGTGAAACACAGATTTGAACTTGAATTAAAGCACATTAGCATGCAGAGTGGAACGTTGGAAGCAGGCCAGCCAATCAGAAAGATTTTTAACAACATGCCCATATTTAACATTACAGACCAGCAAAGGGTGTATTCTGGGCTGCCGACTCCTGATGTTACCCCAGTGTATTATGGGTCCAGAAGCATTGCCAGAGTAGGAGCTGTCTCTCACCTTAAAGACAGGATGAAAAAACATGGCTACATTGTGTAAGTCTTATTGGTCTTGAACTCTGTAACCTTTAGTGTTTTCACTCATTTCTATTTTTAAAAATCACTCTTGTTCTATTTTAATCTTTGTGTTTCTGATTAATGTAATCTAATTGATGTTCATAGTATTATGCAATTTGCTCCAATAAAACTGAGAGTGTGGAAACTTTTTCAGGAGTCCCTGGGCAGACATGTGCTATTGGGCTCAGGTTTATCAACCAGACTCGATTACCACTGGTGTCCAGCGGGTTAACCTTACTGTTGAACATAAAATTGGTCACAAATCACACCCCTTTAGCACTTGATTCTCAGGGTTGCAAAACCGATCAGTCCAAGGCTTACTCAGGTGGGTGGTGTGGGGTTAGAGATTCACCAGTCAACAGTCATCAGGTGACAAGTAATAAATCACTGTCTAATTTGCACTTTGATTTGTAGAAAAGAAAGTACTTTAACGTTATCACACACAATAAAGAAAAAGAACCACTGTATACAATAATGCAGATGGGGGTTGATTGGGCAGTAATGGGTGCAGTTGCATCTGCATGTTATGGAGCAGTTTTCTGGTGCTGTACAGTCGCCCTTGCCCTGTGCGTGTAAGCATTGTGGTGCCTGGAAGGGGATGTTTCCTGGTGCTTTGGGTATTCATAGTCCGTATTCTCAGTTAGCCCCCACTCGAGTACACTCATCTTTCTCCTCGGTAATGATGTCACCTTAGTCATGGAGGGGCATATTACCAAGGGCCTTATCGCCGCTTTAGCGGCACTTTTTGCCGCTAAAGCGACGATATTTCTATCGCCCTATTAGCAAGCTGTCGCTAACAGCTGTTAGCGACAGCTTTATGGCGAAAGCGACCGTTTTGGTGCCGCTTTGCACGTCAGCGATATATATCGCTAATGACATGCAAAGTAGGCGTTCCCAACTAAAAGCGACTGAAAACATTCGCAAACACAACTTCCCCCTATTAGCAATGCCCACGAAGCGATAAAAAAATTCACGCTAACCGCGAATATCGCTGGAATCTAACACCTGCTAAAAACCTGACTTAACCATTCTAGTCAATGGGAGGTGGATTGTAAGGTTAAGTCCTCACCTGCCTATTAGCAAGCTTTTCATTAGCGCGTTGAATTTATCACTGGATTTCTCGCGCTAATGCTGGGTTTCGCCGCTATCGCTGGATTTTTTATCGCCTTGGAGATAAGCGTTGATAATAACGCGTTATCTCCGCGATGAAATCCAGCGATAGCTGGCGATAAAAAAAACAGCGCTAAGCGCGCTTTGCGATAATTATCGCAGTTCCTTGGTAATATCCCCCGGAGTTCTTTCACAGACTTTGCCTGTGTGCGCTGCTCTCAGGGGAGGCCACCCTGCTCTTGTGGTGTGCACTTGGTACTGACTACCAATCATGGCTGCTTCATTTAGGACCTCGGTCCAACCAGGGTAGTTTGTGCTTCATGCTGCACACCATCCGTATCCAAAGGTAGATCACTGCAGTGTCAACATAAGTCCAGTGAAGATGTGAAGGTGGCAGCTGAGTTTGCGGCTGTGAGGATCTTGCTGATTAGGTGTTCCTCTGGCCTAATCTCAAACCCCACTTTCAAGCAAACATGTTCCAACCACGAGTCACAGCCGTGTCACTCCTCAAAAAATTGTTGGGTATCTCTCAGCACTTGGAGATTCTTCAAAGTCCAACAACGTCGATAGTTGCTGTATACCCAATGCTTCTGTGTTTCTAGAGGAGGATGTAGCCTTATGGCTAGAGCGGTCGTCCTCGAAGCTGGGGAACCGGGTTCGAGTCTTAGCAACGATGATCAACATCCTGTGATTCTGGGCAAGTCACTTAATCTCCCCTTGCTTAACAAAACAAGCATTGGCATAGCCAATAGGTCTCGCCTTTGGGACCTTATAAGTGGTTAGCCAGAGGTTTTGGCTTTGCCTTTGTTTCTAAGCTATGTCGTAGAGAAGTGTGGCTGATGTGTAGCATGTTGAAAAATTACAATAAAGAAGACTGACTACATTATTGTGTAGGCACGTGCATACATTACCATGTGAAATGTATTTTTATTTTTTTGCAGATTTATATAGCGCAAATGCAACCCGAAGGTATTGGAGCGCTTTACATGAGCACCAGTTACGTTACACAAGGACACATTAATTTTTTAAGGTAGGCACGGGGAGATTAAGTGATTTGCCCAGAATCAAAGGATGTGGAGTCGACCCCGAGGCGCGAACCTTGGTTTACCAGCTCCAAAGTCAGCAGTCTAGCCGTGAGACCACATCCTCTCCCCAGAGACGCATGACACATGCGCCTTTTTTTTACTTGTATGAACCAAAAAGGAATGCAATAGCTTTCGCATTTGCTTGAGTTAGAGCTATTGGCGTTGTAAATGATAATGTCTTTTACCTATGTGTTATGGAGTGTATGTATGTGGTGTGTAGTGGAATTATGTGAGTTGGATTGGAATTGTTAGTTAAGGAGTTGTGTGGCGTGGAATTGTGTGGTGTGGAGTGGATTTGTGTAGGGGAATTAATGTGGCATGGTACATATTTGAAATATGTGGATAGTAATTACATGGTATTGAGCGTATTGGAATTATGTGGAGAGAGACTGGGTGTGCTGGAGTGTAATTATGTGGTGTGGAGTGGTATGTAGTGGAGTTTAATTATGTGGTGTGCTGTTGAATTTTGTAGCATGATGTGGAATTATGTGGTTTGGATTGGATGTATGTGGTGTTATGTAATTGTGTTGAGTTGAATTATGGGGTTTGTTGGTGAATTATGTGGTGTGGAATGGAAATGTGTGGCATTGAATTGTGTGGCATGGAACTGCGTGAGTGTGACGAGTGAAGGAGCAATGTGATAGAGAGATAAGGGAAGGATGGGAAGAAAGGGGGAAGGAATTAAGAGAAGGGAGGAAAGATGGTGAGGATTTGAGGAAGGGAGAGAGGGACGGAGTGAGGGAGAGAAAGAGGAAAAAAGGATAGCAGAGAAAGCAAGAAGAACAATTAAAGGACTTAGTGAAAGGCGGAAAGGCAAGATATGAGTGACTGGAATAAGTGAAGTTGAAATTAGGGTTTAGGAAATAAGGTGAGGGTATAGGATTAAGGAGTGAAGAGAGGGATTAAGAAGGGTAAGAAGGAGGAAAGGAGGTAATGAAGAAAGATAGGGCGGTAGAGAGGAAGATAGGCAGATGGGACAGTGGAAGTACATAGGAAGGAAGAGTTTGAGGGAAGGAGGAATCGAGGAAGGGGGAAGAGATGGTTGGAGTAATGAAGAGTGGGAAAAGGAAGGAGGGTTTGGAACGAAGGAAGGTAAGCAAGGTAGGAAGGAAGGAAAGTAGTAAGAGGGATTAAGGAGGCCAATAAGGAAGAGAGGAACGAGGGAATAAGGAAGAGAGAGAAAAAGGAAGGAGGGGTGGGTCTCAACGAATTATATAGGGAGGATGGGTGGAAGAAATGTTGAAAGAGAGTAAAAGAAGGTAGGCGATTAGGGTGGGTTTGAGGGAAGGAGATCAACAAATGTACATGATTGGTACTTGTTTAATCGGGTTAAGCTGCCAACCGTAAAAGGAAAATGTTATACTATATGATGTAAATGAGAAAATTGTTCATGAGTACTGACCATACCTATAGTTTATAGATGACGGTGAGAATTTTTGTTGTCTGCATGCTGTTTGTAGAGGTGGTGGAGTTGCTTGGTAGATAGGGGATAATTGTTGGGGATTCCAAGGACATTGTGTTTGGTATATTGGTGAAAGTTTTGGTTGTGTGTTTGGTTCAGCCTGCACGAGAGAGAGAGCATGTTTACATATGTATAAAGCGGGAAGTTAACCAGAGGGTATTGGAGCGCTATGTATGAGCAGCAGTTACATATTTACACAAGGACACAGTGCTGCTTTTACTTACAGCGTCCCCGACCCCACTGAATGTGCCCCACCACTCAGCCGAACTCCTTCTCACACATTCAAGAAAATTACAGAAACAGAGCCAGAGGTGTAGCCCTCTTGTACACCACTCCTAAAACATGGGTGGAATGGCCTCACACCACATCAGAGCACTGCATGTATTTATTGTAATTAGCAGAATTGTATTACTAAGTAACATCGGGTTTGTAAATATTTCTTAGCAGAAACCTTATTGAGCATTACTAGGCGAAGTAATAGCTTTCTCGCACCTTTTACCTGAACTCACATAAGAGCAGCTTTTGTTACACACGCCGCTGCCGTGGTGCTGAAAGTTAAACACCAGAAAGACACTCTCCCTTTAACTTACTTTCCTTTGAAGTAGCTGAAGGTGGCGCAGAACTCCAGGGCCCGAGGCAAACAAATGTTTGTGAATCAGAAAGGGCTGGGTCAGCGACAAACTGCTGACTACTGGGGGCAGATCTGATTTCCAACACATGTGGCATCAGGCGGTAGGAGGCCTCCTTCGTTAATTAGGGTGGTGAGTGGTGGTCGCAGAAGTTGCAGGCAGGTAAAAAGAAGGAAGTAGGGGGGTGAACCTGAAACAATAAAGGGCAAAAAGGTTTGGGGCGGGGCTTTACAAGTGCTGGCATGCCCAAGCAGTGAGGTATGCATCTGAGCATAATTGGATCAAAGGAACGAAGGGGCAGGTCTGCAGGTTTATGGGGGCAGGCCAAAGGTCAATGCAAGAACAGCAACACCCTCATAGGAAGAAATTGCTCGTGTATCAAAGGATGTATGTTTGCGGTGTTACTGTGGAGAGGCAGACAGTGGAAGAGGGGCGTGGCGAAGGAACCCCAGGCTGCAATATGGCTGCGAGGCACAATTCTGTGAATCGGACATACACTGCGTGGATTGTAGCCCAAAATCTGGCTGTCGGCCCAACTTGATTTTCCCTTGCACAATTAAGTTAGGGAAAATATTGCCGAATTGTGGGAGATGTAGCCCAATATGTCAACCTTGCTGCAAAATGGGCACGAGGCGCGGAGGGGGGAGGAGAGATGGGGGGGGGGGTGTGGAGGCCTCGGAGCACGAGTGTGCGGGCTGGGGGAGGGGTAGCACAGGGAGAGGGTTGCTGTGGGAGCCTGAGCTTTCTCGTGGTCGGTTGTTTGAAAAGCACAGAAAGCAATGTATATTATTGCTAGCTGGACGGCAGAGCGGAAGTCTGCACTAGCTCTGCAACATGGAAAATCGGGCTCCATAAAGTTCGAACGGAGTTACGAGATACGGAGATACGCTGATACTGTCCATTAATCATATAGCAGCATTGCGTGGAAGTGCGCGTAGTGTGTATTAACTGAGCTTGTAGGGTCCATCACAGGTATAGAAGCCCTCCTGACACTGCCCCACTACATGGATAGAAGGCCTCCTGAGAAATGTTGTTAATGCCATTAGTAGTACAGCAGCCACGGTGAGGGGGTGTTGGTACTAGCAACAGTATAGTATAGTAGCCCTGCTGAAAACAGACGGCACGGTGCATGACGAATACAGCATCCCCGGATAGAAGCGCTTAATAATTAATACTGCAGCAATAATAAGTAATAGTGCAGCAGCCATGCTGATAAGTGCTAGAGATGTGCATTTCAACACTGAAGGATAGCCGGGGAATAGGAAGAGAGTGCGGGGGGGGGTTGAGGGCGACACAGCACTGAGGGGTCAGCAGCCCTGAGAGGTTTCTTAAGACCATGCGTGATTTTTTAAAAAATTCTGTGACTTGAAGTTTTGTTTAATCTACTATAGAACATGACTACAAGTCCCACAATTGAAAAGAGCTGGGCTGGCGAAGCACATCACGCATGGACCTGGGAACCTTGGCGGCTGGGGTCGGGCATGGAACAAGACTTACTCCTCGAAGTCCATCTCGGTGAAGGGCACGTCCTCGACAAGCACCGCCGAGTGGACGTTGAAGAAGATGCCCAGGAGGACCTGTGAGGAGAGAAGACAACGTTAGGGGCAGTGAGGCCAGGGACAAAGAGCTGGAGGTAGTGAAACCTCTGCAGGAAAAAAAACAACGACTAACCCCCAAACACAGACCGAGCAATGCCCACAAAACGTGCATAGCCTTCCAAGCAGTATTGTTAACTTTAATAAAGGAGCAAAAAAAGGAGACGGAGAGGGGGGAGTGAGTGGCCGGGACGTGTGGGCGAGGAGAGAGGCGCGCGCGCGCTTAGGAGAACAGTCTTCACTTTTCAAGCACTGCACTCGTGCTTGTGGCGCGCCGCTGCTCGCTCCCGCAAGGTGGATGCCGCCACAAGCATGAGTGCAGTGCTTGAAAAGTGAAGAGCGACGGCTAAAGGCCCTCCTATGCAGCGCATGCCCGCTGCCTAGGCGAGACCTAAAAAATGAATGTGTCCATCTGTAAAGAAACTGGTGCTCATGTAAAGCGCTCTGATACCCAATTTCTCTGGTTTAATTCGCGCTATATAAAACTCTATAAATAAAAAAATAAGTCTTGGAGTGGAATTATCTTCTGAATAATTCCAATACACCTTTTGTCACAGGTGTGAATGTTGTCTTCACAGAGGAGACATGTCTAGGCCATTGGAACTCAATTGCAGCCTCTCGATATAGATTTCTCCCTGTGTTGTTGCATCAACTTTGCCTCATCTCAGACTCCTCTAAGCCTCTGCTTCTTCTGACATGTCTGCGTCATAGAATTACACCTCCAGTGGCCTTCCTGATCACTTTGCCAGCTCTTTCCCTCGAAGTATGAAGCAGGCAGCATTTACTAGCA
This sequence comes from Calotriton arnoldi, assembly GCA_963921515.1. Classification (NCBI taxonomy): domain Eukaryota; kingdom Metazoa; phylum Chordata; class Amphibia; order Caudata; family Salamandridae; genus Calotriton; species Calotriton arnoldi. The sequence goes on from CAWUFW010003453.1 coordinate 958,425, forward strand.
AGATCATCAATTCTTAAGGGGCGTTTGTTGTCAGTACCCCAACCCTGGAGCACAAAGAAAAACTAGTGTGTAACTCCAGACTTCCGTATATGAAATCTTGGCACACTGGCTAGAAGTTTCTGCTACAAACAGTCCTTCTATATTCCAGCAGTTCAATTCTGTGAATGGTTCTGGTAGTTCTGCACCTTTGCAAATTTTATGCAGTCTGGTACTCATCCCACTTATCTTAATGATAAGGGTGAGCTGGACGGCATGGGAGCTAGGAGTCTCCTCTAAGAAACTATCAGAAATAAGAAAACTAAAGCAAAAGAAGCTGCTAGACTTTACAACTTGTTAACCTGTGAGGGACAGAATCTACAAGAGAACCATGGATCAGGAAGGGGGAGAGAGAACTATCTAGTTACAAAGGGACCCCCTGTCTCCTTTCTTAACTTCCACAACATTTCACTGTCTGACCTACTGAAACAGATACCTGTATTGTTCTTGTTGGAAGCCCTGCATTACATGTTTGCTGTCTCTACTCACCCTAAAAGCCTACATCTTAGGTACTATACAGAGCATTTCTGATACAAAATGGAACCTGCTGTGACTGTAGCTACATGCACTGTCTCGCTCTCCATGTGCGTTCTTTATACTTATGCAAAGTGCATACAACCTCTGCACATCTATAGTACACACACATGCAATATGTTGTCCTCTTGTAGATGGGTGGAGGACCTGATTATTGGAGACTGGCAGAAAACTTTCCAACGCAGGAGAAGCAGGTAAGCTGCTACCCCAAAGCCAGGAACAGTGAAAAACGCCTGCCTGAACAATAATCAGTTCACCTCCAACACCACAGCCAGTCCCCTGTGTCCTTCAGAGAAGACAGTAGTCTCTCCTGAGAATGGTAGGTGCCCTTGGTGTACCCTTCCGACCACAGAACCCCACTAAAGGGTCTCATTCAATTCAATTCAATTCAATAATAGCTTTATTTCGGCCAGTTTGACCATAAAAGCGCACATAAAATTACTTGTGATTCATATACATTAAAATCAATCAAGAAACGGAGTGCATACTACTAAAATATAAGATAGAACATACATAGATATGGCCTAAAAGAGAAGAAGACATAACAATAAAAAAAAACACTAATGACCGTTTTAAAAATACATGTGCAAAATATGCATACGATTTTCTAAACTAGTCTTAGTTGTATAGAGCTTTATCTTCTCCAGTAGATTAGACGATTCTCCTACACATCAGGCCAACATGTCAATATATTTGTATTATAAATAAATTACACAGTTAAAAAAAGTTCTAAAATAGGCAGTAAATGCCTTAAAAATACCTTCATTTAAAAGATAGGTATATAGAGATTTAGGGGCCGATTCCGATCTTGGCCGGTAGTGCTCCGAATCGGATTCGGATTCACCGGATCCGATTCGGAGCCCTGTTTCCCGACCGAATCGTACGCGGGTCCGGCCGAGCGAGTACGATGCAAGCACCCGCGAAATCGCCGACCGACTCGAACGCGGCTTCAACACGCTCCGACCGACTCGCACGGACACGACTCGCACCGCGCCATGGAGACGTTTCCCGGCCGGGTAAGTACGACGCGCACCGCGAGCAGTCCGACCGACTCGCGCCGTCCGGCTCAATAAAGCTGTCGGAGCTGGACTTTGGGGGTCCGCGTCGGACCCCCCTGTACGCGTAGGCGCGCGAGTCGCACACAGGGGAGACCCATGGGTCCCCCCTACCTGTGCATGTATGCCGCGATGCGCATGGACGCGTACACACTGTAGGGGGCGCCCTTGTCCGCCTCGCACCCATTGAGTCAATGGGAGCCCGCGTACGCGTTGTACGCCCGGCTCCCATTGACTTCAATGGGAGTCAGACCGACTCGAGTCCGATAGCATGCGAATGCATCGTACTCGTCCGGTCGGACTGCTAGGGTCCGATTCGGTCGGAATTCTCTCCGGGTCCGGCTCGGTCGGAGAGATTTCCGGCCTGAATCGGAATCGGCCCCTTAGTCATCATTTTCTAAAATTGCTTTTTTTTAAAAAGCTCTACGGGTGCACCACATGGAAAATAAAAAACCTGCCACCGAATATACTATGGGGAGGCTGGTGTCATATTTCAATATCCTGCAGGCCTCAGAACAACGCCTGGTGCCTAGGTTTCTACAAATCTGGACCAGCCATCGTTTTCTCGCTTTGCAGTATACGGGGCAACAGAAAAACACATGATAATCTGACTCTACAGCACAGTCACAGACCGGGCACTCCATAGTCTGTGTGCCCACCCATTTATTTGTAAAAGAACGGAGAGGCAATACCCCGTGTCTAAACTGTAAATAAAGCTTCCTAGCAGCTGCCGGCTTAATGTCATTCAGTGCGGGTTCTAAACCATACTGATCCTTGATTTCTAGAAAAGCTGCAGTAAGCTTACCAACTGAGGGATTGCCCTGGAGTTGGACCAGTTTGCACTCCCAGTAGTGGTCCTTCAGCGCTTTCCTAGACATGTGGGGCATGCCTCTACCCGGTTGTCCCAAAGGTTGCCCCATCCCATGTTCACTAAAGTGTGTTGGATGTAAGAAAGCCAAGGTAATCTCCTTGCCCCCGGTAGGCTCATTGTCTCTCGTAATTCATCCCTATAATCAACTAATTCTGGGGTAACCCACAGGCGCCGCCAAAATAAAAGAGGTCTAAGAGTAACTTCTTCCATAATAGGCCTAACCCCCAGATCTAATCGAAGCGGCGACAGTGGGGAACTGCGTGGGAGGCCAAGCAATTACCTGAGGAAGGAGTTTTCTTTCTGCATAAGACTGTCAGTGCTGCGATGGCCCCACAATTCTGCACCATACAGTGACCCTCCCCTTGCTTGGACCTTATAAATTTCTATTGCTGGGCCCACCGGTTTGTGGCTAGAGTTTCGGAACACCTTTGTTATGCCCCCTGCTGTTTGCGCTAATTTCAGACACGATTGTTTAATTTGCGCCCCCCAGTCCATTGTATCTGTAATAGTGATGCCGAGATAGTCAAAAGCAGTTACTCGCTCTAGGGGTTCACCATTTAGGGATGGGTTTGGTCGGGTACTCTTGGGAGAGTTGAACACCATAAATTTCGTTTTTTGGAGGTTTATCTCAAGCCCTCTTTGTTTACAAAAGGCATCAAATCTATTTAGTACCCTCTGTATCCGCATGGGAGATTTTGATAGTAAAAGAGTATCATCGGCAAACATCATAGCTGGAATTTTGTGAGATGCCAGCTTGGGGACATCAAGGTCTTTCTCTTTAAGTAAAAAGTTGGCTAACCCATTTATAAAAAGACTGAAAAGGGTCGGGGCAAGGACACATCCCTGTCGGACACCTCTATCTACAGGGATGGGAGCTGTGAGTTTTCCGTCCTTGCCAAATCTTATTTGGGCGTAATTTCCTTCGTGTAATCGCCTCATGATTTGGCACAGATATACCGGGACCCCCATCTCAAGCAGGACTGCCCACAACTTTTCTCTAGAGACCAGGTCAAAAGCAGATTTCAGGTCTAAAAATATTAAGTAGAGGCTGCCACCCTCCAAATATACGATCTTCCCGTATAATATTTGTAGCCTGAAAATCTGGTCCAATGTGGACATTTTTTCTCTAAACCCTACCTGGAGGGGACTAAGGGGCATATTAACAAGGCTCGGCGATAAATATCGCAAAGCGCGCTTAGCGCTTGCATATTTATCGCCGGCTATCACTGCAATTTATCGCCCGGTTAGCGCGTTATCAACAACGCGCATCGCCGAGGCGATAAAATTCCAGAGATAGCGAGGTTATCGCCGTTTTGCAAGGAACATCGCTGGTTTTCCAGCAATGTTCCCTGCAAAGCGGCGATGACTTTGCTGATACGACCCTGTGGTCGTATCAGCAGAATCCACCTCCTATGTCTAACATAGGTAAGTCAGGATTATAGCAGACGTTAGTTTTGGCGAAAACGGCCGTTTTCGCCAAAATTTAACGTCTGCTATAATCCTGTGGGCTGCCTTGTAAATATCGCGATGTGCACATCGGCGATATTTGCAACGTAGCCCATCCGGGGTACACCTAGTAACGCCCACTTTGCATCTCATTAGAGATGCAAAGATGGGCGTTGGGGAAAGAGGCGATAGTGCAAGGATTCACGCGATAGCGTGACCTTGCTGATTAGGCGATAAGATTATCGCCGCTTTTCGTCCGCAAAAAGGACGCTAAAGCGGCGATAATTGTTTATCGCCTCGTTGTTAATATGCCCCAAAGTATCTTGTACTCCTCCATCCAACTTTGCAAACGAGCCAACAGCACACGTGCAAAGATTTTCTGGCTTATATCTATTAGGCTTATAGGCCTATAATTTGTGGGTAGCAACGGTGATCCCTTTTTGTAAATGGGAATTATTTCAGCTCCGGCCCAGCTGACGGAGATCTTCATACCTTGTAAAATTGCATTAAATAAGACCCAAAGATAAGGACCCCAGATGGTGGGTTCACTACGAAATAGATCCCCTGGGGTCTTATCTAATCCTGGTGCTTTGCCTGGGGCTATTTTACTTAGAGCACCCATTATCTCTTTGAGAGTTATGGTCGGAATGTCATAAATAGCCCTAGGGGTAGGCAAGGGTGCATTCTGGCAGTCAACCAGAGGGGACTGACTATTATTTGCTGTATCTTCCTCTTTCTCTCCCCTCGAGTAGAGGGACCCAAAGTGGTCCTTCCACACCTCTTCCTCTAGGTTAGGCTCTATCGGCAATTTGGCCACATAACTGCCTGTGTTTACCACCTTCCAAAAAGTCCTCATATCACGAGAGCCCAAAGAGCATCTCAGAGTTTCCCACTTTTCCATTTCCCACCCTTTTTTTGCCTCACTTACACAAGTCTGGTAAGCCACTCTGTTGAGTTTAATCAAAGGACGGTCATTGGTCTTGATAGCTATAATGAGGGCTGTTTTAGCCATTCGGCATTGTCCGTTGTACCAAGGGTGAGGATGTTTCCTAGTGGCCCTAATTTATTTCATCGGGAAAAAGAAATCGACCATAATTGTCGATAGCCTAGTATGGTTCTCGGTAACCTCCTGAAAATCAGTTATGATACCATTGGTTGGGACAGATTTAGCTGAGTGCGTGAGGATCGGGTTGATGGATTCATACAGGGAACCTAACCTTTCTTGGGACTGGTTTATGTCCGCCCAGCGTGCTCTCTTCCTACAATTAGTGAGAGAGAGCCTATCGTCGATTGGTGCACCCAGACCTGTAGCACTCCCAGTATTGAGTGCTGGTAGCTCTAGAGCAAGGGCATTATGGTCACTGTTATGTCGCATCATGACCTTAAAATCAATTACCCTATGCCAGGATTTTATGTCAATTAGAATATAATCTAATAGAGAGCCTTGCCCATTTCTGCTAAAGGTATGCCTGCTGGGTGTATCGGACTTTGTTCTACCGTTGCATGCCCTTAACCAGTGTTTTAGAACAAGGGAGTTCAGCTGGATCACCAAAGGGGTCCAAACTTTTACTGGTGAACAGATGGTCTCTGGGACAGCCCAATGCTGATCTTCTTCACAAGGGCTGTCCTTGGTCATGCCTTCTAATGGCTCATACTGGCAATTAAAGTCCCCTCCTATAATCACCATGTAATTATCTGGAATGGTAGCAAGAAAGGACGATAGTTCCTCGAATGTTTTGGACTCTTGGCTGCGGCTAACCGGTCTTCAATATACATTAATTAGGGCGATTGTGGTCTTTGGCAGGAAGTGAAGAAGGACACACAGGATGTCATTTGATAATGTTTCTAGCTGTTTGGCTGTACACCCTAGGTGAACTCCCACCCATTTGCAAAGTCCACCGAGGGCCTCCCTTTTCCACCTGTTGTTGCGGGTATGCTAAAAGTCGCAAAACCTAGTTTTGAGACGTCCCCTCTTGCCCATGTCTCCTGGAACATACATATCTCATATTGATCGATTAATTGCCCCCATTCAGGGTTATCCAGCTTGGTTTTTACGCCTGCTACATTCCAGGATAGGACTCGCCACCTAAATGGGTCTAGTCCACTAGTTGAAGCAGCAACTACACGGGAAGATGGGGACAGTGTCTCGCGGAAGCCATGGGCAATCTTCTTGATGGTCCCACTATTCGAAGGAGGGGGCTGGTTGCTGGTTTTAACCGTATTGCATCCCTCTATTCTAACCCCGGAGGAGCCGCTCTTGTTCCCACAGGTCTCCCCTTCCCCTGGAATCGTGCGCTGTCCAACCTCCTTCTCGAATTCAACAATTCCCGCACAAAGCTCGCCCAACTGTCCTTTGCACCCTGGGCCCTTGATCTCAAGTCAATCAACTCCTTCTAACCCATCAAATCGGTTTGCTGTGGGGATGTTAAAAGTTAACTGCCTAGACCGATAATGGTCTGAAGTGGCTGTTCGATGGTTTTGTATTTTGGGTCTCCATCTCCACCCGGTTTGCCTTCTATCTAGTTGTGTCCTCTCTGGAGGATAGAAATATCCCAACGGGAGGGCTCTAATAGAGCCCATCTGCCTCCCATCGTCTCTATTAAAAATCTCTAGGGCAACTCGTGGGTTTCTAAAGTTTATCACTATACAATCTCCCTGATTGTCCTTGGGTCTCCAACCCAGCCAACTAACTCTATGTGTTGTTAAGATCTCTCCAGCGTCATCATACCGGAATTGTCTATGGTTAACTAACCAAAACATGCATTTATTTTTTAATTCCTGGTGTGATTCATTTTGTCCCCCTACAAGTTCAGGGATACCTGTCAAAACAACTATGTAAGGGGTCGAGGCTGGTGGTAAATTTATAACAGGTAGGGGAGGGTTTTCTTTGAGATCTTCTGTATACTTGTTATATCCTGCCCCCACCCGCTGTCTATTTGATTGCCAATGGCTTTGCATGTGTTGCTGGCGGGATGCTAAGTTGGCTCTAATGGGCCTAGTGGTATGTTGTCTCTCTGGGTCTGGGGCGGCAATAACAGGAGGATCGTTCTGTATGGGGGGAGTGGTGGCCCTACTGGTATTAATTGGGGCCTGCGCTGTGAGGTCAGTCACAGTCCCATCTATCCCCTTTACTGTCCCCCTGTTACCTGTCCGGTCCTCGATCAACGTGGCCATCTTGTCGACCCTTTCTACAAGCAATTTGAGCTCGTCCTTAACAATAGCTCTTACTTGAGTTTGGAGATCCGCCACTAGTTTTGTGACCCATGCAGGTTGTTCATTAACCGGTTCAATACTACTTGTTGGTCCTCCCATCCCAGTGTCCCTGGCAACCAAATTCTCTCCTATCACCTTCTTCCTTCTTACCCCTGTTTTTGGTTGTACTTTGGGTCTCACTTTTTTTTACAGGACGTATAGGTGTATCCCCACTACATAGTTCGACGTTGGTTATTTCAGTTGTGGGAGTTTGGCCCCTAAGGATGTCATTGGGCAGGGCCCCTGAGGCTTGTGAAGTATCAGAGTCAACCAAGGGGAGTTCAAGATTTGGGGTTAATGATAGGCGTCTCTCCGTCCGCTCAATTTCTGTTGCCACTACTCCTATTGCCCTCTCTAGCATCCTGTCTATAGAAGTAGGTTGGGCTTTGGTTTTTGATTTGGAAGGTGCCTGTTGCTTTTTTTCGACACCGATATGTTTGCTCATTTTCCTTTAGTTTGACAACTATTCTTGTAGGAGAGAGGAGTTATCAAAACCCTACTAGTTCTCACAAGACACAGGGTGCAGGGAAGGCTAATACAAGAACACTGAGGGGAAAGTGCAAAGTACGGAAAGCGCCAATGAAAAAGTGCAAAGTGCAAAATGCAAGGAATGCAAAGTGCATAAAGCTCAAGTGCAATTACGCAGGCCGTAAAGTGCAAGGTGCAAAAAAGCGCAAGTGCTGAATGCAAAGTGCAAAGTGCAAAATGCGGAAAATGCAGTATGGCTGGGAGCGCAAGTGCAGATGCGAAAGACGCAAGATGCACAATGCAGAGAATACGAATGCAAAGAGCACCAAATGCAATATGGCTGTACACAAAATTAATTGTGCAGCCAAATGTACAATGCCTAAAAAAACACAGTCAGGAAACGTAATAGCGTTAACAATATTCGATGCTACAATTAATTTGTTTCAGATTAGGTCTAAAAAATCTTAGTGTTTATGGATGCACACCAGAGTAGGAATATAACATAGAACTCTTATCACTATTAGGTAGATGCACTCCTTAAAACCTTTATAAATCCTGCACAAGTAAGATAAAAAATAACAAGATTAAAAAAGTGAGTGTGCTGTCAAAACTGGTCCGTTAGCTCTCTATAAATAAAACATCAAAAGAATACCATGTAACAATTTCCTTTGCGCCTCCCTAAAAGGGAGAACCCCCTCTTATTAAGCAGTCTGCGTGGTTTTATCAGAAAATAGGGTGGCGGATAGCACTGGACCAATATCTATAAAAAAAAACAACAAGAAGAACGATAGAGAAAACGGGGTTAGGCCTCACTGCCTAGCTGACCCAGTGTTTAAGGGGGCTACTCTAGTTCCAGGGGCAACTGTAATGGTGTCTAGCGAAGGAACCTTTGCAACGTACTACATCAGATTTTCCAGTGAGCACCAAATAAACGTAGATTTCAGAATACTATTGAATGCAGAGTAAAAGGCAGTGAGCGGTGCTTGCAGTATCACAAACCATAAGGTACAAGGTACAAGGTATTGGGACTATGATAAAATAACTCTAAAAAAAAATATATATATATATGTCTAGTCCCAAAAAGTCCCAAAAAGTCCAATCACATGGCAAAACAAAATGTCAGTGGTGCCCAGTCAATTTTGACACAATACGAATAATTTCACCTATGAGGTTAGGGTACAAGAAGATATGCCAGTTGCAAATAGTGGAACAGTCAAAGATAGGGGTTGCAATACCTCTCAGTCAGCTCCTAGTACAGGGCATAGTCCTGGATCCTGGCAGTAAGGGGGGTGGCCCTGCCCTGCCTCTTCCTGGCAATGACGGGCAAGGACGAGCCCGCCCTTGGCCCAGGCGCAGCCCACGCGCATCCGGCGCCGCGGGAGTCACCAAGCGCTTTTAAGCGCGTGCGGCGGCGCGGGCGTTCCAACGGCTCCTCCCGCACTCCCCTGATGAAACTGGGAGATGGAGTCCCTGGTGTGTGGCCAAAAGCAGCAGGTCAGCAGGAGCAGTATTCGTGGCAAAAGCGTCCCGCGCCGCGGGAGTCACCAAGCGCTTTTGGGGTATGGGGTAAGGCAAGGCAGCGCAAAGTGTTGCATTGCCTTACTCTGCATCAAGGAGGCGTTCCATGGGCGTTGCAGTGGGTGTTCCCATGCAACACCAATGGATTTTGACGTTGCCCCAGATTTACAAAATCACGTAAACCTGGGGCAGTGCCAAAACCTTACGCCTCCGCAGAGCAGGCGTAATGAGGAGAAATGTTTTCATTTCTCCTAGTTTTTTCCTCTTTCCATGTATGCTGCATTCTACAGCACACATAGAACGAGGAAAATGCCTCTCGTAATTGTTTTTGTGCAGGAAGGTACCCCTTCCTTCCAACAATGCAGACACTGTTGCACCATGGTGCAAGGGTGCCTGCATTGGCACTAGGCACCAAATTGCGCACCAGCGCTGACTGACAAAACAGGAATGCACTGTATCTCATAAATACGGTGCATTCCTGCCCTTTCAAATTGGCATAGGGCAGCAGAGCAAAAAGACTTGCGGCGCTGCCTTATGCCAATTTTTTGTAACTGAGGCCCTTGGGGGGAGATTTACAAAAAATTCATGCAGCGCAGCCCCTCGTGAGGCTGCACTGCATAGTGAGACAGGGAGGGAGCAGGAGAGCGCCATATCTTCAGAGATATGGCTCTCTCCTCCCCTTTCCCTTGCGCCAGCGGTGATTACATCTGCTGTGCGCAACGCACACACTTTACACACTTTAGCGCCATAGCGCTAGGATGTGTGCATTATTGTAGCATAGGTTTTGTACAGGAAGGGTACCCTTCCTGTACAAAATATGATGACCAGACACAATGCAAAGTTTTTCCAACTTTGTATGCATGCTGCACAGTGCAGCACGCATGCAAAGTCGGAAAAGGAAGGAGAAATGAAAGCATTTCTCCTTCTTTGCACCTACTTGAAAAGGGCGCAGTTTTCTCATGCTAAACACAATCTACTGTTTTTAGTAAATTCGGTTTAGCGTGAGAAACCTTGGGTGGTTGCATGGGAACGCCCATGCTCCACTCTTGGTACGACCCCATGGCGCAAAGAAATGCGAGACAGCGATATGTGCTGTTTTGTACTACTTTTCTGTTATTTCCAGCGCTAAACAAGTTTAGCGCTGAAAAGTAAATAGGTAAAAAGATTTTGCACCGATTTGTGCCACTTTTGTGATGCAAACATGGCGCAAAATCTTAGTAAATTTCCCCTTTGGTGTCTAACCAGCTTGTTACTCCCATTTTAGCAAAACATGCTAAGGGTGACTTGTTAGATGTTAAGTGGCTGATATTAAAATAAGACATATGTATAATATGCTTGAAATTATGGATTTAGTTGGCACATATATCCCCCTTCACTACTGGCATTCTTGCAGCAAAAATGAAAATTTAATTAAAGAGCTGCTCTAAGGATTTTCACCATTCCGTGGCTGAGTAAGAGAAATGGGACAGAGCAGGATACAGGTGCAGGACAGAGACATAAGCAGAAAAGTGCAGCAAGAGATGTGAAGTAGGGAGAAAAGGGGGGTAGAGATTGAGATGATGTAGAAATATATGTGGGGTAGGGAGAGAAGTAAAGTAAATAGAGAAAGTTGAGGTAACCAGAAGGAAAAATAAATAGATGTAGGAAGATGTAAAGAAAGAGTGGTAGAGAAATATGTAAGGTTTTAGAGGGTGGTAGGCAAGTAAAAAGACACAGGGGCATATTCACAAGGACTTATCGCCGAGTTATCGCCACCTTAACGCATCAAAAGTGGAGATAGATTTAACGCCCCATTCACAAGCGGGTGCAAACTGCAGACATCGCCAGAATTCCCGCGATAACTGCCGCAAAATTTATCTCCACGGGTGACACCACCAACTAACCCTAATGAGATGCAGAGTAGGCGTTCCCGTGCAAAAACACACGAAAACACCACTACACCACTTTCACAACTAACTGCCAGATCTGCGATGTGAACCAAAAACAGGCGATAAGCCGCGGTAGCAGCAGGGAATTAACACCTGCCTTTTGCTGGTGTTAAGCAGGACGACTACCTGCTGTATGAAAGGGAGCCCAGCCAAGAGCCACATCTGAAGACCCACAGATGCCATGGAGACAATGATCATGCAGCTCGGAGACCCATGAGGGCCACAACACCCACCTCTACCACCCCCAGGCCTGCCACCACCCCCAGGACCCGTCCCGCCACCCCCCCCCCCGGACCACCACAGAGGCAGCGTACACAAAGACAGCGGACCCACCTTAAATGCACCAGCCGCACAGACCGAACGCCAGAGGAGGACATTGCCCACTACAGGCCCAAAAGGACAACCATCCCCTGCATCCTGACCCACATCGCCCACCTGCTGACGGTACCAACAAAGCGCACAACCAACATCCCTCCGCAGACAAAGGTGCCGGCTGTGCTGCACATGTTGGCCTCTGGTACCTTCCAACCCACAACTGCCAGAGTCGGAGGAGTCTCACAGCCAGCCCCATCCAAGTTCATCACACCTGTCCTGGATGCCATCATCAGCCTGGTACCCCAGCACCTCCACTTCACCCACACTGCGCAGCAGCAGCTGGAGACCAAGCAAGGCTCCTACGCCATAGCTGGATTCCCTCACGTGTCGGGGGCAATCGACTGCACACATGTACTCCTCGTGCCCCCTGCCGACACTGCACACAACTCTCCAACCCCAGCTCCAACACCAACGACATCCCGCCGTCGCAAGCCCTGTGCGATTCCCTCGCCACCTTCTTCCACCGCAAGATCGCCGACATCCACGACAGCTTCAACACCCAGACAGCCCCAACTAAGATCGATGCACCAGACCCGCCGCACACCATCGACCACGACCCCCTGCCAGCCTGGGCCAGCGTGAACATCGATGACACCATCAAGACCATGAGCACATTACACTCCGGCTCCCCGTCAGACCCTTTCCCGCACCACATCTTCAACAAAGCCAGCAGCTCCATCGCACCCCACCTGTGCAGCGTCATCAATCTCTCCTTCGAGACCGCGACCTTCCCAGAGAGCTGGAAACACGCAGAGATCAACGCCCTACTCAAAAAACCCAAGGCGGACCCGAGAGACCTCAAGAACTTCCGGCCCATCTCCCTGCTTCCGTTCCCAGCCAAGGTCATCGAGAAGATCGTCAACAAACAGCTAACCCGATACCTCGAAGAAAACAGCATCCTGGACCCATCCCAATCAGGGTTCCGCAGCAACCACAGCACTGAGACTGCCCTCATCGCCGCCACCGACGACATCAGGATCCTGCTGGACAACGGTGAGACCGCAGCCCTCATCCTGCTGGACCTCTCTGCCGCCTTCGACACTGTCTGCCACCGCACTCTACGCGCACGCCTCCACGACGCAGGGATCCGAGACAAGGCCCTGGAATGGGCCACCTCCTTCCTCGCCGGCAGAACCCAGAGAGTCCGCCTCCCACCATTCCGATCCGAAGCCTCCGAGATCATCTGCGGCGTACCCCAGGGATCATCCCTCAGCCCAACACTGTTCAACATCTACATGGCCCCGCTCGCACGCATCGCCAGACAGCACAACCTCAACATAATCTCCTACGCCGACGACACTCAACTGATCCTCTCCCTCACCAAGGACCCCTCGCCGCCAAATCCAACCTCCATGAAGGAATGAAGGCTGTCGCCGATTGGATGAAGATCAGCCGACTAAAACTGAACACGGACAAGACAGAGGTCCTCATCCTCGGCTCCAACCCCTCAGCCTGGGACGACTCCTGGTGGCCAACGACACTAGGAGCAGCCCCGACACCCACCGACCACGCACGCAACCTGGGAGTCATCCTCGACTCAACGCTCTCCATGGCCAAGCAAGTCAACGCAGTCTCCTCCTCCTGCTTCAACACCCTCCGCATGCTTGGCAAGATCTACAGGTGGATCCCGACAGATACAAGAAGAACAGTCACCCAGGCCCTCGTCAGTAGCAGACTTGACTATGGGAACGCCCTCTACGAGGGAGCCCCGGCCAAGCTCATCAAGCGGCTGCAACGCATACAAAACGCCTCCGCACGCCTGATCCTCGATGTACCACGCCACAGCCACATCACCCCCCACCGGAGAAACCTGCACTGGCTCCCCGTCGACAGGAGAATCTCCTTCAAACTCCTCATCCACGCACACAAGGCACCGCACAAGACTGGCCCAGCCTACCTCAACAGACGACTCCTCTTCTACGTCCCCAACCGCCAGCTCTGCTCCGCCGACCTCTCCCTCGCCACCGTCCCTCGCATTCGAAGAACAACCACCGGCGGCAGATCCTTCTCCCACCTCGCCGCCAAGACCTGGAACACCCTTCCACTAAGCCTACGACAGACCCAAGACCTGCTGACCTTCAGGAGGCTACTCAAGACCTGGTTGTTCGACCAGTAGCAGCACCCCCCCCTTTTTTTCTCCCCAGCGCCTTGAGACCCTCGCGGGTAAGTAGTGCGCTCTACAAATTCTGTGATTGATTGATTGATTGACACAACTACCTCAACAGAAAGCACACACATCCCATGAATGTGCAGGCAATAGTGGACCACCCGGGACTCCTCAACAATGTTGTGGCCAACTCCCCAGGCAGAGTGCATGATTCCTACATCTCCCGACAGTCCATCATCAACCAGTGCTCCCAGGATGGCACCTATGGAAATGCAGTGCTCGTTGGTAAGTACAAAATGAACACACCACACACCTCCACCCCACAGTCATGCAACTCACGACACTGGCAATGGGCACGCAGCAGAACTACATGCAACATGCCACACAAAATGCCAACCGACCAGACACGACAACACGACTCCATTGGGAACCTGGGCTTTCCATGGACACAGCCCAGCCACGGCATGGCACCACAGCCACACAATAGCAGAATGTGAGGAGAGGCTTGGAGCAGGCATGTGCGAGAGCGGCAAGTGACTAATGAATGAGAACCTACCCAATGCCAGGTGTGGCGTGGAGGTGGTGGACAGACTTCAGTGTGCAAACCACGGAAATGGCCATGTGGACATTAACTGCTGGTGCATGGAGTGTAGTGGCCAGTGGACGCTACCATGTTCCCACAGGCTGTGGGCAGAACGCGGAAATGTCACACGTTACGTCCCCCCCTGTATGCGCGGGCGGAGTGGGTTGGCCCTGCGTACGCCAGGCCTGCATAGGGGTGTGAATAAAAAGCCCGTCGCACTGGGCGTGGTTCTCTTTCGGAATGGCCAACTCATCAGCCAGGGCAGCACCTCTCAGCCCGCCACGAGGCCGGCGCCGTGCGCAGCGGGGCCTGCGTCCCTGTGCGCCTGCTGCACCCCGGGACACTGGTCCCCAGACCCGTCATGCCTGCCCCAGCGCACCAAGGAAGCTCCGCTCACCTGCCGACACAGGCGTGTGTCAAAGAGGGCCCAACACGTGCCGGTGCAAGCTCCAGGCCCCAGTCCGGCGACCTTTGCAGCCTCCGCAGACCATCACTGGCCTCCAGGGCGCTGGCCCACAGTACTCCTTTTTCATTGACATACTCCACCGGCGTAATCTTCGGCCCAGTTGTTGGCACATGTTGTACTGAGTCATGAGTTTTGAATGGCAGTGACCAAAGGTCTGTGGCAGCGTCCACATCACTATACTCCTTCCGATCAGTGAAGCCAAAGTCTGCATCGCAAGCCTGCGACACGTGGTGCCATTAACCATGTTCAACGCAAGCCGGCGACACGTGATGCCACTAACCCTGTTTAACGCAAGCCGGCGACACATGATGCCACTAACCCTGTTCAACTCAAGCCGGCGACACTTGGATGAGGGCTCAGGCCTACACTGCGGTCCAGTAGGTCCCACATATGGAACTGTGTCCTGAGTCTTGAATGGCAGTGACCCTAAGTCCGTGGCAGCGTCCACATCACTAAACTCCCTCTGATCAGTGAAGCCAAAGTCTGCATCGCAAGCCTGCGACACGTGGTGCCACCAACCCTGTTCAACGCAAGCCGGCGACACGTGGTGCCACCAACCCTGTTCCATGCAAGCCGGCGACACGTGGTGCCACCAACCCTGTTCAATGCAAGCCGGTGACACGTGGTGCCACTAACCCTGTTCAACGCAAGCCGGCGACACGTGGTGCCACTAACCCTGTTCAACGCAAGCCGGCGACACTTGGATAAGGGCTCAGGCCTACACTGTGGTCCAGTAGGTCCCACATGTGGAACTGTGTCTTGAGTTCAGAATGGCAGTGACCAAATGTTAATTGCAGCGTTTATATCACTGAACTCCCTTCGATCAGTGTCCCAGATCCTGCATCGCAAGCACACGACACGTGTCTGTGGGCCCGTTCTGACCGCTGCCCCCGGCCTACACTGCGGTCCAGTAGGTCCCACATCCAGCACTTAGTCATGATTCATGAATGGCAGAGTCCATACCAGTGAACGCACGGAGAGGAGTAAGAGGAAGATGCGGCTCAGACCGGATGAAAGCCGGATCCTAGTCACGGAGGTGACCGTACACTAGCCACAACTGACCTGGTGCCACCAACCCTGTTCACCGCAAGTCCGCGTCCCTTGGTGCCACTGAACATGAACTACGCAGGCCGGTGGGACCATCCAAAGTAAGCCGGAGATACTCAGTGAATGGCCCCTGCTGACCGCTGCCTCAGGCCTACACTGCGGTCCAGTAGGTCACACATGTGGAACTGTGTCTTGGGTAAGATATGGAGGAGTCCACACCATTGGAAACGCCTCATCGCAGGCGGCATCCCCTATCAGCACTGGTGCCACTAACTCTGTGCGCAATGAGTCATGGGCACTTTCTGGTTGGACTTTGGTGGCGTCTGAGTCCATGGCCTGGGGGTTGTCTGCATCTTCATCTGGCTGGGCCGGACTTGGTGTTCGACATGTGTCTGTTCCATTCATCTCCACCATAGTGACTGTTTCTGCGTGGTTCTGCCCTCTGCATCATGCCCTGTGGGTACACCTTCCACTGTCCACCGAGACACTCCGCGACAACCCCCTTTGTCATCTACGAGAACCTGCTCTGCTCTTGTGACCCTGCCCCAGTGCACCGCAAGTCAGCGGCCCATGGCGGTAGGCCCGTGCAGGATGCTGTGCATCTGGGGCCACTAACTCTGTGCAGCTCAAGTCACGGGGCCTTTATGGTTGAATGGTTGTGTCCTTAACGATGTACACTGTTGTTGTTTTTTGACTGCACCAGGCACTCCATGACGGCTGGTGTACACACACCCCACACACATCCAACACAGGTGTCACTCGACATGTGAGCCTGCTAATAAAAGTGGCCGGGCGCACGTGCCCGTAGCCATTCACACCATCAAAGCAAGTGTGTCCGTGTGGTCATTTTGTCAGCATGATGGGCCCGAGCCCTGCAACATTACAGTGTGCTGTCTTCAGCGGACGATACCATGTCACCTCAGCAGTGGCTGAGACCTTGGACATGTAGCTTCGCCCGCCCCCCCCTGCATGCACAAGCGGCGTGTGCTGGTCCGGCGTATGTCAGGTCAGCGCAGGGGTGTGCTGATTCGGCAGGGGGATCAGGGCATGGCTCTGGTCTGGCCTTGAGCAGGAAGTGAGGTAAGCGTGTCTCTGTGTTGGGGCGTTGTCGCCACCAGGGCCACAGTAGTCGATGTTGCAATGTAGCATGCACCCAGAGGGCGGGCCCGCATGTACGGGGAAATGTAGGAGTGCAAGACCGCTCGGGGTCTTGGCACATGCATGCCAAGTGTTATGTGTATCAGTCCTGCGGCTGCATAAGTCGGATGCCTAGCCTCAATAGCAGCGCGATCATAGCCAGCCATGGACTGTACACCTGTGTCTGCCCTGTCCGGACCATTGGCCTACACTCACGTGGCCGCACACCCTCAACGGCCAGCTTCACGGTGTTGTTGGCATGCCGCTGGACATGCGCAGAGAGGCATGACAATGGTGTGCCGTAGGAGTGCACGTGATACAACCGTGCAGCGCACACAAGTGTGGGGGCTTGTGGGAGGGAGGAGAAGCTGTGAGGCAACGTAACACACAGTGAGGCCGCTCATGTGCCACGTGCTCGGCATATCATCCATGATTCCCTTGGTCGCAGACATCCCACCCCACCCATGACAGGCCTCTGTACATCTCCTGTATGCAAGCAGATGGTTAAGTTACTGTAGGGATGAAAGGTCCTTTGTCTGAACTATCAGGCGGTAGTGCATCTGCAGCTCCGAGCTGGGACTTGCATGTGCCCAGCACCCCCCTGACAGATACAATAGCATTTGCTGGCGACTCCCACACTACGCACTGCCCAACGTGAGACCAACATGTACACATCCCACACACAGGAGTCAGCACATCTGTCCGGGACAGCTGATGGGTTACGTCGCCGATATGTTAGATGTAGTCGACAACAAGCTCTCATTGGAAATGTTGGCCTACGCTGCTGCACTCGCGTTCATGGACGAGTGACAACGTACCTGCAGCCACAACTGAATGTGACCCATTGCACGTGTCCCGACGCCAGGTTGCATGTTGGGGATCTGGCCACATGTCCCAAGACGACAGTGGACATGGCTGCATTGGCCTGGACTCCGGATCCATGCGCGGACAACCAACGCGGGTTGGCACTGACTTGTGTGGGTGATGGACTCCCCCGTGGTGGACATGGGCGCTTTCCAACGTTCCTCATTCAGACATGCTGCTGCATTAGTCTGCATGTCGTGGCACTTCTCTTGGCCGTACTGACACGCAATTGTTGATAAAGTTTCCGCACCTTCACTTGTCTCCAACTGTGATGAGTGTTGATTTGTATGCCAATGTGTGTGTCACGGCCTATCTGGGTCCTTGCCTTACATGCATTGCTACCCCATCAGGGCTGTGGGTTGGTACTTGTGCATTATCATGTCCGTGTTTCATGCTTTGCCAGATGCGTATGGCCATTTACCGGCCACAAGCGGGTGCACTTGTGTCCTGTGTTCGGTTGTGCAAATGTTGCTGTTTGTACCACATTGTGTTCGATGTTGGGGTGCTCTGCTTCCTATGTGCGTGTGCTGCATTGCGTGTGAGATGTCCCTTCAGCTCTGATTTGGCTCACCCTTCTCCCTTTCAGGCAGTGTGGTTTTCACTTCTGTGCTTGTTCAGTGGTGTGATATTGCCGAGTTGTGTGACTTGTGCTCTTGGTTGGTGTTGTTACACTTGGGCATGGTTTGTCTGCAGTTGTGCTGTGCTTAATTGTGCATGTGTGCCATTGTTCCCATCTCCCCCGTCCCCCCAGTCCCTGGTTGTTCCTCTCCCTGTTGCTGTTGTGTCTGTTGATTTTGAGCAGTTTCCGGTCCCCGACTCCTGCCACCATCTCCAGACTGATGTGGTGGACACCATTTCCTCCATGTCATCCAGCTCCTGGTGTGGCGCTGGACTCCCACCTCCGGTGTGCATTGCTGCCTTCTGGTTGTTGTTACAGCAAACAAATGATGGACGGAATGCTGACAATACAAACATTCTCCCCCAGTCAAAAGATCTGGGTTAAATCCATCGTTCTTTTGCCCACTATGCCACCCCAGTTTGGACCCAGCCATATGCAAATCAGTCTTGACCCTGTGCCCCATGGGAACAGTCCAGACCGAACTGCCAGGCCAGGTCCTCCCTGGACCGGAAACAAGCATGTTGGGACCGGTTTCAGGGTATGTCAACCTTCTTCAGCCAGGCTAGCTTGAATCCAGTGGCACAGTGAGCAAGGGACCCACGTCTGGGCATACCCATCCCACTTAGGGCGAAAAGTGTTACAGCAAACAAATGATGGACGGAATGCTGACAATGCAAACATTCTCCCCCAGTCAAAAGATCTGGGTTAAATCCATCGTTCCTTTGCCCACTAAGCCACCCCAGTTTGGACCCAGCCATATGCAAATCAGTCTTGACCCTGTGCCCCATGGGAACAGTCCAGACCGAACTGCCAGGCCAGGTCCTCCCTGGACCGGAAACAAGCATCCTGGGACCGGTTTCAGGGTATGTCACCCTTCTTCAGCCAGGCTAGCTTGAATCCAGTGGCACAGTGAGCAAGGGACCCACGTCTGGGCATACCCATCCCACTTAGGGCGAAAAGTGTTACAGCAAACAAATGATGGACGGAATGCTGACAATGCAAACATTCTCCCCCAGTCAAAAGATCTGGGTTAAATCCATTGTTGTTGGCGTGTTTCTGCTTTTTGTGCATTTCGCATCATTCCAGCTGTTCTAGTTTCCTTCCATTGTCCTCCTCCGCTCTCCGGCTGCATTCACCTTGTCCACGATGGACTGCCATGTACAATGTTTTGTTGCCAATGGGGCTTGTGGGGTTGTGTACTAGCTCCGGCTGCCTCCATTGTGCATCGCTGTTGTTTTCTGTTTGGTTTGTCTTCCTTTTTCCTGCTTTTGTTGTGCTTATTCTTGCCTGCCGTGTGTGTGTCGCGGGCCTGGCGCTGCTTATTGCTGCTTTCCTCATCGCGAATGGGCTCATTGCACGTTTTTTGGTGTTGGGGTTTGTGTTCTTATCTCCGTCGCGGTGGTTGTATCGCGGACATTGGCCACGTTTTCGGCAAACTATCGCATGGTACCGCCGTGTTGTGAATTCCACGTTAACACAGGGTTATTTTCCAGCGATAGACTGCGCTGTGTAAAGTTGCGTTAACGTTTTTTGGAGATGTCTAGCGCACGTTCTTGTGAATATCCCCCACAGAGACTGTGAGAAGGAAATGTAGAAAATGGCAGAGGAGTAGAGGAGTAGAGGAGTAGAGGACTCCAATGGTGATGCAGCAAGAGAGGTAATGTAGAAAAATAAGTGAATTAGAGGGGTAAAGCAAATGAGAGATAGAGATAGACGGATATGCTTGAGGAATAATAAAAAGATGTAAGTTAGAGACAGAGCAAAATGAGAAGAGGTTTAGAAAAAGGGCTCAGGTACACAGAGTAATGGCCGGAAAGGTAGATAAAGGGGTGAGGGGTAGAAAGAGAAATATGGCGCAGAGCGAAAAGAGAACATTGAGAGACATATTTGAAATAGAGACAAGGAGGTGAGGTTCATAATGAGGTGAAGGGTTGTGAGAGGAAGAGATGTGAGGTCCGGAGATCTCTAAAGAAAGAATTTAAAAGATATAGTTGAGGTGAAGGGAGTGAGTTGAAATGGAGCTGGTGGTCCAGAGAGAAATTAGACAGAAAGAGAGAAGGGAGTTGAGGATAGAGAAAAATACTAGAGGTAGAGAAATAGAAATTTCAAAAAGGAATAAGACATTTGGAGAGGTGAAGGAAAGGGAACAAGGTGGAACGAGAGAAAGGGAGGTGGAAAGGTGAAGTAGTGAACTGATGGTGAGGTATATTGAGAGGTTAGGTGGTGAGAGAGAAAAACGGTGAGGTATAAAGAGGTACGGTAGAGTTGGAGATGTGCTGTCGGCAGGTCCCTTTACCGCAACGATGCCGGTCGGACGCTCATCTGACCTGCAACGTAATCGGGCCCTTTGTTGCTGATGGTACAGTGGTGAGCCTATTTTATAGTGTACAAAGTGTTTCTTTCTGTAGTAGAAGGTTGATATTAATGGAGCGGGGTTTTCTATATCTTAATCTTCAGAATAATCATTAAGTTACCCCTGCCATTGGTCGTATGGACCTTTGCTCGTGAACGAGGCGAAGTTAAAAAGAGCAATTATCTACATCAAAACCATATAACGATAAAATAATTGTAATACTTTAGTGCCGTCAATAAAGAGAATTTGTGTGAGTTAAAGGGTTGTATTTGTCAATTGTTTAGTTTCATTATTTAATCAATAAGTATTTGACTTTTAAGGGACAGCATCAGAAATGAATATAATCCAATGATCGATATTTCAATATAGGGAACAATACAATATTTGTAAGTAAAATAGTATTGAAATAATACTGCAAGTGTGTTCCATAAAGGAATTTCCCTAATCTCAGTTAAATCAAGTTTAATAGAACCAAGGTGTTAGTTCAGAAACCCAATAAAGCGTTCTGATGAGAGAATCAATGCATAAGCATAAAGCCTCTGTGCAGCCAATAAAGAAAATATTAAGCTGAAAAATAATCTTAGCTATAAATCAGCAGACATCAAATGAAACCGGGAATAAGCTCAAAGCAATCTCCCATGAAGAAATAGTCTCAATAACCCCAGAGATGGTTCTCCAGCGAATGTGAGTGAGAGAAGACCCTCCAACTCTAAGAACACACATTAATATAAACACACAATATTACATTTGCAAACATGTTTTGCATTCTTTGTTCACAACATCCAATAGGATTTCAATAAACCCTTTTGAGTAAGTAAACTCCCCAGTTTCTCACGTCATCACAAAGGGACACAGACAGAAGTCCTTGAAAAAATATTTTGTCCACATTTTGAGATTAAGCCAGTTCTTCCCTTGAATCATCCTTCCTGTTTCCTCCTCTCCTCCTGGTGAGAACCTCACTATCAGCTGTCTAATACATAACAAATGCCTATTCACTAACTAACAGAAGGCTCCTGGAAAGTTACAGCATCTGTAGCCAAAGGGAAAAACATCTTGTGCAAAGCAACAGCTCAATGTGGAAAACGGGCCTTTCAATGTTAACATGAAATGTTCGTAAAAATGGGATCAGTGGTTAGGCTAACTTAAGTCAATATATTATTCTTTTGTATACTTATAATACTTCAGCATGGTTACTTACTGCAAAATTTATTAAACACAATACGTATGCTACTCAGCAAAGTCTCACTTTTCAGTTAAATGCGTTTTCATTTGAAGTTTGAAGAAATCCGCTGGAACAATATGTTGTTGAGGGAAAACAAAACCTCTTAAAAATCAGCAGGATTATGATTTTTCCATATCTTGTGCATTGTGTGAAAGTGATAATCTTGCAGTTGCAGGCACCACCTTTCAATTTGAGGTGGCATCTTAACCTTCAGGTTGCAAAGACGATTAGAAGAGCCTGTTTATCATTTACAACTGTGAAAGTCTTGCTGTATAGCAATAAATGGAAGTGCTCCCTTACCCATGCAATAGTTAGGTAGACCTTTTCTTCTTGTAAGTATGCCTCTCATGTTTAGTCAGGCTTCTGCTAAGGTGGGTAATTATGCATTAAAGTGACTCCGGCCGGGTTGATGTTGAATAAAGATGGTTCCCAGTCCAGTCGGGATAACATCACCAATGACTTAGCTTAAGGTGAAATTAGCACATACTTTTTGTCACTGTAATTTTATGTATTTATTCTGGAGTTTTATATAGCTCTACCAGCACCTTACCTTTACTTCAGAGCACTATAAAGTTCTGAATTGAAGTTCAACACATTTGGGCTAGCAGGAGCCGGCTAAATGTTCTATATGGCTCCAATGTTGTAGCCCTTGCTCACTACCACTACATTTGTGGCCAAGCTGCATACATTGCCCTACTGTTAACCATGAGTTGTGCTTTCAGGAGTTTCCTAAAACAGCATTGGTATGGTTCTGTTCTCAGTGGGTGAGTCAGAAAATTAGATAGATTGGTTCCCTGCACTGCCAGTCACCTATCCCTGTGTTTGTTTTGTCTGCAGGTGCATTGCTGGATAAGGCAAAGAATGGCTGATCAAAATTTCCTAGCGGGGGTGTAGTGAGGTGCCAATATTTAGAGATATCTGTTTTTTCTTTGTTCCAGTGAGCCTTGTGGATGGTATAGGGTGTCTTGAATTTTAACCGTGATTCCACCATCAGCCAATGGAGGGCCTATTTTTGTGATGGCTCAATATGGTTGCATATCTGCAGTTCACGACATAATCTAGCTACCGGATTTTGTACCCTTTGTTGTATGTCAGTGAGCTTTCTAGTCAGCCAAGTGTAGATATTACTACAGTATCCCAGACAACCAAGTCCCAATGATCTGGTTTTGTTTGCTCGGTTGTGGGTTTTGAGAGTGATTCCTGAGTAGGGAAATGTGTCGATGTATACCATTGACTACTGTATTTTTTGTGGCTAGAGTTACCGATCTGCAAATTTCTTGTTTTTTACAGTGTATGTGGAACTATCGAGGGATGTAGACCATTTGAACAGATGCTTTATAGAGTTGGTGCTTTACACTACCAAGAATTATATTTTTTCACCGTTCACATAAGGAAATTGTTCTTTCAGCCAGTGAAATGTGGGATTGCATTCAATTGATTGGTATTTTAGATGCATGTATCCGTGTCATCGGTGTATATTTGGAATTGAACGTGAAGAATCTATAGTGAATAGGTTAGCAGGAGCATGTACATGGTGAGCAAAAGACGTAAAGGAGAGGACCTCATTGGAATACTGCGTGTCTCCTATTGATTAATATGCACTTTAAAGATGCAAAACTGGATGAAACAGAGGACCAATTTTGGAGCCATGTGACCAATCCAGACACTGAATCTGTTAAGTAGGATTTAATGGCCCATAGTGTCAAACACTGCTGAGTGGTTTAGGAATATCAGAACGGACTGCAAAGCCTTCTTCAAAGGTGATGAGGAGGTCTTCCCTGATATTTGCAAGTGCAGTTCCAATTCCTTGCCTAGGGCTGAAGCCTGATAATAGGTCATCTAAGAGATGGTTTTGCTCAATATAGTTTTCCAGTTGGTGTGCTATTCCTTCTACAGGATTATGCTGATTAAGGGCAAGTTCGAGATAAGCCAGTAGGTGGCGAGAGTTTTGGGTTTGCCTTTGTTTTGTTAAAGGAGATGCATAATGATATGCGGATCCGAAGGTCCCCCTGATTGTTCCTCGCCACAGGTCAGCGCCCTTTACCGCCAGATTGTCAATTCGCCCTTTGTCGACCCCCTCTGAGCCTCCGATCTTGTATGACTTACGTACTCTAACTTTGTTGGTATCCACGGAAGTTTTCATCGTCATGACCGGTCTTCCTAGACTCGTTACGTATTCCTACCCCCCTGCTTTTTCCCCTCTACCTTCTGTGCTTCTCAGGACTTGTCTTCCATGTTATTTTTTGCACCACCAACGGATGTTATATATTGAACACTGTCTTTCTTTTATGCTTTGTTATGCTCTTGAAACTACTGTAACTATGTAACACTGTTCTTTTGTAAACATTATTCCTCATGTAAAGCGCTCTGTTACCTCCGGGTCTAGCCAGCGCTATATAAAACTTCTCAAATAAATAAATAAAGGGTGGGAAATGAGCTAGAAAGGTGAGGGAGAGTGGTGAGGTAGAGAAAGGGCTGATATAGAGGTAGGTGCTAGACCCATGGAGAGAGATACAGAACGGTGCGGTAAAGTTAAAGATAAGGTTGTGTGAGAAATGAAGTAGATGGAGGTGTGATACAGGGAAGTCAGATGGAAAAAGACCAGTGAAGTATAGCCAGAGGAATGAAGTAGAGTGAGTTGAGATAAAGAGGGGGGATCGAGAATGATATCTATTGATATCAATCAATCAATCAATCATGGCATTTATAGAGCGCGCTACTCACCCGGGAGGGTCTCAAGGCGCTGGGGGAGGGGGTAAGTTACTGCTCGAACAGCCAGGTCTTGAGCTGCTTCCTGAAGGAGAGATGGTCCTGGGTTCGCCAAAGGTGAGTGGGGAGGGAGTTCCAGGTCTTGGCTGCCAGGTAGGAGAAGGATCTTCCTCCGGCGGTGGTTCTGCGGATGCGTGGTACGGTGGCGAGGCGTGGCTGGTTGATCGTAGCTGGCGTGTGGGCGTGTAGAAGGTCATGCGGTCGTTGAGGTACTTTGGGCCCAGGTCGTGGAGGGCCTTGTGTGCGTGGGTGAGGAGTCTGAACGTGATTCTCTTGCTGACGGGGAGCCAGTGCAGGTCTTTCAGGTGCACGGTGATGTGGCTGTGTCGGGGGATGTCCAGGATGAGTCGTGCGGAGGCGTTCTGGATGCGCTGGAGTCTCTTTTGAAGTTTGGCTGTGGTTCCGGCGTAGAGGGTGTTCCCATAGTCCAGTCGGCTGGTGACGAGTGCCTGGGTGACGGTCTTCCTGGTTTCAGTGGGGATCCATCTGAAGATCTTGCGGAGCATGCGCAGGGTGTTGAAGCATGAAGATGAGACGGCGTTGACTTGTCTGGTCATCGACAGGGAGGAGTCCAGGATGAAGCCCAGGTTGCGTGCGTGGTCCGTTGGCTTGGGCGCGGTGCCCAGGGCCGGGGGCCACCAGGAGTCGTCCCAGGCGGAGGGTGATGAGCCCAGGATGAGGACTTCCGTCTTATCTGAGTTCAGTTTAAGGCGGCTGTTCCTCATCCAGTCGGCGACGTCTCTCATCCCGTCGTGTAGGTTGGCTCTGGCGGTGGTGGGGTCGTTGGTGAGGGAGAGGATCAGCTGGGTGTCGTCGGCGTAGGAGATGATGTTGAGGTTGTGTCGGCGTGCGATGGCTGCGAGGGGGCTCATGTAGACGTTGAAGAGGGTTGGGCTGAGTGAGGATCCTTGTGGAACGCCGCAGATGACTTCGGTGGCTTCGGATCTGAACGGGGGAGGCGGACTCTCTGGGTTCTTCCGGCGAGGAACGAGATGATCCATTCCAGTGCTTTCTCTCGGATTCCGATGTTGCTGAGGCGCTTCACTAGGGTGCGGTGGCAGACGGTGTCGAACGCCGCAGAGAGGTCCAAGAGGATGAGGGCAGCTGTTTCCCCGTTGTCGGTTAGGGTTCTGATGTCGTCGGTGGCTGCGATAAGGGCGGTCTCGGTGCTGTGGTTGGCCCGAAACCCGGACTGCGAGGGGTCGAGGGATCCATTCGTCTCGAGGAAGGCGGCAAGCTGTCTGTTGACGGTCTTCTCGATGACTTTGGCCGGAAACGGAAGGAGCGAGATGGGACGGTAGTTCTTGAGGTCGGTGGGGTCCGCCGTTGGTTTCTTCAGGAGGGCGGTATCACACTTATTAGGCCTACAAAAAGACTCGTCAAATTCTATATAGAAAGTCCAACTTCCATACCAGATCCCAGTTGCCTTAGACTAGTGGTTCTTAACCTTTTGACTTCTGTGTACCCCACTTAATCATTACTGGATTCCGAGGAACCCCACTGAATCATTACAGTAGTCCAGGGACCCCAACTGTGTCATTACAGGAAACCGGGGACCCTAGCCCAAGCAGTTTTAGTGATTTTAACCACAAAACAATGCACAGAAATACAGAATCAAGCATTCATCAAATATACAAATGGTTAAATATTTTATTTAATTCACAAATATAAAAAAAAACTACATTTTGATTTTAATGGGAAGGTTAGAGCTTTTCTAAATTCAATCGAGGGACCCATTGTCCATATTTTATTCTGTTTGATGCACTGGACTGCTCCCATGAATCAATCTGAAGATACAAAATTCATTTTTAACTTCCAATTTTAAATTCCTTCACATTTACGAAAATTTTAAACATTTCAGTTTTATGTTCTGCTTTTTTATTTATATATACTTTAATACTCTATTAATATTATTTAATTTTCTAAGCAGTTGCTGACCCCCAGAGTAGGGCGTCTCAGACCCCCAGAGTTCTCCGGACCTCACGTTAAGAACCTCTGCCTTAGAATTAAGAAAAAATACTATTTGAATATAACATATAATACTATAACATAACATCATAAGACAGTACCAGAACACAACACCACATGACAGCACAACACCATAACACAACAATATAACATAACATAACATCATACCATAACATGACAGAATAACAACACAACACCATAAGATAACACAATAAAATAAAACTACACCATAACACAACACAACACTATAGCACAACACAAAACCATAACACAACACCATAACATGGCAACATAACATAACACCATAACACAATAATCACACATAACAACAAAACTCAGCAACATAACATTTTAACATAACGACACAACACAACAAAAAACCTTCGTACAACACAACACCATAATTCAAAACACAATATAGCACAACACTGTAACACAACATGTAACATAACACAACACTATGGCACACCATAATATAACAACATGCACAATAACTAAATAACACAACACAATAATACAACACAACACAGTGTCACAACACAAAACTATAACACAACTCACTGTATCGCACTACAACAACATAACATAACCCAAGCCAACACCATAACACAACACAACAACCTAATACAATAGTATGACACAGCACACCACAACACCATAACACAACAAAACACGATAACAACATAACATCAAAATGCAACACCACAACACAACATAACACAACACTACACCACAACTAAACACACTATATTACAACAAAACATGTTTACACCGCACAAAACCATAAATCAACACAACACCATATATCAACACAATAATATAGCAACATAATAACAAAACTTTAACACAACTCACTGTATCGCAATACAACATAACATAACCCAAGCCAACACCATAACACAACACAACAACCGAATACAATAGTATGACACAGCACACCACAACACCATAACACAACATAACACGATAACAACATAACATCAAAACGCAACACCACAACACAACATAACCAAACACTACACCACAACTAAACACACTATATTACAACAAAACATGATTAAACCACACAAAACTATAAATCAACACAACACCATATATCAACACCATAATACAAAAAAATAACAATGCAACACAACACTATAGGACGCCATAAAACGACACCGTTATTCAACACAACACCCTAACATAACATCACATAACATAACAACACAACACAAAACCATGGCACAACACCATAGCACAACATCACAACACAACAGCACAGCTTGAAACAACACCGTAACACAATACCATAAAACAACACAATAACATAAAACAGCGAAATAACACAACACAGCTCCTTAACACAATACCATAATACAACACCATAACACAACACCACACAATAGCACTGCAAAAAAACATAAAACACTCCATAACACCACACCATAACATATCACAATAACAGAACATGTCATCATAAGTCAACACAATAACACAAGACCATGATGTAGCAGAGCACAACACTGTAACACAACTCAACACTATAACACAACTCAACACTATAACACAACACCATAATGCAACACATAATCGTAACACACCACCATAACACTAAACAACACCATAACATAACACAACACTATAACACAATAACAATCTAACATATCAATGCAACACAACATAACAGTATAACACAGCACAAACCCATAACATACCAACACAAAACCATCAGACAACACTATAACACAATACTATAACACAACACCATAACACAATACCATAACACTACAAAACACCATAACACAGCAAAACGCCATGCTACACCTCCATCACATAACACCATAGCACAACACCATAACATTACAACATGTCATGATAACACAACACAATAACACAACACTATAACATAACAAAATAACGTAACACAGCACAACACAGTAACACAACTGAACACTATAACACAACACCATAATGCTACACAACACCATAGCAGACCACCATCACACAAAACAACACTATAACATAAAACAACACTATAACACAACACCATAAAAATATAACATAACAATGGAACACACCATAACAGCATAACACAACAAAACACCATAGCATAACAACACAAAAACATCATACAACACCTTAACATGAAGCAACATAACAACCAAACATAACAATGCAAGATAAAAACATAACACAATGTAACAACACATCAACATAACATAATAACATAGTTACGCAACATGACATTAGAACACACCATAAGTACACAACATACCAACAAAGCATAGCATGACATAAAATAAGGTAACCTGTGTTTTTTTTCTGGGCTCTGATGCCTTTCACCCGCACCTGCTATTTGTTGCATTCACAGGACCTTGAGACAGCCTTATCTGGCTGTAGTTATGTTATTCTCTTGTTTCTTTTTCGTGATGAACTCCCACACTTACACACCTTTGAATTAAAACAATGGAGCGGTAATTGTTAAAAGTGGACAAGAATAAGAAAATGAATAATCTGTAAAAATATTGCCTCATACCTCTTCAAATACGGAATATAGTATGGGGAGCAAAATTCCTGGCGACAAGTTACAGCAAAGGAAAATGAAACGGGGATGTGTGGGTTAACAGTAGTATTGATACAAAGAACAGCAAAAAAGCAGGAGAGGCAGAAGGCTCATATACAGTCTATTCAACTCAACTCAAATACACTTTATTCCATTTCATGTAATAAAAACCATAAAAGCACAAGATAAAATATAGTACATACAGTCCACACGGGAACATACCCGGTTTAAACATAGTATACACAGTCTATTACATTTGAAAAGATACTGCATTTTGGCAACAGTGACTTCTTTCTCAGATTCTCCAAACAAAAAATATTTTGACATTTATTTCAAATAAAAGTATGAGGGGCCGAGATCCCACTCCCGATCCAGCCACGAACAAGTGTCCTTCCAAGATAAAGATTGTTGTTAAAAAAAATTATTCCATGATCACTTTTGTGGTATCCAGCTCTCTTGGCTGTCGCTACTTTCACCTGAAGGAAACCGGTTTTGCGAATCCTTTTGCTCTGCACTTTGGCATGTACAATCTTGCCTCACCATGCTCCAAAGTATTCATGCGATACAATAATGCATGTTAAAAATAAATCCGCGCTGGAAACCCCTAGTATGCCGCAGTGAAATTCAATAAACATGATGGATTTTGCAGGCAGGTCAATGCAAGCTTGTAGAGAGGTTTTCAGACGGGCGTACATCATGTTCCTCTGGCTCCTGGCACCATAGCTTTGATAGCCTGGGTTTTCTGGCACGGAATGAGGTTTGTTGAGGTTGCACGCCACTTGGTGATAGATGCAGTCCTGGACAATAAATTGCAGTATATTGAGGGCAACATATGGCCCCCAGAGACATGAGTTGGATGCAACACATAGCAGAAGCATTGGAGCATATTTACAAGGCCACTGCGCCACCGGAGCGTCACTTTATTTGACGCTCCAGTGGCGCTTAATGCTGAGCCATATTTACAAGGCCATGCAAAGTCACCCTGAGTGGCTTTTCATGGGCTCGTAAATATGGCTCCCTTTCATGAATGACTCTGCGTGAAAGGGGCTTTCCATGGGTGTTGCTGTGGGTGTTCCCACGCAACACCCATGGATTCTGACGCATTCCCAGATTTACAAGGTTTCATAAACTTGGTAACGTGTCAGATTCTAATACCTCCCCACTGGAGTCATTAAAGTGGCGCAACAAGGAGAAATGCCTTTATTTCTATTTTTTTCCTCTTTCTATGTGTACTGCAGAATTATTGTTTTTGCGCAGGAAGATGTCCCTTCCTGCACAAAAAACAATCATCCCTGCAATGCAGGTACCCTTTCAACATGGTGCAAGGGTGCCTCCATTGGCACTAGATGCCAATTGTGCACCAGCGCAGAGGAAAGCACAGGGATGCTGTAAATATGATGCATCCCTGCACTTTCCTAATGACGCAGTTCGGCGCAGCAAGATTGCTTGCAGCACAGAGCTGCATCATTTTCTAGTAAATATGCCCCTTAGTGTCCTTGATTAGCCCCTTAGTTGCCCGAGAATCAGGAGAATTGCCTGGAGTTGTAGTATCATTACTTTCTTATTATATGGGCGCCGAAATCACAGTATCACCGCATGATAAAATGCACTCATCGCCAGAGCATTCCATCCTTCTGTGTAACCATCGAATTCAAAGTACAGAGCTCTTTGTATCACACATATAGCTCACTGGGGCAGAGACCCGGATACCTAAGGGGTCTGGCCATCTACTCTGTGCCCAAAAAACCTGCAGCAGCAAACCTTATCTGTCACCAAGCCGTTGATCGGAATACACATGGAGAAAGATCCTTGGAAGTCCAGAGAGCCAGAATGTAGAAGTCACTGATGCCGCTCCCCAGGTGGCACCAAACTGTTACGATTCCATCACTCTGCCTCTGTGGGGTGCTGTATATGTGACCAACTGCAACCTGGCAATCACCACTACAACTTTACAAAGACCCCCTTTTTCCCTCCTGCCAGCTTGCCATTTCAATCTAGGACACGTTGGAAAATCTATGTTTGATTCCATGGGCTACAGAACCCCGAATGTACTGCAAAATATTCACAGAGACCCACCATTCACTGTCCAATGCTTTCACTTAGAGTAGTCTTGCTATTCTGGAGCACTGGATTCTTTCTTCCTGTACTTGTGAGAAACGGGGAATTGTATACACCTGTGACTATTCACTGGTAAGGAAAATCCGCCCTAGGCTTGCTGCTGCCTGGAACTAATCAAAAGCTGCCATTGCCTAAAGCTCTTTGTTCTTGCACTGATGCTTGAAAGTTTGGGGGATATTCACAAGAACGTGCGCTAAACACCTCCAAAAAATGTTAACGCAGCCTTACACATCGCAGTCTATCGCGGGAAAATAACCCCGTGTTAACGTGGAATTCACAACACGGCAGTACCGTGCGATAGTCTCCCGAAAACGCGGACAATGTCCTCGATACAACAACCGCGACCGTGATAAAAACCCAAACCCCAACGCAAAAAAAACATGTGATGGGCCAAACCGCGATGAGGAAATCAGCGATAAGCAGCGCCAGGCCTGCCATACACACAGGGCAGGCGGGAAAATCACTACAAAAGTAGAAAAAACACACAAATACAAAATGACCAACACCGAAGCACCATGGAGGTAGCCGGAGCAGGCGCAGAGGATGAGCGGAACCCCACAAGCAACCCGGGCGACCAGCCTGGGACCTCGGGGACAGGGAAGGGCAAGGACAAGAAGAAGAGGAAGACGAAGTTCAGTCTGCAGGAGAATAGGATCCTGGTCACGGAGGTGATAGAACACCATCAACAACTGTTCATCACCTCCAATGTGTCATTGGGCACCAAAAATGGAATATGGCGGTCCATCGTGGACAAGGTGAATGCCGTCGGAGAGCACAAGAGGTCAATGGACGAGGTCAAGAGGCGATGGATTGACATCAAGCGCTTTTTGTGGCTCTTGTGTCATGCACGGTATGTGTTTGTCCCAGGGGGGGGTCTGAGAGTGGTGGCAGTGGGTGTTGTGGCCCTCATGGGTCTCCGAGCTGCATGATCATTGTCTCCATGGCATCTGTGACCCACAGATGTGGCTCTGGGCTGGGCTCCATTTCATACTGCAGGTAGTCATTCTGCTTAACACCAGCAGAAGGCAGGTGTTACATCCCTGCTGCTACCACGGCTTATCGCCTGTTTTTGGTTCGCATCGCAGATCTGGCAGTTTGTTGTGAATGTGGTGTAGTGGTGTTTTCGTGTGTTTTTGCACGGGAACGCCTACTCTGCATCTCATTAGGGTTAGTTGGTGGTGTCACCCGTTGAGGTAAATTTTGCGGCAGTTATCGCGGGAATACTTGCGTTGTCTGCAGTTTGCACCCGCTTGTGAATGGGCCGTTAAATCTATCTCCACTTTTGATGCGTTAAGGTGGCGATAACTCGGCGATAAGTCCTTGTGAATATGCCCCTTTGTGTACTAAAAGATGTGTTGCCTGTTTTCCAGAGCAATTCTTGCCTTCCTTCAGCCAGAGCCTGTGACTTGTTCCAGTGCAGTTTGCTGCAGATCTTCTCCCAGCCCTACCTTGCATTTTGCTTGCTTCTCTTTCTGCCTTTTGTCTACTCTCAGGTGCAGACTCTGGGCTACTCCCTTTCTACTTTGACCCTCATTTATTTCTTCAGTTCCTACTATCATTTTCCTTTTATGATTCCTTTTGTTTCTGTCTTAGCTGTTGTATATACTCCCCAGTCTCCTCATTTCTACTCCATCTTTAATTGCCCTTTCTTCTCTGCGTTTCCCCTAGCAGTCTCGAGTTTCCTTAGCATTCCAATCTCTTACTTGCTTCAGCTCCAAGAATCCTTGTGCTTGTTCTGCCTTGTTTGTTCTTCATTTTTTCCTTGATTCCTTCCTCTAGTATGACTCTTTTGTCTTTTTAGTCCTATGCTTGTGATGGAGCAAGGACTCACAAATGAGACTTGCTCGAATACAATCTCCTCATAGTATTAATTTATTAATCTTGTATTGTGTATATTAACTTTGCATACACTACATGAATAGCAAGGAAGCTTGCCTATGTGTTCTAACTAACGAATAACGCTTGTCTATAATCTAAAATGGCCGCTAAAGCGCGGGAACTTCACTGCGCATGTCTCAACCATATCACGTGTTGTGACGTCTTTCTTTGCTTGGTGGGAAATTTCTGCTTCTGCGCAGTGTGCTTTAAAATGGCTGCTTGATGTTTTCACATGCTTCAGCTTGCTCTTCTGTTATTATTAATTTGTCGTTTTCTTAACGCTACTAATGCGGGATAGATTTATAAGTAAATGGGGATAGAGTAGAAAGAGTGGGTATACAGTGAAACATATTATTTGTGATTTTAATATTTTCTTCTTTGACTTTTATTAGTTCGTAAACTTGGGCCTGGGGTTGGTGATCTAAAACTCGAGAGACAATGATTCTGCGCATGTGTCCTGCTTGGCTGCCAAAGAATAAGAATGAAGTCAACCTGGACGTCGTCCAAGGCCATGACCTGATGGCCGAAGCTGCTGTGCTCTTGCCTTTCCTGTTGAAAATTGAAACTTTGTATATGAAGAATATATAACATTTGTCGTGAGACGGGTGGGAAATAAAGCAAATGTATTAAATTGGATGGGCGGTAGTTTAAAGACAATGTGCTTCAGAATTCGAACCAAATCAATATGGTGTGAGGATCAACCCCTGTCCCTGTCCAATCAGAAGTAGTGGTCCCATATTTTGGCAACATTAAGGGGAGGTACATGGGCATAGAAGGGTATAATAGATATAGAATTAGCTAATTAATTTAGACTAGAAGAGACTAGACGCTGACAAGAAGGAGATGCTGCAAGAGAGCAGAGGACCAGAGAGAACAAGCGTAGATGCTTCCAGAAGAGCTCCAGATCGCCAAGCTGATTGATCGCAGACAGAATCGCTGTCCAGAGAGGTCCTGAGGAGGGGGCGGCGGAGTCCATTAGAAGAAAGGCACGGGAGAATCGAGGAGAAGTCGAGTATCAGAGAGGGGAACGACGCAGGCGTCGTTGTAGAGAGGTCACCGGTCCTGTCCTGATCCTGGAGGAGGTCTTTGCTCTTCATCCTTCCTGGGTCCTATTCTTTCCAACTCCTTGGCCAAGGGGTTTGGTTTTCGCACTTAGGTAAATATAAATGCAACCTTAGTTGCGCTGCTGTCTCTATCTTCTCCTTTCTGAGGGACCGTCATTAATCAATAATTATTATTCTATGCTTCATCTGTGATATGCGATTAAGTACCATGTGGTTATGTAATTTACTCTGCTAAATCTTTAGATAAACATTTTAAAACTTCCTGACTCAGTGGTTATTTCAGGATTATGTACTATAATGAATGTCACTCATTTTAAACTTCCCAATTAGCAAAGGATTCATTGGTAAGTCATTACTCTTCAATCGGAAGGTAATTGGCAGCAGGGATTTTTTGATAAAGAGTACAACTGATAACCCCAGCGTAAGTATTAGCGTAGTATGAATGTATGGGCCCAAGTGAGTTTCTGGTGTATGAATGCTGTTTGCTAATATCGCGCTGGATCAGTTTTCTGGTAATCAGAGGATGGTTACTCTTTGTTAATTGGGTAATGAGAATTTTATTTTTATGAACTAACATCCGTGTATTCAAAGTTTGTTTTATATTGTCTAGAATCCCCGGGGAAAATTGAATAGCGGTTGGTAAGTGGAAGCCATACTGCAGTGAGGTTATCTGTCAGGCAGAAATAGTACTGAAAAGTTAAGCAGGACTATCAGTACTGGTTAGGGAATCTATGCGTGTGAGTAATAGCAAAAGAGTACGCTGGTGAAAATTTGATGTTATATCACCTAGAAAGGGTAACATTGAAGAAGTAACAGGTACTTCTGGAGCTTGTGTGAAGAAGTAAACGGAAGGGTTTTACTCGTAGTGTATGTTTAGTAAACGGAAAGGTTTTACTAAGTGTGAGAGAAAACTATCTTTTCTATTTTTTAGAGAAACTGGCACGATAGCGAATGTTTTATGTTGTTACTGAAATTTAATTAAGATTTGTAGAGAAAATAAAGTTTGCGTAAGATTTTGTGAAGGGAGGGTCAGCTGACGGAGAGGGAGCTGACGTCACAAACGCCGCGCTGGGATTGGTTGAATCAGCAGGTGTGGAACGACTCTTGTAAAGGAGGGGTCAGTAGTCAGGAGCAGTACTGACGTCACAGGTGCCGCGCTGGGATTGGTTGAAACAGCGAGGGACAGAGAAGAGCAGATTGTAAAGGAGGGGTTGACAGACTAACGTCACAGAAAGGCCGCGCTAGGATTGGTTCAGAAATAGAAGAAAGCAGACACTTGATTGGTTGATATTCTAGAAGCTAAATTCTTAGTGGATAGAGATTGCATATTAAAACGCGATCCGACTTTAACAGGAACTCGTCCGGATAGGAGATTCCTAGGTTTTGCAGAATATAATTTTATACACCGAAGATTAGATAGAATGTACGGAGAGAAGAGAAAAATGTCCTTTCTGCAAAAGATTAAGAACTATTTTAAAAAGGATAAACCAATCAAAACTAGGGAAGGAATTATCATTCCACCAGCTAAAACGCCCGCTTCATTCATGATGATGGAGAGAGGTTATCATACTTATGTATGGATAGAGAATTGGATAGAATATACCAAAAATGATGGAATATTAGCATTTCCCGAGAATGGCACTTTCAATGGGAGAATTCTTCAAAATTTGAGATTGAGGATGAATGACCTAGAACCCAGACCTAGATTAACTCAATACGAAGCCTTAGAGGAATGGGAAACCGAGGCATTTGAGCGTGACCGATCCAGGAGTAATAGGGGTCATCGAGGATTTTTTCCAAGAAACCAACATGAGTCTAGGGACGGTCAGATGAAACAATGGAGGAGGGCAATGCTTACAGAAGGATTGTATCCATTGTTAACAGCAGAAGAAAATATGAGGGAGCAAATGCACAGAAAAGACAAAACATTTAATGAGAAATGGAGATTCCGAAGATGAATTTATAGAAGAAATATTAAGGAACCCCCACCATATCAGGAAGGGACAAGTGGATGCACCCCAAGTGCCCCACTGTTAAAAACTCCATTAGTACCACAGGTAATGCATGATTTCACCCCCGGTAGGATACTTCACGATAAAGAAAAAGAAGCCCTAGAGAAGACCAGAGCAGAATTAATACAGAAAATAACACAGATAAAAGTGCATCCTGACTCTTTGACCATACCTGTAACAATTGGTCCAGTAGTCCCATTGAATGGTAATCAGGGAAACTGTCCTCCACCGTTAGTTATGCCTACTCCTGTGAATATTCCTAAACCTGAAGCAACAGTAATGGTTGAGGATCATTTTAGTTATTGTGAATCAACAATATCATTAATGGATTTACCAATTTGGGATTCTGTCAATAGTACTCCTAAAAGAGTTACACCTGGGTGCTCGAAAGATATAAACTTGATAACTTCGTCAGGAGCAAAAGTGTCACTGTAGTTAGTCCAGAAGACTTAGAAAGGTGGGCACAAGGATTAGATCAGCAGTATACACCTCCAAAATTTTTGGATATTTATAAATTAAAAGTCGAATTAGAAGAGATAATAGCAGGAAATGTGGGACTAGATCGCCTAAATGCTTACGATGAAGAAGAATTATTGTTCATATGCAGAAGTATTACCAGAAATGTAAAAATATTTCATGAAAATTTATCAGATTTGGCTCTGCAGATGGGAATTGAAATAGGGAGATCAAAGGTTTTGCAGAAACCCTATAGAGCAGATTTCTCAGGCAAAGATTTAGAAAATATGAATGCCTCTGGAAGAAAGTTACAAGTAAAGGAGTTAATGACAGTTTTGCAAAAATGGGGAGACCTAGATAAATGGAGAGTTCGATGGGCAAAGAAAAAGGAAGAGGCACGATCCAGTAGAACAGTATCTGAATATGTGATGAAAGAAACGGGGAAGACAGATCAAATGTATCCGATGCGAGAAGTTCCAGGAGGGGGCTATGTACATGTCCCATGGAGTAGACAGGATATTTTGTCATTTACAAATGATTTTCCAAAGTTGAGAGAAAAACCAATTGAATGGTACAAGCAGGTTGAGAGGTTTGTGAAGGTGTCAAAGGTATTGTTGAAAGATTTAGATGGCTTGTTTGACATAGTGGTATCTGCCGATTTGTGGACAGATTGTAAAATTACAGTTGATTGGCCAAGTGACGAGTATCCTAGAGATCCAAAGACAGGTGCCCCGTCAAATGATGTAATGAAAAAGTATCAGCAGGTGATAACTTATCTGAAAGGCAAAATACCACCGAAAGAAATAGATTGGGTGAAAATAGACCGAACCACCCAAGAAGCCAGTGAATCGGTACACGCCTATTATGAGCGTTTATTGCAGGTATTTAAGCAGTATAGTGGATTTGAGGACATCGGAGACAAGATCATGAGTCAGTTTGGTTATCGATTTGTTTATGGTCTGAAGCCAGAAATTTGTCAGATGAATAAGCAGCACATGTTATGTTGGCAGGGCAAGCCCATAGACGAGATTCTGAAATATGCTAAATATTGTGGAGACGATATTGAGGATAGGCACAAGAAATTGCAGGAAAAAGTAATGTGGGCACAGGTGAAAATGGCTGAGAAACAGGGAATTAATTTGGATAATCCAAGTGAAAATCAAGGAAAGGATTCTGGAACAAATGGCGATACTGGGAATGGTGGAAAAGTGAGAGGACAAATGAGTAGAGAAGAAGCTAAAAAGAAATTTCCTTGTCATGGATGCGGAAAATTGGGGCATTGGAAGGATGAATGTAAAAAGATTCGGAATAATAATGGCCCAAATCAAAATTTAAATCCACAGACGCAGAATGACTCA
Source organism: Calotriton arnoldi (assembly GCA_963921515.1). Lineage (NCBI taxonomy): Eukaryota > Metazoa > Chordata > Amphibia > Caudata > Salamandridae > Calotriton > Calotriton arnoldi. The sequence goes on from CAWUFW010003453.1 coordinate 996,474, forward strand.
CAGCAGGGTGTAAATCCTCAGAGTCAGTTGCCACCTGCACCTATTCAGGGTAATGTAAGCAGAGCAAACCACGGTACAGACGTCGGATATCAAGGAGGAAGTGGTAAGAATGATTATGTAACATCACAGTTTCTTTTACAGGACGATTTCTGTCAATACAGTTCATGACGGTGCCTAGGAGAGGGGAGAAGGAGTGGGTACTTGGCGCATCCTTATCGGTAGATCAGTCAGGTCCATATGTTGAAGGGAATGTGAAAGGTAATGATATTACTTTCCTTTTGGACACTGGTGCTACCCGGTCTACTGTGAGAACAGCAGACATTCCAGACCTTCCTCTCTCTGGAGAAGCTATCCAAGTAGTGGGAGTAGCTAATAGAAAGATTAGAACACCTCTTACCGAACCAATGGAAGTTAAAATTGGAAATTTCAGAGAAATGCATCAATTTGTAGTGTGTGATTCTAGTCCAGTAAATCTATTAGGTCATGATTTACTATGCAAGATGAATTGCACAATTTTCTGCACCCCGGATGGTGTGGCAGTTCAGACCCCAGATGAAGATCATGTATATAAGTTTATGATTGCAAAACAAGGTACAGAGGTAGATGAGATGTTTTCTTTGATAACAAAAGATGAGCTGCCAGAAGAATTAAAAACTACAGTAAACCCCACAGTATGGGATTTCACAGGAAAGGAAGTAGGACTTATGGCCAAAATAGACCCGGTTAAAATTACTGTAGAAGAAGGTGCGATTTTCCCAAATACTAGACAGTACAAAATGAGTGCAGAAGTAAAGACAGGAGTCATTGAAGAAATCAATCGAATGGTAGAACAAAACATACTAAGAGAAGTAATGAGTAGCCCATGTAATTCACCAATAATGGGTTTAAAGAAACCTAGCGGAAAATATAGGATTGTTCAAGACCTGCGCAAATTAAATAAGATCGTGGAACCTTGTTGTCCTATAGTGCCCAATCCTGCAGTAATTCTATACCAGATCCCTTGGAGTGCAGGATGGTTCACAGTGATTGATTTATGCCAAGCGTTCTTTTCAATACCATTGCACCCAGACAGCCAGTATCTTTTTTCATTTAAATTTGAGAACAAAGTCTATGTATGGAATCGTGTTCCTCAGGGGTACACGGAAAGTCCTTCCATCTTTAATCAGATATTGAAAAAGTGCCTTGAGAAACTAGTGATGCTAGGTAGCTCAGTCCTAGTGCAATATATCGACGACTTACTTGTGGCATCGAACACCAGAGAGGACTGTGTTGTTGATTCCATAGTACTATTAAACCTTTTAGCTAAGGAAGGGCATAAAGTCTCACCAGAAAAATTGCAGTTCTGTACAACAGCAGTTAAATATCTGGGACACCAAATTGAGAGGGGAAAAAGGAGAATAACCTCGGAAAGAGTACAATTGATTAAGAAAATGCAAATGCCTGTAACCCAAAGAGAAGTGAGAATGTTCCTAGGAATAGTAGGTTTCTGTCGACAATGGATACTAGGATTTTCCTTGTTAGCAAAGCCCCTAATTCAAATGACAAAAAGAAAGCCAAGGACCCAGTTGAATGGGATGATGAGAGTGTAGGAGCTTTTGTAAAATTGAGAAATGCTCTGTGCTCAGCACCGGCCCTAGGCATGCCCGACTATAAGAGAAGCTTCGCATTGTTCTGTCATGAGAGAGAAAATTGTGCACTTTCAGTCTTAACCCAAAGACATGGTCTAGACAGACGTCCAATAGCATATTTTTCTGCTACATTGGATCCAGTGGCAGCCGCGTTGCCAGGTTGCTTAAAAGCAGTGGCGGCTACCTGTTTAAGTATTGAACAAAGTGAGTCAATTGTAATGGGACACCCAGTAAAGGTATTTGTTCCACATGCAGTTGTATTTTTGTTGACAAGAACCCGAACTTAGCATCTTACTCCTAGTCGGCTGACTAAATATGAGAGAATAATAATGGGTGCTGAAAATGTGAACATAGTGAGGTGTACAATAGTAAATCCCGCAACCTTACTACCAGACCCATATCATGAGGAAATAAAAAAAAATGAAGAAGAAGAACATGATTGTTTACAAGTCACAGAGTTATGCACGAAACCACGTCTGGACATTGAAGAACAGCCCCTTAGAAAGCCAGACAGGGAGCTGTTTGTTGATGGTTCATGCTAAAGACATGAAGACGGTAAACTAACTGTTGCCTATGCGGTGTGTGAATTAACTGGAATAGTCGAAGCATCCTATTTACCAGGAGTAAAATCTGCACAAGTAGCTGAATTGATTGCTTTGATAAAAGCGTGCAAAATTGGGAGGAATCAAAAAGTAACTATATTTACAGATAGCCAATATGGTTACGGGGTTGTGCATGATTTTGGCCAACTATGGATGCAGAGGGATTTCATGACTTCTTCAGGATCCCCCATTACAAATTGACAATTTGTAAGGGAATTGCTGGAAGCAATACAATCACCAAAAGAATTGGCTGTGGTGAAATGTGCCGCACACCAGTCAGGAGATGACGGTGGTAATTGGCAATCGATATGCAGATCTTGTGGCTCAACATTGTGCCAGAAATAGATTATCAGTCAATAAAAGGGTGGAAAGAATGGGAATCAGCTGCCAACTTATGCTGTAAATGCCACCTGAAACATGGAATGAGGTTAGAAGATTGCAAGATGGTGCTGATGAAAATGAGAAGAAAACATGGGTCAAAGTGGGTTGTTCCCAAAGGGGAGATGATGAAGTGTGGATTTGTGCTGATGGCAGACCAGTCATGCCTGACTGTCTGCTCTCTCAAATGGCCAGGATGTACCATGGAGACACACACATAGGGAGAGATGCAATGATTAGGCTTTTCAGACAGAACTGGTACAATCCCAAATTCAGAGCTGTTGCAGAGAGCCTTTGCCAGAGATGTTTGACTTGCCATATGCATAATCCAGGGAGAAAGACAATAATCGGGTTTGGGAAGATTGGAAAGGCAGAGGGTCCATTTATAAGACTCCAGTTTGACTTTATACAGTTACCACCATGCAGAGGGTTGAAATATGTACTAGTCATAGTATGTCTGTTTTCAAAGTGGGTGGAGGCTTACCCTACCAGGAGGAGTGACAGCATTACAGTCGCAAAGCTGTTACTACGAGAACTCATTCCTAGGTTTGGTTTCCCAGTAACTTTGGAATCAGATAGAGGAAAACATTTTAACAGTAAAGTGATTCAAATAATCTGTGAAGCATTCCAAATTGAACAAAAATTGCACTGTGCATATCGTCCAGAGGCTTCTGGAGTGGTTGAACAATTGAATGGCACTATAAAATCCAGACTGGGAAAAATGTGTGCATCAACATCATTGGAGTGGCCAGATGCATTGCCACTTGTCTTAATGGGACTAAGAAGCATTCCTGATAGAAATACAGGACTGAGCCCACACGAGATAATGATGGGAAGAGCAATGAGACAAGCACATGTTCCCATAAACAAATTGCTGAATATATCTGATGATATGGTTCTGGATTATTGCAAAGGATTGGCTGACCTAGTGCGTTCTGTCTCTCATCAGGTCGGAGAAGACGCAGTTTCAAGGCAGCCTGAACGAGAACATGATCTGAATCCTGGTGACTGGGTGGTAGTGAAGAATCACACCAGAGAGACGTGTCTATCACCTAGATGGGGAAAACCTTGTCAAGTCATACTGACTACCAATACAGCAGTGAAGTGTGCAGGATTTCCTAATTGGATTCATGTAAGCCACACCAAAAGAGTACCAGACCCTGAAGAAGAAAATCCTCAGTCAGCATCAATCACTGAGGAAGATGAAGGTTGCCCACCTGAAGAATCTCAGGCTCGAGATTCAAGAGAAGCTGCAGAAGAACAACCGAGCACAAGTCAGGACTGGATACCGGTGGTAGAAATTCCTGAAGTTTACTACAGAACAAGAAGTCAAACAAAATTGGAAGAAATTGAAGAAGATCAGATAGGCGAAGAAGAAGCAGCTCAGGGAAAAGAAGAACATACAATAAAAGAACCTAAGCAGGACCAGATAGGGAAAGGAAACTGGGCTCAAAATAACGAAGAACCAACAAGTTTTGAGCAGGGACAGATAGCTTTAGAAGAATCCGGTCAGGCTGCAGAAGTACAAAGTGCAATAAGCCCTGATCAGAACCAGTTAGATCCGGAAAATCACACAGAAGAAAAAGATCTCGAGAAACATGAACATGAAGAAATAAATCAAGCACAAGGTCCCTTATTGGAAACTCACAGTGGAGCTGCTGAAGAGAAACCAATCAGACCTGAAAAAGAGGAAGAAAGAAAAACAGTAATTGCAGAAAACGAAAAGGTGTCAAACAGTGAAAATAAAGAGATTGCTGAAGACAAAAATAAAGAAACAGTGCAAACAAAGAAAAAAAAAAAAAGGTGATCATTGGCCTAGTGTCATTAAAAGAGTAAAATACCACATAACAACCAGAAGTGAAGATCCAGATCAAGTAAATGAAGTAACAAGTCAAATCGAACAAGAAAACAGAACTAAGAAAAAAAGAAGCAAGAGACTGAAACTTGTGAATAACAAATTCAAGGGTCCTGATTGGACTTACATTATTCTTGAAGATTACGAGAGCTCAGAGTCAAGTGAAAGTGGTGGCGAAGGAACAAGTACAGAAGTGACGTACGAGAAAGAAACGAGACCACCTTGACTACGCAAAAGAGTCATATAAAGAAAAGCGAAAATAGATAAGAAGAGCAATCTTCCTTGTCGAAATGCCTGATGATAGAGTTGCTGGGAGACCAAAACAGAGATGTTGTAGAAGATGCTGTGCAATATGCATATGTAGTCTAGTAATGGTGCTTATAGTATGGTTAGTCCTGATTGTAGCAGTTCCTTACCTTATGATAATGGATAAAAAGATTAATAACGAAACTAAAGGAAGGACAGCACACATGAAGGGAAATAGAGTAGAACTAATGGCAGAAAATGAACCAGAATTTCATCATGAAATAACTGATAACGACACTAGTTTAAATATTTTCACGAAGTTATTATTTCAATATGTAGATACCATGGAAGTTAGTAATTGTTATGTCTGTATGAAGTTACCCGAATCAGTAGCAGAAGGATTAACATATCATCACTTACCATTGACATATGGCATATCATGTAGTGTATTGTCTAGTTTATTTTATAGAACAGGGAGACTTCAGTATTATTATTCAAACATAGATGTGATATTTTCTGAGGTTCCGATTCGAAAGAGTATGAACCCAGTGCTTAGTAGTCAAGACGCACAGTTTATGGGAGAATTTGTCTTAACAATGAAATCGATAGACATAACACATGCACATAGACACAATCTAACATGTTCCTTACACGAAGAAGAAAAGATATTTTTGAATTTAGTAGAAGATAGAAGACAAGATTTTCAAAGGAAAGCTTCTGAGCATAAGGCTCATTTGCCACCTTGGGCTGAGAAAGAAGGGAGTTACACACCTGGCAAGGCTCAAGCTGCTATGGCTCTGGATTTTGTAAAGACGGGAAAAATTTGTCTACATAGATTAAGGACTGATTATAACAATGTTTTCATCGGTACCAGTGAATGTGAACACAATTTCTTAACTCTTGGAGGTTGGGGAATCAAAGGAGGAACAGATTCAGTTTTTCCTGGAATCTATTATGTGTGTGGGAATAAGGCTTACTTTAGGCTTCATGCACGGTGGTATGGAAGTTGTTATTTTGGAATAGTATGTCCAAAAATATACCACGTAAAAAGAAACACTGGGAGCAATGAAAACAATGGCGAATTAAAACGTAGTAAAAGAGCTAGTTTTTCTGAAATTGTAGGTGATATATTTGGTGCATTGATACCTTCAGTGGGAATAATTCTGAACTCAAGGAAAATATGTAAATTGTCTACAGTGGTTGATCGTTTATCAACGGATACTGCTGGAGGATTTCTAATGATTAATGCGGAGATGGTTGCGATTAGATCTATGGTTATGCAAAATCGACTTGCTCTTGATATTTTATTGGCAAAAGAGGGCGGAGTCTGTAAATTACTGAAGACGAAACATTGTTGCACTTACATTCCTGATAAAAGTGCAGAAATTGGAACGTATATACAGAATATAACTAAACATGAGAAGGAACTTAAACCACTGGAAGTTGATAGTGTATGGGAAAGATTGACAAGTAGTATTGCGTCAATTGGTACCTGGTTTTCTAATGTAGGAAAAGGGCTTATAGGTCAAATACTAGTACCCTTAGCAGGAATAGCAATAACTGTCAATAACAATGTGGTGCAAATGCTGTAGAAAGAATGAATCGTATAGTGTGACAGGAAGAGGAAAGAAGAGAAAGGTTGATGAAATTGAACTTGAGGATTTGAGAAGTGAATTATACAAGAAATTGAAAGGGGATGTTAAAAATAGAAAATGTAAAAATGAGAATGAAACTATTTGCTAAGAAGTTGGCATCTGATTGAGGGTAGTATTTTGATGGCTCTTAAACGCCATCAGAGAGGGGATTGATGGAGCAAGGACTCACAAATGAGACTTGCTCGAATACAATCTCCTCATAGTATTAATTTATTAATCTTGTATTGTGTATATCAACTTTGCATACACTACATGAATAGCAAGGAAGCTTGCCTATGTGTTCTAACTAACGAATAACGCTTGTCTATAATCTAAAATGGCCGCTAAAGCGCGGGAACTTCACTGCGCATGTCTCAACCATATCACGTGTTGTGACGTCTTTCTTTGCTTGGTGGGAAATTTCTGCTTCTGCGCAGTGTGCTTTAAAATGGCTGCTTGATGTTTTCACATGCTTCAGCTTGCTCTTCTGTTATTATTAATTTGTCGTTTTCTTAACGCTACTAATGCGGGATAGATTTATAAGTAAATGGGGATAGAGTAGAAAGAGTGGGTATACAGTGAAACATATTATTTGTGATTTTAATATTTTCTTCTTTGACTTTTATTAGTTCGTAAACTTGGGCCTGGGGTTGGTGATCTAAAACTCGAGAGACAATGATTCTGCGCATGTGTCCTGCTTGGCTGCCAAAGAATAAGAATGAAGTCAACCTGGACGTCGTCCAAGGCCATGACCTGATGGCCGAAGCTGCTGTGCTCTTGCCTTTCCTGTTGAAAATTGAAACTTTGTATATGAAGAATATATAACATTTGTCGTGAAACGGGTGGGAAATAAAGCAAATGTATTAAATTGGATGGGCGGTAGTTTAAAGACAATGGGCTTCAGAATTCGAACCAAATCAATATGGTGTGAGGATCAACCCCCTGTCCCTGTCCAATCAGAAGTAGTGGCCCCATATTTTGGCAACATTAAGGGGAGGTACATGGGCGTAGAAGGGTATAATAGATATAGAATTAGCTAATTAATTTAGACTAGAAGAGACTAGACGCTGACAAGAAGGAGATGCTGCAAGAGAGCAGAGGGCCAGAGAGAACAAGCGTAGATGCTTCCAGAAGAGCTCCAGATCGCCAAGCTGATTGATCGCAGACAGAATCGCTGTCCAGAGAGGTCCTGAGGAGGGGGCGGCGGAGTCCATTAGAAGAAAGGCACGGGAGAATCGAGGAGAAGTCGAGTATCAGAGAGGGGAACGACGCAGGCGTCGTTGTAGAGAAGTCACCGGTCCTGTCCTGATCCTGGAGGAGGTCTTTGCTCTTCATCCTTCCTGGGTCCTATTCTTTCCAACTCCTTGGCCAAGGGGTTTGGTTCTCGCACTTAGGTAAATATAAATGCAACCTTAGTTGCGCTGCTGTCTCTATCTTCTCCTTTCTCAGGGACCGTCATTAATCAATAATTATTATTCTATGCTTCATCTGTGATATGCGATTAAGTACCATGTGGTTATGCAATTTACTCTGCTAAATCTTTCGATAAACATTTTAAAACTTCCTGACTCAGTGGTTATTTCAGGATTATGTACTATAATGAATGTCACTCATTTTAAAATTCCCAATTAGCAAAGGATTCATTGTTAAGTCATTACTCTTCAATCGGAAGGTAATTGGTAGCAGGGATTTTTTGATAAAGAGTACAACTGATAACCCCAGCGTAAGTATTAGCGTAGTATGAATGTATGGGCCCAAGTGAGTTTCTGGTGTATGAATGCTGTTTGCTAATATCGCGCTGGATCACTTGCTTTCCATTTTCTTTGTTTATCTGTTCTTGTTTACGTACAGCAGTTTCCTCTGTGCTGCTTGCCTTTTATTCCTCTTGGATCTTCGTGTCTGGTAAGAGTACTATATTGTTTCCACCTGTGTATATGTGTTTTCCTTTTGCACAGGGATCGGTTCCTTGATTTCAGGCGGCAATACTTGCCATAGTCTTTGCTTTGTTTTCATGTATGATATTGCTGTTTTCAGAGGAATCCACACTGTGTCTCCAGCTGAACCCTTAGGGGCTTGCCTTGTGTGTTTATGGGATTTACAGGGTGACTATCTGCAAGAGTAATCTGTACAGGAATGGTGGATTTCCCTACAGGAGTGGGAGGTCTGAGTCTTACCTGTGTACAGCCCTTGTGGTAACCCGGAGTGTTTGCCCATTATTGATTAATTTCCCTGCTTGAGCACATTAGGGTTGCCTTTCTTTCCTTCTCCGGTCTGCCTTCTTCGTCCTGTTCCTGCCCCTGTCCCTTACCCTGTTTGGCCTGTTATATCCTGATGTATGTCATTTGATGCCCCTCTGTATCAGTACACAGTCTCTCAGCATGTAAGCCTGTTAGTTCATTACCTTAAGAGGTCCTTCCCCCTCGAGTCCTGTAACACAGACTAAAGTGAACAGTTCTAGCATGCAGTCAACTAAATCCCTCTCTTCTCTGGGTAGAAACTGAAGAATCTTGGATGGGGACTCTCCGTTCACCGATTAGAAGCAAACACTACATCATGCATCTCACATAGTTCTCTAAAGTTCCTGGAAAAAGGCAGGTAGCACGAGACATATAAATAAATAAATACATAAATAAATAAATAAGCAAAGCATTTGGAACTGTCTGCTGTTCTGACTGCTGAAGCCAAAACAGTCACTTTGAAATATGAAGTGCTGCAGTACTATCCAGTCAGCAGTGCAGAAGACTTCAAACTTCCTTTGTATGACCTAAAAAGCTGTCCAAACTTTATCCAAGTGAACTTAATTCCGAAACTGTCAGAGATCCTCACCTCAAAGGTACAACTTGAGAAGAGCTGCTGTATCACACTTCTCAGGCCAACAAATAGACTGATTAGATTCTATACAAAGTCCAACTTCCATACCAGAACCTAGCTACAGTAGACCTCAGAAAAATCACAAGTAATGCATAAGATGCTATTTGAACATTACACTCACAGTAAGTGCAAAGATCTTTGAACTGTGTGTATAGCTCTGCGATCCTGCCATTTATTCAACATTCTGGCAGACTTTCATCACTTGTTTAAAATCTGCGAGCCCACTGGAACCTTTCCATTTGTTTTATGCCGCTTCAAGGGAGCAGCACTATGCTCAGCAGGACTGGAACACGGGGAAATTTTAACCCTTCCCCGCATACGAGAGGGCTGCTACTGCTACTCCGTTTGACAGTTCATGGAAACTGACAGCCTAGTGAGGGGGCACATGCCATTTCACCACTACCACTTCGGAAAGCAAATTCCATGTAAGAGCCATTCAGTCCCCTAAAAATGGTGTGTTTTTTTTTGTCATTAGTACGGGTGGTGTTTTTTGGTTTAGATTTTGTGCACATGGAGCCCATGAAAAATGTCCTCTGCAAGGGCAAGTTGCGTGCCGCACAAGATGGTAGTTCACTGGACAGAGAAAGGGAATTCCAAGTTCCCATCACTGAAGTACCTGTGTCATATTGCCCTTTATTTGACTTTCTGGCTGACTGTTGTTTTCCATCAAGGATTTAAAATCTGTGAGCCCACTGGAGATTTCCATGTGTTTTTTTGCTTCTGGTGAATAGCTCCATGCCATGAGCTTGGGCGCACCTATAATGTTACTGTTTCCTGCACAGTAGAGGGGTGCTTCTGCCTCCTGATAGGTTCTGCAGAGTATGACAGATGATGGTAACTGAGAGGCCAGGGGGTGTCACATGCCTTTTCAATTGTACCCTGACAGAGTAATAGTCTGATTCTCTCTAGGTAACAACGAGCCAATTCTCTCTAAATTAAGAGATTTTCTTTGACATGGGGGTATGTGGTGTATTAGGGTGGTACCCAGAAATGTTTGAGCCTGATTGACCATTCATCACATGACCGGCCATTAAAGTTTGGTTATGAAGGCTTGCAAACGGTTGGTCCTAGAACACATCCAACACCAGTTGTTGTCACTTTGAAAATAATTTGGGGACAGAACAGGTCCTCCTTAAATTGTGTAGTTTCCCCCATCACGACCAAGACTTTCAGTTAATGGACGCTAGCAATGGTCCAAAAAATGTCCTCAAACACATTCACATACGCGTAAGTAATGACCACTCAGGGACTGGCCAGTTTTCAGGTTATGTGACCTGTACTCACACATGTAGGGGGCAGTGTATAACCAACTTCTACAAGGGTTTAGCTTGGTTAAGAGCTTGACCTGGACCAGAGCTTTCATCAATTGACTTAGGCACATGATGTGGATAATCACTTATGGAACACTAATTTGAAGATTATGATCCATACTATTGATCCAGCGCGATATTAGCAAACAGCATTCATACACTAGAAACTCACTTGGGCCCATACATTCATACTATGCTAATACTTACGCTGGGGTTGTCAGTTGTTACTCTTTATCAAAATCCCTGCTACCAATTACCTTCCGATTGAAGAGTAATGACTTACCAATGAATCCTTTGCTAATTGGAAAATTTAAAATGAGTGACATTCATTACAGTACATAATCCTGAAATAACCACTGAGACAGGAAGTTTTAAAATGTTTATCTAAAGATTTAGCAGAGTAAAATACAGAGCCACATGGTACTTAATCGCACATCAAGGATGAAGCACAGAATAATAAATTTTGATTAATGACGGTCCCTCAGAAAGGAGAAGATAGAGACAGCAGCGCAACTAAGGTTGCATTTATATTTACCTAAGTGCGAGAACCAAACCTCTTGGCCAAGGAGTTGGAAAGAATAGGACCCTCGGAAGGATGAAGAGCAAAGACCTCCTCCAGGATCAGGACAGGACTGGTGACCTCTCTACAACGACGCCTGCGTCGTTCCCTCTCTGATACTCGGCTTCTCCTTGATTCTCTCGTGCCTTCCTTCTAATGGACTCCGCCGCCCCCTCCTCAGGACCTCTCTGGACAGCGGTTCAGTCTGCAATCGATCAGCTTGGCAGTCTGGAGCTAGAAGCTAACTAATTAGCTAATTCTATATCTATTATACCCTTCTACGCCCATGTACCTCCCCTTAATGTTGCTAAAATATGGGACCACTACTTCTGATTGGACAGGGACAGGGGTTGATCCTCACACCATATTGATTTGGTTCGAATTCTGAAGCCCATTGTCTTTAAACTACCGCCCATCCAATTTAATACATTTGCTTTATTTCCCACCCGTCTCATGACAAATGTTATATATTCTTCATATACAAAGTTTCAATTTTCAACAGGAAAGGCAAGAGCACAGCAGCTTCGGCCATCAGGTCATGGCCTTGGACGACGTCCAGGTTGACTTCATCTTTATTCTTTGGCAGCCAAGCAGGACACATGCGCAGAATCATTGTCTCTTGAGTTTCAGATCACCAACCCCAGGCCCAAGTTTACGAACTAATAAAAGTCAAAGAAGAAAATATTAAAATGACAAATAATATGTTTCACTGTATACCCACTCTTTCTACTCTATCCCCATCTACTTAAAAATCTATCCCGCATTAGTAGCGTTAAGAAAGCGACAAATTAATAATAACACAAGAGCAAGCTGAAGCTTGTGAAAACATCAAGCAGCCATTTTAAAGCACACTGCACAGAAGCAGAAATTTCCCACCAAGCAAAGAAAGACGTCACACTATGTGATATGGATGAGACATGCGCATTAAGGTTCCCGCGCTTTAGCGGCCATTTTAGATTATAGACAAGCATTATTCGTTAGTTAGAACACATAGGCAAGCTTCCTTGCTATTCATGTAGTGTATGCAAAGTTAATATACACAATACAAGATTAATAAATTAATACTGTGAGGAGATTGTATTCGAGCAAGTCTCATTTGTGAGTCCTTGCTCCATCAATCCCCTCTCTGATGGCGTTTAAGAGACATCAAAATACTGCCCTCAATCAGATGCCAACTTCTAGCAAATAGTTTCATTCTCATTTTTACATTTTTTATTTTTACCATCCCCTTTCAATTTCTTGTATAATTCACTTCTCCACTCTTCAAGTTCTATTTCGTCAATCTTTCTCTTCTTCCCTTTTCCTGTCACATTATATGTTCCATTCTTTCTACAACATTTGCACCATATTATTATTGTCAGTATTATTATTGCTATTCCTGCTAAGGGTACTAGTATTTGACCTATAAGCCCTTTTCCTACATTAGCAAACCAGGTACCAATTGACAAGATACTATTTGTCAATTTTTCCCATACACTATCAACTTCCAGTGGTTTTAGTTCTTTCTCAAGTTTCGTTATATTCTGTATACATGTTCCGATCTCTGCACTTTTATCAGGTATATAAGTGCAACAATGTTTCGTCTTCAATAATTTACAGACTCCGCCCTCTTTTGCCAATATAATATCAAGAGCAAGTCGATTTTGCATAACCATAGATCTAATTGCAACCATCTCCGCATTAATCATTAGAAAATCCTCCAGCAGTATCCGCGGATAAACGATCAACCACTGTAGACAATTTACATACTTTCCTTGAGTTCAGAATTATTCCCACCGAAGGTATCAATGCACCAAATATATCACCTACAATTTCAGAAAAACTAGCTCTTTTACTACGTGTTAATTCACTAATATTTTCATTGCTCCCAGTGTTTCTTTTTACGTGGTATATTTTTGGAAATACTATTCCAAAATAACAACTTCCATACCACCGTGCAGGAAGCCTAAAGTAAGCCTTATTCCCACACACATAATAGATCCCAGGAAAAACTGAATCTGTTCCTCCTTTGATTCCCCAACCTCCAAGAATTAAGAAATTATGTTCACATTCACTGGTACCGATGAAAACATTGTTATAATCAGTCCTTAATCTATGTAGACAAATTTTCCCTGTTTTTACGAAATCCAGAGCCATAGCAGCTTGAGCCTTGCCAGGTGTGTAACTCCCTTCTTTCTCAGCCCAAGGTGGCAAATGAGCCTTATGCTCAGAAGCTTTCCTTTGAAAATCTTGTCTTCTATCTTCCACTAAATTCAAAAATATCTTTTCTTCTTCGTGTAAAGAACATGTTAGATTGTGTCTATGTGCATGTGTTATATCTATCGATTTCATTGTTAAGAAAAATTCTCCCATAAACTGTGCGTCTTGACTACTAAGCACTGGGTTCATACTCTTTCGAATCGGAACCTCAGAAAATATCACATCTATGTTTGAATAATAATATTGTTCTATAAAATAAACTAGATAAAACACTACATGATATGCCATATGTTAATGGTAGGTGGTGATATGTTAACCCTTCTGCTACTGATTCAGGTAACTTCATACAGACATAACAATTACTAACTTCCATGGTATCTACATATTGAAATAATAACTTTGTGAAAACATTTAAACTAGTGTCGTTATCAGTTATTTCATGATGAAATTCTGGTTCATTTTCTGCCATTAGTTCTACTCTATTACTTTTCAGGTTTGCTGTCTTTTCCTTAGTTTCGTTATTAATCTTTTTATCCATTATCATAAGGTAAGGGACTGCTACGATCAGGACTAACCATACTATAAGCACCATTACTAGACTACATATGCATATTGCACAGCATCTTCTACAACATCTCTGTTTTGGTCTCCCAGCAACTCTATCATCAGGCATTTCGACAAGGAAGATTGCTCTTCTTATCTATTTTCGCTTTTCTTTATATGACTCTTTTTATGTAGTCAAGGCGGTCTTGTTTCTTTCTCGTATGTCAGTTCTGCACTTGTTCCTTCGTCACCACTTTCACTTGACTCTGAACTTTCGTAATCTTCAAGAATGATGTAAGTCCAATCAGGACCCTTGAATTTGTTATTCACAAGTTTCAGTCTTTTACTTCTTCTTTTCTCAGTTTTGCTTTCTTGTTCTGTTTGACTTGTTACTTCATTTACTTGATCTGGATCTTCACTTCTGTTTGTTATGTGGTATTTTACTCTTTTAATGACACTAGGCCAATGATCACCTTTTCTGTTTTTCTTCGTTTGCACTGTTTCTTTATTTTTGTCTTCAGCAATCTCTTTATTTTCACTGTTTGACACCTTTTCGTTTTCTGCAATTACTGTTTTTCTTTCTTGCTCTTTTTCAGGTCTGATTGGTTTCTCTTCAGCAGCTCCACTGTGAGTTTCCAATAAGGGAACTTGTGCTTGATTTATTTCTTCATGTTCATTTTTCTCGAGATCTTCTTTTTCTGTATGCTTTTCTGGATCTAACTGGTTCTGATCAGGGCTTATTGCACTTTGTACTTCTGCAGCCTGACCGGATTCTTCTAAACCTGTCTGTCCCTGCTCAAAACTTGTTGGTTCTTCGTTATTTTGAGCCCAGTTTCCTTGCCCTATCTGGTCCTGCTCAGGTTCTTTAATTGTATGTTCTTCTCTTCCCTGAGCTGCTTCTTCTTCGCCTATCTGATCTTCTTCAATTTCTTCCAATTTTGTTTGACTTCTTGTTCTGTGGTAAACTTCAGGAATTTCTACCACCGGTATCCAGTCCTGACTTGTGCTCGGTTGTTCTTCTGCAGCTTCTCTTGAATCTCGAGCCTGAGATTCTTCAGCTGGGCAACCTTCAGCTTCCTCAATGATTGATGCTGACTGAGGATTTTCTTCTTCAGGGTCTGGTACTCTTTTGGTGTGGCTTACATGAATCCAATTAGGAAATCCTGCACACTTCACTGCTGTATTGGTAGTCAGTATGACTTGACAAGGTTTTCCCCATCTAGGTGATAGACACGTCTCTCTGGTGTGATTCTTCACTACCACCCAATCACCAGGATTCAGATCATGTTCTCGTTCAGGCTGCCTCGAAACTGCGTCTTCTCCGACCTGATGAGAGACAGAACGCACTAGGTCAGCCAGTCCTTTGCAATAATCCAGAACCATATCATCAGATATATTCAGCAGTTTGTTTATGGGAACATGTGCTTGTCTCAATGCTCTTCCCATCATTATCTCGTGTGGGCTCAGTCCCGTATTTCTATCAGGAATGCTTCTTAGTCCCATTAAGACAAGTGGCAATGCATCTGGCCACTCCAATGATGTTGATGCACACATTTTTCCCAGTCTGGATTTTATAGTGCCATTCAATTGTTCAACCACTCCAGAAGCCTCTGGACGATATGCACAGTGTAATTTTTGTTCAATTTGGAATGCTTCGCAGATAATTTGAATCACTTCACTGTTAAAATGTTTTCCTCTATCTGATTCCAAAGTTACTGGGAAATCAAACCTAGGAATGAGTTCTCGTAGTAACAGCTTTGCGACTGTAATGCTGTCACTTCTCCTGGTAGGATAAACCTCCACCCACTTTGAAAACAGACATACTATGACTAGTACATATTTCAACAATATTTCCAATCTTCCCAAACCCGATTATTGTCTTTCTCCCTGGATTATGCATCTGGCAAGTCAAACACCTCTGGCAAAGGCTCTCTGCTACAGCCCTGAACTTGGGATTGTACCAGTTTTGTCTGAAAAGCCTAATCATTGCATCTCTCCCTATGTGTGTGTCTCCATGGTACATCCTGGCCATTTGAGAGAGCAGACAGTCAGGCATGACTGGTCTGCCATCAGCACAAATCCACACTTCATCATCTCCCCTTTGGGAACAACCCACTTTGACCCATGTTTTCTTCTCATTTTCATCAGCACCATCTTGCAATCTTCTAACCTCATTCCATGTTTCAGGTGGCATATACAGCATAAGTTGGCAGCTGATTCCCATTCTTTCCACCCTTTTATTGACTGATAATCTATTTCTGGCACAATGTTGAGCCACAAGATCTGCATATCGATTGCCAATTACCACCCAGTCATCTCCTGACTGGTGTGCGGCACATTTCACCACAGCCAATTCTTTTGGTGATTGTATTGCTTCCAGCAATTCCCTTACAAATTGTCCATTTTTAATGGGGGATCCTGAAGAAGTCATGAAATCCCTCTGCATCCATAGTTGGCCAAAATCATGCACAACCCCGTAACCATATTGGCTATCTGTAAATATAGTTACTTTTTGATTCCTCCCAATTTTGCAAGCTTTTATCAAAGCAATCAATTCAGCTACTTTTGCAGATTTTACTCCTGGTAAATAGGATGCTTCAACTATTCCAGTTAATTCACACACCGCATAGGCAGCAATTAGTTTACCGTCTTCATGTCTTTGGCATGAACCATCAACAAACAGCTCCCTGTCTGGCTTTCTAAGGGGCTGTTCTTCAATGTCCGGACGCGGTTTCGTGCATAGCTCTGTGACTTGTAAACAATCATGTTCTTCTTCTTCGTCATTTTTAATTTCCTCATGATATGGGTCTGGTAGTAAGGTTGCGGGATTTACTATTGTACACCTCACTATGTTCACATTTTCAGCACCCATTATTATTCTCTCATATTTAGTCAGCCGAGTAGGAGTAAGATGCTGAGTTCGAGTTCTTGTCAACAGAATTACAACTGCATGTGGAACAAATACCTTTACTGGGTGTCCCATTACAATTGACTCACTTTGTTCAATACTTAAACAGGTAGCCGCCACTGCTTTTAAGCAACCTGGCAACGCGGCTGCCACTGGATCCAATGTAGCAGAAAAATATGCTATTGGACGTCTGTCTAGACCATGTCTCTGAGTTAAGACTGAAAGTGCACAATTTTCTCTCTCATGACAGAACAATGTGAAGCTTCTCTTATAGTCGGGCATGCCTAGGGCCGGTGCTGAGCACAGAGCATTTCTCAATTTTACAAAGGCTCCTACGCTCTCATCATCCCATTCAACTGGGTCCTTGGCTTTCTTTTTTGTCATTTGAATTAGGGGCTTTGCTAACAAAGAAAATCCTAGTATCCATTGCCGACAGTAACCTACTATTCCTAGGAACATTCTCACTTCTCTTTGGGTTACAGGAATTTGCATTTTCTTAATCAATTGTACTCTTTCCGAGGTTATTCTTCTTTTTCCCCTCTCAATTTGGTGTCCCAGATATTTAACTGCTGTTGTACAGAACTGCAATTTTTCTGGTGAGACTTTATGCCCTTCTTCAGCCAAATGATTTAATAGTGCTATTGAATCAACAACACAGTCCTCTCTGGTGTTCGATGCCACCAGTAAGTCGTCGATATATTGCACTAGGACTGAGCTTCCTGGCATCACTAGCTTTTCAAGACACTTTTTCAATATCTGATTAAAGATAGAAGGACTTTCTGTGTACCCCTGAGGAACACGATTCCATACATAGACTTTGTTCTCAAATTTAAACGAAAAAAGATACTGGCTGTCTGGGTGCAATGGTATTGAAAAGAACGCTTGGCATAAATCAATCACAGTGAACCATCCTGCACTCCAAGGAATCTGGTATAGAATTACTGCAGGATTTGGCACTATAGGACAACATGGTTCCACAATCTTATTAATTTTCCGCAGGTCTTGAACAATCCTATATTTTCCGCTAGGTTTCTTTAAACCCATTATTGGTGAATTACATGGGCTACTCATTACTTCTCTTAGTATGTTTTGTTCTACCATTCGACTGATTTCTTCAATGACTCCTGTCTTTACCTCTGCACTCATTTTGTACTGTCCAGTATTTGGGAAAATCGCACCTTCTTTTACAGTAATTTTAACCGGGTCTATTTTGGCCATAAGTCCTACTTCCTTTTCTGTTAAATCCCATACTGTGGGGTTTACTGTAGTTTTTAATTCTTCTGGCAGCTCATCTTTTGTTATCAAAGAAAACATCTCATCTACCTCTGTACCTTGTTTTGCAATCATAAACTTATATACATGATCTTCATCTGGGGTCTGAACTGCCACACCATCCGGTGTGCAGAAAATTGTGCAATTCATTTTGCATAGTAAATCACGACCTAATAGATTTACTGGACTAGAATCACACACTACAAATTGATGCATTTCTCTGAAATTTCCAATTTTAACTTCCATTGGTTCGGTAAGAGGTGTTCTAATCTTTCTATTAGCTACTCCCACTACTTGGATAGCTTTTCCAGAGAGAGGAAGGTCTGAAATGTCTGCTGTTCTCACAGTAGACCGGGTAGCACCAGTGTCCAAAAGGAAAGTAATATCATTACCTTTCACATTCCCTTCAACATATGGACCTGACTGATCTACCGATAAGGATGCGCCAAGTACGCACTCCTTCTCCCCTCTCCTAGGCACCGTCATGAACTGTATTGACAGAAATCGTCCTGTAAAAGAAACTGTGATGTTACATAATCATTCTTACCACTTCCTCCTTGATATCCGACGTCTGTACCGTGGTTTGCTCTGCTTACATTACCCTGAATAGGTGCAGGTGGCAACTGACTCTGAGGATTTACACCCTGCTTTGAGTCATTCTGCGTCTGTGGATTAAATTTTGATTTGGGCCATTATTATTCCAAATCTTTTTACATTCATCCTTCCAATGCCCCAATTTTCCGCATCCATGACAAGGAAATTTCTTTTTAGCTTCTTCTCTACTCATTCGTCCTCTCACTTTTCCACCATTCCCAGTATCGCCATTCGTTCCAGAATCCTTTCCTTGATTCTCACTCGGATTATCCAAATTAATTTCCTGTTTCTCAGCCATTTTCACCTGTGCCCACATCACTTTTTCCTGCAATTTCTTGTGCCTATCCTCAATATCATCTCCAGAGTATTTCGCATATTTCAGAATCTCGTCTATGGGCTTGCCTTGCCAACACAACATGTGCTGCTTAATCATTTGACAAATTTCTGGCTTTAGACCATAAACGAATCGATACACAAACTGACTCATGTTCTTGTCTCCAATGTCCTCAAATCCACTATACTGCTTAAATACCTGCAATAGACGCTCATAATAGGCGTGTACCGATTCACTGGCTTCTTGGGTGGTTCGGTCTATTTTCACCCAATCTGTTTCTTTCGGTGGTATTTTGCCTTTCAGGTAAGTTATCACCTGCTGATACTTTTTCATTACATCATTTGACGGGGCACCTGTCTTTGGATCTCTGGGATACTCGTCACTTGGCCAATCAACTGTAATTTTACAATCTGTCCACAAATCGGCAGGTACCACTATGTCAAACAAGCCATCTAAATCTTTCAACAATACCTTTGACACCTTCACAAACCTCTCAACCTGCTTGTACCATTCAATTGGTTTTTCTCTCAACTTTGGAAAATCATTCGTAAATGACAAAATATCCTGTCTACTCCATGGGACATGTACATATCCCCCTCCTGAAACTTCTCGCATCGGATACATTTGATCTGTCTTCCCTGTTTCCTTCATTAAATATTCAGAGGCTGTTCTACTAGATCGTGCCTCTTCCTTTTTCTTTGCCCATCGGATTCTCCACTTATCTAGGTCTCCCCATTTTTGCAAGACTGTCATTAACTCCTTTACTTGTAACTTTCTTCCAGAGGCATTCATATTTTCTAAATCTTTGTCTGAGAAATCTGCTCTATAGGGTTTCTGCAACACTTTTGATCTCCCTATTTCAATTCCCATCTGCAGAGCTAAATCTGATAATTTTTCATGGAATATTTTTACATTTCTGGTGATACTTCTGCATATAAACAATAATTCTTCTTCATCGTAAGCATTTAGGCGATCTAAACCCACATTTCCTGCTATTATTTCTTCCAATTCAACTTTTAATTTATAAATATCCAAAGTTTTTGGAGGTGTATACTGCTGATCTGATCCTTGTGCCCACCTTTCTAAGTCTTCGGGTGTTACTACAGTGACACTTTTTGCTCCAGATGAAGTTATTAGGTTTATATCTTTCGAGCACCCAGGTGTAGTTCTCCTGGGAGTACTATTGACAGAATCCCGAATTGGTAAATCCATTAATGATATTGTTGATTCACAATCACTAAAATGATCCTCAACCATTACTGTTGCTTCAGGTTTAGGAATATTCACAGGAGTAGGCATAACTAACGGTGGAGGACAGTTTCCCTGATTACCATATAATGGGACTACTGGACCAATTGTTACAGGTATAGTCAAAGAGTCAGGATGCACTTTTATCTGTGTTATTTTCTGTATTAATTCTGCTCTGGTTTTCTCTAGCGCTTCTTTTTCTTTATCGTGAAGTATCCTACTAGGGGTGAAATCATGCATTACCTGTGGTACTAATGGAGTTTTTAACAGTGGGGCACTTGGAGTGCATCCACTTGTCCCTTCCTGATATGGTGGGGGGTTCCTTAATATTTCTTCTATAAATTCATCTTCAGAATCTCCATTTCTCATTAAATGTTTTGTCTTTTCTGTGCATTTGCTTCCTAATTTTTCTTCTGCTGTTAACAATGGATATAATCCTTCTGTAAGCATTGCCCTCCTCCATTGTTTCATCTGACCGTCCCTATTCTCATGTTGATTTCTGGGGAAAAATCCTCGATAACCCCTATTACTCCTGGATCGGTCACGCTCAAATGCCTCGGTTTCCCATTCCTCTAAGGCTTCGTATTGAGTTAATCTAGGTCTGGGTTCTAAATCGTTCATTCTCAATCTCAAATTTTGAAGAATTCTTCCATTGAAGGTACCATTCTCGGGAAATGCTAATATCCCATCATTTTTGGTATATTCTATCCAATTCTCTATCCATACAAAAGTATGATAACCTCTCTCCATCATCATGAATGAAGCGGGCGTTTTAGCTGGTGGAATGATAATTCCTTCCCTAGTTTTGATTGGTTTATCCTTTTTAAAATAGTTCTTAATCTTTTGCAGAAAGGACATTTTTCTCTTCTCTCCGTACATTCTATCTAATCTTTGGTGTATAAAATTATATTCTGCAAAACCTAGGAATCTCCTATCCGGACGAGTTCCTGTTAAAGTCGGATCGCGTTTTAACATGCAATCTCTATCCACTAAGAATTTAACTTCTAGAATATCAACCAATCAAATGTCTGCTAACTTTTGTTTCTGTACCAATCCTAACGCGTCCTTTAGGTGACGTTTGTCTGTCAACCCCTCCTTTACAATCTGCGCTTCTCTGTCCCTCGCTGTTTCAACCAATCCCAGCGCGGCAGCTGTGACGTCAGTACTGCTCCTGACTATTGACCCCTCCTTTACAAGAGTCGTTCCACACCCGCTGTTTCAACCAATCCCAGCGCGGCGTTTTGTGACGTCAGCTCCCTCTCCGGCAACTGACCCTCCCTTTACAAATTCGTACCCAAACTTATTTTCTCTACAAATCTTAATTACATTTCAGTAACAACATAAAACATTCGCTATCGTGCCAGTTTCTCTAAATTTCGAAAAGATAGTTTCTCTCACACTTAGTAAAACCTTTCTGTTTACTAAACATACACTACGAATAAAACCCTTCCGTTTACTCTTCACACAAGCTCCAGAAGTACCTGTTACTTCTTCAATGTTACCCTTTCTAGGTGATATAACATCAAATTTTTACCAGTGTACTCCCTTGCTATTACTCACACATATAGAGTCCCTAACCAGTACTGATAGTCCTGCTTGACTTATCAGTACTATTTCTGCCTGACAGATAACCTCACTGCAGTATGGTTTCCACTTACCAACCGCTATTCAATTTTCCCCGGGGAATTCTGGACAACATAAAACAAACTTTGAATACACGGAAGTTAGTTCATAAAAATAAAATTCTCATTACCCAATTAACAAAGAGTAACCATCCTCTGCTACCAGAAAACTGATCCAGCGCGATATTAGCAAATAGCATTCATACACTAGAAACTCACTTGGGCCCATACATTCATACTATGCTAATACTTACGCTGGGGTTGTCAGTTGTTACTCTTTATCAAAATCCCTGCTACCAATTACCTTCCGATTGAAGAGTAATGACTTACCAATGAATCCTTTGCTAATTGGGAAGTTTAAAATGAGTGACATTCATTACAGTACATAATCCTGAAATAACCACTGAGTCAGGAAGTTTTAAAATGTTTATCTAAAGATTTAGCAGAGTAAAATACAGAGCCACATGGTACTTAATCGCACATCAAGGATGAAGCACAGAATAATAAATTTTGATTAATGACGGTCCCTCAGAAAGGAGAAGATAGAGACAGCAGCGCAACTAAAGGTTGCATTTATATTTACCTAAGTGCGAGAACCAAACCCCTTGGCCAAGGAGTTGGAAAGAATAGGACCCTCGGAAGGATGAAGAGCAAAGACCTCCTCCAGGATCTGGACAGGACCGGTGACCTCTCTACAATGACGCCTGCGTTGTTCCCCTCTCTGATACTCGGCTTCTCCTTGATTCTCTCGTGCCTTCCTTCTAATGGACTCTGCCGCCCCCTCCTCAGGACCTCTCTGGACAGCGGTTCAGTCTGCAATCGATCAGCTTGGCAGTCTGGAGCTAGAAGCTAACTAATTAGCTAAATCTATATCTATTATACCCTTCTACGCCCATGTATCTCCCCTTAATGTTGCTAAAATATGGGACCACTACTTCTGATTGGACAGGGACAGGGGGTTGATCCTCACACCATATTGATTTGGTTCGAATTCTGAAGCCCATTGTCTTTAAACTACCGCCCATCCAATTTAATACATTTGCTTTATTTCCCACCCGTCTCACGACAAATGTTATATATTCTTCATATACAAAGTTTCAATTTTCAACAGGAAAGGCAAGAGCACAGCAGCTTCGGCCATCAGGTCATGGCCTTGGACGACGTCCAGGTTGACTTCATCTTTTTATTCTTTGGCAGCCAAGCAGGACACATGCGCAGAATCATTGTCTCTCGAGTTTCAGATCACCAACCCCAGGCCCAAGTTTACGAAGTAATAAATGTCAAAGAAGAAAATATTAAAATGACAAATAATATGTTTCACTGTTTACCTACTCTTTCTACTCTATCCCCATCTACTTATAAATCTATCCCGCATTAGTAGCGTTAAGAAAACGACAAATTAATACTAACACAAGAGCAAGCTGAAGCATGTGAAAACATCAAGCAGCCATTTTAAAGCACACTGCGCAGAAGCAGAAATTTCCCACCAAGCAAAGAAAGACGTCACACCATCTGATATGGATGAGACATGCGCATTAAGGTTCCCGCACTTTAGCGGCCATTTTAGATTATAGATAAGCGTTATACGTTAGTTAGAACACATAGGCAAGCTTCCTTGCTATTCATGTAGTGTATGCAAAGTTAATATACACAATATAAGATTAATAAATTAATACTGTGAGGAGATTGTATTCGAGCAAGTCTCATTTGTGAGTCCTTGCTCCAGCACTATCAATATCCTCTGAAAACATGGCAAGATGTTGCTTAAGGTTTTGTCAATGAGCTCATGGCAATGCCTCTTTTTGCATGATCACCACAAAACATTTGGACTGATACTGCTGTTTTTTTAAACTCTGGGAGGGCACTGAGTGCTGCCAAACAGGCTTCAGTGCCAGTGCTCTCACCTAGAAAACATGTCAACCTCGATCTCTTGCCATGCCCGTGCGATGGCCAGAGTGGGCAATCTATATTACATTTTCTATTTTTCTGTAAGTTTTATAATAAATATGCTAAATGGCTCCTAATACCTTATTTTAAAAATAATTCACCTATTCACCTTGAAACGGCATACAGATCTATTCTCCTTCTGGAAGATGATGAATTGGCCTTTCGAGTAGGTGACTTTCTGAAAACTGCTGTGCGAGCCCGCAAAACTATGTGCACTTTATGAATAATGTTTTAACTTACCTGATTTTATACATTATATCACAATGCAATTGTTTATTTTTATGTGCTGAAATGTGATTTGTACTTTTATGGATATGTATTTATCCGAATAATGAATTATTGATTGAAAACATGTATGTCTAATAGGTTTACCCAAAATTGGCATAAGTTGAATTACTTATAAGCCCCTAGCATATGGAACCGGGGTACCAAGGGCCTGTAAATTAAGTGTCCCTTGTGGACTGCAGCACTTATTTTACCACCACAAGTGTGACAAAGCAAAGTATGACTCCCAACCCACCGTTGCAAGATTGCATAGCGGTTTTTAAATTGTTAACTCAACTTTGCCATTTAAACCAATGGTAAAGCCCAAACCTTCCTTTTTTAATATTTATAAATCCCCCTGAGGCAGGCCTACCTAGTCCTAAAGGGCAGGGGGCAAAAGAAGGACGTTTTTTATTAACTTTACATGCCATGACAGTAAAAACTCAGCATTGTCGTTTTTACTGTATTAAGGCTAGTAGCCCCGTTGGCAAGTATTGAGTTACCTCTAAATGGGACTACTACATATGGTATTTCAAGGTACCAAAAGAATTGTTACATTAAATCCGACATTGTCATTGAGTTGTCTTTTTGAAAATAAAAATACATCCTATTCTTTAAAAATTGGTGTCAGGTTTTTATTGTGTTGCCTTTCCTTCTTATTCAACTGTTTTAGTATTTCTTAATGCTTTAGACTTGTTCCTTTGAGAAGGCACAAATGCTCTGAGCCACAGATACCGAGGACTGGGCTAAGGCTTACATACCAACCTCACTGGACTTGATATGGGTTTGGGTCATTATTACACAATAAGGTCAAACAACCAACCATATAATAATCCACATTTCCTCACAATGAGTTAACTTATCATTTGAGAGAAATAAATGTTTAAAGGGGTGATATGATATTATGTTTTTATCAAGTGGGTCCTTTGTGTGGCCATCTTATAGAACAGTGCCTCATATTTAGAGTCCAAAATAATCTATCAGTGTTTTTGTTTTCTATCTTCCATCGATGTTCAATTGTTAACTACATTCACACTTGAAATCTGGGCATATTGTCTTAGGTAGTTCTATAATTTCAAAGTACAGAAGGCGATATAGCAGCCTGTTCTGAGTTTTCAGCCGAAAATATGTGATCAATGAAGTGGCGTCCAAGACTGTTGGTAAGCAGATCTCCACCATTCTCAAGTGACTGCGAGGAAAATGGAGTTTACCTTGTGGATTTGTTCTATCTGGAGATTAGAACTAACGTCAGTGGAGCAACGGATGGGGATGACGAATGAACGGTACATCACAGGTCAGTACATGAACCTGGTTCCTATGGCACACATAAGCATATTTTGGGAACATTACAGATGATATCCATGACTCTCAGTAGTCACTCTACTGTCCTAAGAATACAGGAAGAGAAGCTTGTAAATTAAACAGAAATTAATAACTTTTTGTAAGGAGGAATTGGTAAAACACACAATTGAGTCTAAAATGTGTACATACGAGCCAATGGCATCTAGGATATTTTGTAAAATGTAAGATGTGCTCTGTTTTACTATCAGATATGATGTGGTACAATGAAGGCATGTTCAGTGAGGTTCCCTAGAACGGTATACATAGGCCCAATTTGGTAACTGAAGTCCTGGATTGGTGAAGTGTGGTTGTGTGACAGCTGTAAGAGCAGACCATGCTGAGTTCCTGCTGTGCAGTGCGGACTGGGTCTTGCACTTTATTGGTGGTATCAGCCTCCTCTGTAGACAAAGGTTGATCAACTGTGGTCTGAAACTAGATAGAACTAAAATGATCTGTGGTGATATATAAATGAACACTAAATTCTGAGCCATCTATTTTTGCTGTAATGAACCTTTTTCATGTGCCTCCTGGATGAAGAATGAACTAATGTAGTGGACTAAGTGTAATCCCTATTGAAAATTAATCCTCGCTTGAGAAATGAAATCCATCAGAGAGGACGAAAAAATCCAGCAGAAATATGGAATAATATTCCTGAGAAGCTACCATAAATATCTCCAATTAGAGGTATATCCAATTTAAGGTTATTTTTGTGACTGTTAAAACGGAGGTGTTTTACAAAACTATATTGCACGTCTATCTACATGAAGTGACTTGGAATGCTTAAATAACAGTACGCTATAAATAACAGGATAAGAGACTATGGGGTATATTCACAAGAACGTGTGATAACTACCGCAAGAGTAGCGTAACGCAACTTCCAATATCACAGCCTATCTCGGGAAAATAACCCCGTGTCAACGTGTAATTCACAACAAGGCGGTAGCATGCGAAAGTCACCAGATAATGCGTCAAATGTCAGCGTGAAAATCAACGCCACCCGAGAAAACGCGAACGCGAGAAATCATGCGATGAGGCCAATCGCGGTACAAAAAGTAGCGAAAAGTAGCCACAGGCCTGCAAATCACACGCGTCTGGCGGGAAATTGCACCATAAAAACCACAGAAACAACACACCAGAAACAAGCCAAAGCACGTAGCAACATGGATGCACCCTGACCCAGCACAGAGGACAACGCGAACCCCACAACCCCCACAGACCACCAGCAAGGAACAACGGGGTCGGGGAAGGCTAAGGAGAAAAGGGAGAGGAAGACGGAGTGCAGCCCGCAGGAAAACAAGACCAGCGCCACGGGGGCACAGAAAACTACGAGCAACTGAACCACAAGCAGACCTCCTGGAATGCAGTCGGAGTGCCCAGGAGGCCAATCCCGGAGGCCAAGAGGCGCCGCCAGGACGTGACAACCTAAACCAGGCACAAACCCGCTGCCAACAGGAAGGCAGCAACGGCGACAGGAGGTGGCAGTCCAGCGCCACAGGAGGAGCTGGAGGAAACCCAGGCCACAGTCAACAGTGTGGAGACGGTGCAAGGAGGTGGGAGTACGGACACAGCTCGACAGGACCCGACACAACAACAACAGGGTGAGGATCCAACAGGGACTGGGGGGACGGGGGTGATGGGCACAATGGCACACATGCACAACGAGGAGTAGCACACTGCACACCCACAATTACCCAGGGACATGTCCCCCATCCCCGTGGCACACTGCAGCACACACACATAGCAATCACAGCACATACCATGACAATGTGGCACAAAGTGCAACACCCCACTGCAGAACAGGGGACACAACTGGGTCCGCCCAGGCGCAGAAACAGAACAATCACATTGGACAGAGCAGGGAACTGTGAGATGCATATCTACGGCTACAACCCCACATCAGCCATGTAGGCCAAATGTACACTGTCCCAACTCAAATAGCCACCACCGCCCAAACAGTCACAATGTACATTGTCACATAGTCTGCATGTCGACAAGAACAAGGCGCCAACACAATGCCAACATGCACCTCCCCTGCACAATGCAGAGGGATAAACAACACCTCCAGCAGGTCAGTACAGACAACCCATCAGTGATGCCGGAGACGAACACCACACCTTCGACACCGACGCCCTACAACAGCCCATGGACATCCCACACAACCCACCACCAGGACCAGGGCAGACAAGCTACTCAGAGGAGAACCCAGCCCCTGCAACAGACCACACAGCATGAAGCACCCGCAATCACGGCTGGCTCGCAACACTTCACCGACCCACACATGGCACCCCAATGCCAGGTGTCAGAATGCCAAAAGGAGGTGGCCCAACAGGTGCGGGTGTTGCCGAACCCATGGAATGCGAACTAGAACACATACGTGGGTGTCCATTACCCCTCAGGGACCACCTACACCCCACAAAGGAGACCCACACTGCCATAGAGACACATGCAGATGAACATACCCAGTACAGAACCACGCCCAGGGGCACTCACATATCAGTCACACACCCACGTTGGCTCTGCGTACAACGGCACAGTCCACTCCCCTCACAAACTGAGTGGGTGATGACAAAGCTACATGTCCAGGTTCTAGCCCGCTGCCTGCGGTGACATGTCTGCGTCTGCTGTACACAGCACAATATAATGTTGTAGGGCCCAGGGCCCCCATGCATACAACAAGACCACAGGGACACATGCACATATAATGTTGAACTGGCTACGGGCACGTGCGCCCGGCCCTTTTATTGGGAGGGCCACATGTACAGTGACGCCTGCGCTGGATGTGTGTGGGGTGAGTATAAGCCAGCCAGCACGGAGTGCTTGGTGCTGGCAACAACCTGAACAGTGGACACCAGTGTAATGGAAACAGAAAACACCAGCATAACAGAGTCAACTGCAGAGCAACATGGAGGGATCCGGAGTAAGGACAGAGGTCACCCAATATTCAGTCAGGAGGTTCCGTGAGTTGCAGTGCACTGAGGTAGGGGCACTAGAGGAGAGCGCTCATGTGATGAAATTGCTAGGATTGTGTCCCTTCGGGTCAGTCCTGATACAGATGCAGTGGGGTGTGGTACACCTGCATCAACTTCCTCATCAACGTCCCAGGTCTCCCACACTGCCTGAGGTGACATTGCTGCGCAACCTCACAACAGCTCACAACTCAATCAGTAACGGACAATGGCTTGCGGTGCACTGAGTCACTGGCACCTGGAGTGCTGAGCAGGGTATCAGGCCGATGATGGCATCCATGACAGGTCTTAGCAACCCCGTAGGTCTGTCAGGACCACCGTTGCGACTCTGGCAAATGGAGGTTGGAGGTGGTCCTTGCCGTGGTGGCGTGTGCCTCCTGCTGTGATGCGACGTCCGGGCCGGTCAACACTCGATGCTATGTGTGGGCCCTGGTGGCCCGCAGTTGAGGCTGGAGGATGCGGACAGCGCAGGGCCACAGACACATGGCGTTGATGACCCCAAGACCATCGCTACAGAGGCCAATCATTGTCTCAGAAGAAGGGGTCCCAGGCCTGAGCAGCACAGAGTTAGTGGCCCCGGATGCACTGTGGCCGGCACAGGCACCCAGCCATGGGACGGTGACCGGCGGTGCAGTCAGATGGGCCATGCGACCTGAGCGGGTCCCCATCAATGTCCGAGGTGTATGTTGCAGAGTGTTGCGGGGGACAGTGGAAGGTGTCCTCCAGGGCATGATGCGGAAGGTCTGATGTTATCCGGAAGCAGCAAATGGAGGAGTGGAAAGCGCAACCCTCGTTTCCACCAACAATTCGGTATCAGCTACATGAGGATGAAAACTAGTCCCTATTCCATAGACTCAAACGCCACCAATGTACGACCAGTGAGTGTCCATGAATGTCGGGGAACACACTTAGTGGCATAGGTGCTGAGAGGGGATGCAGTCTGCGATGATGCCGGTACACTGATGTGAACTCCAACATTGCCAAATCAAGACTCTGTGACCTACTGGACCGCAGTGAAGGCCGGAGGCAGTGGTCAGCAGCGGTCCACAGACACGTGTCGTTGGCTCGCGAGGCACAGAGTTAGTGACACAGTGCAGTTGTCGGTAGTGTTCAATCACCTCCGTAACGATGATCCTGTTCCCTCCGGACTGCAACGCGTCATCCTCTTACGCCTCTCCGTGCGTGCAATGAAATGTATTCTGTCTTTTGAATTACCGATGTTCAGTTCCAAATCTGTGATCCCACTCGTGCGCAGCGTAGGCCGAGGGCAGTAGTCCGCGTAGGCCCACAGACACGTGTGGTTGTGATGCCATGCACAGACTTGTTGCCACCACATCGAAGGGTGTATAGTGAATTGTTCTCTGCCTTAAATAATGTTCACTGCCATGGTGTAATCAAGACTCAGTTCCAAATGTGTGACCTACCTGCCCGTGGTGTAGGCCTGAGGCAGCGGTCAGCACGGCCCATTCACCGAGTGTCGCCGGCATAGGTTGGATGGCCCCACCGGCCTGCGTAGTTCAGGTTCAGTGGCACCACGTGTAGCCGGCTGGCGTTGAACAGGGTTAGTGGCACCACGTGTAGCCGGCTGGCGTTGAACAGGATTAGTGGCACCACGTGTAGCCGGCTGGCGTTGAACAGGGTTAGTGGCACCACGTGTAGCCGGCTGGCGTTGAACATGGTTAGTGGCACCACGTGTCGCAAGATGCCCATATGGAACTATGCCTCACTGATCGGGGGGGTCTGGTGCTGTGGCCGCTGGCCCGGATTTGGGGTCACTGCCATTCATGTCTTAGGACACAGTTTCACATATGGGACCTACTGGTCCGAAGAGTAGGCTGAAGGCGGCAGTGGAGTACGTCAACGAGAAAGGAATAAAGCGGGCCTGTGTCGTGGAGGCCGTGATGGTCTGAGGTGGCTGCCAAGGTCACAGGCCTCGGGCTTGGAGCTTGCGCCGACACGTGGTGGGCCCTCCTTGACACACGCCGGTGTCGACAGATGATCAGTGTGGCCTGGCTGCGCAGGGGCGGGCCTGACGGGTTCGTGGTCCAGCGTGCCGGGGTCCGGCAGGCGCACAGCATCGCAGGCACCTCCGCTCACGAGGACGGCGTCGGCATCGTGGCGGGGTGGGAGGCGCCGCCCTGGCAGAGACGTGGGTCTTTCCGGAAGAGGACCACGCCCAGGCCTACGTGCTTTTTATTCACACCCCTACGCTGGCGTGGCATTCGCCGGGCCATCCCACTCAGGTGACGCTTAGAGGGGGGCGTAACAGGCAACATTTCCGCGAGGTCCCCTACTGGCTGGGGTGACATGGTGGCGTCCACTGTCCACTACACTCCATACACCAGCAGTGTATGTCGCCATGGATAGGGGTGTGTTCTGTATAATGGGGTGTGTCCAGCACATCTCCGCCACCCATGGCATTGTGTACTTTCCCAATCATGGTTCTACTGCATCATTCACACATGCCTGGTTGCCACCTCTCCCCACATTCGGCTATTATGTGGCTGAGGTGCCATGCAGTTGCTGGCTCATGTTCAGGGCTTGCCCATGTGAACATTGTAAGTTGTTCTGTCGTGTTTGGTGGGTGGGAATGTTGTTTTCCCTGTTGTATGTGATTGTGTGACGTGTGCATTGCCAGAGTTGTGATTTGCATGGTTGTGGAGTTGAGGTGTGTGGGGTGTTCATTTGGATATTGCCAAGGGGCTGTGCATTTCCCTTGTTGCCATCCTGGGAACGCTGGTTGATGATGGACTGTCGGAGGATGAAGGTATCATGCACACTGGCTGTGTATTTGAAGGCGACATTGTTGGGGGTTCCACAGTGTTCTGTTGTTGCCTGCACATTGATGTGAGACGTGTGCTTCCTGTTGCGGTGATTGTGTGCTGTGTCACCAGGGGGCACAGGTAGTACATGTGTGCTGTGTATTGCCCCCAACACGTGCGTGCATCCTGCTTGGGCGAATGGTCCTTGCTTGGTCTCCAGAAGATCCTGCGCATTGTGTTGTACGTATGGGGACTGGGGTACCAGGGTGATGGTGATGTCCAGGACAGGTGTGGGGGACTTGGATGTGGCTGGCTGTGGGACTCCTCCGACTCTGGCAGGTGTTGGTTGTGGGGTCCCAGGGGCCAACAGGTGCAGCCAAGCCATCAGCTTTGTGTGGGGTGGGATGTTGGTTGTCCGCTGTGTTGGTGCCGTAGGCCTGTTAGGCGATGATGGTCAGGACGCGTAGGATGGTTGTCCCTTTCAGCCTGTGGTGGATGGTGACATTGTCAGATGTTGGGTCTGTGCGGCTGGTACGTTTGCTGTGGTTCTGCTGTCTTTGTCTGCGCTGCGTCTGTGGTGGTCCGGGGGGGGGTGTTCTGGTTGGGGGTTGGGTTCTGGGGTGGTGGAGGTGGGTGATGTGGCCCTCTTGGGTGTCCGGGCCGCATGATGGGTGGGTCTATGGCATCTGTTGCACTTCGGATGTGGCCCTGGGCTGTGCTCCCTTTTGTGGTGCTGGCTGCAGTCCGACTTTACACCAGGTCAGAGCAGGTGTAAATTTCCTGGTGCTAACGCGCCTTATCGCCTGTTTTGTGTTTTTATCGCCAATGTGGCTGGTCGTTGTGAATGTTGAGGTGTGCCGTTGTCTCAGCTTTTGGCACGGGAACGCCTACTCTGCATCTCATTAGCGATATTTGCGGGGGTCCTCTGTGCCGATGTTTTTTGGGGCTGCTATCGTGGGTAAACTGGTGCTGTGGGCTGTTAACACCGGCTTGTGAATGGGGAGGTAAATTTATCACGACTTTGGCTGCGATAAAGTGCCGTTAATTTGGCGATGGCTCCTTGTGAATATGCCCCTTTGGGTATGTTTTTTGGATGAAGAGTAGCTTGAAATCAATAAGATACTCACAAGTTTACTGGTTCCAATCTCTACAAAATACTTTACTGCTTACTACGTCGACAATGTCGCATTCCGGTGAGAATTGTAAGTTCGCCAAAGATGCCTCACCTCATTGTACATGATGTTGTGTGTTCCCCATGGACTGTAGAAACTCTTCAAATGCCCAAAATGTGTTTCTTCTCAGACCCAGGCTAGTGTTTAACAGAAAACATGTGCAGGTACTCGATAAATTTGGGGGCATATTAGCAAGAACCTCGTTAAAATTATCGCCGTTTAAGCGGCAGGAAACTGCCGCTAAAACGGCGATAATGGGCTTGGTAATATGCCGTTGAGTATTCCAATAGAAGCCCAGGTTAGATGTGCAGGACATCTAACCTGGGCTTCTATTGGAATTCCATAACGCATATTAGCAAGCCCATTATCGCCGTTTTAGCGGCAGTTTCCTGCCACTAAAACGGCGATAATTTTAACGAGGTTCTTGCTAATATGCCCCTTGATTCTTTATTGGAGGTCTAAGAAAATCCCAAACATTTTGAGAGTAGGTGAAGAAAAGAAAAGAATTACGTTAAATGAGGAGCTGTGTCATTCTCAAGGCATCCGGTCATTTGAAAAGAGCCAGGGTAAACCTGCAGTTTCCATAACAAGACCTAGCAGACCTGGACAGGTCTGGTCAAGTCATTTAGAAGAAACTCGGATTCACTTCAGAATCAAAACTCAAGACAGTTTCACATTCTTTGTGAGGTTTTTTTAACAGGGTGTAAATACACGAAAAGGTACAGCCATATATATATGCATTTATTATATGATATGATACTATAGATCAGGTTTCCTTTTTCCCAGTTAAAAAACAGAATCATCAATCCACTGAACTTTTCCTTTCACTCTGTAAAAACGTTTATAACATTTCAACATATAAAGATATGGGCGACTTTGTTCAAGATTCTTAATTATCAACTTACGTTCATAGCACATCTTTTTAGGCTGACCACTGTGAATGGATGACAGCCTGTTCTAGGATGAAGGATGGTGTCCTGTGCTGGGTTTCCTATTGACCTAGGTGCTTTGAGCCCACATATCCCTTTCCAACATGTTCTCTGTGTCTGTCTTTCTTGATCACAACTTCATTTTAGGCTAGTCGAAGCCAGGGGCTTGCTTTGATTTATTATCCTGTTAGGGGTGTTGAGTGACTGTTGCTTCACTGAAGTCCATTTTCATAGGGATTCTACCAAAATGTGTCAGAAGTGTTTACAAAATGAATGCTGACTAATCCTTTGAAGTGAAAATGATTATATCCTCCAGCATGCTCTAATTGATCCCATCTTTTCTCTTGGTTTAACAGACCAGATGTTCATCAGAAACCAGTAAAATACACATTATTGCATTTGAAGGACCTCACATTTTTTTCTATCAATTGGGATCCACAGCCTCCTGGTTTTGAACATTCACAGTGCCTTCAAATAAATGGACCACTTCTCTTTTACTACACGGACATTTACCAAAAATATATAATTTGCTTGCCAGGGTAATATACTATGATTGCAATACATTTTTGCATTAGCTACACCTTTTACACAAGAGCAACTACTCCTTTAATGTGACAACAGTGTCTAAAAACCCCAAATTTACACGTAGCATAAACAAGGTGAATCACTCTGGAAACTCTGAGAGTCACTGGTGCAGCCTCTTTAATCTAAAGAAAATTTTTAGTTAGCTCACTGATTGATCTCAACTACAAACAAGCATTAGCAAAGGCAATTGGTCTCGCCTATGCAAGAGCTATTGGCTTTGGCAATGTGTTTTTGTGATGTTGTACACCAATGTGGCTGCTGTTCAGCATGGCTAAAAGTTAGTGGTGTGGAGTGTGGTAAAGTAGAGTGTCATAGAATGGGGTGTGGGAGTAGAGTGTAGTAGAGTGTATTTGTTGGAGTCCAGTGTCATAGAGTGGAGTAGGGGGCAGAGTGTCGTAGAGTTGAGTTGAGGGGAGTACAGTTCAATGGTTCAGTGGCAGAGAGAGTCGTAGAGTGAAGTGGTATAGAGTGGAGTGGTGTGGGATGGAATAGGGCGTAGTGGCTTGGAGTGGCTTGAGGTAGTGGGGTGGATTAGATTGGAGTAGAGTGGGTTGGATTGGAATGCAGTAGAGTAGGGTGGATTGAGTGGAGTAGGGTGATTTGAAATGGGGTGAGGTGGATTGGAGTGGGGTGGGGTGGATTAGATTGAATTGAGGTGGGTGCATTGGATTGAAATGTTTGGATTAGGGTGGGGTGGGGTGGATTGGATTGGGGTGGGGTGGATTCGATTAGAGTGTGGTTGCTTGGAGTGAAGTGAATTTGAGTGGGGTGGAGTGGAATGGGGTGGATTTGTTTGGACTGGAATGGGCTGGATTGGATTGGACTGGAGTGGGGTAGATTGGACTGGAGTGGGGTGAATTGGATTGGAGTGAGGTGGATTGGAGTGGGGTGGGCTGGATCGATTGGGGTGGGTTGAACTAGGGTGGGGCGGACTGAACTGGGGTAGGGTATATTGGAACCATGTAGAGCGGGGTGGATTAGAGGAGAGTGGGGTGGGGTGGGGTGAATTGGAGAGGGTGGATTGGAGTGGGCTGGAGTGTGGTGTATTGGAATGGATTGGGGTGGACAGGACTAGAGTGGATTGGAGTGGGGTGGGGTGGAGTGAGGTGGATTGTAGTGGATGAACTGGAGTGGGGTTGACTGGATTGGAGTGGGGTGGATTGGATGAGGTGGGGTGGACTGAAGTGGGGTGGATTAGATTGTAATGGGTGGTATGGATTGGATTGGAGTGGGCTGGGGTAGGTTGGATTGAAGCGGTTTGGATTGGGGTGAGGTGGGGTAGGGTGGATTAGAGTGGGGTGGATTGCACTGAGGTGGGGTGGAATGGATTGGGGTTAAATGGATTAAGTGGGGTGGATTAGGTGGGGCAGATTGGATTGAGTGGGGTTGATTAGGTGGGGTGGATTGGACTGGAGTGAGGTAAGCTGGAGTGCAGTGGAATGGCGTGGGGTGTAATGGATTGAATGGGGTGGACTGCATTGGTGTGGATTGGATTGGGGTGGATTAGATTAGGGTGAGTGGATTAGATTTAGGGTGAATGGATTGGGGTGGGGTGGATTGGAGTGGGGAGGATGTTTTGAAGTGGGTTACAGTGGATAGATAGGTTTGGAGTGCAGTGGACTGGACTGGATTTGAGTGAGGTGGATGATTGTGGTGGATTGGACGGCAGTGGGTTGGATTGAATTGGAGTGGGGAGGATTGGAGTGGATTGAATTGAATTGATGTGGACTTGGTTGGATTTGATTGTAGTGGGGTTGGGTTGATTAAGTTGGCTTGAGTGGGGTGGATTGGATTGGAGTGGGGAGGGGAGGGGAGGGGTGGGGTGGATTAAGGTGGACTGGAATGGAGTGGAGTGGAGTAGATTAAGGTGAATTTGATTGGAGTTGGAGGATTGGAGTGGGGTGGGTTGGATGGATTGGATTGGGATAAAGTTGTATGGACTGAACTGAGGTCGGGTGGATAGGGTTAGGGTAGAGTGGAGTAGATTTGAGGAGAGTGGAGTGGGGTGGGGTGGGAGTGAGGTAGATTCGAATAGAGTACATTGGATTAGAATGGAGTGGGGTGGATTGGAGTACAATGAGGTGGATTGGAGTGGAGTGGGTTGGATAGGGGTGGAGTGGGGTGGATTGCATTGGAGTGAGGTGAGGTGGATTGGAGTGGGTTGGTTTGGGCTGGATGGATTGGAGTGGGGTGGGTTGAACTATGATGGGGTGGATGAACTGGGGTAAGGTGAATTGGAATGGGGTAGAGCGGGGTGGATTTGAGTGGAGTGGGGTGGATTGGAGAGGGTGGATTGGAGTGGGGAGTGTGGTGTATTGGGTTGGATAGGATGAGTGGATTGGAGTGGGGTGGATTGAGGTGGGGTGGAGTGAGGTGGTTTGTAGTGGGGTGAATTGGAGTGCAGTTGATTGGATTGGAGTGGGGTGGGGTGGATTGGATGGGGTGGGGTGGGGTGGACTAGAGTGGGGTGGATTGGATTGGAATGGGGTGCTATGGATTGGATTGGAGTGGGGTGGGGTTAAATGGATTAAGTGGGGTGGATTGGATTGAGTGGGGTGTATTAGGTGGGGTGTATTGGATTGAGTGGGGTGGATTAGGCGGGGTGGATTGGACTGGAGTGGGATAGGCTGGAGTGGGGTGGAATGGAGTGGGGTGAAATGGATGGACTGGATTGGTGTGGATTGGATTGGAGTGGATTGGACTAGGGTGGGGTGGATTACATTTAGGAGGATTGGATTGGGGTGTGGTGGATTGGATTAGGGAGGGGTGGATTGGAGTGGGGAGGATGTTTTGTAATGGGTTACAGTGGGTAGATAGTATTGGAGTGGAGTGGTCCGGACTGGATTTGAGTGGACTGGACTTGAGTGGGGTAGATTGTGGTGGATTGGACTGCAGTGGGTTGGATTGAATTGAAGTGGGGAGGATTGGAGTGGATTGAATTGGATTGATGTGGACTTGGGTGGATTTGATTGGAGTGGGGTTGAGTGGATTAAGGTGGCTTGAGTGGGGTGGATTGGATTGGAGTAGGGAGGGGTGGATTAAGGTGGACTGGAATGGACTGGAGTGGGGTAGATTAAGGTGAATTGGATTGGAGAGGATTGGAGTGGGGCGGGTTGGATGGATGGATTGGAGTGGGATAAAGTTGTGTGGACTGAACTGAGGTGTGGTGAATTGGGTTGGGGTAGAGTGGAGTAGTTTTGATGAGAGTAGAGTGGGGTGGATTGGAGTTGAGTGGGATGGGGTGGGGTGGGGTGGGGTGGGGTGGAGTAGATTGCAGTCAAGTGCGATGGATTGGAATAGGGTGGGGTGGATTGGAATAGAGTGGGGTGGATTGGAGTGACATGGGTTGGATTGGAGTGGGGTGGGGTGGATTGGAGTGGGGTGGGGTGGGGTGGATGGGATGGGGTGTATTGGAGTGGTCTGGATTGAAATGGGGTTGGGTGGACGTGAGTGGGGTGGTTTGGATTGGAGTGGGGTGGACTGCAGTAGGGTGGGGTGGGGTTGATTGGATTGGGGAGGATTGCATTGAGGTGTGGTGGAATGCACTGAGGTGGGGTGGATTGGATTGGAGTGGGTGAATCGGGATTTAGTAGGATGAATTGGATTGAGTGGGGTGAATTGGATTGATTGGGGTGGAATTGATGGGGTGGATTGGAGTGGACTGGAGTGAGGGGGACTGGAGTGGAGTTAGGTGGATTGGATTGGAGGGGAGTGGATTGTAGAGGGGTGGATTGGATTGGGGTGGATTGGATTGAGGTGGGGTGGAGTGGGGTAGATTAAAGTGGGGTAGTTTGGAGTGGGGTGGTTTGGAGTGGGGTGGGGTGGATTGGATTAGAGTGGATTGGAATGGGGTGGATTGGACTGTAGTCGAGTGGACTGGATTTGAGTGGACTGGATCTGAGTGGACTGGATTTGAGTGGAGTTTTGAATCATCTAAGGTAGCACAGAGGGTTAATATGCCTGCTGCAAAGAATGTGTACCATGCATATCAAAGAATAGTATTTTATGTGCAGATATCAGTGGGTTACTACTTTTGTCACTGAGATTCTTTTGTTACTGTGCAGTTCATAAGTTACATGCGTAATCTAGCACAGTGAGCAATGAACTGCCATCAAAGAGCTGCATGCAAGCTGCATGGTACAGGTTACAAAGTTATGTTTTCTTCCCAGTCTTTCATTATCCTGATGTTGGTAAAAAGGTTTGTCAGGGTAGGAATAAATTCTTATCATTAAAGTTAACGCTAACCACAGTGTTATATTCTGAATCCTGAGTTTGTGCTTCTTCAGACCAAGCACTCTTAAAAAATGCCTACCAGTATAGGTGACATGTGCATCCTACACCTTGTCGTGCCCTTTGCCTTATGTAATATGTTTTATACACTGATTTACAAACGTATGATTCATTGTCTCTGTATGTGTGTGTGATGTAAAGTGCTCTGATATCTTATACTGGTACGAGAAGGGCTATAAAACAAATTAAATACATGTGAGAGAGGGGCTGTGGAGGGAGGATAGGCACCGTTGGTGATAGTGAAGCAATCGCTGAAGAGCCCCATCAACAGTCATATCCTGGTGCACAGTAAAGTCATTATTTACTATGCTTTAGAAGCTAATACAATTGATATATAATGAAAAATGTGTTGTAGAATGCACCATGTTTTCCCCAATTTTCTTGGGGGTGCGAAAACAAAGGCTGTTAGCTGTCAATTTGTTTGTAACACACAACAACTTTTAAATATCTGCACATAAACTGTGCAAATGTTTCAAAACATATCAGCAGTTAGGAAACCACAAATGGACCACTTGTTTGTAATTCAGAAGTGCGCTGGAAAAAGAGTTTTAATAGGATCAAAACAATCAAGACACTTTACTTGCTGATGTTCAAATGATACATATTTGCTGAAACAACATTGCCACACATTAGTATTTGTGCACTATATAGATTTATCAGTAAAACTGCATGATGGCATTATGCTTCCATTTCAATAGAAAATGTTCTGTATGTAAAAGACAGTGCCTCCTTCTGCCCTACAATTATGCCTCAACAGCGTATACAGTTTCTAGTCTGTAGAACACTACTGTGCATCAATGTGAATCTGCAGTTTAAAGGTCACAGAAATGAAACAGCTAAATCAGTATACTATTTCCAACATTCAGCTAAAATAAGGAGGGCTGATATATGGCTAGCCAGAGCATTATATTGTAATGTCAACTCCTATCTAACCGTTCTGACCCACAATAATACCATAACACTCAGCAGTGTGCAGCCAATTATAGCTCATGCTTTCTGGCTAATAAGTCCCTTTTCCTGCTTAATGCTTTTACCCTCATACAAGACCTCTCCGCTATGGGTCTTATCCATCACTCAGTACTGTGCCAGCCCCTATACCAGTCATCACCAGCTGAACAGAAATGGAATGCTTGAAGCGATCTGACACATAAAGCTGGTCACTCAGAGGACTGCACTGTAGTCCAGCACTGCAGGTCCCAATTAGCTGCATCGTATGTGTGCCGCTTTACATCTCACAATGTCTATACGAGCAGATCTTCCAGACCATTTCTCTCACCAAACATGCCTGCTTAGGACCATGAATTGTAAACAAAATATCAGACCGGACAACCAGGTGGAGTAACCATATAAATAGATTATTATCATATGAAATACCACAAAAAGACCTGCACAGTTGCTCAAAGATGTGCGCATACTGAAAAACTGTGAAGGGTACGATTGTCTCAAACTAATATAAATTTATTTTGACTTGTACTTAAGAGGTTGTCTATTTACTTACTTATATACTATTGAGCGACCTCCTCAGATGTGTCTGTAAAACCTACCTTTTGTCCCAAAGTTTTGTCCTGAATTTTGACCTCCTGTCTTGAATTCTTGTCCTAAATTTTGACCTTTTGTCCTGAATTTTGACCTTTTGTCCTGAATTTTTACACTCCCCATACTGATTTTGCACTCATCCCAGTTGGTTACCCTAATGCTGAATGATGAACTTGGGCTCTCGCTGAAGAGGGTAGTCCAGATCCACGGTCCTCAAGCAGAGGTAGTGCAGTTTCTTCTTCAGTCCTTAGGGTATGATCATTATCCTTAGAAGGCAACCAGCTCAAAACTTGCCTGGTCCTCATCTTTCTGTACACTAGTTGCCACTGGTTACCCTGCAGGGGGATGTTTCAACAATATTTTGGAAGTATTAGCCACACCCAACCGATCAGCCCTATTCAAAGTTCCATCAAACTTTTTTTTGAAAATAATAATCTTAAAAATACATGTAATATTCCTGGTGCCAAATTGTCATGGCAACCTGTTAGAAATGGGGGTCTCTAGTTGGCAAGGGTTTGCACCTTTGTCCAAATAGGGACCCTTCTTCCTAGTCAGGATAAGGGAGTTACACTCCTAAAATAACCCCTGCTCACCCCCTTGGTAGCTTGGCATGAGCAGTCAGGCTTATCTTAGAGGCAGTGTGTAAAGCATTTGCACATAACCCACAGTAATACAGTGTAAGCACTACAAAAGGACACCACACCAGTTTAGAAAAATATGCAATATTTTTATATACTTAAGACAAGACCAAAAACGATAAAAATCCACAATACAGTACTTAAAAATCTTCAGTTATCAAAATATGCTTGAAAAACAGTTCCTTGATGTCGATAGCTCCGTCCGGGGCTATCACAGTGTCGTGAGCAAACAAATCCAAACAGTTCTGGCTGACCGCGGCGTCGCGGGCCAGCTACGGTGTCGGGAAGACCCGCAAACAAGACCTTTTAGAAATGCAGGGTGTGGGTGACCTCTCGTTGAGCTTCCGAAAGCACGGCGTCCGCAGGCATCAGTTCCGGAGGTCGGTGCAGGAGTCGTCGGGGCCCTCAAAGTCACACGCGTTGCAGATCGAACTCCTCTCTGGTGAAGTCAGGAGTGCTGGCGTCGGCAAGCGTCGGGTGCTGCAGTGCGAAGTGCAGCGGTGCGGCGTGTGGTGCCCTCAGGTCACGGTGCGAGCAGCGGCTCGGTGGCGGCGTCAGATGGCGTCATCGGTGAGACCAGGGTCGCGGTGCAAAGTGATTGCGGTGCTCGTCGCGGTGCTAGCAGGTCGCGGTGCAAGCAGCGGTGTCGTCGTTGCTGAAGCGCTGTCGTCGGCTGTCGAACTGGAGTCGATGGCGCCGGTGTCGGTAGGCCAAGGCTGCGGTGCGGGATGAGGGCGGTGCGTCGTGTAACTTTACGAGCGGTGCCCTCGAACCACGGTGCAAGCAACGGCGTCGATTTTGGTGTGGGGCGGCGTCGTCTGGGATTCCAAGGTGTCGTCGTGAAGCGAGGCGGTGTGGAGTGCGGTGCCCACAGGTCGCGTTGCGAGCAGCGGCTAGGTGGCTGCGTCAGCAGGCATCGTCGGTGATACCAGGGTCGCGGTGCGGCGTTGCGGCGGTGCCCCCTGCGGAACCGTCAGGACACGGAGTCGGCAGCGGCGTCATCGACGTCGTCGGGTTGCTTTTTCTTCTGTTGCAGCACAAAACACACAGTCCCCAGTGCTGAGGGCAGAAGAGCTTGAAGTCTTTGCTGTGCCTGAGACTTCTTGAACAGGGGGCAAGCTCTACCTCAAGCCCTTGGAGAAACTCACAAAAGTAGATTGCAGAAAGTTCAGTCCAGTCCTTTCACTGCCCAAGACAGAAGCAGCCACTGCAGGCCAACACAGCAAAGCACACAGCAAAGTGGTAGTCCCTCCTCACAGCTTCTCAGCTCTTGTTCTTGGCAGTCTTCTTGGTCCAAAAGAGTTCTAAAGTTCAGGGGTCTGGGCCCCAATATTTATATCCCAAAATCCTTTGATCTCTTAGGCAGGGAGTGTCTGTGCCCAGCCAGAACCAGTTCTGCCTCCTCTGGTGTGACTTCCTGGCAGGAGGTGGAGACGGCATTGTCAGAGGCAGACCAGGCCCTTTGAGATGCAAGGAAATCTCCTCCCCCTTCCCCAGTTGCAGCCCAGGTCTATTCAGCCCTTTCCTGACCCACCTAGACTATCTGGAGCCACTCCTGCTCCCCAGCCTTCTGTCATCCAAAACCCAGACAGGCAATCCACATTCCAGCAGAGGCACACAGGATGACTGAGCAAGAAAATACCTACTTTCTAAAAGTGGTATTTTCAAACACAGAATGTAAAAATCACCTTCACTAAAAGATGCATCTTTAGATTCTGAGTTCAGGCATACTAAACTTTATTTTCCTTCCTAGTTCCCAGGGCCAGTTATGTTTATAAGATGTTATAAACAAACTTCCCATTCTGTCCTATGGGGAACAGGTAGCCTTGCAATAGTGAAAATGAAATTGGCAGTAATTCACTATCAGGACATGCCACACACACCAGGGCCTGTCCTACCTTTCACATACACTGCACCCTGCCCACAGGGGTACCTTGGGCCAACCTTAGGGGTGGCTGACATGTAAGAAAAGGGAAGGTTAGGGCCTGGCAAGTGGGTGTACTTGCCAAGTCGACATGGCAGTACCGGACTGCGCACAGGCTATGCAATGGCAGGCCAGAGTCACATTTACGGCTGTTTGTGTGGTTGGCACAATCCAGTGCTGCAGCCCACCAACAGCATTTGATTTACAGGCCCTGGCACACGCAGTGCACTTTACTAGGGACTGACACATAAATCAAATAGGCCAATCATGGAAACACCAATCCATAACACATTTTACCACAGGAGCACTTGCACTTTACCACTGATCAGCAGTGAGAAAAGTGCGCAGAAACACTAACCAGCACAAACAGAGTCAAAACCGGGAGGTCAGAAAGCAAAAACTCAGGGGAAACACGCCAAAAGATGCCAAGTCTAACACAACCAGTTTCAGGTTAAGCTGTTCTCCTGGTTTTGTTTATTCAACTTAGACAGCATTTGCCTCTCTGCACCAACCGCGTGATTGGAAGGCAAGCAGCCTCTTATCGCTGTAAGAGGTGTGTCGTTTTTGGTTTGTGCAGCCCATGACATACGGGCTTTCCTTTGGCTTTATTTGTTCCCGGTATTGGAAGGCAGATAGTTACATTTGGCTTTAACACAATGATGGATTTAGGCCCAGATCTCTGTACTGGGGTGAATGTATGACATTGTTCTGCATTCTGTCCATCAACTGTTGTTTTTGCATTTGTCACCCCGAGTGGGACGGGTATGCCCAGACGTGGGTCCCGTGCTCTCCATGCCACTGGAATCAAGCTATCCTGGCTGAAGAGGGGTGAAACCCCGAAACCGGTCCTAGGATGCTTGTTTCCAGTCCAGGGAGGACCTGGCTTGGCAGTTCAGGCTGGACTGTTCCCATGAGGCACAGGGTCAAGACTGATTTGCATATGGCTGGGTTCAAACTGGAATGGCATGGTGAGCAAAAAAATGATGGATTTAGGCCCAGATCTCTGTACTGGGGTGAATGTATGACATTGTTCTGCATTCTGTCCATCAACTGTTGTTTTTGCATTTGTCACCCCGAGTGGGACGGGTATGCCCAGACGTGGGTCCCGTGCTCTCCATGCCACTGGAATCAAGCTATCCTGGCTGAAGAGGGGTGAAACCCCGAAACCGGTCCTAGGATGCTTGTTTCCAGTCCAGGGAGGACCTGGCTTGGCAGTTCGGGCTGGACTGTTCCCATGAGGCACAGGGTCAAGACTGATTTGCATATGGCTGGGTTCAAACTGGAATGGCATGGTGAGCAAAAAAATGATGGATTTAGGCCCAGATCTCTGTACTGGGGTGAATGTATGACATTGTTCTGCATTCTGTCCATCAACTGTTGTTTTTGCATTTGTCACCCCGAGTGGGACGGGTATGCCCAGACGTGGGTCCCGTGCTCTCCATGCCACTGGAATCAAGCTATCCTGGCTGAAGAGGGGTGAAACCCCGAAACCGGTCCTAGGATGCTTGTTTCCAGTCCAGGGAGGACCTGGCTTGGCAGTTCGGGCTGGACTGTTCCCATGAGGCACAGGGTCAAGACTGATTTGCATATGGCTGGGTTCAAACTGGAATGGCATGGTGAGCAAAAAAATGATGGATTTAGGCCCAGATCTCTGTACTGGGGTGAATGTATGACATTGTTCTGCATTCTGTCCATCAACTGTTGTTTTTGCATTTGTCACCCCGAGTGGGACGGGTATGCCCAGACGTGGGTCCCGTGCTCTCCATGCCACTGGAATCAAGCTATCCTGGCTGAAGAGGGTGAAACCCCGAAACCGGTCCTAGGATGCTTGTTTCCAGTCCAGGGAGGACCTGGCTTGGCAGTTCGGGCTGGACTGTTCCCATGAGGCACAGGGTCAAGACTGATTTGTATATGGCTGGGTTCAAACTGGAATGGCATGGTGAGCAAAAAAATGATGGATTTAGGCCCAGATCTCTGTACTGGGGTGAATGTATGACATTGTTCTGCATTCTGTCCATCAACTGTTGTTTTTGCATTTGTCACCCCGAGTGGGACGGGTATGCCCAGACGTGGGTCCCGTGCTCTCCATGCCACTGGAATCAAGCTATCCTGGCTGAAGAGGGGTGAAACCCCGAAACCGGTCCTAGGATGCTTGTTTCCAGTCCAGGGAGGACCTGGCTTGGCAGTTCGGGCTGGACTGTTCCCATGAGGCACAGGGTCAAGACTGATTTGCATATGGCTGGGTTCAAACTGGAATGGCATGGTGAGCAAAAAAATGATGGATTTAGGCCCAGATCTCTGTACTGGGGTGAATGTATGACATTGTTCTGCATTCTGTCCATCAACTGTTGTTTTTGCATTTGTCACCCCGAGTGGGACGGGTATGCCCAGACGTGGGTCCCGTGCTCTCCATGCCACTGGAATCAAGCTATCCTGGCTGAAGAGGGGTGAAACCCCGAAACCGGTCCTAGGATGCTTGTTTCCAGTCCAGGGAGGACCTGGCTTGGCAGTTCGGGCTGGACTGTTCCCATGAGGCACAGGGTCAAGACTGATTTGCATATGGCTGGGTTCAAACTGGAATGGCATGGTGAGCAAAAAAATGATGGATTTAGGCCC
The DNA here is from genome assembly GCA_963921515.1 of Calotriton arnoldi. NCBI lineage: Eukaryota > Metazoa > Chordata > Amphibia > Caudata > Salamandridae > Calotriton > Calotriton arnoldi. Next base: position 1,041,247 of record CAWUFW010003453.1, read on the forward strand.
AGATCTCTGTACTGGGGTGAATGTATGACATTGTTCTGCATTCTGTCCATCAACTGTTGTTTTTGCATTTGTCACCCCGAGTGGGACGGGTATGCCCAGACGTGGGTCCCGTGCTCTCCATGCCACTGGAATCAAGCTATCCTGGCTGAAGAGGGGTGAAACCCCGAAACCGGTCCTAGGATGCTTGTTTCCAGTCCAGGGAGGACCTGGCTTGGCAGTTCGGGCTGGACTGTTCCCATGAGGCACAGGGTCAAGACTGATTTGCATATGGCTGGGTTCAAACTGGAATGGCATGGTGAGCAAAAAAATGATGGATTTAGGCCCAGATCTCTGTACTGGGGTGAATGTATGACATTGTTCTGCATTCTGTCCATCAACTGTTGTTTTTGCATTTGTCACCCCGAGTGGGACGGGTATGCCCAGACGTGGGTCCCGTGCTCTCCATGCCACTGGAATCAAGCTATCCTGGCTGAAGAGGGGTGAAACCCCGAAACCGGTCCTAGGATGCTTGTTTCCAGTCCAGGGAGGACCTGGCTTGGCAGTTCGGGCTGGACTGTTCCCATGAGGCACAGGGTCAAGACTGATTTGCATATGGCTGGGTTCAAACTGGAATGGCATGGTGAGCAAAAAAATGATGGATTTAGGCCCAGATCTCTGTACTGGGGTGAATGTATGACATTGTTCTGCATTCTGTCCATCAACTGTTGTTTTTGCATTTAACACATTCTAGAAGCAGGGGGAACTGAGAGAAGCAAAGTAGGAAGTTCTTGCAGTGATAGTGGAGACAGATCGTTCTGACAACCACTAATCCTATGCAGTATTCTATTCCTCAAGAAGTTCCATACACACAGGGAGGATCCTGACATGGGTTCATCATCTTGCAGGTTTCCAAAACACTCTGAGACATGCTACACATACAATCAGGAGTGTCTCCTTGACAGACAGCTACGTCTACACAAGTAATCGTCAGCCTTTTCTAGAACAAGAGCTACTTTGCTTCAATGAAAAACATCTAGAGCTACTCACAAAATTATCAGTGTTGCTACAGTGGCATCATTTCACAAGATTAATATAGCGAACACATCAAGAATGTTTAACAGTAGTCACTACCCCAGCACATCGGGCAGGGTTACCAACAATGGGCCCGATTCACAGAGCTAACTTAAGACAAAATCCTAAACTTACTACCATTTTGGTATTCACAGAAGGCACTTACTTACTCATTTTGAGTAACTTACTCATTTTGTGTAACTTACTCATTTTGGTATTCACAGAAGGCACTTACTCATCTTAGATTTGTATTTTACTTAATATCAATACCTTTTTATTGACTTCTGAGGCTACTTTACATTCATAATTATTTAATAAAATTCTGAACGTGGAGGCCACATGTTTGCGGTTTGATGGCTGGTTCATTTGGGGTATGGTGGAGTCAAAGCACCTGCTAGAGCTTTGCATTCCCAACGTAAGGACGGCCCTGGTAAGCCACACTCTCTCATATTGCAAGATATTAGGGTTTTTAGGTCTTGCACTATCTCTTCGAGACATGCAGTATTCAGGTATGGACTTGAAGCACCGCCCATTGTCCGCCCATCTTTTCAATTGGCTCCTGTTACTGTCCTTTCTAAAGGATGGCATGTGATTCATGAATAGGCTTGGTAGTCCCTCTTTAGTACCGCCTTTTCTCCTTTTGTAACCTCCCATGAGGACTGGCCCTTTTATGTTTGTTGTTACTCAGCATGTATTATTTACAGTCTGTGAGCACTATTATACTAATGACTTTATCCTAGCTGCTGTTGCAGCCAGGACAAGCTTCCCGCTTCACTCTTCACACGTAGCAAAGCATGCCTTCATCTTTAACAATGGCGGCTGCGCCTTTTTCTGTGGCACGGCTCGCCAAACTCTATTTTTTCAATACGATATACTTTTAGTAAGCAGCGCGGCACAGGCGTCATGCTGCACTGCTTACAAAAAACTTAGGGGCAGATTTACAAGCCCCTTGCGCCACTTTTGCGTCACTTTTAACATGGGAAAAGTGACGCAAAAGTGGCGCAAGGGGCTTGTAAATCTGCCCCTTACAATATTGAAAAATTAGAGTTCGGCAAGCCGCGCCTTTATTTTCTCTGGTGCGGCTCGCCAAACTCCATTTTATCAATATTGTATGCTTTTAGTATGCAGCGCAGCACGGGTGGCGTGCTGGACTGCGCTGCTTACGAAAAACATAAAATATCGGAAAAATAGAGGTTGGCGAGCCGCACCTTTCTTTTCCTCTGCGCGACAAGCCAAACTGTATTTTTTCAATATTGCACATTATTGTAAGCAGCGCAGCACGCCGCCTGTGCCGAGCTGGTTATTAAAAACATATAATATTGAAAAAAAAGAGCAATTGGTCTCGCATTACTAAACAGTTTAGCTATAGGCATTGCAAATAATATTGCAACACCAATAGCTCAAACTTTCAGTAACGCGAGATCGATTGCATTGCAAATGCTTATTATTTGATGTACTTTATTGTTCTGTCCCTCTTTAGAAATGCTATTATTTTTAAAATACTTTTATCGTTAAATCCGTCCACGAACATCTGTATTTTTGTATTACCGTTATTATTTCACTTCTAGATAGATAATGTTTTTCAATCATCTTTATTGTTCTCCAGTGACGATTTTTTTAAGGCACTTAACGCCTGGTCCTCAGATTGTAGCTTTACCACAACACTCTTTATTGTCCCCGATGTTCACAGCAGTGATGACTTTTAAGTCTTTATTGTTCCCGCCTTCAACAGACATTGTTTTTTTGGATTATCTTTATTGCTCTCCCGCCTCTGACACAGGGATAGTGCACAGCGCCGTAGTCTCACCATGTCCTCTTCCTCAGCACCTGCTGGGTCCAGTGGCCACACGTCATCTCTCCCCTCATCCTCGTTTGCGCCCCCCAGGCCCGGTTTTGGGCAGCTCAGCAGGGCCCCAGGCCCAAGTAGGAAGAGGCTGCTCTTAAGCCCCCTGTGCAGGGGCGACAGCGGCTTCCAGGAGATGCCGGCGGGCTGCTGGGGCACTATTTGTATTAGGTTCAAAACAAGACCAGAAACATAAAAATATGATATATGCTTTTCAAGATATCATATTTACAGATAGTACTTGTTATCCTGAAGAAGCCAAGATTAAAACGATAAAAATCCAATGAGTATTTCTCGAGTTATGAACATTTTCACATACATGCAAAATACAGTGCTTGAGGTGCTGAGTGTTTGAAGAACACCTGCATTCTACCAGTTATGTATGGACACTTTGAATGGGTTACAATGCAGGAGACCCCAGTGATACAAATCCAATAAGTATTCCCTTGCCGTGCCAGGACTAAACCAAGGCCCCCAGTGGCACTGCACAAGAGCTTGGTGTGGGTCCCTTGTGACGGGGAAAGATCTGCACAGCTCCATCGTCCGCGATACATGGGTTGGAGATAGGGACCTCGAAGGTCCGATTTGCAAGAAAAATACCTTTCTTTCCGGACAAAGCCGTGGGGTGACAGGCGGACCTTGCTGGGCTACCCTTGCTTCCTCGAGGCAGTCTCAGCAGTCCGGGGGTCAGCAGAGGGATCCCAGAGTCGATGCTCTCTCGCTCCCAGCCGGGCCCCTGGCTCAGGATTGCGACGGAAGTGCTGCTTTGGCTTCCACTACCCTCAAGGTGGGGCTGACATTCTCGATGGACTCTATGTTGCCTCTGCAACGCGGCGGTAGAGCAAACGGCTCCTGTGCTCGGGCACACTGACTGTGCAGTGCGAGTTCAGCCTAGGAGAAATGCCGATCCTTCATGGAGCACTTGATCTGTCAAGGCCAACAAAACTCTTGGTTATCAGTAGAGCAGAGCGCCTGGTCTGACCCTCACACACACGGTTGGTCAGCCACATGCTGATCGTATCAAAGTCCCACTGCCAGACTCACCAGTTGCAGAGTTCCACAGCACGGGCAGAAAAGGGGGGAATCTTTGATGGCCCTGAGATTCCAAAAGAACAGGGTACAAGCTAACAAGCCCTTGAAGAACACTCATGTTGGTGGCACAAAAGAAGGCAGCGGCCCAGCACAGCAAGGCAGGTTGCAAAGTGTCAGTCCTTCCTGCAGCCCTGCAATCAGCAGGCAGCAGCAGAGCATTTAGCAGAGTGGCAGTCCCTCATGGCAGCACAATAGTCTTTCTAGCAATGTGCAGATGTAGAGCCAGCAGCGTCTGGTTACAAGTCCCATGTGGTGTCTGATTTTAGGGGGTCAGAGACCTAGTACTTATACCCAAAAGTGCCTTTGATGTAGGGGTAACTTCAAAGGAACTCTCTGAAGTGTACAAGGATCCCTTTCAACCCAGTCCTGTCTGCCAGGCTACCTGTGGGGGATAAATCAATGCTTTTTGAGTAGACAGGACACTACATATTGAAGTGTGTCAGCCCCTCCCATTCCTCCCTGCACAGGAAGACCCATCAGAATGCAGATGAGTGCTCAGAACGCAGAAGAGCCTCATCGTCTTGTGCTTGTGGTTGTCTAGAGGGAATGCACAAAGTGTACCTCTCCCTCAGCCCAGACGTGAATTTGAAACAGACTGCAGGCACAGATGGCACAGTTTAGAGCAGAGATATGTCCACTTTCTAAAAGTGGCATTTCTAAAATATTAGTGTCAAATCCAACTTTACCACTAAAGGGGATTTATCATTACCATTCAAAGATATGAAACATGATTTAGCTACTCCTTTCTAATAAGGAACTACAGCTTAAAAGGTGTTTTAAGGAATTCGCAATGCTAGCCTAAGAGAAGAGTAGGCCTCACAGTAGCAAAAAACTAATTTAGCTGTTTGTCACTACCAGGACATGTAAAACATAAAAGTACATGTCCTACCTTTTAGTTACACAGCACCCTTCCCTTAGGGCTACCTAGGGCCTACCTTAGGGGTGACCTATATGTAATAAAAGAGGAGTTCAAGGCTTGGCAAGTGGTTTTAAATGCCAAATCGAAGTGGCAGTAAACCTTATACACAGGCCTTGCAATGGCAGGCCTGAGATAGGTTTGACAGGCTACTTGTGCTGGTCGCACAATCAGTTCTGCAGAGCCACTAGTAGCATTTAGATTACAGAACCTGGGTATATGGTATACCAATTTACAAGTGACTTACAGGTCAACTAAATATGTCAATCAGTCATATACCAACGTCACCATGTTTTGGGGGAGAAGCACATGAACTTTAGCACTGGTCAGCAGATATAAAGTGCTCAGAGTCATAAAGCCAAAATAAACGAGGTCAGAAAAATAGGAGGAGGAAGGCAAAATGTATGTGCTGTAGAGAAGGCCATTTTCCAACACCAACCATCTGATGTCACAGCCGCGGCTGGTAAGTGCTTCATGAATGTTGTATGCATGTGTGTATGTATAAATGTATGTGTATCTGTGCGTGCATGCTGTGAAGTGATGTGTGCGTATGTCCTTGTGTTGGAATGGGTGTGAGTGAGTGTGCATGTGGATGGGTAGGTGTATGTGACCGCGCCTCTAAGTGAATAGGTGGAAGTGTGTATGTGCCTCTTTGCCCAACCTTCTGCTTAATCACTTATGGACTGCCACTATAAACACACCCTTCAGTGATGAAAGACTACAGAATATTTTTCTCTCTTCTCCCTGGTTCCCTCTTTATAGGGTACAAAACAGGTAAATGTTTAATATTGTATCTAACTTTGCATTCAACGAAACCTTAGAAATTCTGTGAAAAAAACAAAGGGTAAAAGGATATTATAGTTATGTTAAAATGTCAGTTAAAACATAGGTTTCAAATTAACAAAACCATGGAAATTCACCAGTTATAGTTATCTCAAGTAACTATAATTTGTGCTCTGAAGTAACTATAACTCATGCCCTCGCCATGCACTGCTATTTACCTCGCATATTACATCATTCATGACATGTTCTCTGACATCATTGATAACATCACTGCAACATGTGAAATTATATCACTGATGATAACACTGTGTATGGCGGGGCGTGAGTTATAGTTACTTTAGAGCACTATTTATAGTTACTTGAGATAACTATAAGTGCTGAATTTCCATGGTTTTGTTAATTTGAAACAGTATGTTTTAACTGACATTTCTACGCAACTATAACATCCTTTCACCCTTTTTTTCCAGTGAAAATATATATATATATATATGGATATATATATATATATGCCAAGAGTTTGAATTAATATGCACTTGCACTTTATCATTCTATGATTAACAATGTTACGATCCTTGCAACCAGTAATACTGTCCATTACAATATGGCGTTCAGGAATTTTGACCAGGAATATGCGAGACCACTTTCTATGTCTATGCACTATGTCTATGTATACGGAAGGGTAATACGACTTGCCGTACCGTGAACAAGCCGTAAAGGCGAAACGCATCGGTAGGAGACCATCTGTTATGGAATAAACTGATTAAGCATCTTGGAGTGTCCGTAGCTTCTTTTTTCTGCAATAGAGAAGAGTCTTTGGCTATAATTACGGAATTCCGGATTCCGCTATGGACCGCCGCGCAGCAAAGCCCCAGATTACCGGATGTATGTGAGCGATATATATATTATCTACTGGCGGTCGCCAGTAGATAGTTATAGTTAGGACCTATTTTCCATAGGAAATCCGCAACATTCTATTTGAAATAACTCTTGCGTCGGTTGACGAATCTTCGCGAACTTTTCAAACTTTATGGCCCGCTCCGGTCCGCTCCTACCCTGAAAGTTTCGGGGTGATTCGTCAAGCGGGGGCTGAGAAAAAAGGGGGGTCCCAAAACGTGTTTTCCCCATTCATTTTCCCATAGGAAACTTTAGCCACGGCTACAGCCCGAACTGCTGAAATGAATTACACAAAATTTGGCAAAGAGGTAGTTCTTGAAATGAAATGAAATTTGTACTTGTAAAGCGCACTTATACCCCCAAAGGGGTGTCCCGGCGCTGTACGCATACCGCTGTGGAACCCTTCCTGGCTTTTCCCTGTGAAATGTCCACTCCTGGGCACCCCCAAGGTGAAGCCAGGCATCCCAGCGCTGTTGGGGCCGTTGTGGAGATTAAGCAAGCTATTGCCCAGAGTTGCAGAGTGGGACCCATGATTAGAATAGGCACCGAGGCGAGAATTATCAGGTCCGAGGAAATTGAGCCCAAGACCCGCCGAGGCGGGAATTGAACCCTGGTCCCGGGCCAGATCTCTGCATCAGGGTCTGCCGCTCTAACCATTGAGCCCTTTTTGTTAAATGGTGTAAATCCGTTCAGTAGTTGCGGAGAAATTAAAAAAATAAGAGTCAAAAAATCAATTTCCCATAGGAAACTTTATGCAAGGCTACAGCCCGAACTGCTGAACGGAATTACACCAAATTTGGCAAAGAGGTAGTTCTTGGTTCAGAAAGAACCCTTTTTGTTAAATGGTGTAAATCCGTTCAGTAGTTACTGAGAAAATCAAAAGTAAAAACACATATATATCTGGGCGGAGCCTAACCACACATGTCATCGTGAGATCTGATTGGCTGTCAGCACTTCATCCTGGAATTGCTGGCAGCCATCTTGGGACCAATATAAATGATAGTACCCCATTGAAATGCATTGTAGTGAATCGAAGATTTTGAGGGTTACCAAAAGGAGAACTATAAAGGGTGATAACAGACTTTAGTTACATTAGAATTCAATTGTTGATGGTACCATACTAATTTCAGGAATTGTGGTGTGTTCTAAGGTGATTTTACCCTGTGAAAAACCTTCTGCTGGGATATCATGAATCATGTTTGAGAGAAAACTATTTTCACATGCTTGTCCCATACAGTTTTGGAAGGTGCTCCAGAAGCTAAAATGAGAGCATATTTTCTGTAAATTCACATTATCTTTCTCAGTCATGTGAGAATGAAGTCTGACATTCTCAGTAAAACATGTACATCCAACAATGGCAGAGACTGTCAGGTGATTCCTTTGTGTTCTACTGCAGCTTCCCAGAGTGTTCCAAAGAACAACTAGAGTGCTAACAGCCTTACTTATGACAAAAGTATGGCACACCTGAAGCCATCTTGATTGGAATAAACTGGTAACACTTAAAACATTTTGTTAGAAATGGGATCTCTAGTTGGCAAGGGCTTGCACCTTTGTCCAAGTAGGGACCCTTCTTCCTAGTCAGGGTAAGGGTTGTTACACTCGTGAAGTAACCCCTGCTCACCCTCGTGGTAGCTTGGCACGAGCAGTCAGGCTTAATTCAGAGGCAGTGTGTAAAGCATTTGCACATAACCAACAGTAATACAGTGTAAGCACTACAAACGGACACCACACCAGTTTAGAAAAATAACCAATATTTTATATACTCAAGACAAGACCAATTACGACACAAATCCACAATACTATACTTTAAAAATGAATGCTTGATACGGTAACTTCTTCTTTGCAGGAATAGCACAAAAGCAAAGTTCGTACGAGTCAGTAGCTCCGTCCGAGCCTACCGTGATGCTGAAAACCACAGAGTCTAACAGTTCCAGCCGACCGCGTCGATACGGGCCAGCAGAGTCATGAACAGACTCGGTTACAGTACCTTTCTCGTTGTGGCTGGTACGGAGTGTACGAGCCGGTCGGCGTTCGTCGCGGTTGCGGTGCAAGACGGAGCGATGCAAGGTGCGGTGTCCCTCGATGCGGTGCAGGCAGTGGCTCGATGAGCGTCGTGCAGACGGAGTCGGTGAGTCCAAGGCGTGCGATGCAGGGTGAGACGATGCTCGATGCGGTGCTGACAGGTTGCGATGCAGGCGACCCAGCCGGAGTGCAGGAGCTGGCGTCGGACAGCGGTGCGAGTCGGAGCGGTGCGTCGCAGACGTGCGAGCGGTGCCCCAAATGCGATGCGGTCACGACTCTTGAGCCAGTTGCAGCGGCCTCGTCGGTCGGGTCCGGTTGGTTCAGTGAAGCGATGCGATGCGAACTGCGGTGCCCACAGGTCACGGTGCAAGCAGCGGCTCGATGTTGGCGGCGTCGGACGTCGCCCACGGTGAGACCAGGGTTGCGATGCGAAGCGGGGCGATGCGGTCTGCGGTGCAAACAGGTCACCGGCCCGGGATGGATTCGGTTGACGGAGTCGGTTGCAGTTCCCTTCCTCTGTGGCGACTGAAACAGCGTTCCAGAAGCGGTACCCAGAGGCTTGTGAAGTCTTTGTAGTCCCTGAGACTTCTTAACAGGAGGCCAGCTCGGTTTCAGGCCCTGGGAGATACTCAGCACAAGTTTGTAGAAAGTTCAGTCCAGTCCTTTCACTGCCCAAGGCAGAAGCAGCAGCTGCAGGCCAACCCAACAAAGCAACAACACAGCAAAGGGGCAGTACTCCTCCTGGCAGCTCTTCCAGCTCTTCGTCTTGGCAGGTTCCTTGATTCCAGCGAGATCTAAATTCATGGGGTCAGGGCCCCAATATTTATATCCCAAATTCCTTTGTTCTCTGAAGGCAGAGAGGCCTTTGCCTAGTCCAAACCAGTTCTGGAGCATTTTGTTGACAAGTCTCCATCCCTTCTTTCAGTGAGCAGGCCAGGGACATCAGACGCACCACAGGAGGTGGAGCCAGCATTGTGGAGGGAAGGCACTGTCCTATTCAGGGCCCAGGTGCGACCCCTCCCACCCATCTACATGTAGATCTTGCTATTCAGCCCTGTGCTGACTCACCCTGTCTCCTGGCATCCCCCAGCCCCTGTCACTCACACTCCAGACAAGGAATATACAACCTCGCAGAGGCAGGCTTGGATGGTTAGACAAGAAAATACCCACTTTCTAAAAGTGGTATTTTCAAACACAGAATGTTAAAACCAACTTCACTAAAAGATGCATTTTATCATTCTGAGTCCAGGCATACTAAACTCGAATTTCTACCATGTTCCCGGGGTCAGTTAGGATTATAAGCTGTAATAATCAAAACTGCCCGTTCTGGCCTAGGGGGAACAGGTAGCCTTGCAATAGTGAAAAACGAACTAGGCTGTAATTCACTATCAGGACATGCCGCACACACCAGGGCATGTCCTACCTTTCGCGTACAACGCACCCTGCCCACAGGGGTACCTTGGGCCTACCTTAAGGGTGACTAACATGTAGCAAAGGGAAGGTTTAGGGACTTGCAAGTGTGTGCACTTGCCAAGTCGTCATGGCAGCCCCAGGCTGCGCACAGGCTCTGCGATGGCAGGCCCGAGTTACACTTTACGGGCTGTTTGCGTGGGTGGCACAATCCAGTGCTGCAGCCCACCAACAGCATTTGGTCTATAGGCCCTGGCACTCGCAGTGCACTTTACAAGGGACTGACAGATGAACCAAATAGGCCAATCATGGAAACACCAATCCATAACGCATTTTATACAGGAGCACTTGCACTTTCCCACTGGACCGCAGTGAGGAAAGTGCGCAGAATCATTACACCAGCAAAAACAGAGTCAAAACCGGGAGGTCAGAAAGCAAAAAGTCAGGGGAAACACGCCAAAAGATGCCAAGTCTAACACATGTCCCCTCCAGCTGAAAGTAGGGAGAACTACCCAACCCCATTGGAGTTCTCTTCACTAAGGCGGAAGAACCTGGACAGACCATCTGCGTTGGAGTGTTCTGTACCAGGACGGTGCTCCACCGTAAAGTCCATTCCCTGTAGGGAGATGGACCACCTCAGCAGTTTTGGATTCTCACCCCTCATTTGCATCAACCATCTGAGGGGCCTGTGGTCTGTCTGAACCCGGAAGTGAGTCCCAAACAGGTATGGTCTCAACTTCTTCAGTGCCCAGACCACAGCAAAAGCTTCCCTTTCTATGGCACTCCACCTCTGTTCCCTGGGAAGTAGTCTCCTGCTAAGGAAGACTACAGGCTGATCCAGGCCCTCTTCGTTCAGTTGTGAGAGCACCGCTCCCACACCATGCTCTGAAGCGTCAGTCTGCACGACAAATTCTTTGGAGAAGTCAGGTGCCTTGAGCACGGGCGCCGTGCACATGGCTGCCTTCAGGGCATCAAAAGCTTTCTGGCAGGACTCAGTCCAGATCACTTTCCTGGGCTGCCTCTTAGAGGTCAGCTCTGTTAAGGGGGCAACAATGGTGCCATAGCCCTTAACAAATCTCCTATAGTAACCGGTGAGACCTAAGAAGGCTCTCACCTCTGTCTGGGTCTTGGGGGTTCCCAAGCCAGAATGGTGTCAATCTTGGGTTGTAGGGGCGCCACCTGGCCGCTTCCTACCTGGTGTCCCAAGTACACCACCGAACCCTGTCCGATCTGGCACTTACTGGCCTTGATCGTGAGGCCTGCACCTTGCAGAGCCCTCAACACTTTCTCAAGGTGCTGTAAATGTTCTTCCCAGCTGGAACTGAACACAGCAATGTCATCCAGGTAGGCGGCACTGAAATCCTCCAGCACGACCAACACCTGATTGACCAACCTCTGAAAGGTGGCAGGGGCATTCTTCAACCCAAAGGGCATCACCCGGAATTGGTAATGACCTTCTGGGGTTGAGAATGCTGATCTCTCCTTGGCCCCATCGGTTAAGGCAATCTGCCAGTACCCAGACGTCAAATCAAACGTGCTGAGGAACCGGGCAGCTCCCAACCGATCAATGAGCTCATCAGCTCTGGGGATGGGGTGCGCGTCAGTCCTGGTGACGGCATTGAGCCCACGGTAGTCCACACAAAACCGGAGTTCTGGAGTGGCACCGGGCGCCGCAGCCTTTGGGACCAAGACCACTGGGCTGGCCCAAGGACTGTGGGAGGGCTCAATCACCCCTAACGCCAACATCTTAGAGACCTCCTCCTTGATGCTGGCTCTGACTCGGTCAGTCAACCTGTAAATCTTGTGCTTCACAGGATGGCTGTCACCGGTGTCCACGTCATGGGTACACCAGTGAGTAACACCGGGGGTCAGAGAGAACAGTGGGGCGAACTGTCCCAACAACTGGCGACAGTCCCCCTGCTGCTCCTGAGTCAGAGTAGGGGAGAGGATCACACCCTCTACTGACCCATCATGCTCCTTGGTAGACAGGAGGTCAGGGAGAGGCTCGCTCTCCTCTTCCACCCCATCATCTGTCGCCAAGAGCATACTCACTTCGGACCTCTCGAAGTGGGGTTTGAGGCGGTTCACGTGAAGGACCCTCAAAGGGTTCCTTGGAGCCTGCAAATCCACCAGGTAGGTGACGTCACTTTTGCGCTCCTTTACCTCATATGGCCCAGTCCACTTGTCCTGCAAGGCACAAGGTGCCACTGGGGCCATGACCCACACTTTTTGCCCAGGTTGAAATTCGACCAGAGTGGCATTCTGGTCATACCATCTCTTCATTTCTTCCTGGCTTGCTTCTAGGTTCGCCTGAGCGAGTTTCCTGAAGCGGGCAGTTTGGTTTCTAAAGGCCAGCATGTAGCTAAATACATCCTGGGGAGTTTTCCTGGGAGCCGCCTCCCAGCCTTCCTTTACCAAACTCAGAGGTCCTCTGACAGGGTGGCCATACAGGAGCTCAAAGGGGCTGTACCCAAGAGACTTCTGAGGCACCTCCCTGTATGCAAAGAGTAGGCATGGCAAGAGGACGTCCCACTTACGCCTCATGGGTTCTGTTAGACCCTTGATCATGCCTTTCAAGGTCTGGTTGAATCTCTCCACCAGACCGTTTCCTTGTGGGTGGTAAGGAGTGGTGAACTTGTAGGTTACACCACACTCCTTCCACAGGGATGTCATATACTTCGATATGAAATTGGTCCCCCTATCAGAAACCACCTCTCTGGGGAATCCCACACGGGAAAAGATCCCCATTAACGCCCGGCCCACCACTGGCGCCGTCGTTGTCCTGAGAGGGATTGCCTCCGGGTACCGGGTGGCATGGTCCACCAAGACCAGGATGTACCTGTTGCCCATGGCTGTCTTGGGATCCAGTGGCCCCACAATATCCATCCCTACCCTTTCAAAGGGTGTTCCAACTACAGGAAAAGGTTGGAGAGGAGCTTTGACCTTCCTCCCACTCTTACCACTTGCCTGGCAAGTTTGGCAAGACCTACAGTGTGCATCTGACTGCCTTCGCATTTGGGGCCAAAAGAAGTGGGTGACAAGCCTGTCAAAGGTCTTGTCCTGCCCCAAATGTCCTGCCAAAGGCACGTCATGAGCCAGACCCAGTAGGAAGGTCCTGAAGCGCTGGGGTACCACCAGCACACGGGCTGACCCAGGCTCAGCAACCTTAGGCTCACTGTATAGGAGACCACTCTCCCAGTAGATCAGATGTGACCCGGACTGATTACCAGCTGCCTGGTCTGCAGCCTGCCGCCGCAGACCCTCCAGAGTAGGGCACTCGTTCTGCTCCTTGCAGAACTCCTCCCTGGTGGGACCCCCTTCTTGCTGCCAATGGGTCAGCTCAGAGATGTCTCCCAGTTCGGCTACCTGCTCCCCTGTAGGCACCGGGGCGTCCCCCTCGAGGTCCGCCTCCTCCCGGTCCGTGGGAACTTCGGGGGCCGGTTTCCCGCGCCCCTGCCCTTTCTCTTGGCAGGGACTTGGGCCACTGTTTCAGGCTCCAAGTCCTCTTGATCACCCTTTCTGGCTGCCATTGACCGAGTAGACACGCATGCCCACTCTGGCAACCCAAGCATCTCCAAGTGAGACCTGAGCTCAACCTCCTTCCATGAGGACTGCTCCAGGTCGTTTCCTAGCAGACAATCTACAGGCATGGTAGGGCTCACAACCACCCTCAAGGGACCTGAGACCCCCCCATTCAAAGGGAACCTGCGCCACCATACACTGGCGCTCAGAGTTGTCGACAGCAACTACTTGGTGGAATGCTCCTGGGACTACTTGCTTCTCAGACACCAGGTGACACCGGACTGAGGTCACACTGGCTCCAGTATCTCTGAGAGCCTCTACCCTGTTCCCATTAATGGTCACCCAGGTGCTATATTTCTTCGTGTTAGGGGGCACCTGGTTTCCTGGGACCATCTCACTGTCCCCTAGTGAGACAAGGGTCATTTCTGCGGGATCCCCACCCTCCTGTGGGCACCCCTCCTCCCCAAGCGCTACACTAGCCAACACTTTGGATTGTCCACCGGTGGGTGGCTGTGTCCCCTTCGGGCACTTGGGGTCCCCCTTAAAGTGACCTACCTGGTCACATGCATAACACTTGCGGGGGCCGGTCTCAACAGGCTTCCCTGTAGAGACCCCTTTCTTCTTATCACCGGGGGGCTGGGAACCTTTACCCTGGGTACTAGTTTGGGGCCCTTTAGAGAACTCCTGTGCTTTACCCTTGTCCCCCCCACCTTTCTGCTGGGGACCCTGCCCACCTTTGGCTGAGTCTCCCCCAAACGCTTTCTTGTGGACCCTGGTACTCACCCAGCGGTCCGCTTCCATAGCAAGCTTCCTGGGGTCAGTTAGCTTACTATCAACTAGGTGCTGGCGCAGATCTGCAAAACATAGACTAGACAAGTGCTCCCATGCAATCAAGTTGTAGAGCCCCTGAAAATCTGTTACGCTACTGCCCTTCACCCAACCATCCAGAGACCTGCAGAACACATCCACACATTCCAACCAAGTGTTGACATCAGACTTCTTACTGGACCTGAACTGATCCCTGTACTTTTCAGGAGTAAGACCATACTTCGTGAGAAGGGCATCCTTCATGTCAGCATAGGTGAGGTGATACCCCTTACCCAAAGCTATCAGAGCATCCCTTGCTTCTTCCGGGAAAAGTGGCCACAATCCTGCACCCCAATTCTCCTCAGGGACCCCATTTATGTGTATGGCTGCCTCATAACCCTGAAACCACCTTTGTATGTCATCCCCCTTCTTGAACTCGTTGCCTACATTCTTGGGAATGTGCACAATCCTGTCTGCCTTTCTGGACGAATTGCTGCCACCATCTGAGCCTGACTTACTCCTAAGTTCTAGCTCCTTCAGTTCTCTCTCATGCTCTAAGAGCATCTTCCTCTCCTCTATGGCCAATCTCTTCTCCTCCCGCTCACTCTCCAGTCTGAGCTTCTGCAGCTCAAACTGCCTTGCCTCCCGCCTGTCCTCCAGCTCCTCTGGGGACAGACTGCTGCTGCCTGACCTGGCGGGTTCCCCCTACCCAAAAGCACATCCACCCTGGAAATAGGCTCCTCCACCTCCTCACTGAGATCACCAGGCTGCCCATTGGCATGTCTGGCTGCTACCCAGGCCCTCAGCGCCTTCTGTGGCTCCTCCTTCCTTGTGAGGCCTTTAATTTGGACTTTCAGGTTTTTACAAATCGCTCGTAACTCCTTTACGGCGTAGGATTCCAACCTATCCTCCTCAAAGATAACTTCCAGAGATGCAACGGATGATGCAATTGATTCAGGCATGACAAAAGTCGTGAGTTGAAAACTGGCAAGATCAAAAATAGGCCAAAAGAAAAAGAACCAGTATGTGGTACGTTATGGTCTGCGATATGGTAGTAGTGCACACCAATCACTGTAAGTCAAGTGCAAATACAAGTCCTATCCCACCGCTGCCACCAATGTTAGAAATGGGATCTCTAGTTGGCAAGGGCTTGCACCTTTGTCCAAGTAGGGACCCTTCTTCCTAGTCAGGGTAAGGGTTGTTACACTCGTGAAGTAACCCCTGCTCACCCTCGTGGTAGCTTGGCACGAGCAGTCAGGCTTAATTCAGAGGCAGTGTGTAAAGCATTTGCACATAACCAACAGTAATACAGTGTAAGCACTACAAACGGACACCACACCAGTTTAGAAAAATAACCAATATTTTATATACTCAAGACAAGACCAATTACGACACAAATCCACAATACTATACTTTAAAAAATGAATGCTTGATACGGTAACTTCTTCTTTGCAGGAATAGCACAAAAGCAAAGTTCGTACGAGTCGGTAGCTCCGTCCGAGCCTACCGTGATGCTGAAAACCACAGAGTCTAACAGTTCCAGCCGACCGCCTCGATACGGGCCAGCAGAGTCATGAACAGACTCGGTTACAGTACCTTTCTCGTTGTGGCTGGTACGGAGTGTACGAGCCGGTCGGCGTTCGTCGCGGTTGCGGTGCAAGACGGAGCGATGCAAGGTGCGGTGTCCCTCGATGCGGTGCAGGCAGCGGCTCGATGAGCGTCGTGCAGACGGAGTCGGTGAGTCCAAGGCGTGCGATGCAGGGTGAGACGATGCTCGATGCGGTGCTGACAGGTTGTGATGCAGGCGACCCAGCCGGAGTGCGGGAGCTGGCGTCGGACAGCGGTGCGAGTCGGAGCGGTGCGTCGCAGACGTGCGAGCGGTGCCCCAAATGCGATGCGGTCACGACTCTTGAGCCAGTTGCAGCGGCCTCGTCGGTCGGGTCCGGTTGGTTCAGTGAAGCGATGCGATGCGAACTGCGGTGCCCACAGGTCACGGTGCAAGCAGCGGCTCGATGTTGGCGGCGTCGGACGTCGCCCACGGTGAGACCAGGGTTGCGATGCGAAGCGGGGCGATGCGGTCTGCGGTGCAAACAGGTCACCGGCCCGGGATGGATTCGGTTGACGGAGTCGGTTGCAGTTCCCTTCCTCTGTGGCGACTGAAACAGCGTTCCAGAAGCGGTACCCAGAGGCTTGTGAAGTCTTTGTAGTCCCTGAGACTTCTTAACAGGAGGCCAGCTCGGTTTCAGGCCCTTGGAGATACTCAGCACAAGTTTGTAGAAAGTTCAGTCCAGTCCTTTCACTGCCCAAGGCAGAAGCAGCAGCTGCAGGCCAACCCAACAAAGCAACAACACAGCAAAGGGGCAGTACTCCTCCTGGCAGCTCTTCCAGCTCTTCGTCTTGGCAGGTTCCTTGATTCCAGCGAGATCTAAATTCATGGGGTCAGGGCCCCAATATTTATATCCCAAATTCCTTTGTTCTCTGAAGGCAGAGAGGCCTTTGCCTAGTCCAAACCAGTTCTGGAGCATTTTGTTGACAAGTCTCCGTCCCTTCTTTCAGTGAGCAGGCCAGGGACATCAGACGCACCACAGGAGGTGGAGCCAGCATTGTGGAGGGAAGGCACTGTCCTATTCAGGGCCCAGGTGTGACCCCTCCCACCCATCTACATGTAGATCTTGCTATTCAGCCCTGTTCTGACTCACCCTGTCTCCTGGCATCCCCCAGCCCCTGTCACTCACACTCCAGACAAGGAATACACAACCTCGCAGAGGCAGGCTTGGATGGTTAGACAAGAAAATACCCACTTTCTAAAAGTGGTATTTTCAAACACAGAATGTTAAAACCAACTTCACTAAAAGATGCATTTTATCATTCTGAGTCCAGGCATACTAAACTCGAATTTCTACCATGTTCCCGGGGTCAGTTAGGATTATAAGCTGTAATAATCAAAACTGCCCGTTCTGGCCTAGGGGGAACAGGTAGCCTTGCAATAGTGAAAAACGAACTAGGCTGTAATTCACTATCAGGACATGCCGCACACACCAGGGCATGTCCTACCTTTCGCGTACAACGCACCCTGCCCACAGGGGTACCTTGGGCCTACCTTAGGGGTGACTAACATGTAGCAAAGGGAAGGTTTAGGGACTTGCAAGTGTGTGCACTTGCCAAGTCGTCATGGCAGTCCCAGGCTGCGCACAGGCTCTGCGATGGCAGGCCCGAGTTACACTTTACGGGCTGTTTGCGTGGGTGGCACAATCCAGTGCTGCAGCCCACCAACAGCATTTGGTCTATAGGCCCTGGCACTCGCAGTGCACTTTACAAGGGACTGACAGATGAACCAAATAGGCCAATCATGGAAACACCAATCCATAACGCATTTTATACAGGAGCACTTGCACTTTCCCACTGGACCGCAGTGAGGAAAGTGCGCAGAATCATTACACCAGCAAAAACAGAGTCAAAACCGGGAGGTCAGAAAGCAAAAAGTCTGGGGAAACACGCCAAAAGATGCCAAGTCTAACACATTTAATTTAAAAAGGAACAAAATGATGGGGTTCATTTTGTCATAGAAATTATGGTTAGTGCTGTAGAAAGAAAAATTAGGACATGTTTCAAGTGTGATCTCAAATATCTTCCTGTTATATTTCAACAGGAGCAGCCTGTCAGTTGATGCCTTTGTGTTCTACTGCAGCTTCCCAGAGTGTTCTAAAGAACAACTAGAGCGCTAACAGTCTTACTTATGACAAAAGTATGGCACACCTGAAGCCATCTTGATTGGAATAAACTGGTAACACTTAAAACATTTAATTTAAAAAGGAACAAAATGAGGGGGTTCATTTTGCCATAGAAATTATGGTTAGTGCTGTAGAAAGAAAAATTAGAACATGTTTTAAGTGAGATCTCAAATATCTTCCTGTTATATTTCAACAGGAGCAGCCTGTCAGTTGATGCCTTTGTGTTCTACTGCAGCTTCCCAGAGTGTTCTAAAGAACAACTAGAGTGCTAACAGCCTTACTTATGACAAAAGTATGGCACACCTGAAGCCATCTTGATTGGAATAAACTGGTAACACTTAAAACATTCAATTTAAAAAGGAACAAAATGAGGGGGTTCATGTTGCCATAGAAATTATGGTTAGTGCTGCAAAAAGAAAATTTAGGGCATGTTTTAAGTGAGATCTCAAATCCTCTTCTATTTCATTAGAAAATTCTGACATGCAGACTGAAACAATCACTTTCAATACCAGCAGTAGACTTCCAGTTAACTCCTTGGTGAGCAGTGGCTTTACTACAGTGATCTAATGAACAACTAGAGTGCTAACATTCTGAATTTATGGCAAATGTGTGACACATCTGAATGCCTTCTTGATGGAATCAAAGTAAAAACTGAAAGCATTTCCTACTGAGGAGACTGTAGTAAATGAGGAAATTAGGAAACTTCATAACAAATAAGTCTCCCAAGATGGCCACCAGAGAAAAAAGAGCCCAAATGTAGCACAAATATCACCCAGATGTAGCCCACGTATAGCCCAATGACAGAAGTGTGCAAAACACTTTTATTTTTTGTTTTTTTGCAGTTTTATATAGTGCAGACTGGTCAGGTATTGGAGTGCTTTACATGAGCATTGGTTACATCACACAAGGACAAATTCATGTTGGTTGACCCCTACACTACCCAAACACCACTGCACTACCCTAAACCCTAAAACACTACCCCCAGCACGACCCCCTTCACTACCCAAACACCACTGCACTACCCTAAACTCAAAAACACTACCCCAAGCACGACCCCCTACACTACCCAAACACCACTGCACTACCCTAAACCCTAAATCTACCCCCTACACTATACAAATACCACTGTACTACCCTAAACCCTAAAACACTAGAACCCAGCACGACCCCCTACAGTACACAAACACCACTGTACTACCCTAAACCCTAAAACACTACCCCCTACACTACACAAACACCATTGCACTACCCTAAACCCTAAAACACTACCCCCAGCATGACCCCCTATACTACACAAACACCACTGCACTACCCTAAACCCTAAAACACTACCCCAGCACGACCCCCTACACTACCCAAACACCACTGCACTACCCTAAACCCTAAAACACTACCCCCAGCACGACTCCCTACACTACACAAACACCACTGGACTACCCTAAACCCTAAAACACTACCCCCAGCACGACTCCCTACACTACCTAAACACCACTGCACTACACTAAACCCTAAATCTACCCCCAGCATGACCTCCCACACTACACAAACACCACTGCACTACCCTAAAACACTACCCCCAGCACGACCCCCTACACTACCCAAACACCACTGCACTACCCTAAAACACTAACCCCAGCATGACCCCCTACACTACCCAAACACCACTGCACTACCCTATACCCTAAAACACGACCCCGTACACTACACAAACACAACTGCACTACCCTAAACCCTAAAACACTACCCACAGCATGACCCCCTACACTACACAAACACCACTGCACTACCCTAAACCCTAAAACACTACCCCCTACACTACACAAACACCACTGCCCTACCCTAAACCCTAAAACACAACCCCCAGCATGACCCCCTACACTACACAAACACCACTGCACTACCCTAAACCCCCTACACTATACAAACACCACTGCATTACTCTAAACCCTAAAACACTACCCCAGCACGACCCCCTCACAACACAAACACCACTGCACTACCATAAACCCTAAATCGACCCCCAGCACGCCCCCCTACACTACCCAAACACCACTGCCATACCCTAAACCCTAAAACACTACCCCCAGCATGAACCCATACACTACCCAAACACCACTGCACTACCCTAAACCTTAAAACACTACCCCCAGCACTACCCCCTACACTACACAAACACCACTGCACTACCCTAAACCCTAAAACACTACCCCAGCACTACCCCTACACTACCCAAACACCACTGCACTAACATAAACCCTAAAACACTACCCCCAGCACAACCCCCTACACTACACAAACACCACTGCACTACCCTAAACCCTAAAACACTACCCCCAGCACGACTCCCTACACTACCCAAACACCACTGCACTACCCTAAACCCTAAATCTACCCCCAGCACGACCCCCTACACTACCCAAACACCACTGCACTACCCTAAACCATAAAACACTACCCCCAGCATGACCCCCTACACTACACAAACACCACTGCACTACCCTAAACCCTAAAACACTACCACCAGCATGACCCCCTACACTACTCAAACACCACTGCACTACCCTAAACCCTAAAACACTAACCCAGCACGACCCCCTACACTACCCATACACCACTGCACTACCCTAAAGCCTAAAACACTACCCCCAGCATGACCCCCTACACTACTGCACTACCCTAAACCCAAAAACACTACCCCCAGCATGACCCCCTACACTACCCAAACACCACTGCACTACCCTAAACCCTAAAACACTACCCCCAGCACGACCCCCTACACCACCCAAACACCACTGCACTACCCTAAACCCTAGAAAAGAAACCCCCACCCCATGCCCAATCCACCTTACCTCTCACTCCTCATGGTTCCTCTCTCCTCGTGGTTCCTGCTTCACGTCGTCTCTGAGGGGCGGTGCACGTCGTTGTGAGGAAACGGAACAGCCTCTGTTTCCTTACAACGACATGGATCGTCTACATGTTTTTTAGAACGCATGGTCATTTACCATACATACCTTTACAACAAAATTCGTTGTAAAGGCATGCGTGGTAAATGACCATGTGTTCTAAAAAATGCGTAGTAATGACTTCGTGATGTACAACGCATGCGTGGTAATGCATGCGTTGTAATGGTATCGCAAAGTAAAAAAGTCGTTGTAACGGCTGTTTACCGATCGAAGCTGGCCCCTGTTCTTCAGTGAGACGTTTATTTGATTAATTAGGAGGAAGGAATGTGTTTTTTTACCGAAAAGTGCATTCCCGGCTGTTGTATTGTGAAAGTGTCCGCGTGGCCTGGTTTCACTTCCGGTGAGAGAGTGGAAGAGTCTGTTTGGATCTAAAGGAGTTCTGTTGTTGGACGGGGCCGGCGCGACATGTCATCAGAAAACATAGCTAATGGAAAGCGTCCTCCCTGAAGTGTGGAGCAGTGCCATGAGAGGTCAACGAGTGTGCGTCCCACCGCAGTATGACCGTACCGCGTGACCCATGTTACCTCCAGGGTACGGGAGGCAGAAGCGGCATCGCAGGTCCTCTTGAAGACCGTTGTAGCACTAATTCTACATTTTGGTACTAGGGCATTTTAACTTTGTTGTTCCTGCCAGATACAAAGAGAAGATCCTGTGTTATTCAGTGCCCTCGTTACCTTTTTTGTGGGTTGTGGTGCTTGTCGCTTCGCTGCCCCGCCGGTGCACACGACTGGGCACCCCACCTCGTGTGCCATCTGCAGGGCCTCTGCCCTCGGATCACTGGTTTCGGTTTCTGGAGCGGCAACATAAACAGTTGCTCCCAAAGGACTAGCCTGAACACTTAGGTGAATATCCCCTGCACCAGCATTCCACGGAAATTCTTTCCTAGCTCTCCCACGTCAACGAGGACGTCATAATAGCACGGCTCCGCCTGCGACACCGTATGACGTCATCGGAGCCAAAAGAGAACCTCGTCGGCGTGCTGACGTCAGTTCCACCCATTTTTTCCGTGCCACCGAGGCAAACAGGGGACCGAGACATTTTCACATGTATACATAGTATAATAAATATATATATATTCACTGAAAAAACCATAGGTTTCAGGCACGTTATAGTTAGAAATTAGCATTTAAAAAACCTTAGAAATTCACTGAAAAAACCATAGGTTTCAGGCACGTTATAGTTAGAAATTAGCATTTAAAAAACCTTAGAAATTCACTGAAAAAACCATAGGTTTCAGGGGCGTTATAGTTAGTTGGACATTTCACTCGTACAAAACCATAGAAATTCCCCCGTTATAGTTAGTTCAGCTAACTATAACTCGCGCACCCGCAATGCACTGCTGATGACGTCACATATTACATCACTCATGACATGGTCAGTGACATCACTCATGACATCACTGATGACATCTCAAATGACATCACTGATGACATCATCCAGTGAATGTGTGTTTTTCTGAAAATTAAATATGTTTTATATATGTATATCTCCAGGTCGATGGAAGAATAAATGGGTATATAAGTGTCTAAATGGATGATTTTGTTTTGTAAAATTGATTGTATAACTGACTAAGTGTATCTTAGTGAATACATGGGTTAGTGAGTGATGTTTAAATATGAAAATATCTGTATCAGTCTATCACTTTGTGTATAAGTTGCTGCATGGGTTGGTGAGTAGCTACATGAGTGTCTATATGGGTTATTAGTTGGTTTTTTGAGTATCAGTATGAGTGTCTGAGTGTCTGTATGGTTCGGTGGAGGGTATTACTTAGTGCATAGATGCATGAATGAGTGACTCACTGTTTGTATGTGTTGAAGACAGCATGTGTGCAGGACTGTATAGGTGGATGAGTATGTGTATGGGTGTGTTAGTGAGTGAATGACTGTCTCAATAGTGTCTTTATGAGTAACTACATATGTTTTAAACTAGTATATGTGAGTATTGGTGTATATAAGTGAGTATATGTGAGAGTGAGAGATTGGAAGAGTTCCTGTACAAATAAGTAGGTGTTTCTATAAGTGATTGTTTAAGAGAGTAAGTATGTGTAAGTTTCTGTAGAAGTAAGTGTGGTAGTGTGTGTATAACTGTATATGCAAGTAAATGGATATTTGATACTTTGTTTGCATGTGTGACTATGTGTGTGAGTAACTCTATGGATGAGTGGCGGTGTGTAACAGGATGTATAGGTGTATGAGTACATATGATGAGTGAGTACATGTATGAGTGACTGTATAGGGACTGTTGGTGAATGAGTGGATGTGTGTGTAGATCTTGGAATTACTGAATAGGTGTGTTGTAACTGGTATTGGTATGTCCATTGTTTTGAAAATGTTAGTTTGTATTTTTGAGTGTGTGTATCAAAGGTTATATTAGGGTGAGAGGAGGTCTGCCACTCCATCACAAGGATGATGTCATCAGTGATGTCAGCAGTGATGTCATTTGAGATGTCATCAGTGATGTCATGAGTGATGTCACTGACCATGTCATTAGTGATGTAATATTTGACGTCATCAGCAGTGCATTGTGGGCGCGCGAGTTATAGTTAGCTGAACTAACTATAACGGGGGAATTTCTATGGTTTTGTACGAGTGAAATGTCCAACTAACTATAACGCCCCTGAAACCTATGGTTTTTTCAGTGAATATATATATATATATATATTCTGCTCCAAAGATTGTCCCTCAGGTGAGCAGCACTCGGCCAGTAGTTTTTTCATGATAGGCAGGGACGAGGATCCGCTTGTAGGAGCCGCTCCGTATTGGAATTGCCTGACGCGTTTCGAAGCTCCTGATGCTTCTCTTCAGAGGCTTTAACGGAGACGGTGCTTGTAAACGTTAGACCCACTTCGCCATTTTTATATTACACACCCACCAATGGGAACCTCATTTCCCACAATGCACAGTCTCATTCGAGCTTCCCATTGGTGGGTGTGCAATATGAAAATGGTGAAGTGGGTTCAGCGTTTGCACACACTGTCTCCGTTCAAGCCTCTGAAGAGAAGCATATGGAGCTTCGAAACGCGTCAGGCATTTCCATTACGGAGCAGCTTCTACAAGCGGATCCTCGCCCCTGCCTTTCATAAACAAAGCTGCTGATCGAGTGCTACTCACCAGGTGGACAACCTTTGGAGCAGAATGTAATACGCGGCCGTCCTGCCGTGGAGTGTGCACCACCCAGTAATGTCATGGGGGCTACATGGGTCAGCAGCCGCAAACAGGATTGAGGACGAGTCCACTTGCAGGGTCCATACAGGACAAGATTTGTGTGCTATCCGGACCACATTTCCCACAATGCACAGTCTCATTCGAGCTTCCCATTGGTGGGTGTGCAATATGAAAATGGTGAAGTGGGTTCAGTGTTTGCACACACTGTCTCCGTTCAAGCCTCTGAAGAGAAGCATATGGAGCTTCGAAACGCGTCAGGCATTTCCATTACGGAGCAGCTTCTACAAGCGGATCCTCGTCCCTGCCTTTCATAAACAAAGCTGCTGATCGAGTGCTACTCACCAGGTGGACAACCTTTGGAGCAGAATGTAATACGCGGCCGTCCTGCCGCGGAGTGTGCACCACCCCATAATGTCATGGGGGCTACGTGGGTCAGCAGCCGCAAACAGGATTGAGGACGAGTCCACTTGCAGGGTCCATACAGGACAAGATTTGTGTGCTATCTGGACCACATTTCCCACAATGCACAGCCTCATTCGAGCTTCCCGTTGGTGGGTGTGCAATATGAAAATGGTGAAGTGGGTTCAGCGTTTGCACACACTGTCTCCGTTCAAGCCTCTGAAGAGAAGCCTATGGAGCTTCGAAACGCGTCAGGCATTTCCATTACGGAGCAGCTTCTACAAGCGGATCCTCGTCCCTGCCTTTCATAAACTAAGCTGCTGATCGAGTGCTACTCACCAGGTGGACAACCTTTGGAGCAGAATGTAATACGCGGCCGTCCTGCCGCGGAGTGTGCACCACCCCGTAATGTCATGGGGGCTATGTGGGTCAGCAGCCGCAAACAGGATTGAGGACGAGTCCACTTGCAGGGTCCATACAGGACAAGATTTGTGTGCTATCCGGACCACATTTCCCACAATGCACAGTCTCATTCGAGCTTCCCATTGGTGGGTGTGCAATATGAAAATGGTGAAGTGGGTTCAGCGTTTGCACACACTGTCTCCGTTCAAGCCTCTGAAGAGAAGCATATGGAGCTTCGAAACGCTTCAGGCATTTCCATTACAGACCAGCTTCTACAAGCGGATCCTCGTCCCTGCCTTTCATAAACAAAGCTGCTGATCGAGTGCTACTCACCAGGTGGACAACCTTTGGAGCAGAATGTAATACGCGGCCGTCCTGCCGCGGAGTCTGCACCACCCCGTAATGTCATGGGGGCTACGTGGGTCAGCAACCGCAAACAGGATTGAGGACGAGTCCACTTGCAGGGTCCATACAGGACAAGATTTGTGTGCTATCCGGACCACATTTCCCACAATGCACAGTCTCATTCGAGCTTCCCATTGGTGGGTGTGCAATATGAAAATGGTGAAGTGGGTTCAGCGTTTGCACACACTGTCTCCGTTCAAGCCTCTGAAGAGAAGCATATGGAGCTTCGAAACGCGTTAGGCATTTCCATTACGGAGCAGCTTCTACAAGCGGATCCTCGTCCCTGCCTTTCATAAACAAAGCTGCTGATCGAGTGCTACTCACCAGGTGGACAACCTTTGGAGCAGAATGTAATACGCGGCCGTCCTGCCGCGGAGTGTGCACCACCCCGTAATGTCCTGGGGGCTACGTGGGTCAGCAGCCACAAACAGGATTGAGGACGAGTCCACTTGCAGGGTCCATACAGGACAAGATTTGTGTGCTATCCAGACCACATTTCCCACAATGCACAGTCTCATTCGGGCTTCCCATTGGTGGGTGTGCAATATGAAAATGGTGAAGTGGGTTCAGCGTTTGCACACACTGACTCCGTTCAAGCCTCTGAAGAGAAGCATATGGAGCTTCGAAACGCGTCAGGCATTTCCATTATGGAGCAGCTTCTACAAGCAGATCCTCGTCCCTGCCTTTCATAAACAAAGCTGCTGATTGAGTGCTAATCACCAGGTGGACAACCTTTGGAGCAGAATGTAATACGCAGCCGTCTTGCAGCGGAGTGTGCACCACCACAAGTGGTCCTGAGAACCTCAGGACACAAGTGGACTTCATCCCCCGAGCAGCAGTGCGCCAGGAGCCGTGTTTGCAGAGTGGTGTAAAAAGGGGGCGTGGCCTCGGACCACTCTCAGCAATCCAGCTGTGTGGGGCTTACTGGAGGTACCTGGTGGGCTAGTTGGCCCCCAGGGACCCTCATGAGGAAAGGGGACTTCATTCCCCAACCAAGAGCACGCCAGCAGGCGTGTTTGCAGAGTGGTGGAGAAAGGGGGCGTGGCCTGTGTCCACCTCTCAGAAATCCCACTGTGTGGGGCTTACTGGAGGTAAGAGGTAGGCTAGTTGGCCCCTAAGGACC
The DNA here is from genome assembly GCA_963921515.1 of Calotriton arnoldi. NCBI lineage: Eukaryota > Metazoa > Chordata > Amphibia > Caudata > Salamandridae > Calotriton > Calotriton arnoldi. The sequence continues at coordinate 1,067,773 of CAWUFW010003453.1, forward strand.
CCCAGCAGTGAAGGGGACTTCAATCCCCATCGAAGAGCGCGCCAGGGAGCGCGTTTGCAGAGTGGTGGGCAAAGGGGGCGTGGCCTGTTATGAGAACTTTGCAATCCTGATGTGTGGTACTTACTGGAGGTAATAGGAGGGGTAGTTGGCCCCCAAGGATATCCTTGGGGGCCAAGTACCCCTCTTGTTACCTCCAGTAAGTCCCACACAGTAGGATTGCTAAGACATCTTCGGAGGCCATGCCCCCTTTCTCCACCACTCAGCAAACGCGCCTCCTGGCAGACTACGGGATGGGGGATGAAGTCCACTTTACTCCTGAGGGACTTTGGGGGCCAAGAAGCCCACCTGGTACCTCCTGTAAGTCATACGCAGCGGTATTCTTGAGCGCTGGTCGGAGGCCCAGCACCCTTTCTCTACCACTCTGCAAAGGCGACTACTAGTTAAAGAAGCATGTTTCTGCAGCTCTGACTTAGAGGTAGTTTTAATCCCCCTGCCCTATTATATGCTAGGGCCTTACAGGGGAGGTCATGCCAATCACAGGGGTACCCCAACCCATAGTGTACCCTAGTGTATGTAGGTATTTTCACTGTATTCTAAGTGTCTTTTAGCATAGCACTGGCTCTAGGCCTGGTTAGTCAGAGTCAGTTACCACCAGTACCCGTCAGCAAAATGTTGGGGCCACACGATGACTTTGCAAGAAGGCCTCTTTCTGCACCTCTGTTGGTTCTTTCTGCATATCTCTTGCTTCTTTCTGCACCTTTCTTTGTCTTTCTGTACTTCTGTTGCCTCTTTCTGCATTTCTCTTGCATCTTTCTGCGCCTTTCTTCCTCTTTCTGCACATGTCCTACCTCTGTAGGCATAGTTAGAAATTAGCATTTAAAAAACCTTAGAAATTCACTGAATAAACCATAAGTTTCAGGGATGTTATAGTTAGAAATTAGCATTTAAAAAACCTTAGAAATTCACTGAAAAAACCATATGTTTTAGGGACGTTATAGTTAGTTGGACATTTCACTCGTATAAAACCAGAGAAATTCGGCTGTTATAGTTAGTAGAGCTAACTATAACTTGCGCCCCCACAATGCACTGCTGATGACATCACATATTACATCACTCATGACATGGTCAGTGAAATCACTGATGACATCACTGATGACATCTCAAATGACATCACTGATTACATCACTGATTACATCATCCACGTGATCATCTGATGCACTTCCTCACACCCTAATAAAACATTTGATACACCCACTCTAAAATACATACTAGCAATATCGAAACCATAGACAGACCAATAAAAGTTAGTACATACCCGCTCAGTGATTCATACGACTACACACACATCCACTCTAACCAATGCAGTCACTCATACATGCAATCATTCATCAATACAGCCACTGATATATCCACTCATACACCTATATAGACTCTCACACACTGCCACTCACCCAAAGAGTTACTCAAAAACCTAGTCAGTCACCCAAAGAATTAATTACACTGCCATTTACTCACCTATACAGTTATACACACACCACGTCACTTATTCATACAGATAGTACCATATACGTACTCTCTTCAACAATTACTGACATAAGGACACACTTATCCATGCAGCCACTGTCACAATCACTCACTGTCACATATACTCACTTATATACTCCAACACTCACAAATACTGCCTTTCACATATATAGTTACTTACACATATACCACTAAGACATCCATTCACTCACCAACACAGCTATACGTACATTCACTCACCCATACAGTCACTAGCACATGCACTCATAAATGCATACACCCAGTGAATCACCCACTCACACATCCATGCAGGGAGTCACACACCCCCCACCCACACAAACACTAGATATAACATTCTTGAACTTTTTAGAAACACTCAGTCACTGGATGATGTCATCAGTGATGTCATCAGTGATTTCACTGACCATGTCATGAGTGATGTAATATGTGACATCATCAGCAGTGTATTGCAGGGGCGCGAGTTATAGTTAGCTCTACTAACTATAACAGCCGAATTTCTCTGTTTTTATACGAGTGAAATGTCCAACTAACTATAACGTCCCTGAAACCTATGTTTTTTTCAGTGAATATATATATATACCCAGTAGAAGGTGCAAGCCGAAACGCGTAGGTCATTTTTCTGTTTGTATGCACCCTTGCACTTTGCTGGTTATGGCCCCGTGATGAATGGAGGCTGATTCAACATTGAAAAAATAAACGAGTTAGCTCATTACGAAGGATTTGTTGGTGCTGTTCTTCTGCTTGCCCCGAGACGCGCGGAGTATTGAAGGGCGGTTCGCATGAAGGTGGAAAGGAAATATATATATATATTATCTACTGGCAGTCGCCAGTAGATAGTTATACTTAGGACCTATTTTCCATAGGAAATCCGCAACATTCTATTTGAAATAACTTTGGCGCCGGTTGACGAATCTTCGCGAAATTTTCAAAACTCGTGGGGCACTCCGGTCCGCTCCTATCCTGAAAGTCTTGGGGTGATTCGTCAAGTAGGGGGCCGAGAAAAAAGGGGGGTCCCAAAACGTGTTTTCCCCATGCAATTTTCCATAGGAACCTTTCATCGCAGCTACAGCCCGAACTGCTGAACGGAATTACACCAAATTTGGCAAAAAGGTAGCCCTTGGTTCAGAGTCGTGCCTTTTGGTTAAATGGTGTAAATCCCTTCAGTAGTTCCTGAGAAATTTGAAAAAGAAAACACATATATATCTGGGCGGAGCCTAACCACACATGTCATCGTGAGATCTGATTGGCTGTCAGCACTTCATCCTGGAATTGCTGGCAGCCATCTTGGGACCAATATAAATGATAGTACCCCATTGAAATGCATTGTAGTGAATCGAAGATTTTGAGGGTTACCAAAAGGAGAACTATAAAGGGTGATAACAGACTTTAGTTACATTAGAATTAATTTGTTAAGTTTAATAAGCTTTATTGAACCGTAAAAATCAATAACATACATTACAGGCCTAGAGAGTAACAATGCATAGAATATCTTATAAGCAAAATAGAGTAGGCAGCAAATCATAGTAGAAAGCTATTTATATTTTGGGAAAATAAGGTAAAGGAAAGAGGGGGAAAGGGGAAAGACAGGGTATGAAATATATTTATAATCATAAAACACTAAAATAGATACCAATGCTGTGCTCATATGAATCATAAAATGTAAGGAACAAATAACTGTTGAGTAAAAACTTCGCAAAATAATAGAGGAAGAGGAAAGATAAAACAAAGAGGAAGGAATTCAAGGGGGTTGGAAATTTTCAGAACGATAATGAGAAACATTAATTGAAACCATATTTAAATAAGTAGTTAATGGCAACCAAAAAACATCTCTATTTACATGTATATTGCATTGGGAGGCATATGCCACATCTAACCTATGGTATTGACAAACAAGTGTTCCACCACGTCTTGATTGAAAGTTTGGTCAAACATTTCCAATTCATCGTAATTTGTTGAAACGCTAGAGCCAACATAAGATCAAACAACCCTTTTTCATAGGAAGGTAAAGGAATGGATTCTGATAAACTTCCCATAAAGAGAAGAATATTGGATATAGGTGTGTGGAACTTAAAGATTTTTGACAAACGATCCCAGATTTGTGTCCAAAAAGAAAGATCAGGGGGGCATGAAAAAAGGAGATGTGAGAGATCTGCCGATGGAAAGTCACAGGACCAACATTTCATAACAGACTTTAGTTACATTAGAATTAATTTGTTGATGGTACCATACTAATTTCAGGAATTGTGGTTTGTTCTAAGGTGATTTTACCCTGTGAAAAACCTTCTGCTGGGATATCATGAATCATGTTTGAGAGAAAACTATTTTCACATGCTTGTCCCATAGAGTTTTGGAAGGTGCTCCAGAAGCTAAAATGAGAGCATATTTTCTGTAAATTCACATTATCTTTCTCAGTCATGTGAGAATGAAGTCTGACATTCTCAGTAAAACATGTACATCCTAAACAAGGGCAGAGACTGTCAGTTGATTCCTTTGTGTTCTACTGCAGCTTCCCAGAGTGTTCTAAAGAACAACTAGAATGCTAACAGCCTTACTTATGACAAAAGTATGGCACACCTGAAGCCATCTTGATTGGAATAAACTGATAACACTTAAAACATTTAATTTAAAAAGGAACAAAATGAGGGGGTTCATTTTGCCATAGAAATTATGGTTAGTGCTGTAGAAAGAAAAATTAGGACATGTTTTAAGTGAGATCTCAAATATCTTCCTGTTATATTTCAACAGGAGCAGCCTGTCAGTTGATGCCTTTGTGTTCTACTGCAGCTTCCCAGAGTGTTCTAAAGAACAACTAGAGTGCTAACAGCCTTACTTATGACAAAAGTATGGCACACCTGAAGCCATCTTGATTGGAATAAACTGGTAACACTTAAAACATTTAATTTAAAAAGGAACAAAATGAGGGGGTTCATTTTGCCATAGAAATTATGGTTAGTGCTGCAGAAAGAAAATTTAGGGCATGTTTTAAGTGAGATCTCAAATCCTCTTCTATTTCATTAGAAAATTCTGACATGCAGACTGAAACAATCACTTTCAATATCAGCAGTAGACTTCCAGTTAACTCCCTGGTGAGCAGTAGCTTTACTACAGTGATCTAATGAACAACTAGAGTGCTAACATTCTGAATTTATGGCAAATGTGTGACACATCTGAATGCCTTCTTGATGGAATCAAAGTAAAAAACTGAAAGCATTTCCTACTGAGGAGACTGCAGTAAATGACGAAATTAGGAAACTTCATAACAAATAAGTCTCCCAAGATGGCCACCAGAGAAAAAAGAGCCCAAATGTAGCACAAATATCACCCAGATGTAGCCCACATATAGCCCAATGACAGAAGTGTGCAAAACACTTTATATTTTTAGTTTTTCTGCAGTTTTATATAGTGCAAACTGGTCAGGTATTGGAGCGTTACATCTTACTTGGATCCCTTATTGCGTATTTTGCACGAAGTACATGAGATTGATCTTCCGAAACATTGAACTTTACGATTCTGTTAACCTGAAGTTGCTCTGAACCGGGCTTTGTAACACCCGTTTTTACCTACTGGTTTTAATTAATTCTCACTGTATTGTATTCGGAAAGAGGATTTACTGTTTTTATGTACACTTTTATGATCTATGTTTCTAAATCAGATCAAATAAAGTTTAATGAATTCTATGGCAGGACGGAGGCGAGCATTATGCATATCTTTCCTCACTTTATTTGCATAGCAGTTCAAAGAAAACGTAACAAAACAATTATTAAACAAAAGACTACACAACCCATGAACCATTAGGGGGGTAGTCTCCAAGGCAACTATAGTCCAATCATATCACAGTCCATCGTATATAATATCGTGACGTCCCTTTCGCTTCCTCTTTCTTCACTGCTCGTCAGTTAAGTGCATTCCTTACATTCTTGGCTTAATCTGACGTTGTTGCTGTTTGAATAGCGGTTTCTTGTGCACGTTATTAGCATTATTGCCTTGGTATTGTTTCATATTCCCTGCGCAGCAGGCTCTTGCCCGAGCGCGTTCTCCCCCTCACAGTTTCTCCCGCTGTGTGCTCTGCGCGCGGTGAGATCCTGTCAGGCGCGTCTGGTCCGAGCGAGGCAGCTCCGTCGAGCGCTCCCGCTGGTCTTTACGCGCGTTTGGGAATCCGGTCACTCCTTTAGTGTCCGCTTGATTCCCGACCAACCCTCGCCTAATTTTGACACCACTACGCGGTGATTTCCCCACACGGCCACGTTAGTGACCAGCGCCACCTGGTGGTGGTAATTGGTATTGCGCCTCAGTCTATTCTTATAACAGCTTCGGGGAAAGCCCAGCTGTTGGAGCACCGGCGAGGGGGCTGTCTTAATGATTTTAAGGGCATTTGTTCTGTGCTCACACCCTCTGCTATCATGTCTTCTCCAGAAGACCATTTTTACTCCTCCTACCAGGAAGTGGAGGAGGAATGGCCCCCCAACTTCTCCCTCCAGCAGTGGACCAAGCCCTCTCTCTGGCTATTTCTAGTGCGCTGGGATCAGGTTGATAAGCTGGCGAAAAGCATCCCTGGGGTGTTCAGTGACCTAGATTTGGTGGTGGCGGGTCCAAGTAGCTCCCAGATGGGGAATAAAAGGGCCGTTAAGCATAACGCGGGGCACTTGGAAGGATTTGATAAATTTACGGAGACCTTCCTCAAGAGTGCGCGAATGCTAAAACATGCACCCTGCCGGGAGGAGGAGGGTCCCGGAGAAAATTGCGACACTGTCACCACTATTGTAGACCCCGACGGCGGGTTTCCCTTAGAGGGAGAGGGTGTATCGGAGGACGATTTCTCCTCCGATGAGGATAAGGACTCGGGGCGTCCCTGGCGTCCAGAGTCCCACTCCTCTCAGTCCCCGGTTGGGGATGGGGTCCACTCGGACATGTTCGGGCCTACCCAAATTTACCATCCTAGGTCGGCAGAGTGGACACCTGACGCCAAAGTGGCAGAGTATGTGGTGGGGAAAATCCATCAACCCCTTGAAAGGGAGGTCAGGAATAGGATGAGGGGAGAATGCCCCAGGCCCTCACTGAGGGGAAGGTGGCACACACACCTGAAATTGATGAGAAACTATGTACCTTTTTCTCCAAGTATATGAGGGATCCCAAGAAAGGAATTGATAGGTCTTGGACGTGGTAGGGCCCTTGACCCAAATTATTCAATTGACGGACCGATCCAAAGAGTCAGGATCCCCTTTGTCCATGGATATTGTGGCTGGTTGGGCGCACTACCCTAAACCCTAAAACACTACCCCCTCCACTACCCAAACACCACTGCACTACCCTAAACCCTAAAACACTACCACCAGCACGACTCCCTACACTACCCAAACACCACTGCACTACCCTAAACCCTAAAACACTACCCCCAGCACGACTCCCTACACTACCCAAACACCACTGCACTACCCTATACCCTAAAACACGACCCCCTACACTACACAAACACCACTGCACTGCCCTAAACCCTAAAACACTACCCCAGCACTACCCCCTACACTACACAAACACCACTGCACTAACAAACCCTAAAACACTACCCCCAGCACAACCCCCTACACTACACAAACACCACTGCACTACCCTAAACCCTAAAACACTACCCCCAGCACGACTCCCTACACTACCCAAACACCACTGCACTACCCTAAACCCTAAATCTACCCCCAGCATGACCCCCTACACTAGCCGAAAAACACTGCACTACCCTAAACCATAAAACACTACCCCCAGCATGACCCCCTACACTACACAAACACCACTGCACTACCCTAAACCCTAAAACACTACCACCAGCATGACCCCCTACACTACTCAAACACCACTGCACTACCCTAAACCACTACCCCAGCATGACCCCCTACACTACCCATACACCACTGCACTACCCTAAACCCTAAAACACTACCCCCAGCACGACCCCCTACACTACCCTAAACCCTAAAACACTACCCCCAGCACGACCCCCTACACTACCCAAACACCACTGCACTACCCTAAACCACTACCCCCAGCACTCCTCATGGTTCCTCTCTCCTCGTGGTTCCTGCTTCACGTCATCTCTGAGGGGCGGTGCACGTCGTTGTGAGGAAACGGAACAGCCTCTGTTTCCTTACAACGACATGGATCGTCTACATAGTTTTAGAACGCATGGTCATTTACCATACATACCTTTACAACAAAATTCATTGTAAAGGCATGCGTGGTAAATGACCATGCGTTCTAAAAAATGTGTAGTAATGACTTCGTGATGTACAACGCATGCGTGGTAATGCATGCGTTGTAATGGTATCGCAAAGTAAAAAAGTCGTTGTAGCGGCTGTTTACCGATCGAAGCTGGCCCCTGTTCTTCAGTGAGACGTTTATTTGATTAATTAGGAGGAAGGAATGTGGTTATTTTACCGAAAAGTGCATTCCCGGCTGTTGTATTGTGAAAGTGTCCGCGTGGCCTGGTTTCACTTCCGGTGAGAGAGTGGAAGAGTCTGTTTGGATCTAAAGGAGTTCTGTTGTTGGACGGGGCCGGCGCGACATGTCATCAGAAAACATAGCTAATGGAAAGCGTCCTCCCTGAAGTGTGGAGCAGTGCCATGAGAGGTCAACGATTGAGCGTCCCACCGCAGTATGACCGTACCGCGTGACCCATGTGCCGCCTCCAGGGTACGGGAGGCAGAAGCGGCATCGCAGGTCCTCTTGAAGACCGTTGTAGCACTAATTCTACATTTTGGTACTAGGGCATTTTAACTTCGTTGTTCCTGCCAGATACAACGAGAAGATCCTGTGTTATTCAGTGCCCTCGTTACCTTTTTTGTGGGTTGTGGTGCTTGTCACTTCGCTGCCCCGCTGGTGCACACGACTGGGCACCCCACCTCGTGTGCCATCTGCAGGGCCTCTGCCCTCGGATCACTGGTTTCGGTTTCTGGAGTGGCAACATAAACAGTTGCTCCCAAAGGACTAGCCTGAACACTTAGGTGAATATCCCCTGCACCAGCATTCCACGGAAATTGTTTCCTAGCTCTCCCACGTCAACGAGCACGGCTCCGCTCGCGACACCGTATGACGTCACCGGAGCCATAAGAGGACCTCGTCGGCGTGCTGACGTCAGTTCCACCCATTTTTTCCGTGCCACCGAGGCAAACAGGGGACCGAGACATTTTCACATGTATACATAGTATAATAAATATATATATATTCACTGAAAAAACCATAGGTTTCAGGCGCGTTATAGTTTCAGGCGGTCGCCAGTAGATAGTTATAGTTAGGACCTATTTTCCATAGGAAATCTGCAACATTCTATTTGAAATAACTCTTGCGTCGGTTGAGGAATCTTCGTGAAATTTTCAAACTTTATGGCCCGCTCCGGTCCGCTCCTATCCTGAAAGTCTCGGGGTGATTTGTCAAGCGGGGTCCGAGAAAAAAGGGGGGTCCCAAAACGTGTTTTTCCCATTCATTTTCCCATAGGAAACTTTAGCCACGGCTACAGCCCGAACTGCTGAACGGAATTACACCAAATTTGGCAAAGAGGTAGTTCTTGGTTCAGAAAGAACCCTTTTTGTTAAATGGTGTAAATCCGTTCAGTAGTTGCTGAGAAAATCAAAAGTAAAAACACATATATATCTATGGCCGCGTAGGGTCCTCGCACCCTCCCGATCACGAGCTGTATGCTAATTGGCTGTCAACACTCCAAATCAGGAAGTGTTGGCAGCCATCTTGTTCCTCTGTAGATTTTTAAAAATCGGCAAAAAACAAGCTGGGTGCGCGGATCCTGCCGATAAAAAACGAAGCGTGGCCCCGCGCTCGTTCTAATTGGCCTCCGGGTGGGCCAAGTCCCGGGGGCATGCGTGGTTTTAAAATTTTATGTATGGGGGGCCTTAGAGGCCCCCAAACCCCAGGGACTGCCACCCCCGGGGCTTTGAAATTATAATGCTGGCGGGGGCTTGACGGCCTCCTGCAGCCCCGGGGACCGCCACCCCCCGGGGCTTCTTTTTTAATAAAAATACCTGTGTGGGGTGGCTCCAGCCCCCCCACATGCCCCGGGGACTGCCACCTCCCCGGGGCACTAATTAAAGAAATGTGGGGGTCCGTTTAGGACCCCCGAGCCCCGGGGACCACCACCTCCCCGGGGCTTTGCAGAAGTGGGGAGGGGGACCGCGCGGCCCCCCTCCTGGAGCCTGTGGTGGCCCTGGGGATTGCCACCCCCCAGGACCGGCTCCTGCAGTGTACCGGGGTGCCTACCCCCGGGACACTGCTGTTTGCAATGGCAGGACGGGAGCCTCGCGGCTCCCGTCCTGTCATTGCAAACTTGCTTTGCTTCATTGAAGCAAGAGCAGGGTAACCTGCTCTCGCTTCAATGAAGCAAGCAGAATTGCTTTTCCACATGGGGAGCTGCATGTCAGCAGCTCCCCTTATGGAAAAGCAATGCCATCTCCCGCAGGACGCGGGGAGCCGGCGGGACCGTGCGGGGATTGGGGACCCCCCACGGTCCCCAACGAGTGGCAAGGCCCCAGGGGATGGGGTCCCCGGGGCCATTAGTGGCCCGGGAGGGGGGCCACGCGGCCCCCTCCCCAAAATGTAATTAAAAAAAATTAAAAAATTAAAAATACAAAGGCCGGCCCCGGGGGATGGGGTCCTCGGGGCCATAAGTGGCCTGAGGAGGGGGGCAACGCAGCCCCCCTCCATAAGTTTTATTTAAAAAAAAAAGAAGGCCATGCCCCGGGGGATGGGGTCCCCGGGCCGATTAAGGCCTCAGGAGGGGGGGCCACGCGGCCCCTTTCCAAATTTAAAGAAATAAAATAATAATAATTAGGGGGCAGGCCCTGGGGGATGGGGTCCCCAGGGCCAATAGATTAGAAAAAGAAGGGGGGGCCACACAGCCCCCCTTCTTAAAAAATAAAATAAAAAAAGACCGGCATCGCGCCGGAGGCCACGCCCCCCTGCTTGCAGCACTCTGCAAACGCGCCCCCTGGCGCGTTTGCAGAGGGGGAACGAATTCCCCTTGAATACTGGGGGTCCCTGGGGCCAACTAGCCCACCAGGAACCTCCAGTATGCGCCAGGGGCTGCGTTGCAGAGAGGTGTACAGAGGCCACGCCCTTTTTACACCTCTCTGCAACGCAGCTCTGTGGCGCTTTTTGGAGGTACATGGTGGGCTAGTTGGACTCCAGGGACCCTCAGGAATCAAGGGGACTTAATCCCCCAACTTAAAACGCGCCACGGGGCGCGTTTGCACAGTGGTGAAGGGAGGGGGCGTGGCTTCAGGTGACATGTGTGCAAACAGGCCTCGTGGCGCGTTTTAAGATGGGAATAAAATCCCCTTCAATCCTGAGGGTCCCTGGGGGACAACTAGCCCACCAGGTACGCTCCAGAAAGCGCCACAGAGCTGCGTTGCAGAGAGGTGTAAAAGGGGCGTGGCCTCTGAACACCTCTCTGCAACGCAGCTCCCTGGCACATACTGGAGGCACAGGGTGGGCTAGTTGGACCCCAGGGACCCTCATGATTCAAGGGGACTTAATACCCCAACTTAAAACGTGCCACGGGGCGCGTTTGCACAGTGGTGAAGGGAGGGGGCGGGGCTTTAGGTGACATGTGTGCAAACAGGCCCCGTGGCGCGTTTTAAGATGGGGAATTAAATCCCCTTCAATCCTGAGGGTCCCTGGGGGCCAACTAGCCCACCAGGTACATCCGGAAAGCGCCACAGAGCTGCGTTGCAGAGAGGTGCAAAAGGGGTGTGGCCTCTGAACACCTCTCTGCAACGCAGCTCTCTGGCGCATACTGGAGGTATCTGGTGGGCTAGTTGGCCCCTAGGGACCCTCGGGATTGAGGAGGAATTAATTCTCCAACTTAAAACGCGCCACAGGGCGTGTTTGCAGACATGTCACCTCAGGCCCCACCCCTTCCTTCACCATTGTGCAAATATTCCTCTAAAATCAGCCGAACTACGAATTCCGATTTACTCACCTGTTATCAGGAGAGACCTCAGTGCTGCATCTTTGAGCCCAGTACTGATCCTGAAAAGTCATTTTAACCGTACTTACCAGTAACTTGAATTTCCTTCCATCGGATATCATTGCCTGCTTTTTGCTGAAAAAGTTTCTAAGTGTCGATTTTTGAAACATACAAATATTCCTCTAAAATCAGCCGAACTACGAATTCCGATTTACTCACCTGTTATCAGGAGAGAACCCAGTGCTGCATCTTTGAGCCCAGTACAGATCCTGAAAAGTAATTCTAACCGTACTTACCAGTAACTTGAATTACCTTCCATAGGATATCATTGCCTGCTTTTTGCTGAAAAAGTTTCTAAGTGTCGATTTTTGAAACATACAAATATTCCTCTAAAATCAGCAGAACTACGAATTCCGATTTACTGACCTGTTATCAGGAGAGAACCCAGTGCTGCATCTTTGAGCCCAGTACAGATCCTGAAAAGTAATTCTAACCGTACTTACCAGTAACTTGAATTTCCTTCCATAGGATATCATTGCCTGCTTTTTGCTGAAAAAGTTTCTAAGTGTCGATTTTTGAAACATACAAATATTCCTCTAAAATCAGCAGAACTACGAATTCTGATTTACTCACCTGTTATCAGGAGAGACCTCAGTGCTGCATCTTTGAGCCCAGTACAGATCCTGAAAAGCAATTCTAACCGTAAGTAAGTAAGTCAGTTTTTATAAAGCGCAGCTACTCACCCTTACGGGTCTCAAGGCGCTGGGGGCCGTCGTGGAAATTAAGTGAGCTATTGCCCAGAGTCACATGGTGCTGAGCTGAGCTGCCGCCGGAGCCGGGGAACGAACCGTGAACCCCATGCTCCGAAGTCAGCTGCCCTGGCCGCTGCACCACACCTCTCCACTTACCAGTACTTACCAGTAACTTGAATTTCCTTCCATAGGCTAACATTGACTGGTTTCACTTGGAAATTCTTCTAAGTGTGGAGTTTTTGGAACTTTATAATATTCCTCTAAAATCAGCCGAACTACGAATTCCGATTTACTCACCTGTTATCAGGAGAGAACCCAGTGCTGCATCTTTTAGCCCAGCACTGACCCTGAAAAGTAATTCTAACCGTACTTACCAGTAACTTGTATTTCCTTCCGTAGGAATCCATTGTCTGGTTTTCAGCAGAAAAGTTTCAAAGTGTCGATTTTCACACACTACAAATAATCCTTAAAAATCGCCTGTATGACTTAAACGCATTCTTTCAACTGTTTACAGGAGATGCACCAGTGCTGGATCCAGGATCCACCACAGAGTAAGAAAAAGTAACGATAACACTACTTACCTGCTAAGTGAATTTCCTCCCATAGGATAACATTGGTGATTCTATGTGAAAAAGTTTCTAAGTGTCAACTTTTAAAATACAATAATTTTCCTTAAAAATCACTACTGTAACCAAAACGCTTTTACTCAACTGTTTACAGGAGATGTCCCAGGACTGAATCTAGGATCCAGTCCTGTGGTTAGAAAAGTAATCCATAAAGTAACTAATTGCATTTAACTAGAAATTCACATTGAGCTCAATGTTGCATTGTGTTGCCCATTGCAACAACTGTAACTACTGTACTTAAAAGTCTATTGCCTATTTGCAAAGTATTTAAACTAAAGTAATTCATTCTGAGAAAGTATATTTTGTAATGTAATGTAGAATGTAATTACAATGTAATTTAAAAATAAAATATCTAAAAATAAATAGTTTAAAAAAATGTAGTAAATGAGTATAAAAAAATAAATATAACAATTAACACATTTAAAAATTGTCATTTACAAAACCTTTGAAATTCACTGAAAAAAACCATAGGTTTCAGACATGTTATAGTTAGGAATTAGCATTTAAAAACCTTTGAAATTCACTGAAAAAACCATAGGTTTCAGGCACGTTATAGTTAGAAATTAGCATTTAAAAAACCTTACAAATTCACTGAAAAAACCATAGGTTTTAGGGACAGTTATAGTTAGTTGGACATTGCACTCGTACAAAACCCGTGAAATTCCCCCGTTATAGTTAGTTCAGCTAACTATAACTCGCGCCCCCGCAATGCACTGCTGATGATGTCACATATTACATCACTCATGACATGGTCAGTGACATCACTGATGACATCACTGATGACATCACTGATGACATCTCAAATGACATCACTGATGACATCACTGTTGACATCATCCACGTGATAATCTGATGCACCTCCTCACACCCTAATATAACCTTTGATACACCCACTCTAAATTACAGACTGCCATTCGCAAAACCATAGACACTCCAACACCAATAACTACATACCCACTCTCTGATTCTTAGGTCTACACACACATCCACTCACTCACCCGTACAGTCACTCATACTTACGGTCACTCAGTACAGGACTATCATATGCACTCATACTCCTATATAGACACTCAAACACCGCCACTCATCCATAGAGGTATTCACACACCTAGTCAGTCATACAAATAATTAAACACACTGCCATTTACTCACCTATACAGTTATACACACACCAGCTCACTTACTCATACAAATACTAGCACATTCTTACGCTCTTATACAATCACTGATACAAGCACACACGAATCCATAGTCACTCTCACAATCACACACTCTCGCTTATAGCTATTTATATACTCCAACACACATATATACTGCCTTTCACATATGTAGTTACTCACACATGTACCACTGGGACATACATTCACTCACTAACACACACTTACACACACTTACCCACCCATACAGTCTATCACAGATGCACTCTTGAAACCATCCACCCAGTGAATCACCCACTCACACATCTATGCACAGAGTCGCACACACCCCACCCACACAAACACTCAGGCACCCATACAGATACTCAGACAACCAATCAATAACTCATATAGACACTCATGTAGCTATTCACAAACCCATGCAGCCACTTACACAGCAACAGACAGACGGATACAGACATTCACCCAGTTTAGTCACTAACCCATGCATTCAGTAAGATACGTTTAATCACTCACTTATAGAGTTAGTCACGCACCTACTAAATCATCCATACAGACACTTATACACCCACTCATTCTTCAATACGCCTTTCCCTATATATATTAAAAATATTTAAACTTTACAGAAACACACAGTCACTGGATGATGTCATCAGTGATGTCATTTGAGATGTCATCAGTGATGTCATCAGTGATGTCACTGACCATGTCATGAGTGATGTAATATGTGACGTCATCAGCAGTGCATTGCGGGGGCGCGAGTTATAGTTAGCTGAACTAACTATAACGGTGGAATTTCATGGGTTTTGTACGAGTGCAATGTCCAACTAACTATAACGTGCCTGAAACCTATGGTTTTTTCAGTGAATATATATATATACACACCCACACACACACATATTGCATTGAAAGTGCCACTCAATCTTGAAGGGGTTCAAAAGCTAGGTATACCTAGACAGTTTTTCCAGTGGGAGTCCTGATGTACTAAAAATCAAAAAGAAATAGGTCCCTCTGATTGGCTGAGGGAGCTTCTTCTCCCGTTGGATATTTAAGTACCCCACAACCAGTCCCCGTTCTGCAAAGCTGAGTGATCTGATTAGCTAACTGCAACTCAGAAGAAAATGTTGCAGCCTCCATTACAGATTCGGGGACTCAAACTTTAAAAAGAGTTTAAGGGGGCAGGGTAGGGAGACCCTGAGCCCTAGGCGCTTGTATGGAGGGACCCAGAGGAAGGCCCCAGAGGTTAAAAAACACATTTGGGTCACTGGTACTTCAGTATTCTGATGGGACCCACTGTGGCACTCCTGTGAGGTACCACAGGAGTTCCTGTATAAGCATCCACCCCCAGGTACTGATGTAGCATGGAAGCTTCCCCCGAGTGTACCACAGAAGTACTGCAATACCCAAAAAATAATTTAAAGAAAAGAGAAAGCAGGTTGGGCGTCTGTTAGGGGGTTAAGTGTAGTTATAGTATACTGGGCTAACTATACCTTGTACCACCCCGCCATGCACTGCTTATGACCTCACATAATAAATCACTCATTGCATGTTAAAGGTCATCATTGATGACTTCACTGGTGGAATCACTGATAACAGTATGAATCTTGACTTGGAAGCATCAATGACACCCTCTTATGTTTCTATGTTCCCAGAAGCAAAAGAATCTTTACCAAAGAAGATAGGATTGGGGATGAGCTAACAGTTCATTCAGGAAAGCCGCTAGGAAACCTGAGAGTTGTGTTATTCCTACCTGGGATGAAAAAAAGGTTTAGAGAAAGTTGGGTGGGTCTTATCAGTCTCACTGTATGAAAATATGTACCACTGTTTTCACTCAGGTTGCTCCTCTGCCTTTTCATTACCAACCATCTTGGTCCTCCACTGGCAATCCCTAGGAGTTGCATTCCAAGCCATTGTTTTTCCCCCACTGTGCCACCCTAGACAGAGGGCCTGATTGAGGGTTTGGCAGACAGAATAAAAGCAGACAGGATGGCAGTGGACTTTACATTCACTACCTTGTGTTTACTCCGCCCACCAAATTTAGAGATGCTTGCCAACCCTGCAGACATCTTTATAAATTGGCAGGAACACCCATCATGGGGGTTCCTGTCAGTGTAGCAAAAGTTTGACAGACGGCTTTGTCAAACACAATGACTGGCTGTCAAACCTTTCCAAACTTTTCTATTTTTCGAAAACAAACTCCCAAAGGAGGAGTTTGTTTTTGAAAAATAAAAAAAAACAATTCCCCCCAGTCAATGGAAGTTTTCTCCAATTGCGTGGGGGTAATTTCTTAGGTAGAAGCCTACCAGATAGCACAGCGCCGGTTTGCTAATGACATCTTGGGGACATTCGGAAAGCATTCTGCCCATTGCTTACCATTGGTTTTGTGGTTTGTAACTCACATTTGCTTGCTTTCTAGTTGCTGTCTTTATTTGTTTTAGGCTGTCCAGCTTGAGTTTGTCCCTTCCGTGGCCCATATTCTATTTACTGTATTCTTCCAAAAGTACTAACTTTCTGGTAACAGGCCTTTAAATCTTCTTCCTATCATGTCACATTACTGTGCATTCAAAGTACGAGGTTAAATGTCAGGCTCTGTCTTCAGAGGGAGCTTGGTGTTCTCTGACTTCAAAGTGCGAGGGTTTATGTGGAAATCATGCTGGCTACTGGGGGTGTGCTGGAGGAAGGCTGTGTAATGTTATTTTTTTCTAGCATACAACAAAGTTTTAATATATGTAAATGAATTGTACAGATATTTCCGGATATATCAGAATTAGGAAAGCACACACTTTTATCAGTAAAACTGTGTCTGTACAGTTCTAATGGTCATTTCAATTAAAGATGTGTTGCTTGTAATGGCAGTGGACTACTACACCATGCATACTCCACTTTACCCCACTCCACTCTACTCTGCACAACTCCGCGCCACTGCACTCTATTCTGCATCACTCCACACTATGTTACTTAACTCTACGCCACTCAACACTGCATCACTGCAATCTACTCTGCATCATTCCACTTTACACCACTTCACTCTATGTCTCTACTCTACTCTGCACCACTCTACTCAATGCCAATGCACCCTAGCCCACTCTACTCTTCTATGCACCACTGCACTCTTTGCCACTGCACTCTACACCATTCAAGTCAAGGCCAATTCCCTCTACTCTGCACCACTCCGCTCTACGCCACTCCACTCTATGCCACTTCACTCTGCAATACTGCGCTTTATGCCATTGCACTCTACACAAATGCACTATACTCTGTACCACTACACTCTATGCTAGTGCACTCTGTGCCAATCTACTCTACGGCACACTCATATACTCGGTACCACTGCACTCTACACCATTCTTTCTATGCCACTGCACTCTATCCTGCAAACTCCACTCTACCATGCACCACTTCACTCCAGGCCACTTCTACTCTGAAACAAGCTACTCTACGCCACTCCACTCTGATTTACTCCATTGTGTGCCACTCCATTCTGCGCTACTCCACTCTATTCTACACCACTGTACTGTATGCCAATGCCATCTACACCACTTTACTCAAAACCGATGCACTTTATGCCACTGCACTCTACGCCAATCTAGTCTGCTCCTCTACACCACTATACTCTACTCTGCAACACTGTGCCCTACTGGACTCTATGCCACTGCACTCTACACTATTGTACTCTACATCACTGCACTCTACTCTATGGCACTGCTCACTAAACACCACTGCACTCTACAACAGTCTACTCTGCAACACTGCACTGTCTGCCACTGAACCATACACCACTCTACTCTATGCCAATGCACTCTATGCCACTGCACTCTATGCCACTCTAGTCCACTCTGCCACCTTTGACTCTATGCCACGCCACTCTATGACACTGCAATCTACTCTGCGCCACTACACTACACTCTATGCCACTGCACTCTACGCCGCTCTATTCTACATCGCTGCACTCTATGCCGCTGCACTCTATGCCAATGCATTCTACACCGTCTTACTCAAAACCAATACACTCTGTGCCTCTCCACTCTACGCTAATCTAGTCTGTACCACTGCACTGTACGCCACTATACTATACTCTGCAACACTATACTCTATGCCAGGTCTCACAGCTGACTTTTACTGAACACATACACCGCAGCAAAGTCGCAATCATATTTAGGCATAAGCTTCAAGCTGGCAGTAAAGGCAACATTTTATAACATAATCTGGGCATGCTACCTGTGCTACCACATTTACCACCTTGGAAGAGGAATATCTTCTCCATATAATATACATCTGCACAAAACATTTGGAGGAACGACGATTTATGCAATGGCCCCTCTTCAATAAAGAGGCATCTGAACCTGCAGACAGGCGAAACTGGCCTGTTTTGATTCAAACTCTATGCAATTAAACTGCCGCTTTGTGAGATTCTTAAATAATGTAGAAAAGAGGCTGCCCCCTTTGTCACGTAGCGACCGCAAAACAGGTGATGTAACAACCGGCTAAAGAAAAATGGCACAATGGAACGGTTCAAACTGCAGGAAATGATCATGGAACTTGTGACAAGAACACTTAGCCCTACCTAATGAGGGTAAAACGGACTCAGGAAGCATACAGAACCCATGTATCTGAAATAGCACATAGCACTTTAACTTAGAAAACTGCACAAAAATAAACCATACTGTCCAGATTGTTTAGATAACGTCAATGGAGTTGGCATTTTATGTTAGTAAGTTTTAGTGCAAGAAAGTTTTGCAAGCTTTGCACAGTCTGCGAAATTGATATTCTCTTGCTGCTAACAATTCAAGGATTGCCTTAGAACTCTTGACAAATCACATCTGGATTGAATCAGTACCCAATCTAGAACCCTTTGCACATGGACTGTATTCCTCGGTGACTCTTTTACACGGCACAATAAGTAAATTGTTGGATAGTTTCTTTTAACAAAGTTTTATGTAATTCTTATCTTTTTAGCTACAATTGTTTTGTTTTAATTAACTGTACAATAAACTAACCAACCATACTTTACGCCACTGCACTCTACGCCACTGTACTCTACACCATTGCACTCTACATCACTGAACTCTATGCCACTCAATTCTACTCTTCCCCCCTTTACTCTATGCCACTGCTCTCTATGCCACTCTACTTGCTGCCACTGCACTCTAAACTAATGCACTCTATGCCACTCTACTCCACACCACCTCACTCTACGACACTCTTCTCTGCAACACTACACTCTCTGCCACTGAACTTTACTCCACTCTACTCTGCACTACTCTACTCTATTCCACTGCACTCTACGCCACTGCACTCTACACCACTACGCTCTATGCCACTCTCATCTACTGTGCAGCACTGCACTCTGACACTCTTCTCTGCAACACTGCAGTCTCAGCCACTGAACTTTACACCACTCTACTCTGTGCCACTCTACTCTATGCCACTGCACTCTACACCACTGCACTCTATACCACTACACTCTATGCTACTCTCATCTACTCATCTACTGTGCACCACTGCACTCAATGATGCTACTTTCTACGTCACTTCACTCTAAGTCTCTCTACTCTACTCTGCACCACCTTACTCTATGCCAATGCACTCCACTCAACTCTATTATGCACCACTGTACTCTTTGCCATTGTACCCTACACCACTCCAGTCTAGGCCACTCCACTCTGCTCTGCACCACTCCACTTTATGCCACTCCACTCCATGCCACTCTGCTCTGCAACAATGCACTCTATACCACTGCACTTTACTCCAATGCACTCTATTCTGAATCACTCCACTGTACGCAAGTGCACTCTACGCCACTACTCTATATCACTGCATTCTACTCTGCACAACTCCACTCTACCCTGCACCACTCCACTCTATGCCACTCCACTCTGTGCCACAATACTCTACGTTACTCCTCTCTACACCACTGCAGTCTATGTTGCGCCACTGTATGCCACTCTACTCTGCTCTGCACCACTCTATACTCCTGCGCTCAACGCTACTCTACTCTAAACTACAGCACTCTACGCCATTCACTCTGCACTACTTTACTCAAAACCAATGCAATATACGCCACTTCACTCTATGCCAACTACTCTGCCCCACTGCACTCTACATCACTATACTCTATTCTACAACACTCTACGTCACTGCACCCTACAGCACTGCATGCTATGCCACTCTGCACACTTTGCGCTCTACATCACTGCACTCTATGCCACTCTATTCTACTTTGTACCACTGTACTCTATGCCACTGCTCTCTACACCAATCTATTCTTCACCACTACACTCTACACCACTCTACTCTGCAAGACTACACTCTCTGCCACTGAACTCTATGCCACTCTACTCTGCACCACTGCAGTCTATGTCATTGCACTCTACTCCACTGCACTCTGCTCTGCATCACTCAACTCTATGCTACTCTACTGCACTCTATGCCAGTGCACTCTACGCCACTACACTCTATGGCACTCTACTATGCATCACTCCACTCTACGCCACAGCACTCTACGCCACTATGCTCTACACCTCTGCACTCTAAACCTGCACCACTCTACCTTGCACCACTCCACTCTAAACCACGTCACTTTACTCTGAAATGATCTACTCTATGTCACTGCACTCTACGGCACTTTACTCCACTCTGTGCCACTCCATCCTGTGCCACTTCACTCTACACTACGCCATTGCACTCTATGCCACTGTAATTCACTCTGCACCACTCCATTCTTCTCTAATCTGCAACACTCCACTCTACGTCATTCCACTCTAAGCCACTCAACATCACTGCACTCTACGTGAATGCACTCTATAAAACTTTACTCAAAACCAATGCACTCTACATCACTGCACTCTATGTTAATCTACTCCCCACCACTGTACTTTATGCCACTTCAATCTAGGCCACTCTACTCCACTCTTCAACACTCTACTCCATTAAACTCCACTCTATGATGGTCTACACCATTAAACTCTACTACACTCTACTACACTATACTACACTCTACAATGCTCTACTACACTCTATGCCACTCCACGACACTACTCCACTCTACAACATGCTACGTAACTTCTCCTTCACCACTCCATGTCACTTTACTCCACTCTTTTCTATTACACACTACTCCACTTTACTCCACTCCACTACTCCTCTGTACGCCACTCCACTTCATGCCACTTTATGGCACCTATAACACTTTATGCCATCCACTCTATGACACTCTACTCCACTCCACTCTATGCCACTACACTCTATGACAATCTACTCTGCTCTACACCACTCTACTCTTCAACACTTTATTTCACTCTACTCTACACCCTCTACAACCCTTTACCCTATACTTCACACTGCTCCATGCCACTCCACACTCTATGTCGCTCCACTCTACGACACTTTACTCCACTCAGACACTCTACTTCACTCTATAACACTTAACTCTGACACTCTACGCCCTTCCACTCTACGACACTCTAGTCTCTCCATGACACTCCACAACACTCTACGCCACTCCACTCTATGCCACTCTATGACATCTCCACTTCACTCCACTCTATGACACTCCATATACTCCATATACTCCACCCTACTCCATGACACTCCACTTTTAGCTATGCTGAGCAGCAGCCACACTGGTGTACAACATGGCTAAAACATATTGGCAAAGCGAATAGCTCTTGCATAGGCAAGACCAATTGGCTTTGCCAATGCTTGTCTTTTTTTGCTGGTTCTCACCAAACAAAAGCCATCCAACCCTCCACTGTAAATAGGTCGGATGGTCTGATTGCTTACCTTCAAAGGCACCTACAATGTTTGCCTGTTGCAGACATGCCAACATTTTAGGGCAGTGAAGTGGGAGATTTTAAAATAGAAATCGGGAGAATGTAACTTCCCCATTGACTTCTATTGCAGAAAATGCAATTTCAGGCGGGAGACAGCTAAAATAAAACCATTTTTTGCTTGAAAAATTGGTAGTCTCCCTCCTGAATCGGGTCTATTGGCATGTATGCTGTTGGAGAACGTTTTACAGCGATGGAATAAATTTTAATCCATCAACAAAAAGCTTGTGGTGTTCCCAACTCAAAATGGAGTGGGCAGACCTTGAGTTTGGCAGACAGGGTATTCCATCACCATTGCAATTGAGTGCTTGTCCAACAAACTCTAAATCAGCGCAAGAGACCCCGCAAAGGCAAATCAGTAGTGACCCTGGTCATCATGGGACTTGTTCATCCCAAACCTTTGTCATTTCGCCCATTCATCCTGCGTCCCATTGCGTTTTTAGGTGGGAAATTTGGCACTCACACCCCCAGAATCTCGCTAAGCCACGCCACAGTGCAGTAAGCACAAATGCATGTTGGCCGCCATTCTTTACAAAACACGTATGCAGCTTGTCTTTACATGTTAAAAACTGCCCCGATTTACAAATGTGGGCCACTTTGTTTTCCTATCTGATTCGCTAAAGGGGGGCATTTTTATTTGGTGCCTGTGTCTATTTTCCATCCTAGTACGACCTTAGAGGTTGATCAGTTGCTGAAGCCTGACTTTTATCAGATTCAACAGCAGGCTACTCCGAGCTCCCGCCCCTCCCACTTCAGATTCCCCGACCTGGTACATTTAGGCTTCAGTGGTCTGTGCAGATGTAGACAGCCTCAAGGGCCATGCTATCAGTCCTCCAAGGAACAGGCCGCTGGTTGGGTTTGGCTGGCAGCATTTCAGGGATAGAGACAGAGCAGATTACACTTCAGCGGCTAATGTTATCTGTCCCGTGTGTGATAGAGAGCAGAGAGCTCGAAACCAGGGGTAGTAACCGACATAGCAAAGGACACGGAGCTCCAGTTCAGCTGTGTGGTTATAATGTTTCTTTATAGTTGCAGCAATTTTTAGATTTTAAGACAAACTTCGACATGTGTGTGTGTGTTTGTTGGATTGAAAAATCCTTAAAACACGTTGGATGTGTTCTGAAAGAATGAAAATGCAGCACATACTTGACCCAAATAAGCACGGGTTTACTACATCACAACCAAGCATCTGCCATGCAGTTTTGAGCCCAAACTAAAACATTAAAAAAGTGCTGCTTTTTAAACAAAAAAATCTTACTTTCTGGGTAGTGCATCTTTGAAATAAAGAACCTAATGATGGATGAGTCAGTGTACTTTTTGAAATGTAAAATAGTCGGTTGTGCATTACAATGTAGCACTACATGGAAGAGAGATTGAGAGAACAGGCAGCCTGAGGTGAGAGAAATTATTCGCTGGGAGGAATCCAAGTTCACTCACATATTTTAAAATATTAATAACAATAGGAGAGCAGAAAGCTCTGCTGTCATGCCAGACCTAAAACCAATCTCTTATAAAAAATATTGGCTCACAGTGCAGACAAGGGTATTAACCAGAGCAGTGCCAGACGAGGCCAGACAGGGTGCAACCCCAATGCTGAATGGGTCACACATATTTGGGGGGATATTTACAAGAAAATGCCAGAGCGTGGTGTTACGCCAAATTTGGCAATGCCATGCTCCGATATTTTTAAAACGCAGGGATGCGCAGCATTTACAAAAATACGGGTCGCCCCTGCATTTCCGCTGGCGCTAAAAAAGCTGCTGATCACCAGCACAGGCACTCTTGTGCCATGTAACAAGGGTGCCTGCGCTGCAGGGGCAATTGTTTATGTGTAGGAATGGACACCTTTTTTTGTTTTTTTTCTGCAGATTTATATAGCGTGAACTCGACCCGAAGGTATTGGAGCATCTTACATGAGCACCATGTATGTTACACAAGGACACATTCATTTTTGGTAGGCACAGGGGAGATTGAGTGATTTGCCCAGAATCACAGGATGTTGAACCAACGCTGAGGCTTGAACCTGGTTCCCCAGCTCCAAAGTCAGCAGCTCTGGCCGTAAGGCCACATCTTCTCCCCTATACCTTCCTGCACATAAACAATCAATAATGGCAATTTGCTCTTTCTATGCGTGCTGAAGAATGCAGTACACATAGAAAGAGCAAAAAACTAGGAGAAATTCATAATTTCTCCTCGTATCTCCATTCTAAGACCAGGAATTACCTGGCCTTCATTTATGGCGCACCCCAGCCTTGTAAATCTGGGGCAGCATCAAAAAGCAATGGGTGTTACGATGGAATGCCCACAGCAACGACCATTGCCCGCCCCTTTGCCGCAACAGACTGCAGCAGAAACAGGCATATTTACAAGGTGGTGTTAAGCTACGTTAAGTGGCTTAGCACCACCTTGTAAATATGGGGAATGGCGCAATGCCACCGGAGCATCAGAAAATGTGACTCTCCGGAGGTGTTAGGGGCTTTTAAATATGCCCCTAGGTGCGCACACTGCTATCCTATTTCTCTTCACCACGCTTCACAGACACAAGCTTGAGAGGCTGAGCCAGTTACAGACCAGCCTTCCTTTTACTCTCCCTCTGTATTACCCCTAATAATTAATGTGTTTAGGAGAAAAATGTCTTAAAAATTCTGCACCATACCCCTTTTCAAAAGAAAAGAACGATCTTTACTTTGCGCTTTACAAAAATAAAAAACTGTGAGGTGCTTGCATATTATTGTTGTGAGCTCCTTAACAGTGAGTTGATTCAAAGATAATTGGGTTCCAGTTACTACTACTAGTTTGATTGGCTCGAAACCGGAAATGCCATATTTTTGAGAATTTAATATCCAGTACAACATGCAAAAAAATAAAAAAAAATACCCATATCTAATTAATGCATGGTAGAAACCTGTGTTTCTTTTAACTTGGCTTGTATCATAATAACCTGAAGAATTAGGTAGCTGACACGTGTTTCACCCACATATTGGCAGCTAGGCCTGCCTTACTCAAAGCACTGCTATTAGCGTTGATATGTCACATAACTGGATTGTCCCATATAGAAATGAATGGTCAAGATTCGACGTCCGAATTTCATAAGTGAAAAGCAAGAAGCTGTCCTATAATTTGCAGACAGTCTTTTTAATGGATAAAAGCTGATAAAAAAATGAAGACTGCACTGTTTACCAAAAATTCAAATGGAATAAATAATAAATGTTAAGATCCGTCTCCACTACGTACCCCATCGTACATAAATGCACAGCTGAAGTTTATTTAGACAAGGCATCTTTTATGTGTTAAACGTCTCTTTACACATAGCCAGTAGGGCAATTTGCGCAGGTGATAATAATACGCAGTGACAAGTTGTACCCGCCAGAATAAGGTGCTTATAAATTTGTAACAGTTTTACCTGTTTGAGTCTGCCATTGAAGTTACTCTCCACTTATAAGGTGTGCGGTCACGTTTACACGAGGTTCTGTCATTTACTCAGCACAGATAAGTAAATCCTGAGACTTTCCCTCAGAGTCAGGAAAGATATTGTTGCCAGCTCATGTGTTTACAACTAAAATTGTTGGCAACTTAAGGAAGGACCAAGACCCTAGATGGCCAAGTTCATGACGCTCCACCAGAGCGTGGGAGTGTAAGGACCCACCTTCAACCAAAACTGTATTAGCTCTCCATGCTGAGTCCTGCTCAATCCTCAACCTCCCAAATGTTTTGCAAACTTTATTGCCATGACTTTCAGTGGTAAAAAGGTTCTGGCATGCGATCTGACTTGTGAGAACGTATCAAACATGCACTCATTCTTCCTGGCCCCCCGCAATGGAAAGATCTAGGTGCCTGAGGGATTAAAAGGAGTTAGGATCAACTACAATTTACCATTTACAGTGTAACCCATTTGGTCACACAGTAAAGCTCAGAGTCATTTGATGAGTTTAAGTATATATTTATTATAAATTTAAAGCCAAGCTGATATAAATCAGTCGCAGAAACATAGTATAAAAACACAATTTTATCGATGGATAAAATTGATCCTCAATAACAGAAAACAAATGAGGAAGTCGGTAGCTATTACACAAAGAATTAGAAGCAACGTCTGGTGAGTAGATTGAGTTTTGCTTATCTTGCTTATACATGAGTTTGTCTAAGAAGGTCTACTAAACCCTAGTCTAGCTGGGAATTAGGGAAACCCTATTAATCAAGGAAGCAAAGAAAGGTGTCAGCATAGCATAACTGCGATAGAAGTTCTCAAATATAAAGCATATTGTATAGCATAAAGCCAGATTACAGGGTTATCACAAAGAGGCCTATACCTCTTAGAGTCTAAAGGGGAATCTGAATAAAGGTAAAGTGCAATGTCCAATTATACCCATCAAAAGAACCTTCCAGTATTCCAGTTCACATGTCTAATTCATTTCCATCTTCAAACAGCAAGAAGCTGGCAACTGCACTCGAGATTTATTTTCTTTGGTCCACACAGTAAAACGTCCTTGAATGCTTCCCGTCTCCATATTCCGCTCGGACAGTAGTTTTCCCTTGATTCGTTAACTCCTCTTATCCTTGCCAAAAGTTACTCTTTCAAGCCTTACTATCTCTTTCACACAATGTGCCTTTCTTTGACCATGAGCTCATTAACTGCACCTGCAGAGGAATTTAAAACATCGCATCCAGAGCAAGCATTCACATTAAAATTTAAACATTGCGAAATCCAACAGCTTAAGGCCTTTGGTCAACTTTAGTATGGCAAGCATTTCAGTACACACTTTAAATGCATGATTAATGTTAATGTTAATGAGACTTTTTGAGCGCACGAATACCCAGAGGTGTCTTGGCGCTATGACTGCAGTATTCACCCCAGTAAATCAGTTCTGGAAAAGCCATGTTTTTAACTTTTTTCTAAAAATGGTGAGGGAGACAGCTCCTCTGAGACAGATTACAGATACAGTTAAATATAGGTGTAGGCTAGAGCACTAATGGAATGGGTACATTTTAAGTTATTAAATAAATGTAGAGTAATGGAGAATATTATTTAAAGAAATACGTAAACATGCGAGAATTACAATGTCATTCAAACCACACAGATATAGATATCTATGAGAACTGCAACTTGCTGCTACTGTAACGAAAAATTTTAATATACACACTCATATAAATATCAAGAATAGACAGTAAATGCACTTTCTGTAACTGTTCAAGTGCTAGTCATTCATAAAATCTTTATTTCGGTTAAAATACCATAAAAGATACAAGCATAAACTTCCTTATCAATAGTGCTCGTGATAAAATTAATAAAAATATTCAATGTACCCAATTCTAAAAGTCAGATATCCAAATTACAATTTTATAAGTGAGAAAGGGATCAATAAGAAGCATAACTCATAATTCAATATCTCTATTAAAATTAGATGGAATAATTGGTAAAGTGCAAATGCATTTGTTTAGCTAACAGTTTTCACAGTTATTAATCAGTAATGCCCCCTGACTCAATATTATTCATTGCGGGCCTTTAGCACCTATCCATTAATAATAAGAATAATATAGCACATTAAAATGCTTTACAGTCAAACTTTGTTAACATTATCTTAAAGTTGGGACACCCTCGGATCGTGATTTCCTACACCTGGGTCAAAACACTTGTGGGACAAATCAATAACCTCCGCCTAATTGCCCAAAACTGACCAAGAAATTTCGCAACTGCACATACAAAGAGTGGTCTCGTATCTGATTTTAAGATGCGTAGGGCTTCATGGTGATTATGGGTCCCCAACTGTCTACATACTGGAGCCAACCAGTTCCTTCTTGGTCTAGCATACGCAGGGCATGCAAAGAATACATGACCAACTGTTTTGTTTAGGTTAGAACAAGAGGAACAGCCCTTGGGCTGGCTGCTATTATTTTGCCAAGAGTTGGTGAAAGCATTAATAGGTAGACAGCCGTATCTAAACTGGGTATACAGTTTCCTGTCCCCAGGCTCCTTGATAATATCAAAGTAGCTCTCGAAGCATTTAACAGATTTAATATCTAAAAAAGCATCGGCTAAGCTACCATGACGAATTTTCAAATAATTAGTCTGCTCTACCCATGACCAATATTGAAGTTTAATTTGGTCCTTTAACTGCTGGAGCAGGGGACCAGCAAGCTCATTTGGTAGACCAATAGCTGCCCGGATGGTATTCACATGTTTAATCCACCCGATTTTTTTGTTTCTGTCTAACGCAGAGACTTCATTAAAAGCGGCTGCATATAGGGCCAAATCAGGGGTAGAGACCAGTCTGTACCAGAAAAGCAATGGGCGCAAACTCACTTGGTCATTAATTGACCTAACTCCCAAATCCAATTTCAAGGGGAGGAGGGGGGTGCCTTGGGGGAGAGCTATCAAGCTTCTAAGGAACTTATTTTCCACAGATGTTAACTTGCTTGAGTCTGCTATGCCCCACAATTCTTCCCCATAGAGCACACTGCTCACTACCTTAGAGCTATAGAGTTTGAGAGCTGGGGCTACAGGCTTAGTGTATGATAGACAAATCTCTCGCCGCAAGGCCCCAGTTAGCTGTGAAAATTTCAAGGATGCCTTGTCTAGATGCTTATTCCAATTTATACTATCAGACAGCTTTATACCCAGGTACTCAAAAGAGCTAACCATCTCCAATGGAGCATTATCCAAGACCAAGTTTAGTTTAAAAGTTTTACGGGGGTTCAATATCATCAATTTGGTTTTAGTAGTGTTGATGACCAAACCCCTTGTATCACAAAAAGCCTTAAATTGATCCAGGAGCTTTTGGAGACCCATAGGAGTTTTAGATACCAAAAGGGTATCGTCGGCGAACAGCAAAGTTGCTATTCTCTGGTTCGCCAAGGTAGGGGCATCAGCCGGGATTGAGCATAACAAGTCGGCAATTTGGTTAACATAAAGGGAAAAGAGGGTTGGGGCCAGGACACACCCCTGGCGTATCCCCCGCCGGATCTTAATCGGATCAGAGAGTTGCCCCTGGTTTCCCCACCTCACACAAGCAAAGTTATCATTGTGTAGCCTGACCAATGGTTCTAGGATTCCCAGAGGCATTCCCATATTCATAAGGACCTGCCAAAGTAGGTCCCTGGGGACTAGGTCGAAAGCTGTTTTAAGGTCTATAAAGGCAAGATATAAACTGCCTTTGCCCAGCACAACCACCTTCCAATGCAGCATGACAAGACGAAAGGCCTGGTCGATAGTGCTGGTCTTCCGCCGGAAGCCCGCCTGTAGTGGAGAGAGGATGTTATTCTCATCCATCCAGGTCTGGATTTTGGATAGGAGCGAGCGGCAGAAGACCTTTTGAGCACAGTCTATCAGGCTTATTGGGCGGTAGTTGGCGGGCTTGGACCTGTCCCCTTTTTTGAAAATTGGGATCACTTCGGCCCCCTTCCATGAGTCTGGGATACTTCCTCCTCCAACAATATCATTGGCCAGGTTCATAAAGTATGTTGTCCAGTTTGCCCTATCGGCACGAAAGAGATCACCCGGGATGCCATCCGGACCAGGGGCTTTTGCAGGTATGATGGCATCTAATGAGCTTGTGATCTCTTCCCTAGTAAATACGATAGTACGTATTGGAGCACCCAAATTATAGGGCATCTGGGGTCTATCCATGATGTTACCAACTGAATATAACTCGCTAAAGTGATTGAACCATTCTATTGCCGGAATATTATTGGCCTGGGGAGGGGTACGCTCAAAGTTAGTTTTTGCCACAAGCGACCAAAACTGCCGCGGATCAGGGTGTCCAATGGCCTCCCGTAGATCTTCCCATCTCCTTTCATCCCATTGTTTTTTGGCTATACCCTGAACCTCTTTATAATCCCTTCTGGTATTATGGATACTAATAGGGTCTCTACCTTTAATCGCTACTGTCAATCTTGCTCTCGCTGCCCTGCATTCTTTATTATACCACGGGTTAGCTCCCAGGGAACTTCCCCGCAAAGGGCTTGTCTTATTATTGGGGATATAAAAGAAGCAGGCAAATTGATCAAAGAATTCCCTGTGGAGCCTACTACAGGTATTCTGTGAGAGTGAATCCTTACTCGCAGTTTCAAGTACTACTAGATGCTCAACTAGGACTTCTTTAATCTTTTGCAATTTGGGTTCGTCAGCCAGGACCATGGGCCATTTAAGCAGACGCTTGTCATTTGAGGCCATTAACTCCCTTGTACTTAATGGTACATTATGCTTCATTGCAATACTCCCCCATAGGTGGATAACGGATAAGTGTAAGGAATTATGATCACTATCACAGGCCAGAGCTATAGACATGTCCCGTACTAAAGGCCATAGGGTCAAGTCTACTAGTATGTAATCAATCCGACTTGACCCTTTTGCTCCAATGAAGGTCATTCCACCGTCCCTGTCAGAGATGGTTCGACCATTTGTGGCCCTTAGCCTATGTTCTAAGGCTAATGCATTCGATTGGAGGGCGGCTTGTGACCATTTTTTGATTGGAGGTAATTCTAAGTGAGGTACCCTCCATACTTTATCCTCCTCAGTCACATCAATAGACTCAACCCAATCAAGTGGTTCAAAGGTAACATTAAAATCACCACCGATTATTAGTGGATGGCTAACATTCCTACCTCCCAGTAAGTTATCCAAGACGTTAAGAGTCGACGAGCTACCACCTCTAGTACTCCTAGCATAAACATTATAGATGTCAACAGTTAGACCTTTTCCGTTTGTTATCCTAATCCCCAGAATATCAGGGCTATTAGTGACCAGCTCTTTTGCTTCGCAATTCAACGATAGGTTTACTAAAGTGTGTAACCCCCCTGAAGCCCGACCTTGTTTGGCCGGTACTGCTGGTCTAGAAAAGGTATTAAACCCGGGTATATATATGGGTATCTGGCTCCAGGTTTCCTGGAATAAGCATATTTCCTGACGGGAAACTAAGACCAGCCAATGCGGGCAATTACGCTTCCTACTAATGCCTGCCAAGTTCCATGACAATATATTCATTGTTTCCCCTTTAACTTCTTGTGGGAGAACCTGACAAGGTGATAGGGTTTCCAGTATAGGCACATCTCGGCTATCGGTCCTTATAACTAGTTCACAATCCTGGGTACTAGCCCTCAACACCAGGGAGGGTTTAGGAACTAGGGACTCTACTAGAGGACTGCACATACGCTCTTGCTCAAACGAGCACGCTTCCTGGTGTAAATGAGAGGAATTAGCAGGGGTCATACAATCATTACGGGTGATACTCTTAAAATCACTGGGGATTTTAAGGGTGAGTCAATCGATTTGCGAGAGTATTGGTGTGGGATTATTTACAAATTCCTGACTTGTGTTGTTATCTTGGCCAGGTTCGGGGGAACAGTCAGTCTCAGTCTAATCTTTGTTGTTAAATGAGGGTAGGATCTATCTTCCAAGGCAATTAGGTCATGCACAAGATGGTTAGTAGCTAAAGTTAGCTCAATTGCATCCACTGGGCTATGATCCAGGATGCGCCTTTTGGCCTGGATAATATCCTCTCTGATTACTGACCTGCACCCCCTAGTATGTCTAAGCCAATGTATGACTTTGTTTTTTAAAACTTCCCCGCTCTCATATCTAAGACAACTAAAATCAACTTTAGGGACATTAGTCAGGAAAATTGGTATTAGTGATAGAGAGTCTAACGTATGATGGGATGCCTGTGGTAGTTTACAATGTGGGGGTGCCCTATTGTGAGTCAGGGAAGCCAGCCTTGTCGATGAGCTTCGCCCTGCCCGCTCCGATGGCGGGGCCGTTATTCCCCTATCTTGTAACACTATTGGCCTGTGTTGCCCTGGGGGAGCTCTAGTAATTTTGTTTTGGTACTCTGAAGCCGTTGATAATCTAAGTCTAAGGGCTGTGTGCTTCGACCACTTTGGCCACTATGGTTCCCATAGGACGTTTCTGGCCTCAATGAGGGACCAGCCTGTATAGGAAAAACGGTTAGTGGTGGTGCTGATAGTAAATGCAGACCATTACTCTCATTTAATCTTTCATAGAGTTCATGAACCAAAGTGGTTAGAGCCTCAATGCTGTTTTTAAGGCAACTATTTCTATCTTGAGATCAGAATACATAGGTTTAATACCTCTATTAGCCTCCCCTGCTTCCTGTGCCATGTCTATACTTAGGTCATTGGACACACAGGGGCCGATTCGGGCCGGAAATCTCTCCAACCGAGCCGGACCCGGAGAGATTTCCGACCGAATCGGACCCGTGCAGCCCGACCGAACGAGTACGATGCGTCCGTATGCTATTGTACTCGAGTCGGTCGTACAACGCGTACGCGGGCTCCCATTGCCTCAATGGGTGCGAGGCGAACAAGGGCGCCCCCCTACAGCGGGTACGCGGCGAAGCGACTCGCGCCGTACACGCACAGGTAGGGGGACCCATGGGTCCCCCTGTGTGCGACTCGCACGGCTACGCGTACAGGGGGTCCGACACGGACCCTCGAGTACGGCTCCGACTGCTCTTTCGAGCCGGACGGCGCGTGTCGGTCGGATCTGCTCGCGGCGCGCATTGTACTTACCCAGCCGGGGAACGTCTCCATTGCGCGGTACGAGTCGTGTCCGAGCGAGTCGGTCGGTGCGGTTAGACCCGGGAACGAGTCGGTCGGAGCGGTTGGGACGCCCGAACGAGTCGGTCGGCGAATTCGCATCGTACTCGCTCGTCCGGATGCGCATACGGGGAATCGGATCCGGTTATGCCGAATCCGATTCGGAGCCCTACCGGCCGAGATCGGAATCGGCCCCTAAATGTGAATCGATAGGATCAGTATGAGGCTTGGCTACAGGCGGACCTTCGGCAAGGGGAGCAAAGCGGTTGCTCAGTGGGATCTCTTCTAAAATGATGTTTTCCATAGGGCAAGGTATACTTGCTAAATGAACCACACTTAATGTGGCTATATTCTGCTCCACTGCAGCAATGGGCTTTTTATTTTTCTTGGCTGCTAATTTAAATAATTTTGGAATATCCCCATACCCAGAGACAAAGGAACTGGATGAACTGGATGGATTGTTAGAGTGAGGGGAATTAGTCTGAGTATTCCCCGCTATCGGGACATTAGGGATTGGCACAGATGATGTCAGTAATTCCTCACAATCAGTGACAATAATCTCTATGCGGTCTAGGATTTCTTCTCCAGTCCCCCCTTCGCCCTCTACACACTCAGTCCCCTTTACGATAGTCTGGGATCGTTTTTTTGATCTCTTTTTACATACACCTCCCTGCCCTGCTTCAATCCCTTTCCGTTTCCCCATCACAGCGACCAATAATCTACTGCAGTTAATACCACAACTATAACACAACTACAGACGGCTACAGCGCTATATAGCACAGCAATGAAGCACCAGAGTCTTTTTAGACGCAGTCTGTAAGTGTAGTTAAGAGGATCCTCGATAAGTCCCACAGAGTCTCTAAGGGGTGTGGAATTAGTCAATGGGCCAGAATGGCAGGGACAACACAGTACCTTTTTGATGGAATAGGATTGCCAGCGAGACTACATCCACGTTGTCAGTGGGGTGCCCCAGCCCAGCCTCTTACGGGCGATGACGGGCAAGGACGGGCCCGCCCCTGGCCCGGGCTTTGCCCGGGCGCGTCCTGCGTCGCGGGAATGACACCGCGCTTAAATGCGCACAACGGCGGCAACAGGTGCGCTCCTCCCTCCAGGGAGAGCGATGACTCCTGGAAGCTGTAGTCTCCCTGACTGGCACCACAGGGCTGGCGGAAAGAAGGCGTCCCGCATCGCGGGAATGACACCGCGCTTAAATGCACGCAAAGGCGGCAACAGGCGCGCTCCTCCCTCCAGGGAGAGCGATGACTCCTGGAAGCTGTAGTCTCCCTGACTGGCACCACAGGGCTGGCGGAAAGAAGGCGTCCTGTTCAAGTGCATTACATTGCATTATTAAGGTTACATCAGGAGAGTACATAAGGCCTTACGTACACATATAGGCGATCTCCCTATTGTTTCGTACAATAACCCAAATGCCTTCCAGTTCCATACCCTCTTGCTTAAAATTCTACAAACAAATAAACATAAATTGTTACGTGGTACAGAGGAAGGACAGTTTAAACAATGCAGTTTTAAACAGCTGAAAAAACTTGGAGTGTGCTGACATCAAATCATTGATGGCATCAATAATGCTCTATTGGCTTTTATAGCTGGCATTGCTTTTGATGATTTTTCAAATGACAGAAAACGCCTGACCAAATAAAAACTGCTTTGACTTGAGTCTAGTCTGCAAAAAAATTCTGTGAAGAACGTGAGTTGTACAATATATTTTCACAGTTTGACTTCAGAAACGTGTCAAAACTTTGTTGATGGTGTTCATCTATGCTGCAGACATACTCAGAGTAGACACAGACCTAAAAACACAAGATTAAGGGTAGAATGTATAGCTTTCATGGGAAAATGTATTATTATTCATTTAAATTATGGTCATAATTTCCTACATGAACAGAGGACCAGCGGCAAGGGGGCGGGGTCAAACTTCCTTTCTTTTAAATGAACGGTGAGGTGAATGCATCCTACCTATAGTCCCTTCTGATCTGACAAAAGAGAAAAAACAGGGATTAGGAAGGAGACTTGCTGGGGTGCAACAGGCCCCCCAAATCCATCTTCTCATCATAATGTCAACCTTTTTAGTCACATAAGGTACTGCACCCTTATTGCAACTATAAAAAAAAAATTGCAGCTGAGCATACGTTCCCATTTGTTTTTATTGGAAGTGAGATTTTTGTTAGCTTCTGTTTTAACCGATTCGCCGCGATCGGAATTCCGCCCAGGTGCTGGACATTCCGATCGCGGGTGTGGTCGTGACGAGCTCAGCTCGTCATGCGCACAGGCCGACCGCGCAGCATGACGAGCTGAGCTCGTCATGAGCATCGAAGGGGTTAAAAATGCACCATTGTTTATTTACCATCTCACTTCCAATAAAAACAACTGGAAACGTAGGCTCAGCTGCAATCTTTTTTTATATATGCATGAAGGGTGCAGTACCTTATGTGGCAAATACAGGTCCCTTTACACCTCCCCAGGGACACCTGGTAACAGCCTGTGGTACTGCACCCTTTCCTTGCTTCGTGGATTTTCATTTATTACTTATGCTACTGCTGGGATACGTTTTGACAGAAATAATCTAACAGACATTATCATATGCAGAGCCAATAACTCAAACTTTTACTGATGCGAGATCTATTGCATTGCAAATGCTTGTTTATAGTCTACAGTGGATGAGTAGCCACATCAATTCTGGCCTTGCATAGGCCCCGGTGTGTACCTTCTACCCCCTCACCAAGCCAAATGTGGGAGTGGGGCGGCTATTGTTCCTCATTAAAAAAAAAGCCCAGGGTTACCTCACAGCTTCACCATCCCCTCATGAAAATTGAAAAATAGACACTAAGACTGCAGCAGTCCTAATTCTTCTGCACCCTCATTGCTTGGATATTAAAGTAGGTCAAGCATAATAATGTATTATACGTTTTTTCTAAATTCATAATAGTAATTTTCCCAATGTACATGTATTGTGAATGAACTTTCTAGTGTTCCTAACAGTTGCATGTGCTCAGGCTTCCACGGTAGTTCAGTTGATGGGTTTAGAACTCTTCAGCTGGTGGATAGTGCATTGTCCACAAATGTTGCATGTTAGTTGAACTTCCTATGAAAATGTGACATCGAAGATGCTTGACTCTTTATTAGAAAATGGGATTGTGCTACTGTATACTGTTATTGACATGGTTTCCTCTGATTTGCTAAACCAAATGATGCATGGGGTCATACCATGCTTAATTTGTAGTTTAGATAATCTAATCTTCTATGTGAGAATTGTGTATAAGAACTCCTTGATTCTGGAGTTGAGCCAGATTTTGATGATGACTTTCCTGTTCTACTAGGTGTTCTGTGCAGAAATGATGATTTTTTTAGACTTTCTATCCCATCTAGATATTCTTCCCCATTTCTTCCCAATTTCCTTATCATTTTGCTGTTCATTTGGGACTTAGAATAATTCTGATTTCTGACTGCATTTGAGTCTTCATGGCA
Organism: Calotriton arnoldi; assembly: GCA_963921515.1. Lineage (NCBI taxonomy): Eukaryota > Metazoa > Chordata > Amphibia > Caudata > Salamandridae > Calotriton > Calotriton arnoldi. The sequence goes on from CAWUFW010003453.1 coordinate 1,103,677, forward strand.
TTTTAACATTTACTCTGTACTGCTTGATTTTGAGATTTTGTAATAAACCCCTTTAACTTTCCCAGGTCTAGAACTCAGTTATTGAGTGGTCCAAATTAATTAATTACAACTCTGCTATACTGATGTTGAGTTTGGGATGAGGAGGGTGCCTTTTGACACAATATCAACTCACAGAGCAGATCCACCAGAGGTAAATTTTAAGTGATCTAAACTTCGGGGTGTTTTAAATTTTGGGGTTCAGTGTTCCGCTTCCACAGTAACACACATTGTGAAGAAGTCCCCCATGAACCTGACAGCTACCCTGTTTCTACTTGACCAGTATGCATGCCATGGAGGAAGTTGTTTTTGTATTTATAAATTGAGCATGGGTGAGCTGTCATCCCACAAAAATACATGTGAAGGAGGCCCAGACAGGTGACTTTAGCTCCAGTGACTCTATGCAATTGTGTAGAGGACCCTGGGATGGATGCCAATTGCCTGGTATTTCTTCACCCTGAAACTTATTTTTCAGGATGAAGGATGACCAGAGTATGTGACAGCTGATCATGGTTCACTGTTCACAGTTCTGAGCCGGACATCAGTAAGGTGACAATGTTTGAATTCCTCCTGTCACAAGGAAAGGCAGGCAGGAGCGGAAAATATTAAATCCACCTCTAAGTAAGCTGGGGAAGAATGCTACCAACATTTTCTCATCCATTCGACTAGACTGAGGACAGTACAAGAGGACATTGATGTTCATTGATGCCTGATACTCAGTACTCCTCGGTGCCACTGATAATCATTAACCATGCTGTTATTCACTCTCATTATTCCTTGGTGCCATTTATGTCAGTTACTTCGAAGATCTATTAAGCATTATTACTTACTGGCATAATTGATACTCATTACTGCTTTGGGTCACACTGGATGCAGCTTAACAGCTGGAAACATTATGACTCAATTAAAATTACTGATTGTAAGAGACTGGGTGTATTAGGTGATGGGGGTGAGAACCCACCTCAAATATTAATCATAATCCATTACATGGTGAATTACAAAAGTCACTTAATTAAACCTGTGTGTAATCCGATGGTAGCTTGGCAAAAAAAAGTCAGCCTTAACTTTAAATGCAATGTGTAAAGTATTTATGCAGTACTAAAACAGAAATAAAGTCGAAATGCAAACAATAAAAATCTGACAATTAATTGGAAGAACAGAGTATAATTTAATAAGCAAAATGACACTAAAATGATGATGATGAAAATCCAATAGAAAGAACTGAAGTCATGATTTCTTAGAAGTTTAAGTCAAAATAGTGGCAAGAATCAGAGGGTTGCAATAATAATCAATGGCCGTGGTAGAACAGTATCTAGACGCAATTTGATGCCGACAGTGAGAGACTGCAGGTCAGATACACTAACCATGTTTGTCTTGGTCAAAGATTTTACCTTTTGACTTTTGTCTTTTAAGCCCCAAAACACAACAGAAGTACAGATATAAAGGCTCATAGGATCTCAGGGGAGACAATTAGATACTTACTGGGTGGCAGGCAGAAGCCAGAGCAGGGTCCAGTCTTGATCAGCTGGGTAGCAGGAAAAGAGCCTCTTTGAGCTTGTTGTGTCCCTGTTGCCAAAACAAGAGGTCAGCCTTATGAACCTTTGAGACTTCTTTGTCCTGGGTACAAGGGGGAGAGCAGGTCCAGTATTCAAGGCTCTTCTTAGGTCACAGACAGCAGATCCAGTACTATTCTGTTTTTCCAGAGAGATAGCATTGATCTGGTGAGAGGTTCTGGTGTTGCCACTTTTATACCCAGTGCCAGCCTGTGGTGGAGGGCAATCCCTTTGTCCACTCCCTAAACTAGTTGTGGTCAGGTCTCCTGCTCCGTATGGGTTTGGTTCCAGCCTGGCTAGTGAATCAAAGGTAGGGGCAGACCTGGTGTCAGGTTTTTTTGAGCGTGCCTGGGTGGATTTTCACTGCCATGACATGGAAAGCTTTAAATATACATGAACTACTTTTTAAATACCATTCACCCTGCCCAAAGAGCATTTAGGGCCTACTTTAGGGGTGACTAATAAGTATTACAAAGGAATGTTTAGGCCTGGCAAGAGGTTTATTTTTCCAGGTCGAAATGGCAGTTTAAAACTGCACACACAGGCTGCAGAGGCATTTAATTTACAGGCCCGAGGTACATGTAGTACCATATAATATGGATTTATAAGTAAATTAGGATATGCTAATTTAACTGTGTTTAGAAGGAGAAGCCCAAGCACTTTACCTATGGTTGGCAGGGGTAAAGTGCACAGCGTCCTTGAGCCAGCAAAAACAGGTTCAGAAAAAAGGGATACAAAAATCTGGGATGACCCTTCAGAAAGGGCAAAATTCCATTACTGTCTGACAACATTGATACTCATTTAGGATTATTAATGCAACATGACATTAATGATCATTCTCTTTGTATATGTTGCTTACAGTCTATAATGTTTATTACTCTATGAGGCTTTTGATGCTACCAATGTCTTGGGGCTATTGAGGAACATTAATGTGGCCGTTTCAAACCATTACAGCTGAGGCCACAAATTAGTATTAATGCCAGGGCCCATTCAGGGCACTTATTGTCTGAGCTGATTGATACTCGGGGCAAGTTGTCCTTAGTGGTCATTAATGCTTGGCACCATTAATACACTCAGAGTGGGAAAACTTTGTAGAGACTAGGGATATTTAGGCTTAATACCTGTGCTCATTGAGGTTCCTTACTTGCGATGGTGATTGATAATTGGTACAAGGGACCACAGATACTAATGAATGCATGTGAACCTTAATGTTCTTTACTAGTTGGGATCATTCACACTTAGTAAATCCTGTGGTGATGATTGGAGTGTATTACTGCCAGGGCGCATTAAGGGTCAGTACTGCCAGGGTTAAGGGTAATTTCTGGTGGGGGACATTGATCTTCATTTGGTTTCTCTCCAGTGGCGCAATACAGCAGGTTTTTTAAACAAAAATTGAAAATCACAGGAAGAAAACTTTGTTTATACTGAATTCAATGCAAATCCTCATAGTATGTAAAACAGGCCGCCCTGCCTTACAATCTGAAATAACGTCATACATACAATAGACATAACATATCACTTTATCTATAATCTAAGTAATGATACCACTAATGTTTACACTTAGCCATGTGGCCTCACACTAATTAACAAAGTAGGGTGACAAGTCGCCTACATACTAACACACATATGTATCATATATTTTAATATGCATTTATTAACCACAGGAACAATGACTGGGAAATCATTCAGATGATACCCACCTGATAGTGTGCCTGACTGTTCCTATAAAGAGTTTCAGTAAGGCTGAGGTTTTCTTCTCTGACCAAGTGAGTCTGTGGTACCAAACTTAGTGGCCTGGGGAGAAGGGTATGCCACATGTCACTGTTGCTAAAGTAAAAAGAAAAAACAGGGCTTCTGCTTTGACAAAGATCTGTTATTGGGAAAATTGGTCAGGATTTCTCATCATTTGATCCATCCACTGAAGAAAAAGCTTTTCCTTTTCTCACGCAACATCTGCCAGAGCTAGTCTTGAGTGGTACGATTCTTACTAGGCTGGACATTGCTGGACATTGCGAACATGTGCTACACTGGGCTTCCAGCCAGCCTCCTCCATTATTTTCAGAGGGTCCAGAATATGGTGATCACATTTGTTTTCATACTCTGCAAGTCTGATCAAGTGTCTGAAGCTGAGCAACCAGTTCACCGGCTTCTTCTTCTACATTTTAAGAACTGTGTTGGCAGATTAGGCATTCTGCGGTGGCAGGCCACAAGGGCTCATTCTGAAAAACTGCAAATTGGCCCACTTATGCTGCTTTCAGTACCCTGTTTCAAGGGCACCCACCTAGGCGGTTGTGTTTTTCTGTGCTTACTCTCAAATGGGCTCCCTTTGTCTTTTCTGCAAGTATCATGTTATGGAAGCTTCTGTAAGGCATAGAAATTGTATCACTTCGGTTAAGTGCTTCATCTCATTTCTTCTTTTTTGTCTTGCAGCTTTAGTGCCAAGAAGCCTTTGGATGTATGCTGCACTTACTAGCAAGAACACTCATTCACTCATGGCCTCAATTAATATGCTTTTACTCACTTAGGGGCAGATTTACAAGCCCCTTGCGCCGCTGGTGCATCACGTTGCGTGACGCACTGGTGGTGCAACCTGCTGAGTGATATTTACAAGCACACGTAAAGCTACCCTGCGTGACTTTACCTGTGCTTGTAAATATTGCCCCTTTTCATACAGCACTTTGCGCGTGAGGGGCGTGACATGGGTGTTGCTGTGGGTGTTCCCACGCAACACCCATATCCACTGATGCATTTCCAGATTTACGAGGAATCGTAAATCTGGAAATGCGTCAGAATGTTACGCCACCCGAGGGATGGCGTAGTGAGGTGCAACGAGGAGAAACGTTTTCATTCCTCCTCGATTCTTTCCTCTTTCAATGCGTGCTGCATTATACAGCACACTTTGGAAGAGGAAATCACCTCAAATTATTGTTTTTGTGCAGGAAGGTGCCCCTTTCTGCACAAAAACAATCTCCCCATGACGCAGGCATCCTTGCGCCATGGTGCAAGGGTGCCTGCGCCGGCGCATGGCAGCAGTTTGTGCGCCAGCACTGGGGAAAGCACAGAGATGCGACATATTGTTGTAAATATGTCGCATCCCTGTGCTTCGAAACTAACGCAGCGCATCAAAATGACTTGCGGCACCGCGCTGCGTTAGTTTCTCGTAAATCTGCCCCTTAGTTGCCAGACCAAATAATATGCTATTTATTGCCATTGTTGAGGGAGGCCTGGCAGCATGACCCCCTCAGGTTCTCCTCTCTTCTGCTTATTTAACATACACGCACACACTATTACCCCTTCCAACACCCCTCACCCCACAGTGGGAAATTATTTTGCTGAAATCCTTAACATGACTCTCCCTATAAGATCATCTTGGAGTGACAGCATGGTTAAGGCATTGAATCATGACATAATCTCAGTCATAAATACCGCAAAACCCAATTACCAAATTAATTTCTCCTACCACTGCCACTTTCATCCCAAAGGTGGATGCCTGGCCCTTGAATTTCCAGGGACACATCCATGGTGTGAGCGAAAGCAGAGCCTTCATTCTACGTGCTTCAAGCCATGGCCAGGCTCCATGGGCTGTGACCAGCTGTGTCCCTGTGTGCCTCCCTCGGTTTGTGGGCTTGGAGGCCTGCCTGTGTGGGCGCTGGGGGAGTCGTTACGTAATGACGTGGTCGGGTGCATTTTGGAACGAGCTAAAGATGATTCATTTGCTGGATGAGTCCCGGAAACCCCAAATCAAGAGTCCGAGGCAGCGTGTGGTGGCGTGTTCATCGAACGAGCTCGTGCGCAGTAACCCTGCCCGGCTCTAGGCACACACGAGGCCTTCCCAGCAGGCCCCGCGTTCCTGGCGTGCAGTGAACACCCGGCCATCCGGTTCCAGTCAGAAAACAGAAGACACGCTTTGAATTCTGCATAGTACAGCAGACACGCGGCTTGCACAGACCTCTCAACTGACAACCGTGTTTATTATAATGATTTTGTTATTTGGAAGTTGAACGAAACAGTTCATAAAGTGACAAAAACGTAAACGATGCAGAAACGTTAGGGAATCATTGAAAAACTGAGCCAGAGTAAGACAAAAGGATAGACATCGATTTCAATTAATTAGTCTGAATTAGGCAAATAGCATGAACAACTGATCAATTAAATGAATTAAATTAAAATGTGGCTCAAGTAAACTGAAGAAATGCCTTCTGGCAGAGGCAGACCTACATACACAAGTCAGACAGCCAGCGCGGTTCCCTGAGCTCGAGGGAGCCAGGTTCGCAAGAAGAAACTCAAGGACAGGGAGAGACCACTTCTATAATAGTGCCAAACAAACCCAGGTTAGCGTTGGGGGACACAGATCTGGGCACTGGGGCAGAAAGACGTATACCCTGAGATACCAACAGCCCGTGGACTAGGGAAACAAAGACCTGGAGGCTGGGACAGGGAAACTTACACATGTTGCGACAATATACATGCGTGCAAATACTGAGAAAGGAGAGATAGGCCGCAGGGCATTGATGCATGGACACTGGCAGTGTCATGGAGACAGATTACTCCAATAGGAAACACGAAACAAACAGGAAGGCATGGACGCTGGAAGAGAGAGTTACGAGCATGGATACTGGCATAGGAGGGTAAATACATTGTCCCTCATTTATAGTTTGGTGACTAGTCGGCCGTCTGCCAAGGTGGAATGAATCATTACCTCTGCCATCCTGGTGAACTAACGCCCTCCATATATAGAGATCTCCTCTAGCCTGGCGGAGATTTCTGTGCCTTCATCTGAGTCACCGCCACAGCAGCTACTCCGAAGTTACTAAAAGGTTTCTCAGTGGCTGCCATGTTTCATGCGGATCCTCAGCAAACTTTTTTTGTTTTACAAAAACAGAGTTCCAAAGATGAAGTTTGTTTTTGTAAAACAAAGCACTAATGACCTTGACAACATGGGAGTTTTCTCCAGTGGTGTGTGGTCCATTTTTCTGATTTTCTCATCGGGACTGCCAGGCATTGACCGTACACTCTGAATAGGGCAGATGGCCTGATGTACTTACAACAACTACCCCAAGTCTGGTGGGTCTTCGATATAAGGTTCCACCTGCGGAGCCAGCAGGACACCGCCTGCATAAACATGACCATCCAGCCAACCGTCAGTCAAACAGAAGACAAGGAAATGGACACAAGGTAAGAGAGATACAAACACCAACAAACGAGACACAACTCAATCATAAAGCTAATATAACTACAGACAACTCAGACCGCCAAGTGTTCAGACAGACATTGTTCCTTACAAATAGCACCAAACAATAATAATTTTGCAATTACACCTTTCTCTCTGAAGTCATATTTCTAGATTTGCCCTTTCTCCTCCATCCAGTATTGGGTGCTGCATAATTTGAGCGGTACTGCAAGCAGATTCTCAAATGTTGGCTCGATTTTTATGTATATGCCAAAAGTTTATTCTGCTCTTACAAGTGAGACACCCTTTAATCCTCACATTGCCTCTTGTTCGTATTTCGGTATATTCTTTTATCTGACTATTTGCCTGCGGGGCTTAGCCGAACCCAAATGCATTGGAAGTAGCACCCTTGGTTTCAAGTAGGATACACAGGGAATGCAGAGTTCTACTAAGCCCAGTCTATATGTTTTAGTGCACTGTACAGGTACCCTCACTCATCTGCTCAATCTCATTGGGTGAAGTCACTGTGGATGTAAAGAGGTTCCTTCTCATTTGAAGGGATCACTGTTATATATGTCTGCATAGGCGCGTGTGAGCCTTGGGGGCCACAAAATTGCTTCCAACATGTAGAGTTCCTTCTAATCCCCATGCATCTGTATTCCAGTCTTCATTTTACTGGTGGTGGAGAAACAAGGGAACGGGAGATCAGAACCAAATGAGTACCAAAGACAGTGAATGGTTATCAATATGAAAAAGAACAGAACCAAATTACTTCTTCTACAGAAACAAACATTTGAATTAATCTTGCCCTGGGATTGTCACTAAGGGTAGGTGAAAACCTTTGGACCAAGAGCAAGAAATGCTGGTTTAGTCCCACCCATCATTCTGCACCATAGAGTGCATTCCTGCATTGAAATCATGTGCCATCCCACCTAGACGTTGGCAGGCACAAATCCAGTTCGAGTGACTCCAGCTGTCTAAATGGCAACCACTTTGATTGCGACAAAAAGGGAAAGCAAGTAGAATCCATGCAATGTTCAACATTTCTTTGGCGGGACAAGCTGTTTTTCTCCAGGGACCAGGTTGCTCGGTGGTGCAGAGGGGCCACTTTGAACCAGCCGTCATTATGAACCTATTGAGAGCTAATGCTTGGACATTTTAGTTCCTTGGTGGCAATTTAATGAATTCTGAGGTTTTACTATGAAATAATGATTTTTACGGTTCAGTCCTGATGCATGCTACCGTGGAAGCTTTACCTCCTTCTTTTACTTACCATATCAAAGAAGTCATTTTTCTTTAGCCACACTGACTCCATTACTACCAATGCGTATCAACAATCACTTTGATTTTGTTGTATTGGGGCAATTATATTGACCTTTCCTAACTTTTGCTGAGGCCTTAAAAGAAGGGGCATAGCATAGTCAGTGAGTTTCAAAAGGTGTGAATCTCAAATTTCCCAACTAAAAAAGCAGTGAGCCACAGGGAGAATGTGTGAGTGGTCAAGGTTTGAGATGGCTGTTTCCATGAGAAGCAGGGTCAGTACTGATTGCATAGAAATGGCCTCTGAGGATGAGTTAGAGTTTGGTAGACAGGTACTCTGTCGCAGAGGCGACGGAGTACCCTGTCCACCAAACCCGAGGCCCGCCCACCTGATTTCTAGTCTTACTCCGACGGAATAAAATTTACTCTGTCAGTATAAAACTTCTATCGAAGGCCTGACAGAGTAGGTGCCATTGGAAGTAAGCCATCCGAGCAACCACCCCATTTAGAGCGGATGGTCAGAAAGCTTTTTTTTAAAAATTACTGTCCATCACCGCTTGGTATATCCTGGGAGAGGGATAGTAAAAAAAAGAAAATTATCCTAACACCATGGGAGAAAACTGGTATAGGGGGTCATTCGTTTTTTATTGCTCAAAAATAAACTCCAACTTTGGAAACTTGTTTTGTAAAAAAAAAAAAACTTTGGAGAAATTTGATGGCAAGCCACCATGTTTGATAGAGCCGTCCGTTAAAGTTTTCCTACTTTGACAAGAACCGCCAAGATAGTGGTTTCTGCCAATATATAGAGATTTCGCCGGGCAGGTGGACATCTCTAAATTTGTCAGGAATAGTAAATGAAGTAAAGTCCTCCACCACCCTGTCGGCCTTTACCCGTCTGCTGAATCCTAAATCTGGGCCTCTGTCCAGAGTGACACAGTGGGTGATAAAAAAAATGGTTTGGAATACTTCCTCGAGGAATTGTTAATTGCTAGACTATTTGCAAACATTTGTCCCATCATCTTTTGTGTGTTTGATTGCCACTAGTATGCCTGGAATGCTGAGATGGGCATAGTTTTCCAAGCATACTACTGCCAATGTTTGTGAATTCTAAAAATTTGTAAATTTGCATCCAGTCAAGGGGTACGTCTATGAGTGCAGATTTGCTACTTTTTTGGTAAACCGGTCGCTAAAGGGTATATTTACAAAAAAGTGGTGCAACCACCGCAGCAAACAAAGTTGTTCTGCATTGCATCACCTGAAGAGAGCAAAACTGCACCACTTCTTCAAAGAAATGGTACTGTTCTGCTGATTCAAGCACTGGCACACTTTTGGCTGCCGGGCACCAATGAAGGCTTCCTTGCCCATAATGCAAGGGTGTCTGGGTTATGGTCAGGATAGTTTTTGTGCAGAAAGGAGTACCTTTCTTCACAAAACATATGCCTTGAGTCTTTTCCTCACATGCAAATAGGAATTAATGAGGAGAAATAAATATATTTCTCCTTGGGACACTGGCCTCAGGCAGACACACCATTTTGGTGCAAACCTCATGTCTACAACTCTTTGTAAATATGGTTTGCGTCAACATCCATTGGTGGATGCACGGGAACGCCCATGCACCACTCATGGAAAGCCTACCTGATGCAAAGTAACTCAAGGCAATGCAATGTGTTGCATTACTTCTTACAAAGCACGCAAATTGACATTTATGTGGCTTTGTATATACAAAACAAATTTTGTGTCGGAAGTGGAAAGTGAAGATAATGTGAGGCACTGCCTTACATGCAGCAAGCACATGCAACCCAGTATGACTTCAGGTCACATAAGTTTCTTTCTCCTGAGAAAAAGTAGCATCTGATAGCAGACCATTTTTGTTAGGGGACTTATTTTTGACAAAGTATTTATTAAGGTGACCGCTCAGTATAGACTTGTTCAAATTCTCAGAGATGACGTGAACACAAGTGCTTAATTTGGGCAAGTGGTTGTGGGTAATGGGTATTGGCACTCATTTTTGGGAATCAGAACCTATTATTCATTATCAGACTTTGAGTCAAGCAAGAGAGAGGAAGGCAGGCAATGGAAAAAGAAGGAGGAAGAGACAGATAGGAAAACAAGGAAAAAAGGAGTGAATTGAGATGGAACAGTATGTGCAAGAGTCAGACAAAGCAACAGGAGGTATAGGGTGGTGGAAGGAAGAGGCATGAGGGGAACTGAAGGCTAGACAGCCTGGGTATTTTACAAGCACCAGCATTCAGTGGTGAAGATGGTGAACTCCTAAGCAAAACTGTGGGCCATTGCACGCATGTTTTTTAGGTCCGACCTACTATACAGCACGTGCCTGTCTGTTGAAATTGAATTCTGGCTTACCAATATATAGGGGCTTGAAACCCACCCATTGCTTAAAGTTGGATGGCATTTCTGGTCATTCTTATTTGACTGCTTTTAATTAGTGTCCCAGCTTGTCAATCTTGGTGCTCCCATGGAGCATTGCTTCATTAGTATCGCTTTGACTGGGTAAACTGACATAATATAGAGTTGGAAATGTCGACTTGCACTAATATCGAGTGCAAAATATCGTAATACAAAAATATCGACTGTCAGAATATCGTTGTCAAGAATATCGAGTTGAAGGTAAGTAATATCGTTTTAAAAAATATCGAAGTCATTAATATCGTTTGCAAAAATATCGTTGTTAAAAATATCGTTGTTTTAGTTAGTGTTATGTATTTTAGTGTGTATTTTAAATGTATGTGTTCTATTTTTTATGTAAGTATTGCATTTGTTTTTTAATATATGTGTTAAATTTTTAGAAGTTATTATATTTTTTGTAAGTATATTTTGCGTTTTAGTTCCGTAGCGGGTTGTGGGTTTATAGGGGAATAGGGAGGAAGTAATTTAATTATAATACATTTATTAATCATTTTTAGAAGTTATTTTTTTTTTTTATTACTTTTTGCATTTTAGTTTTTAGGGAATAGGGTGGGAAGTAATTTAATTATAATAAATTTATTAATAATGTTTAGAAGTTATGAATTTTTTTTAAATTACATTTTGCGTTTTAGTTCCGTAGCGGGTTGTGGGTTTATAGGGGAATAGGGTGGGAAGTAATTTAATTATAATTAATTAATTAATATTTTTTATTAATTAATATTTATGTATTTAATATTGTATATTGTTAATTGTGGTAAATAATTTAATATGAATTATTTATTAATTGGTTGTTAATTATTAATAATTAATTGTTAATTATGTTAATTGTGTCATTTTTTAAGGAGCGGGTTGTGGGTTTATAGGGGAGTAGGGTGGGAAGTAATTTTATTATAATTAATTAATTAATCTTTTTTATTAATTAATATTTATGTATTTCATATTTTATAATGTTAATTGTGGTAAATAATTTATTAATTGGTTATTAATATATATTTATTAATTAATTGTTAATTGTGTTAATTGTGTAATTTTTTTAGGAGTGGGTTGTGGGTTGATAGTGGAGTAGGGTGGGAAGTAATTTAATTTTAATACATTTTTTAATATTTTTTATATAATATTTATTTAATGTTGTTTTATAGTGTTAATTGTGTGAATTAATTTATTAAAAATTGTTTTTATTTTGCTTGTTAATTGTTATTAATTGAGTAATTAATTATGTTAATTGTGTCATGCTTTACGACATTGGTGGTGTCATTTATAGGGGAATATGGTGGGAGGTAAATTATTTTTAATTAATTAATTGTTTGTTAATTAATGTTAATTAATTTGCTGGAGTGGGAATAGTAATTTTTACCCCTCCGCTATCCAACACTTTCCCTACTGTTGCACTCCCTGGAGTGGGAATAGTAATTTTTACCCCTACGCTATCCAACACTTTCCCTGTGTTGCACTCCCTGGAGTGGGAATAGTAATTTTTACCCCTACGCTATCCAACACTTTCCCTACTGTTGCACTCCCTGGAGTGAAAATAGTAATTTTCACCCCTACGCTATCCAACACTTTCCCTACTGTTGCACTCCCTGGAGTGGGAATAGTAAATTATTCCTCTCCGCTATCCAACACTTTCCCTACTGTTGTACTTGCTGGAGTGGGAATAGTAAATTATTCCCCTCCGCTATCCAACACTTTCCCTACTGTTGAACTCCCTGGAGTGGGAAAAGTAAATTATTCCCCTCCGCTATCCAACACTTTCCCTACTGTTGCACTCGTTGGAGTGGGAATAGTAAAATATTCCCCTCCGCTATACAACACTTTCCCTACTGTTGCACTCCCTGGAGTGGGAATAGTAATTTTTACTCCTTCGCTATCCAACACTTTCCCTACGTTTGCACTCGCCGGAGTGGGAATAATAATTTTATCCCCTCCGCTATCCAACACTTTCCCTACTGTTGCTCTCCCTGGAGTGGGAATAGTAATTTTTACCCCTACGCTAGCCAACACTTTCCCTACTGTTGCACTCCCTGGAGTGGGAATAGTAATTTTTACCCCTACGCTATCCAACACTTTCCCTACTGTTGCACTCCCTGGAGTGGGAATAGTAAATTATTCCTCTCCGCTATCCAACACTTTCCCTACTGTTGTTCACGCTGGAGTGGGAATAGTAAATTATTCCCCTCCGCTATCCAACACTTTCCCTACTGTTGCACTCGTTGGAGTGGGAATAGTAAATTATTCCCCTCCGCTATCCAACACTTTCCCTACTGTTGCAGTACCTGGAGTGGGAATAGTAATTTTATCCCCTCCGCTATCCAACATTTTACCTATTGTTGCAGTTAATGTAGTGTAAAATGTAGTTTAAAAAAAATAAAAATATTTTAATATTTTAATTTATTATATATATATTATTTTTATTTTTAATTTACAGGTGTATGTATATATATATATGTATTTATAATTTTTAATATGTTTCTAACATTTTATAATTTATTAAAATAATTATTTGTTAATATTATTAAGTAAATATATATATTATATGTCATATATATGTATGTTTAATTTATTTTTACATTATATTTATTACTTATAATTTAATTTTTTTAAATAATTCTAACTGTTTATTTTTTATTATATGTATTATTTAATTTATTTTACATTATTTTTTAAACATTAAAAAAACCAATATTTTTAACAACGATATTTTTAACAACAATATTTTTTTTTCTCGATATTTTTGTACTTACCATTATTTGGATAGGAGGTCGATATTTTTGACAACGATATTTTTGTAGGTCAACATTTCTGTTGTCGATATTCTGTCAGTGATCCCTTTGACTGGGTGGCATCTCTGTTTCTACTGTTTGCCTTTCAAGCACTTCTTTTATCTGTAGTATTAAGCATTCCGTCAGAGTATGTGTTTTTGCTGTCTTCCTCATGTACTTTTCTCCTCCTGAAATCCTTGTTGCTCTTTCTCTCTGCACCCTCCTTGTTACCTCCCCCACCCGCATCCCCATGTTGCTTTCCCACAACCCTGTTGATTCACCATCCCTCCCGCCTGTGAGAAGTTGGCCTGGCATATGCTGTCCACTAATTATAGTGGGCACCTTGCACCAGTCCAAATCGACTCTTATGGTAGGTAGGTTAAAGACAACCTTATTGAAAGCTATCCTAGTGGTAGCTGTGGAGAGCAGCCTTCAGGCTAAGTCTTGAAGGAATGTAAAGCAGCTTGTTTTACCAGTCTATAATCTCTTGAGTGACCAAATGAAAGAGCACCACACCAGGTATATATTCAAAATATATGTATTTATTACTAAACACACCCCTCTAGTCTCTTTATGAGGCTAGAGTTCGAAGTACATAGGTTATAAGATCTTAAATCACAGTAATAGCACAAATACACGTTTGGGCCCTAGGGGCGTACCAAACCATATACCAATAAAGTGGTATGCGAACCACGACTGAACTAGACACTAGGCCTAGAGCCTCTAGAAGTGCTTGGACCACAAGGAACCACCCAAGGTAGTGACACAGGGGACCCACGGGAGACGCGTGCAGTGTAAATACACAACCGCGATACGCCGTTAACTTCTATGGAGAAAGTCGGGATCGGAAAAATAGAGGAAAGGGACACTTAAAAGAGGACTAGGACAAAACCCTTTGAGATCTAGGACTTTGAAGAGTCTCTACCCACGGGAGCACCGGAGTACTCGTGTTACCTCACCCAGGGAAGCCGGGTGCATAGGTGCCTTTCGGGGTCGGGTTTCGTCGTCGGTTCTTATGGCGATCTGCTGCAAAGTGCTGCTGGCGACCAGGAGAAAAGTGTCCGGGTGGATCCAAGAGTGGATCGGAGTTCTGAAGAACCTGAAAGCAGAGGGGACAGAGTCTGGGTCACTAGCCAGTGACCAGGGAGGCGATGGACAGATGCCCACCGATGTCGAGTGCTTCAGGTGCGTTGACGGTCATCTCGTTTCTGCAGCCACGAGGTCCAGGAGGCGTTGTCGGCGACCAGGAGCAGGATTCGGGCTGGTACACGATGTCTGTCGAGTGCTGCGGTGTCGGCGACCAGATTGGACCCAACAAGCCTTGGCAACGGCAAGTCTCGATGTAGCTGAAGATCGTCGATGGTGCAGACCAGCAAGGTCTGGGGAACTCACCCAGCAAGGGTAAGTGAGGGCAGGCCTGGAGCAACCAGACTGCCAAGTAAAGAAAAGATTGGCCTTCGTTAAGGGCTACTAGCCAACGGGCTAGCGACCGCGAAGGAGCCTCGTGACGCCGCACGTGGAGCTGGCTTACAGGACACTCGTGGAGTGGGGGCCAGTGATCTTCGGTGCAGGTGGTGCTGGAGGCTAGGGCTACTCGGAGCCCAAAGCACGACTTCTTGGGATACCCAGAAGATGGTGCACTTGCAAATGTGCTCGGTGTCCAGGGGTCACGGTCTCACGTTACCCACGATAGCCACAGGCCTCAGCTTTGCTGGGGACTCAGGGTAGCCTCGGGGAAGTCTGAGACTCTGGTGATGCGATGACTTCGGCGTCCGACGGGAGCTTCAGTGATGCGAACCGGACAGATGCTTCTTTGGTGCCTGCCAAGCAGGGGAGTCACTCCTTGACCCCAAGGGAGATTCTTCAGTCCTCTAATCTTGTCGTAGAGCGTCGAAGGTCCAGGATTCCGTGTCAGAGTTTCGTCCAGGTATAATCTAATCTTGCTGTGGCAAGGGTTCCCCATTTTAACTAGTAAAACAGGGAGGGACTAACTCTATGACCCCACCTATGGGAGGGTCGAGGGAGGGGTGGCTACACCCACTTCCCTTTGTCCAGTTTCGTGCCAGAGCAGGGGCAGGTAGCCCCTGAGCTGGTTTGAACTGGCATATGCACAGAGGAGCCTTTTGCTCCCCCAGTGCAGGACTTCAAAGCACTCTAAGAGTGCACCCACCCAGCCCCAATACACATTATCCTGTCTGGGGAGGTGGTCACACCTCCCTGCAACAGGAAACCTATTGTCCAGGCCTCCCCTGCCGGAGTTTCATCCAGCAGCAGGAGGCCAGACTTGTGTCTGTGGCAGCAGCATCCATTTTGTGATGCCAGGGCTTCAGAAAGAAGTTACCGGGTAAGCCAGAGTTAACATGTCTTTCCCTCTAGAAGGGTGGAATGCTACCCCCGCCGCCAGGATTGGCGGGGGGTAGTATTCCAAGATGTTTGACACCAAACACGACATGTTTAGGTGCAGCCATTCCAAAGTTAGCATTTTACCGCGAGGATATAATGCGCTTAAGAGTATATGGTCAGGCTGCACTACAAACAGCATCAGAGATGGTCTCCGAACGCTGCAGAGGGGCCCTGCTCATGCCGGGGCACCCTCTCACATAGGAACCATGCACTCTGCCTTTAGGATTGATAAGGCCTGCCTTAGGAGCGACTTATAGGTTTCTAGGTGTGTATGTATTTCGTGATATAGGTAACCTATATCACAGTAAGGGGTGCATGCACCACCTTACCCAGGCTGCAGTAGCAGACCTGTGGTGTCAGTTTGGATGGCCTTCCAGGGGTGGCATAATACATGCTGCAGCCCCTGGCAGGCCTCTGAGGTACCTATGCCCTTGGTACATAGTATACCATATACTAGGGACTTATAAGGGCACTCCAGATCCCAATCAGAGGTGTGCCTAAGGCACATGGAATCCATTTTACAGAGAAAGCAGATAGACTGGGGCCCTGAATAGCAGGATCCCAGTCCAACTAAGTCATAAACCAGCAAAACACCATAAAAAAAGTGGGGGCAACCATATAGTCAGATTCCACCTTCCTACATAACCCCCCCAAACGAAAGGAGATAAGGCTAACCTTGGCCAGTTGAGCCTATATTGACTAAGTGGCCATATAAGGAAGCACCTGCACTAGCATGGTTGCTCCCTATGTTATGGTCCACTAAGCAATCCCTCACCCTAAGGGTATGAGAGGGTCTCCACCATGGGGAATCACTACCTCTGGTGTGCTTAGGTAAAGTACAAGGCTGGTGAGGTGTCTGAGTAGGGAAGTGAGGCCCTAGGAATGTTGGCCTCAGTTTCCTCAGATCACTGGTCACCATGTATGCCTGTCTTTCCGTGACTGAGTTGCACTTTGCTCTAAGGGTCAACCTTTGGCTGCCTACAGCTGGGGGTTGGGTCCCTTTGGATGGAACACTGGAGGGACATGGCAGGTTTGGAACCTTCTGGTCCCAGGTTTGCCCTTGCCTACCAGAGTCCTTCTGGGGGAGGTCCCTACATAAAGGTATGGGGGATCCCTCAGTGTGTAGAGGAATTTTCACCTGGCTAGGGCTACTAGACTGGCTGCCCCTAATCTGCTGATGGGGGCTTCCTCTGGACAGGGGGCCCGGGGGGTCCACTGACCTCCCTGACCTCTGCAGCCCTGGGCTGACTGAGGCAGGGTAGAGAGGGGCAGGTTACCTGCTCCAGACTGGGTACCACCGTGGAAGGGTCCTCTGCCATCAGGGGTGTGGCCAGGCCAGGCCTGACTACCTCTGTGGCAGTTCCTTCACTAGGGGTAGGGTCAGTTCCCTGAGGAGGCTGACCCTTACCTACTGTCTGGGGGAAGAAGACTTTTCTTCAACCCTTTTGCTCTCTTTTGGGGGAGAGTGGGCCATTCTTTCAGGCTCCATCTCTCCAAAGTCTTGGGCTGGGGCTGTGGCCATCACAGCCCCACTAACCTTTGCAGGGACGCCCAACATCCTAAGATGGGTTTGGTGTTCAACTTCAGCCCAGGCTGAAATTTCCAAATCATTGCCCATCAGGCAATCTACAGGTAGGGTTGGGGACACTGCCACTCTTTTTGGGCCTGTGACCCCCTCCCAGCTGAGATTGACTATGGCCATGGGGTGATCTGTTCTGACACCATCAATGTTGGTCACCTGGTATTTAAACTCAGGTAAAAGCTGGTGAGGGGGGACTAGTTTCCCTGCCACCATGGTGACACTAGCCCCTGTGTCCCTAAATGCCACAGCTTTCTGACCATTAATCATTGGCTCCAGTCTGTACCTGCCCAATGCTATGGGACCCATGGTAAAGGTGGCAAATCCTATACCACCATCAGAGTCAGAGGAGTCTGTTGAGGGGTCCCTGTCTAAACTAGGGCCCACCTCTGTTCCTCTTGCAAAAGCACCCAACTTTTTGGGTGCACTACTCCCAACTGGAGGATTACTACTGGTAGTACCAGGAGGGGTGGTTGTAGTTGTGGGAGGAACATTTTCTTTATTGCCAATCCTGGGGCAACTGGGATCAGTTTTCCAGTGCCCAGGCTTTTTACAGACATGGCAATATGGTTTCTTTTCAGGAGAGGAAGGAGTTTGGGACCCACCCCCAGAAAAGGAATTTTGGGGCCCTGTAGGGGACTTATCCTTAGATTTATCCCCACCTTTCTCTTGGGACTTAGTAGAATCTTTCTTCTGGTCACCACCCTGATTTCTAGTTTTTACTCTGGTTCTGACCCATTTGTCTGCCTTCTTTCCCAATTCTTGGGGAGAGGTCAGATCAGAGTCCACCAGATACTGGTGCAAAAGCTGGTTTTGACAATTATTAAGGATCTGCTCCCTCATAATCAAATTGTACAATCCTAAAAAGTCATGCACTTTGTTGCCATGTATCCAACCTTCCAGAGCCTTTGTAGCACAATCTACAAAATCAACCCAGTCTTGAGTCTGAGCTTTTGGGTGTCTCTGAACTTCAACCTATACTGTTCAGTGGTTAGGCCAAACCCATCTATCAGAGCACTCTTCAAGACTGTGTAATTGTCAGCATCCTCTTCTCTTACAGTGAGGAGCTTGTCTCTACCTTTGTCTGCAAAGGAGAGCCACAAGATTGCTGCCCACTGCCTCTGGGGGACCTTCTGAACTTTACAGGCCCTCTCCAGTGCAGTTATCCATTTGTGGATGTCATCCCCACTCTGGTAGGGAGGGACAATCTTGTTTAGGTTTCTATGGTCATAAGACCTGTCCCTATCTCTAGGGATATTGCTGCCACCATGGGACTCTAGTCCCAACTTTCTTCTCTCTCTAAGGAGATCTAGGGATTCTCTATCTAAAGCCAATTGCTTCTTCCTGATCTCTAGTTGAGTTTCCTCATACTGGACCAGTCTCTTTCTTCTCTCATGAGAGGATTCCCTCCTGTGAGAAGAAACAGAGCTCCCTATTGAGGTGCCAGAGTGGTTAGACTCCTGAGAAGGAGACCTAGACTTTCTGAGCACACTCATAATCCTTCCTGGGGGGACAAAGGTGTGGTTCTCTAGATCCTCATCTTCATCTTCCCCAGAAGGGATTGGGTTCTCCAGGTCAGGGTCATTGTCACCCTCCTGGTCAGTTTCAGAGGGGGGCTGGGGGTAGTGGTACCCCTGGCCCCTTCCTCATCTGCTGGCCCACCCTCTGCTCCTACCCCTTCAGTCTCTGAAGACTTACTAAGATCATAAGCCACCAACAACTCCTGGAGGTGTTGGGTGGTGGGACTTTGGCCTGTCCTTAATTTCCTCACGTTACACAAAGCTCTCAGTTCCAAGAATGGGAGTGTGTCATACTTGGAGGGGGAAGCTCAATGGCTTCCTGCAGGGCATCTCTAGATCCTGCTTTTAAAGACATTACTAGTGTGGTGTGGTGTATGCACTACCTACTCTAGTGTGGCCTACTAAACTCTCTTGAGTTGTAGAAAGGGTTGTGCTATCCCTTAACACACAACTCTAAGTTCAGTAGAACTTACTGATATTCTAAGCTTAAATTATATGTACCTTAGGTACCTTTAGTGGTTTTCAGTTGATCAATTCAATTGAGATTATCTGGTAAAACAATAGCAAGCTGGAATCCCACACGCTGCATACCAATGTGAGAAGTTGGCCTGGCATATGCTGTCCACTAATTATAGTGGGCACCTTGCACCAGTCCAAATCGACTCTTATGGTAGGTAGGTTAAAGACAACCTTATTGAAAGCTATCCTAGTGGTAGCTGTGGAGAGCAGCCTTCAGGCTAAGTCTTGAAGGAATGTAAAGCAGCTTGTTTTACCAGTCTATAATCTCTTGAGTGACCAAATGAAAGAGCACCACACCAGGTATATATTCAAAATATATGTATTTATTACTAAACACACCCCTCTAGTCTCTTTATGAGGCTAGAGTTCGAAGTACATAGGTTATAAGATCTTAAATCACAGTAATAGCACAAATACACGTTTGGGCCCTAGGGGCGTACCAAACCATATACCAATAAAGTGGTATGCGAACCCTCGACTGAACTAGACACTAGGCCTAGAGCCTCTAGAAGTGCTTGGACCACAAGGAACCACCCAAGGTAGTGACACAGGGGACCCACGGGAGACGCGTGCAGTGTAAATACACAACCGCGATACGCCGTTAACTTCTATGGAGAAAGTCGGGATCGGGAAAATAGAGGAAAGGGACACTTAAAAGAGGACTAGGACAAAACCCTTTGAGATCTAGGACTTTGAAGAGTCTCTACCCACGGGAGCACCGGAGTACTCGTGTTACCTCACCCAGGGAAGCCGGGTGCATAGGTGCCTTTCGGGGTCGGGTTTCGTCGTCGGTTCTTATGGCGATCTGCTGCAAAGTGCTGCTGGCGACCAGGAGAAAAGTGTCCGGGTGGATCCAAGAGTGGATCGGAGTTCTGAAGAACCTGAAAGCAGAGGGGACAGAGTCTGGGTCACTAGCCAGTGACCAGGGAGGCGATGGACAGATGCCCACCGATGTCGAGTGCTTCAGGTGCGTTGACGGTCGTCTCGTTTCTGCAGCCACGAGGTCCAGGAGGCGTTGTCGGCGACCAGGAGCAGGATTCGGGCTGGTACACGATGTCTGTCGAGTGCTGCGGTGTCGGCGACCAGATTGGACCCAACAAGCCTTGGCAACGGCAAGTCTCGATGTAGCTGAAGATCGTCGATGGTGCAGATCAGCAAGGTCTGGGGAACTCACCCAGCAAGGGTAAGTGAGGGCAGGCCTGGAGCAACCAGACTGCCAAGTAAAGAAAAGATTGGCCTTCGGTAAGGGCTACTAGCCAACGGGCTAGCGTCCGCGAAGGAGCCTCGTGACGCCGCACGTGGAGCTGGCTTACAGGACACTCGTGGAGTGGGGGCCAGTGATCTTCGGTGCAGGTGGTGCTGGAGGCTAGGGCTACTCGGAGCCCAAAGCACGACTTCTTGGGATACCCAGAAGATGGTGCACTTGCAAATGTGCTCGGTGTCCAGGGGTCATGGTCTCACGTTACCCACGATAGCCACGGGCCTCAGCTTTGCTGGGGACTCAGGGTAGCCTCGGGAAGTCTGAGAATCCACCTCTGGTGATGCGATGACTTCGGCGTCCGACGGGAGCTTCAGTGATGCGAACCGGACAGATGCTTCTTTGGTGCCTGCCAAGCAGGGGAGTCACTCCTTGACCCCAAGGGAGATTCTTCAGTCCTCTAATCTTGTCGTAGAGCGTCGAAGGTCCAGGATTCCGTGTCAGAGTTTCGTCCAGGTATAATCTAATCTTGCTGTGGCAAGGGTTCCCCATTTTAACTAGTAAAACAGGGAGGGACTAACTCTATGACCCCACCTATGGGAGGGTCAAGGGAGGGGTGGCTACACCCACTTCCCTTTGTCCAGTTTCGTGCCAGAGCAGGGGCAGGTAGCCCCTGAGCTGGTTTGAACTGGCATATGCACAGAGGAGCCTTTTGCTCCCCCAGTGCAGGACTTCAAAGCACTCTAAGAGTGCACCCACCCAGCCCCAATACACATTATCCTGTCTGGGGAGGTGGTCACACCTCCCTGCAACAGGAAACCTATTGTCCAGGCCTCCCCTGCCGGAGTTTCATCCAGCAGCAGGAGGCCAGACTTGTGTCTGTGGCAGCAGCATCCATTTTGTGATGCCAGGGCTTCAGAAAGAAGTTACCGGGTAAGCCAGAGTTAACATGTCTTTCCCTCTAGAAGGGTGGAATGCTACCCCCGCCGCCAGGATTGGCGGGGGGTAGTATTCCAAGATGTTTGACACCAAACACGACATGTTTAGGTGCAGCCATTCCAAAGTTAGCATTTTACCGCGAGGATATAATGCGCTTAAGAGTATATGGTCAGGCTGCACTACAAACAGCATCAGAGATGGTCTCCGAACGCTGCAGAGGGGCCCTGCTCATGCCGGGGCACCCTCTCACATAGGAACCATGCACTCTGCCTTTAGGATTGATAAGGCCTGCCTTAGGAGCGACTTATAGGTTTCTAGGTGTGTATGTATTTCGTGATATAGGTAACCTATATCACAGTAAGGGGTGCATGCACCACCTTACCCAGGCTGCAGTAGCAGACCTGTGGTGTCAGTTTGGATGGCCTTCCAGGGGTGGCATAATACATGCTGCAGCCCCTGGCAGGCCTCTGAGGTACCTATGCCCTTGGTACATAGTATACCATATACTAGGGACTTATAAGGGCACTCCAGATCCCAATCAGAGATGTGCCTAAGGCACATGGAATCCATTTTACAGAGAAAGCAGATAGACTGGGGCCCTGAATAGCAGGATCCCAGTCCAACTAAGTCATAAACCAGCAAAACACCATAAAAAAAGTGGGGGCAACCATATAGTCAGATTCCACCTTCCTACACCGCCCTCCATGTTGCTTTCATCAGCTGCTGGCATTGTGATAGTTCAATTTCTTACAACTCTTCGGTTTTCACAGTTCTGTTATGCTTGTGTATCGATGCTGCTCTGGTATTGGAGCAGGCTGCAGCGCAAAGAGCTCAGAGCTCCCGGCGCATCCGCAGTTTAGTTGTGTTCTTTTCATTTTAGAGAGTATGGCTAAACACTACTGCCCCTAGCCCCATCCCACAGTTGATCGATGAACAAAAGGAGGTTGCAAAGAAAATCCATATTACTGTGCCTCACTTGATGCATTCTTCCGTCAAGCCAAGCTGTGTGGTAGCATCGCCTGCAGGGGGCATGTTACTTATCCTCTGATCCTTCCACATAACAGGTCAGAGCTAATGAGACCCCCCTACATGTGTCACAGGGCCAAAGTTAGTGCACAAAGCTCCCACACAGCTGAAGCATACCATGCTGGCCAAGCCGGGCCGAAACTGCAGATTTTTATGTAGACTACATGCCATCTGTTCCACCCCAGTTCAGGCTATAACTGGGCCTGCTGGTGGAAAGGTGGCATTGGGTCCTACAATAGGTCTCAAGTACTAATCATAGTTCCACAGCTCTGCAGTCCTGGTCATACTGTAGTACCTGTATGTGGCCTGGAGTCAGTCACAAGTTCCAATCCGAGCAACACTCTGACTGATAATGTACTTGTAGACCGTAACATGTGTTTAAACTGCATTGCACAAGGCTCCACCCCAGTCTGATAGCTCTGCGTTCAATGCTCCTCCAGCAGAACTGCATGAGTCTATAAAACACTGGTTCAATCCTTGTACAACAGCCAAGGATGTTAATACACCTGCAGGAGAAATGCAGATGTTTGTGACCTACAGACAGCAAGCCCCAATTCTAGCTAGAGAGGTCTGTGGTTACTACTCCTTGTGCAGAACTATGGGGGATATGTACTAGGAAGTGGCTGAGCGTGTCGTTAGCCTCCTTGGCCTAACGACACGCTCCGCCACTTCTGAAACGCAAGGCTGCACCATATTTACAAGAATGTGGTGCAGCCTTGCGTTTCCCCCTGCAATTACGCTAAGTTTAGCAACTTAACGCCAATGCAGGCATCCTTGCACCAGAGTGCAAGGGTGTCTACGTGCAGGGGAGGATTGTTTATGTGTAGGAAGGTGTCCCTTCCTGCACATAAACAATCCTAAAATGCCATTCTGTCACTTTCATGTGTGCTGCTTCATGCAGCACACATTAAAGTGACAAAATGACATTTTTTTATAGTTTTGTTTATGTAACAGGAAGGGACACCTTCCTGTACATAAACAAACCATGGCATTTTGATTTTTCCATGTGTGCTGCACAAGGCAGCACAGATGGAAAAAGCAAAAACGAGGAGAAATAATGTATTTCTCCTCGTTTCGCCAACTTAAGACCAGGGTTTTCCTGATCTTAATTTTGGCGCTGCCTCCTATGTACGCCACCCTTGTACATAGGGGGCAGGGTCAAATACAATGGGTGTTGTGGTGGAACGCCCACCACAACACCCACTGGACGCCCCTTTCACACTAACCATAGCGTGAAAGGGGGCCTTATGTACAAGGCAGGGTTAAGTGGCTTAACGCTGGCTTGTACATAAGCGCAGCCCCTATCGCCACCACAACGTCTGTAAAAGTGACGTTGTGGTGGCGATAGAGGCTTGTACATATGCCCCTATGTGTAGCCTGCAAGTCGTCAGATATCATTTACGTAACACTGATCAGGTGCTTCCAGAGATCTTCGAGCACTCTGCAGGTCACCATGAGAGATAGCAGAGCTCTATGAGCATTCTGCGAATAAATGGTACCTATAAAATAGCTCAGAAAGTGAATGCACCTATTGCGAGGAACTGTATGCATTCTGCATGTCACTGGGTCCAGTCCATCATGGACGTCATTTCGGGTCACCAGGAGTCGCAGCTGCAACCCCTGGTTTGTCTCCTGTAACCACTAGCACTGTGCTTGCGATGCCTGGCCTCGGCGAAGAGTCACAAACTTGCAAAATTTGCAAGTAGAGCAAACCCCTTTTCAAAAGGAGTCTCTGTGCCTTTTGCTGCCCCTGAGCATGTAAAGGGAGCAAGATAGAAAGGAGAGAATCGGTGAGAGACAGAGTGGTTAGAGGGGAAACACTTTAAGGGGAAATGGGGGGAAAAAAATAAATAGGAAGAGCAGGAAGGGGACACCACAAAGAGACGTGAGGGATTGAGAGATAAAAAAGAGGGGGCCTCATTTACAAAAAAATGATGCAGAGTGGAGCTGCAAACCATTTTGCTGCGCCGAGCTGTGTAGTTTTAAAAGTACAGGGATGCTTCGTATTAACAACAATGTGACACATTTGTGTGTTTTCCACTGCACTGGTGCACAATTGGCTGCCATGCGCCAACGCAGGCACATTTGCACCAGGGTGCAAGGGTGCCAACTTGCAGGGATGATTGTTTTTGTGCAGGAAAGGACACCTTCCTGCACAAAAATAATAATTGTTGGTATTATCCTCTTTCTACGCGTTCTGCATTCTGCAGCACTCATAGAAAGAGGAAAAAATGAGGAGAAATAAAAGTATTTCTCCTTGTTGCACCACTCCTATGCCTCCCAGCATAGGATTCTGACACATTACCAGCAAGTGGCGGTCGGTAAGTTTGGGGAGGCGGATGGGACACACACACACATACATAAACACTCACAGCCATGCATTCACATGTGCGCACACACACAAACACATCCATTCACAACATTCATACATGCACGCACCAAACATTAATTTAAAAAAACACACACACTTACCTGCAGCTCTGCCTTGGAGGTCCCAGGAGGCTTGGGACTGCTGCATTCCTAAGGTCTGCCAATGAGGGAAAGCAGCAGTGCCAACGTCAATCACAGAGTGGGATGGGGGTCAGTGAGACTACTGACCCCACCCCACTCTGTGATGAAGTGCCACTGATTGACACTCAACCCTGGGCACTTCAGAGCTTAAAACTGAAGCGCCCAGGTGTGAAGCAATCTGTGACGCTACCCCTCGTCACTGAGGGGAGGGCCTCAGGGACCTTTGCTGAGCTGAGGAGGTCACGCCCACAGGAGTTGTGACTTCTTCAGCCCAGCAAAGTTCAGCTCAGGCAGCCAGGAGCCTGCACATTTAGCTCATGTCTGGCTCCTGGCTGCCTGGCCTGAAAATGAACAGTGTCTGTCAGGCTGACCTTTGTTCAGCCTGACAGACACTGTTCGTGAGGGGCAAAAAAGGTGGGGGGTGACCCCTCAGCCCCAATGGACCGGCCGCGGCTGTACCCAGCTTTACAAAACTTTGTAAATTTGGGAATGTGTCAGTTTCTATGCATGTTGCGTGGTAACACCCACAGCAACACCCATGGAGCGCCCCTTTCACGCAGAGTAATGCGTGAAATGGGCCCATATTTACAAGGCCATAAAAAGTCACGCAAGGTGACTTTATATGGCCTTGTAAATATGGGTAGGCACACTGCGCCCCCAAGGAGTCAAGAAAAGTGATGCAGCGGTGGCGCAATGGCCTTGTAAATGAGGCCCAGGGTGTCTGTAAGAGAGAGAGACAGAGGGATTAAAGAGACATCAAAGAGAGTCGATATTTGAAAGCGATACAGACAGGTGTGAAAGAGAGTGAAACAGCTGAGAATGACCCACATTGCGCTCTCTTGCCTGTTTGCATTTCTCCACTT
The DNA here is from genome assembly GCA_963921515.1 of Calotriton arnoldi. Lineage (NCBI taxonomy): Eukaryota > Metazoa > Chordata > Amphibia > Caudata > Salamandridae > Calotriton > Calotriton arnoldi. Next base: position 1,129,440 of record CAWUFW010003453.1, read on the forward strand.
TCCAACCCACGGCCCGCTTGTTGCTTCCCCCCTCTGTGCCCCTCCAGCACCACCACCACCCGCTTTAAAAAATAAAATGCTGCATAGTATGGGGTTGCTGTATAGCATCACTAAAAATCATTGGCAAAACTAATAGGTCCCAATGGTGAGAACTATTGGCTTTGCCAATTGCTTTTTTAAAGAAGATCAGCACAACTGTGTCTTTGACAAAGAGCGAAGAGCAAGCTCACCTCACACACTCCCCCTGGATGAACGATAACTGCTTCTTCTAAAGAAACAGACCTCCTGGGGATGATAAGCGCAGGATTTGGAGAACATAACACCTGCCAGGATGAAGGATCAGGCCAGCACTGCAAATTTATAGCCAGCCTTACAGGGCAGATCGAGTCTGAATGCCTTAACCAAACAGCAACAGGTCTGGTGATAGTGTTATCTGGAGCACACACTTCTTATGAAGTGGCAGTACTTATGCAGCAACGTCATCACGTACAGCAGCTGGTCCTGCCAGGCCTGGTGTTACCACCAAGCAGACAAGCTGGCAACAAAGAACTGAATTCCAGAGGCAGGAAAAAACACATGTCCTTTCTCAAAAGGCATCCACCCTGGAACCAAAGAAATGCACCCACGGGACCTACTTAACAATCTTAACAATAAGAGCTCCCTTCATTGTAAAAGGACAGGCAACATGTTCCAGTATTTAATATTGTTTCAGTGCTCGAGAGTATGTCTGAGGTAAGCCATCAGGAATCAAAATCTCCTGAAATTTGTATTTTTTACTATTATGCCGTCGCGCTATTTCTTGTAATTTTCACCCTCCTAGGCCTGGCTCGAGCAAAAAAAAGATCTGACAGGAAAGAGTAACCCTAATATCGCATAATTTCAGCAAAATTTAAGCATATTTCGAGAAAAACTGTTTTTGCAGTTTCACTCAATCCTAGCAGGTAGATAAGTTGTATGCTTTTCAGGGGCGGCTGGCACGATTCGCGGGTGGGTGGGGGTTGGGCGTTGGGGGACAGGGGGAATGGGGGAATGGGGCTCGCTGGCTAATTAAAAAAAAGTATAATACAAAAATAAAACTTACCTTGCCGCCGCTGCCGGGTCCCGCGTCTTCTCTCATCCTCACCTCTGTCCGACTCCAGGTCGGAACAGGAAGCAGGCAGCCAGGCTCCCACCCCTAAGCCAACCACAACGCTCCAATGGAGCGCTGTGATTGGTCTGAGCACAGTGACATGGCGCTCAGTCAGGGGCTGTAGGGGTGGGCATGTTCTGCATGCAGGCTGTAATGCAGCCTGCATGGAGAACAGGGGAGTGCGCATGAAGAACCAAAGTCAAAAGGGCGCCGTAAGTTGCGCTGGGAAGGAGGTCAACGACGTTCCCAGCGCAACTTACGGCACCCTTTTGACCTTGGTTCTTCAAAAACAAAAATACCTTGTACAGCCATTATATATAATTACTCAGACTGAACCATTGAACACTGTATATAGCTTTTTCACCCCTTTGTCACTTTGCGCCGCTCGCTGTGTTCTGCACTAGTCACCTGCGCCGTTACTTTCTCTTGACACGAGCACAACTGTGCACTCCATCTTGTGATTGCCACCACAATTCATACTCACAGTGCTGTTAGAACTGTTATATGTAAATTGTGTTATCTAAATATATGATGCCATGAGCACCTTTGTATGAACAAACCAGGAGTCTCCCTCTTTCTTTCTTGCAATGTCGTGCACATGCAAAAGAATTTGTCTTCCTCATTGAATCCAGTTGAGACATTGTTGTTAATTTTCACTTACGTACCCAGATCTCAACCTGGTCTATGGGTTACACTCCTGTTGCTATTTACTATGCTAAACCAGGGGCATCAAAATGGAAACCACTCTCCACAGTACTCAGACACATGTGCTACATCCATACTGCACATACACACATACTTAAGATGCACCTGAATGTTGCTGCAATGTTTTGGATTTCACATAACAGCGGAACTTTGCACAAGAGGAGTCAGTAGACTGCTCTCTCTCTGACAAAGAGAAAAACATCTGCTGACACTACAGATTCACAAAACATGGTACGCTTTCACCACTGCTCAATATGATGCATTGAGGGTATGGACAGTAGTCTACTGTCTAGTATGAGGGTATTCGTGGTGCACCTCTCCTGGTCACAGTAAAGGTAATTGATCTCACATTCTGTACCGCATATTGTCAGGAACAGAAACAGGCCTCTGTGCACAAGCTAGATCAGTATGACACCATGTCCAAAATAACATTCAGCATACCAGTTTCACATGCAGCCGGGCACTTAGGCCCGGGGCACGCACCCTTTTATAAGCACAGGGCATTCCAGTCCCAACAGGGGTAGTTTGACAGACCAACTTTCAAATGGAATATTGTGTCCTTGTTTCTGTGAGATCACAAACTCTGCTGTTCAAGGGATCCCCTGAGGTCCTCAGATCCCAAAAGACTTCCTTTTGCAGCCCCTCTATATATATGTAAGGACTACATTACTCTATATAAATGGGGTGCTCCAGTGAAGCATGCCACAGTAGATCTTAAATTGCAAGCCGACACTAATAAATAAAGAGATAATCTAGAGTTCTTATTCAGCTCAGGTGCAAGGATTTTAGGAATCTGAACTCTTTACCATAGCAAAACAGGGATTTGGTCCCATCTGCAGCCATTTTGTAACTGATTGTGGGTGTAGGGTAACACAGTTGCTTACAATGCACTTAATGTCGCACACGGGCACTGTGCTTTCCGTTGACGGTTGTTGGTGATGTAGGAAAGACTAAAGACTTAAGGCCTTATTTATGAGAAGTGTTGCAATGCTGCGACAAAGCAGTGATGCAACACTTCTCAGTGCGCCCTCCTTGCGACACCATGGATGTGCCGTATTTACAGTATGGCGCATTATGTCGCAAGGAGTTACAGATAAGTAAGTGTTACTGACGTATCTGTGGGCACGAAAGTTTCGCATTGCTTGGGGGTGTCTGAAAACAGACGCAACTCCAGCAAGGTGTCCTTTCACATGGGGCAAGCCCCATGTGAAAGGGCCTGCGTCACCCTTATGCCTGCCATGAGGCAGGCGTAAGGTTTTGGCATATTGGCGTCCTAGAAGTGGCACAGTGAAATCTCATAGAATTCACTGCGCCATTCCTACGACCCTTTCTTGCGGGGGAACGCCCACCCTGCATACATTATACCTGACGCAGGTATAATGTAGTGCAGGGATTTATGTAGAGACACATCTGCCTAAATGCATCAGTTCGTAAATATGGCGCAATGTGGTGCATTATTTACGCCACTGCAGCGTCACAAAAAGAGACGCAACCGTGATGTAAATGTGCCGCAAGGGCTCATAAATAAGCCCCTTAATCTTTTTCTTTTTAGTGGATACCCCTTTAAGATCTGTTAAGTCATTCTGTGTTAACTAAGAGGTTGTAGAGAAGTCCATAGGGAAGGTAAGCATCGTTAGTAAAAAAAAATAATAATAATAATTTAAGCAGTGATGAATGACAACCTAGAGTGCAAATTAGCTTGTTTGCAAAGGCCAGAAAGGAAATCTGTTTTCCCAACCTAGCTCTGCAGCTGGACTCATGCTTCTTTTTTTTTTCTTTTTTCAATGAACCGCTTCACTCTTGTTTAGAAAACAAAATATGTGCCTAGTGGGTTTCGGGTTTCATTGTTTTTGCTGCATGCTAGATTGTTTATAAACATTTAGAGACTGTGTTTATACTTTGGTGCGTTTGTTGACAGTTTGTAGGGGGATCATATACATTTCAAAACATAAATGATACATTGACATCTAAAAAGCTAATTGTTACAACTGTAGCTGCTTGAAAATATTTCAGAATCGAATTTAGTTCCCAAGACTTTCTTTTACAGCACTGAAAGGGATTTCCAAAAAATACATCCCTTAATGTATTGCAATGAAGGAGAATATGCATGAAGCAAATAGACTTTAAAGGCACTTTCTACGCCTGGTAGATGTGCCATCTAATGAAACGCCACAAACTTGAACTCACTTAGCAATAAGCTATATCTTGGTAACTCAAAAAGTGAATTTACAGGGCTCACCTTTGGTGTAAGGCATCCGGAACTAGCACATCAGATAAAATGAGCCTAAGTGCCTATGTTTGGAGCGGCGGCCCGTGCAGGTAAGAGCGGTGGGGCCGGGTGGGGGGCGAGGGGCGGGGGGGGGGTCGACAGACGACCACGAGGGAAAATTAAATAAATAATTGATTTTCTCTCGTAGTCTTCTGTCAAAATCCCCCCCATCCGAGCCTACCGCTCTTACCTACATGGGCCGCGGCTGTATGTTTGTTGATTAAAGTGAGTGTGTGTTTTAAAATTTGCACTTACCTCAAGAATTGAACTTCCAAAGGTTTTTAGTCCAGATTTTAGAGCCTATTTCAGCCCATTAATTTCAAAGATATGTGCATTTTTGTGAATCAGTGTTTCCTGTGTACTTTTACTCCGATTCTGGTATATTATCTTTCTCCATCTTAGGGAAGTTTGCCTGTTTTTTCCTATCTCATTTAGTTGCACTTGAACTAAAGTGGTGGCCCTGGCCTGGGTCAGGATGGGACAGAAAAAAGGCCCAGGCGCCAAGATAAAAGTGGTCCCTGTTAGTAAACTAGAAAGCAGAAAAAGTGGCCCATGTTTCCGAATTGGGGTAGTTCGAACTTGTAAAACATGCGTATAAGTGTTTTGCAAGGTATGACAGACTGCATGGATTTGAGCTTGCTGCAGGCAATGTTTGCTTTAATATCAGGAAAATCAACAGAAACACCGGCCCAGCAAAGGCCCACAAGCAGCCAAAGAAACGGTCTACTCACTGACCTATCAGGACAGCCCATTAGGCACTACCTGATTGCCCTATAGGTCAGTCTGACCCTGGCATTGGCTCCATGTACTTGTTGAGCACTGTTTCTAATCTGGGGGCCCTCACCCCTTAACCTTAAAACTCTACTTCACTATTCTGAGGATCGATGATATAAGTGGGTGAGCACATTTTTAAAGCAGTTGCTGCAAACTAAATCACCTCTATGAGCAGTGGAGAATTTATGTGTTCCTCCTGCTACTCACAAATGGTTCCAGGAGAACAGCAATAGCGCCTTAAGCTATTCCCTGCAGTGGAAGACACTAACAACAGTACTCGAGCTCTGGCAGGGTCCAAAAACGTTTTCTTATGAATCTGACACCCCTGCTGCTGAATGCTGGGTTTGACGATTACCTTTGCTGCCTAGTTTGTTTCCGCTGCGTACCTCTTTATTCCACCACCCTATACTTCCTACCTCTTTATTTCACTCTTGTGGGTTCTTTTTCGTCTCTTGTTTCTGCCTTGGTCAGTTTTTTCCTGTCTTCTTCTTCCTTCGCTCTCCCTTTTCTGCCTTTCTTTATCTTTCTCTGGTTCAAAGTCTTATTATCAGGGCCGGACTGGGAACACAAACCAGCCTTGCCAATTCTGCTGGACTGGCCTGGGGGGGAGCTGCTAGTGAGAAGCAGCACTGCCTGCACTTTAGCACTGCTGCCGGTTTTGTTACAGGGGGCCCATATTGCAGAAATGCTGCAAAACTGGCCCACAGTAACAAAACCGGCACTTACCCTTTCGACCCACAGGGAAAACGCCCGGTGCCCGCTAAGGCCAGTCCGTCCCTGCTTATGATGAAAAATAAGTCCTCGCCCTCAAAAATGAGGGCCGGTGTTCAGCACCCATTACCACCATCACAAATTAAGTGCTACAGTGAACACTAGGGGAGTGCTATCTCTTCACTGAAGATGCTAGAAGGATGATCGAAAGGGTCAGCATGACAGCTAGGGCAGCTGCCAACCATCTGCTTTTAAGAGAACAGCATCTCTTAGCTGGGCCCACAACATATTTTTAATAAGCATTTGGCAAAGCCAGTAGGTCTTACCTATGAAAGATATATGCAATATTTTGTAGCCATACTGTACAGCAGCGCAGATGTTTTGCAGTGTGGCTAAAACTAATTAAAGAAAGCTCTAATTTGCATTTATTTGTAAGTACCTTTGTGCTGGATGCATTATAGACTATTTATTGTTATTACTTCTAGCCATGCTGCACAGCAGACATGGTGCTATACAGCCTGGCTACAAATCATTGCCTGGCAATTTCCATGCTGTACAACATGATCAAAAGGCAATGGCAGAGCCAATAGACTCAAAGGCGAGACCCATTGAATTTGCCAATGCTTGTTAGATCTTGGCACAACACCGATGTTATTCTAATCAAATCAGTTAATCTCCCCTTGCATTAAAAAATGACAAAAAATTATATTACATAAAGAAAGCAATTGCACCCATATCTATGTCTTGGTGAAAATATGTTTGCAAGCAGATAACATCTGTTGTTACAATTAAAGCAGATAACATCTCTTGTCACAATAAACATTCATTTCAAAGGAGAAATGATCTTCCTTGAAGTACATGTGCCACTGTAAATCATAACTACAATGGTAAGAGGCTCAACAAGGATGGCAGAGAACTAAAAATAAAAGTAGTACCTCAATCACAGCACGATCGGCGGAAGGAAAGCAATCAAACTGGAGCAATCAGAACTTGGTCAGTGTTCCAGCCAAAAGAAGAGGAAATTAAAACCCCTACTAGAAATTTTGTGAATTTGAGATAATTGTTGGAACAGAAACCTGAACAGATGTACTTTTTGGACAGCAACCACATTCCTCCGCCGGACGGCTCATTGATGGTCTACACATTGCTTTGATCTGTCATAGACAGTTCCCCCAATATGTGCTCTAACCTTACATGTAAACTGTTCCTTGCAATATGTGGCATGTGTTATGCTGTATGTATAAAACCAACAAAAATAATTCCCCCACCCAAAAAACAGAAGAGGAATGAAGCCAGCATGCGCTGGCCAATTAGAAGGCAGGAAGTAAGAGTGACAGTGCAGCCAACGAAAGTTAAGCGATTGGCGAGCTGCAAGCCTCCTGTTGTATACAATATTTCTTGCATGCGCTGTCATAGGCGAGGCCTAAAAATGGCAATGCGAGTGCATGTAAGAGGAAAGTAGAGGTTCTTTTCTTTTTTTCCTCTGTGGGATTTACACATTTACCAGTAAGTGAAATACAAAGAGAAAAAGCTGGCCAGCCAAAGTACCACTCTAGCAACAAATCTTAAGAGAGCAAGTCACCGCTTAATCACAGTACAGATGCAGTCAACAAATGGACTCGAACTAAAGGCAAGCACTGCGACTTTTGACCAGATTTGGGCGACTAAAATTACTGTGAACGTTTCCTTAAAGTATTTTCGAGTGCTTAGCAACTCTAGGTGGCATTCACGACTGACGCCCATACCGTGACAATCTGGCACAATGCCATGTTACAACTTACAAGACAATTATATAGCGCCGACTGCTTACCCCTCTGCGCTTTAATCATGGTAGCTGCTGCTCAGTTTCATGACATTGGCTCTCAATTAGAGCACATAAAGTCAGGGAGTGGAGAGTTAAAGTCCACAGCTAAACATTTATGTAGCAGAGCAACCTGAGTTCACGACAGTGAAGTGAAAAGAACAGTGTTGACACCAGGCTGTCAGTGGGGACTCGCAGAGGGAGTGCTGCGGGGCGGTGGGGGGGAGGGGCTGGGTGGGGGGTAGTGGAGTCGGACATACGACAGGCAGTAGTAAGGTAAGTAAATAAATAACTAAAACTATTTACCCTGCGCTCGCTGCATCGCCAACTCAGCGATGCAGCGAGCGCAAGGTAAATAGTTTTATTTATTTATTTACTTACCTTACTCCTGCCCGTCGTATGTCTGACTCCACTACCCCCCCACCCAGCCCCTCCCCCACCCCGCCCCACCGCCCCGCAGCACTCCCTCTGCGAGCATCCACTGCAGGCTGTGCTGATGGTACATTAGGAGTGGGTCTTCTTAAAGGCACAGGAACATCACAAAATGCACACTTTGCCACTGGATTCAAGCTAGCCTGGCTGATGAGGGCTGTTAGCCCGAAACCGGTCCCAGGATGCTTGATTCTGGTCCAGGGAAGACATGGCTTGGCAGTTCGGTCTGGACTGTTCCCATGAGGCACAGGGTCAAGACTGATTTACATATAGCTGTGTCTGAACTGGGGTGGCAAAGTGAGCTAAAGAATGATGATGGATTCAACCCAGATCTGTGACTGGGGGGTGAGTGTTTGAAAAGTTTCAGCACTCCGTCCATCATCTCCTTGTGTTTGCTTTGTTCGCCCTAAGTTGGCAGGGTACGCCCACATGTGGGTCCCTTGCTCACTTTGCCACTGGATTCAAGCTAGCCTGGCTGATGAGGGCTGTTAGCCCGAAACCGGTACCAGGATGCTTGATTCCGGTCCAGGGAAGACATGGCTTGGCAGTTCGGTCTGGACTGTTCCCATGAGGCACAGGGTCAAGACTGATTTGCATATAGCTGTGTCTGAACTGGGGTGCCAAAGTGAGCTAAAGAATGATGATGGATTCAACCCAGATCTGTGACTGTGGGTGAGTGTTTGAAAAGTTTCAGCACTCCATCCATCATCTCCTTGTGTTTGCACACATAAAAAGAGTTTATTCACCGTTTGTTGCCATGGTATCGGACTGTACCTCAGCAAGTAATGTCACCCAAGCTGTGCTGGGGCCATAAATCACCAACATATGTGAAAAGTCGTGTTTTTTGCAAACGTACGTGACTATGTACAATGTGTTCTGACTCACCAGCACACAGACTACAGGCTTTGACTTTGATGTGCCCACACATGCAAAATCTCTTGAATGCTACTTGTTTTGAATGGTTTTATTTTCTTTGAAGAGTCGTTTATTTTTATTTTAACCAAATAAATCTTTAAAAACTGAACTGAATTCACACTGTTTGGTCAAAGACCTGTTAAACAGTCTTTGGTATTGCTTAAATTTTTGTGCACAATTCCTTCAAACAAATAAGTTTGGCCCAACATAAATGTATATATATGATTTCGTCTTTCCCCAATCAGCTTTGAGATTTTGAGTCTCTCATTTTGTTTCCAAATCATGCCCCTTTTTAGAACTTGTCTACACATCGCATGCACTTTGCTGTGAGACGTTTTGTTTACAATTCAGTGGGCTTACAATCCGCCCACAACATACTATTAGTTGTTTTCATTGTCACTCTCATTTGCAGTCTTTCAGACTTCCCTTCCTTTCTGTGTTAGCTCCTAGATGGAGCATAGACCAAGTACATGTGTTCTTTTTCATCCTTGTTCTTCCTCTTCATTTTGCAACGCACTATTTTTGTTATTTTATAAGCATTTCAATATTATTTCTGGATGTACAATGTGCTTTCCTACTTTTAACAGGCGTAAGGCTTCTTATTTATGTTGCTTTTACCCTATCGGCTGTCTCTATCGACTCATTAGTTTCTTACACCCACAACTGTACTACTGTATGTAACTCTACTCTGCTTTACTCCACTGTACGCCACTCGAGTCTATTCTATGTCACTCTACTCTAAGCCACTCCACTCTATGCTACTCCACTCTGCCCCATTCTACTCTACGCCAGTGTATTCTACGCCACTCCACTCTATGGCACTCTACTCTATGCCAGTCCACTCCATACCACTTTATGCCAATCTACTCTACGCCATTCCACTATACATCGCTCTACTCTACTCTACTCTATACCACACCACTCTACTCTGCCACTCCACGCCACTCTGGGGCACTCTACATTACTCCATGCCACTCAATTACACAACACTCTACTCCACACCACCACACTGTATGCTACTCTTCTCTACACCACTTTACGTACCTCCACTCTACTCTATGTCACTCCATTCCACTCCATTCCACTCTGTGCCACTCTACTCTACTCCACTCTATACCACTCTACTCCACCCTAAGCCGGTCTACTCTATGCCACTCCACTCTACACCACTCCACTCTACTCCACACAATCTACTCCACACCACACCACTCTACTCCAATCCACTCCAATCCACACCACTCCACTCCACACCACTCCGCTCTATGCCACTTCTATGCCACACCACTCTACGCCAGTCAACTCAATGCTAAACTACACCACTCCACCCCACTCTTTGCCACCCCACTCAACATCACCCTATTCTATGTCACTCTATTCTGCAAACCCTCTACTGTGTGCCACTCCACACCACTCTACTGTATGCTACTTCATGCCACTCTTCTCTAAGTCACTCCACTTCTCTCTACGCAAGGCCACTGCATGGCACTTTATGTCACTTCACTCTACACCACTCTACTCTATGCCATTCCACTCCACTCTACTCTACTCCACTCCACTCCACACCATTCTATGCTGCTCCACTCTACGCTACTCCACTCTATGCCACTCAACTCCACCCCACTCTACGCCACTCCACTCTATATCACTCCACTCTACCGGTGGTGGCTCCTCTGCAATGGCGGAGGAGCATCGCACCACTGGCTCAGAGCCAGCAGCAAAAAAATAAAATTATATTTCATTATTGTTTTATTTTTAAGCAGCTAGCTCAGCCAGCGTGTGAAGGGAGGGGCGGGGCCGGGCATGGGTGTGGGGAGGAGGAGTGCTATGTGCACTCTCTAAGTACACGTGTGTTTGGCCAGCCTGCTCAGGCTGAACAAAACACACTTGCACACTTGTTTCTCTAACCCGGCTGTACTGAACAGCCGTGTTAGAAAAACCCCACAGACTCCCTGAGCGGAGCATCTTTTCAGCCCGCTCAGGCCAATCCCTGGGCTGCTCTGCAGTGCGGGTATTGGACAGGGAGTCTGTGACGTAGTTCCAGTGTCTGCTGGGACACGGAAGACCCAGCACCAAAGCGTGACGTGGGAGGCGGCCAGCAGCAGGTAAGAGTAACTTTTTTTAAACATTTATATTATTTTAAAGTCCCTCGTCCCCCGCCTCCCTATGCCCCCTCCCAAGCTCCCCCCATGCCCCCTCCTCCCCATCCCACCACTTTTTGTATGTGGCAGCCACCACTGCACTCTACGCCTCTTCATTCCACCCAACGTCACTCCACTCTATACCACTCCATGCTACACCACTCAATCAATCAATCAGGATTTATAAAGCACAGCTAATCACCCGAAAGGGTATCCAGGCGCTTGTAGGTCCTGGAGGCTTATTCAAACAGCAAAGTTTTGAGAGCCATTTGTAATTCTGGAAGTGAGGTGATGGTCCAGAGTTGTGTGGGGAGGCTGTTCCAGGTATGTGCTGCAATGTAAGAGAAGGAGCATCCTCCACTTCTGCTTTGGTAGATGTGGAGAGTGTGGTCAAGTGCGAGGGAGGTGGAGCGTAGTGTTCTTGATTGTTGGTGGAAGTTTAGGTGGTGGTTAATGTAGAAGGGTCCTTGGTTGTGTAGAGCCTTCTGTGCGTGGGTCAACAGCTTGAATTGGCATGTCTTTTTGTAGGGGGAGCCAGTGGAGTTGCCTGAGGTGGGGTGTGATGTTGGTTTGTCGGGGAAGGCAGAGGATGAGTCTGGCTATGGCATTCTGTATGGTCTGAAATCTCTGTAGGAGGTGTGCGGCAATTCCTACATAGAGGACGTTGCCATAGTCCAGTCATGTGGTGATGAGGGCCTGTGTCAAGGTGCATCTCGTGTGTAGGGGTAGCTACTTGAAGATCCTACGTAGTTTGTGCAAAGTGAGGAAGCAGGTGGAGGAGAGGGTGTCTGTGATTTCATATTGAACTTGTTTTCAATGATGATTCTGAGGTTTCTGGTGCAGTCAGAGGGAGTGAGTGCGGGTCCTAGGTCTGATGGCCACCATGAGTCAATCCATATGTTAATGCTCTTGACGAAGATCAGGACTTCCGTCTTGTCTGTGTTCAGCTGCAGGCAGTTGTTCTTCATCCAGTCGGCACCGCTTGTCATGCATCTGTGGAAGTTGGTTCTGGTGGTGGTGGGGTAATCGGTAAATGAGAGGATGAGTTGGATGTTATCTGCTTAGGAAATTATGTTGAGAGTGTGGAATTTGATGATGTTTGCCAGCAGGGTCATATATGCATTAAAGAGCATGGGGCTGAGGGATGAACCCTGGGGGACACTACAGGTGATCTCTTTGGGTTCAGAGGTGAAAGTTGGGAGGTGGATCCTCTGAGGTCTTCTGGTGAGGAAGGAGGTGATCTATCTATGCATGTACCCTTGGATGCTGATGTGATGGAGTCTTTCAATTAGTGTGTGATGGGATACGGTGTCGAAGGCTACCGAGAGGCTGAGGAGGATCAGAGCTATTGTTTCTCCTCGGGCGAGGAGGGTTCGGATGTCATTGGTGGCTGTAATCAGGGCAGTTTCGGTGCTGTGATTGCTGCGGAAGCTGGATTGGGAGGAGTCAAGTAGCTGGTTCTGCACCACTCCACTCAACACCACTCCACTCTACACAACTCCACTCCACTCCATTCCACTCCACTCTATGACACTCCAATTTACACCACTCCACTCTACACCAATCCACACCACTTTTTGCAACCCCATTCTATACCACTGTAGCCTATGTCACTCTATTCTATGCCATTCCACTCTACACCACTCCACTCTATTCTATGCCACTCTACTCCACTCCACACCACTCTACGCCACCCCACTCTATGCCACTCTACGCTATGCCACTCCACTCCACTCCACTCCATGCCACTTTACACACATTTACTACATGCCACGCCACTTTACTCTACATCACTCCATTCCATACAATGCCACTCTATGCCACTCTACTCATCGCCATTCTACTATAAGCCACTTTACACCGCTTCACTCTATGCCATTCCACTGTATGCCACTCCACTCTACACCACTCCACTCACACCACCCCACTCTACACCACTCCACTCTACTCCACGCCACTCCACTCTATTCCAATCTATTCTACGCCACTCTATGCCACTCCATGTCACTCCACTCTACACAGTGCAACTATACGACACTTTACGCCACTCCATTCTAAGCCAGTCTGCGCTATGCCAATCTACTCTACTCTACCCTACACCACTCCACCCTACACCACTCCAACATACACCACTCCACCCTACACCAATCTACTCTAAGCCATTCTATTCCACTTTACATAATTCTAAGCAACTTTACTCTATTCTAAGCCACTCCACTTTACGCTACTCCTCTCTATGCCACTCTACCTTATGCCACTCCACGCCACTACACTCTCTTCTACACCACTGTAAAATACTTCACTCTATGCCCCTCTACTCAGCGTCACTCCACTCCACTCCACTCTACACTGCCCTATGCCACTGCACTTCTCTCTACACAACTCCACTCTACGGTACTCTACTCCACCCTCTGTCAATGTCCTCTACACCACGCTGCTCTCGCCACACCACTGACTTTTAGCCATGCTGAAAATCAGCCACGCTGCTGTACAATATGGTTAAAAGACATTGGCAAAGTCCATAGCTCTCACATGGGCGAGACCTATTGGCTTTGCCAATGCTTGTAAGTAAAGCAAAAAACACACACTGGTTCCTAGTAACAATACTTTAGAAGCAAAGAACCAAATGGTGGCAAAAAGTATTAAAAGGCATTTATGAAAAACAAGTTCAAGGCACATAGCGGCGCAGTGAATATTCGTTCAAAATAAATATGCTCAGTGCTCTCTGTAGAGGTGATACACTCAAGTGATAAATCATGATCAACAAGTGTAACAAACACAAGAACAGCAGGGCCCTTTACAGCGAAGTCTCAAAAACCATATAGGGTCCATGTTTTTAAAGTCGATGGCATTTCAATCCCACTAAAAACGGCAGGAACTTCATTAGGAAATATGCCCCCTTTGAGAATTTACTGTTTTGGAAGGACTCCATGCTGCCAGTCAGCGCTACCAGCAAATGTCCATTTTTGGGCTAACTAGCTAAGTGGAGGAATCTGGCAATCAACCTTGAGACCCAGAACACATGCGTGCTTCCCACTGCTGTCTGATTGGAGCCTCCTATGTGCACCCAGCATATCTCCAGCTCAGGCCATTCCCAGCCACCCTGTTCCAGAGACTTGGCACCAAGGACCACCTCCTTAAGCACCTGCATTACCTTTCATAATTTCCCTCATGGGCTCGTTGTATCCCCCTGAGTCCTGATGATGATCCTGCCATTTTTATTAGGATCGAAACGCCTTTGACTTTAAAATCACAGACCCTATATGATTCTTGAGAATTTGCTGTAAAGGGCAGTGCTGTTCTTGTGTTTGTTGATACACTTCTTGATCACGATTTATCACTTGAGTGTATCAACTCCAAAGAGAGCACCAGGCATGGGTTTTTCTTTTGCATCAATATGCACTGTGATGCATATTGATGCAAAATGTTTTTCATAAACTACTTTGAATACATTTTATTCGCCATTTGGTTCTTTGCATCTAAAGTATTGTTACTAGGGACCAGTGTGTGTTTTCGGATATAGTTACTACCCCAGTTCCCCAGTGGTCCTTGCGGCTCCCTTGTTGAAATATTACTGCTTGTTACTAGTCATATATGCATGGAGCTGGAAAGTGATTATACCTTGGCAGTTTTACTTGCAAGTGATTATTGGTCAATTTATAAGGATTTCTTCAATGGGTTTCTACTTTTTTCATAGATTTCATCCCGCCAAGCCACTACTTGTGGGAATGTAGTGCAGAATTCAGCTTGTCTTATTGAACCCTAGTCAGATACAAAAGTCTACTATCCAGTAAATTACGGTCATGAAGTAAAGTGCTAAGAACAAATCTGGCTATACTATAAGGTTTAATCAACAAAGATACGTTGAATTAAATAGTTAACACTGCAGGTTCTGTCTTACAGTACACAAGGTTACAGATGAAAACCACAGGAATTATGGGTTTTATTGATTAGTGTATTAGTCCAGTGATTTTTAAGAAATCTTAAAGAAAAAATGTGTCTCATCTATATGAGAATTTCCTGGTGAACATCGCCAATGTTTTCACCTTCCTCACTGCAAATTCAAGCTTCCAAATTTCCGGAACCTTGCATACACATATTATAACAAAGGCAAATTCCCCGATATCAAGCAAAACAGTAGAGGATCAATAGCTGAGTGTGTTAATGCATGGGTTTCTGTATTCTCTATTTTACAAAAGCTCAGCTTTAGTATCTACGCCGCACCATATAGGCAAATGTTCTTAAAATTCCCACTTCTTTGGAATATATTGCATTTTCGTAATGCACCTCAGTTGGATGTCTTATGTTTAGCCAGCAAGCTTACTGTTTTTTAATTCCCTAAAATACTGTTCGGAAGGACTTGCTCAGATATCAGATTCAATTTGTGGTAGTGTTTGAGGAGTTCTTCATATGAAAGGAGCTTGCCCAAACAGCATGGGCAGTTTACTGGTATATATTAGAGAACTCTTGCCTGGAACTCTTTTTCTTCATTCTCTTTCTCTAGTTGATTAATCAATCCGATCATTCAATTCAAAGTTTTCAGACATTTCCAAAAGATCAAAGATTTTAGGAGTAAGTGCAAATTTTCTACGAGTAGATCCTGGACCCACACATGGGATTAGATTCACATCAACTGAAGAGTCATACTTTTCACCAAACATCCACCTCCTTTGGGAGAGCTGGCCAAATCCACATCTTATTATCCTTGATCTGGAAACGGTCAACAGATAAGTGCAGTACAATCTAAACAGTTACACAAAAACAAATGTGAATCTCCCTATAGTTTAGATTCAAATCTAAAGATTATGTAATTAATAGACAAGCTGATTTAAAACATGGGGGTCCTGGCTCAATATCACAAGGCAAGCAAGAGAGCGGTGAGAAAAAGGCAAACGTAAATTCAGTGATAGAAGGCAGTACAAACGTCCTGGCTTTTAATGAAAATTTCCCATGCCTTTGTGAGTTTCTCCTGCTCAGCAAGAGGTTTCGAGAGGAGTATTAAACAAATAAACGTTTTTAAAAAAAACACCTCAAAGCGTAGGTCACTGCGTAAAGATGCTATGTGAGTTATTATTTTTCCACCACACTAAAAACAAGTATGAGTCTGGTGTGTTTCACCATGGAATCCACTAACAGCATGAGCCATGACTCTTGTAGCGCAGAAGGGGTTGAGCCTTTATCAGTGAGAGCCCCCATCGGCTGATGGTTTTGGGCAAAATGTGAGGTATACATGCTGATCAGTTGGAGACACTTATTGCTGCCTTCCAGTTATTCTGTGGCATGCTGCTTGTTGCTGGAGAGCAAGTGATAGAAATCTGAAATTTAAGGAAAATATATTTTCCTGACAATGTTGGTTTCTGATGCAACTACCACTAGGGGTTGTCTGTCCATGTTGATAATATTTACATTTAAATCACGCTGGCTTTAATGCTACTGCTTGAAGTAATTGTCTGGATTCAAGGGAAAAGAAAAGGGGCAAATAACAGTGTAGTTGTAGCTGCTTTAGAATTCGAGAGTGCTAGAGATGTTATACAGATGTTTGTGTCTTAGTCAATGATGCTGTTGATTGTTGCCTGTGTCCTGGATGTTTTCCAGTCTGAGTGATCCTCTTCAAGATCTGTGTTGCTCAATCCCTGATTGTGCTTCTGCTCTTATTTGGAGACTGTCTGCATAAAGTGTTACTAAGCATCATAATGCATATTCACCAACCCCATCTTCATGAGAGACGGAAATGCAGAGAACCCCTGTGATTGGGTTCCTTACAGCCTCGTAAGTAAACGGTGCCTAGCGCATACAATTCCACTACTCAGAGGCACTATGAGTATTAGAAAAAATGCAAAGACAGAGTAATGTTTCAGGAGAAGATGGAAGATGGAAGAAGCGGACATGGCAATTACAGCTTCATCTCAGAGGTACAAAATAAGTCTTATTTTGATCATCCACTAACAAACACACTGCCAGCCACCCAAGGCATTGCCATACAACCAGCACATCACATTTATAAGAAGGAAACAAAGATCACATAGGCTTGGGTTTCCTATGAGACAGCGAGAATGTAAAGCAGTAGTAGAAGTGGCGTAACGGACCTTTTCTTTCCAGTATATCCTATGTCCGCAATTAATATATCGAGCAGCTTTCATCAGTTAGTTGCCTTTGCAATTTATGCTGGGAGATGCATGTCAGCAATTTAAGGAACTTTCCACGTGTGTTGAGGGATCATTTGAGCAGGATGCAGTTTGGAGTTATGGAGAGTTAGAGGTTTCAGATGGTTCATGGTGGTCCTCCATGGGGTGTGGAGATTGGGCATCTAGCGATTTGCAAGCCAAAACAATGAGAACGTGGATTATTTCATGAATTGGCTCTGTCTGGTGTTTTACAATCAGGGTTCTTGTCTTATATGAGACTAATGTGCCCACAAATACCCTGTTTTCAATGCAGTTTTATCCACTGTCCAATTGTTCTTATGTCTTGTAGTCCTGGCCTGTAGTCATTCCGAATAGGATTTCCCTCTGTCTCACTCTGGCCCCGCTTTTCCCCATTTCCCACTTGATACTGGTTATAATGACTCAAATTCCTGACCTCCTGGTCCTTTGGTTGACTGTCATCCAAGACTGCTTCAACAGCTCGTTCCATGCTCCTTACACTCACACGAGCAACTGATTACTCAAGGATTTTTCAGGGAATACATCCGGTTCCCTCTTCTTATCAGGATGTCAGGTGTTCTCTCTGCTTAGTTTTTTACTTCTGAGGGGGTATCCAAAGATATTGGAGTAGACGCCTCACTCACTTATCGTGACATGCTTCATCATTGGTGCCTATCCACACCCTGGTAAGATGGTACTACCAGTTTGGACTAAAACTAAGCAGAGAGAACACCTGACATCCTGATAAGAAGAGGGAACCAGATGTATTCCCTGAAAAATCCTTGAGTAATCAGTTGCTCGTGTGAGTGTGAAGTTCGACAGTGGGAGAGTGCAACTGATTTCACTATCTCTCGCTCTCCGTTAGTGATCATACGTTCCATACTCTTTGACATTAATTATGGTTGTCTTCCTCATTATATTTTTACTGTGTCCAATGCCCTGAAAACTTCTCAGAGGATGTAAGATGTGACCTGCACTTTTTTCAGTAGTCACAAATGTCCCAACCTGCTACAAGCCAGATGAGACCCTTGTTTGTATTGGCCATGTATCCTCTCCATAGCCAAGATGACAGATTTGCGTTATTCACCCCCTCCAATTCCTCCAAGAATACACCCAAGCCTCCCACTTGGGGCCAAGGGAACTTTGCAGCCTCCGATATATGTTGTCTTTATAATACACTACTTCAAGTCACATGACCATGTAAAAGGTGGGATCATAGTGCACACTCACTACTGGGGGGAAATAGGACCAGTTCTAGAGAAAGGCAAAACTAGGTGGCTGCATAAGCAGCCGAAGCATGGGTATACTTAATAAACTTAGGTCATCCCCCTACAGGGGCGTGAGAAAGGGAGCAGCAAAATGACACCTTTTTGGCAACAAAAATCCTTGCATCTGTTGGGGGAAAGCATGAGAGCATCTACCAGCGGCGGCTCCTCCGCTATGGTGGAGGAGCATCCCCCCCCCAAAAAAAACGGCAGGAAAGGAAAAATAAAACGGCACTAGTTTTATTTCTCCTTTCCTGCAGGTTCTTTGCGGGGGGTGCTTGGGGGGGGGGTGACAGCAAAGAGGGAAGTGGTAGTGCACTAACTTTACTGCGCATGACGGTTTACCTGGCCGTCTCAGGCCGGCCAAACCCTCATGCTCAGTGAAGCTTTCTCCAAACCAAGCTGCATTGCTGGGGTTGGAGAAGGCCGGCACAGACTCCCAGTCCGTCCTGGAGTGCTAATCGAGAGTTCTCAGGCCAATCCTGAAGCTGCTCTCATGCAAGAGCAACTTCAGGATTGTTCTCAGGGCAGGCTGGGAGTCTGTGCCTAAAGAAGAGGAGCGCGACGCGGGACGCAGCCGGCTGAAGGTAAGTTTTTTTAAAAGTATTATTTTTAACTTTGTCCCCTCCCATCATGACCCCTATGCCCCCTCACCCCATCTGCCCGCCCGTCCCACATAGCAAACACTGGCCGCTACAGGCATCTACATCTCCCAGCTGAGACCACCCCTCTTTAATAGGAAAGGTAATGAAAAAATGAAATGTAATGTAATGATGCTAACACTCTGAGAAGGGGTCACATCTTACACTCACCATGTTTTTTTAAAACTAATCTACACTTTTAAATTCAATATATTTTGGTCACCGAAAGTGGCCTTGACGATCACTTTCCACTTGACTCCCCAGGGATGGCTCCTTCATTAGGGTGGAGGAGCGTCGCTCCACTGCTTTCTCGCAGTGCGAGAAGAAGAAACATAAAATGGTAAAACTACCATTTTATGCTTCTGCTTCTCGCACTGTGAAAAAGCAGAAGGGTTTGGTTGGGGGTGGGTGGGTCTGCTGGAGGGCAGGGGAGGAGTGGCTAGCGCAATGCTGCTGGCTCTAACTGTTTGGTCGCCCTCTGGGGCCGACCAAACAAGTCATGCGCACTCTCCCTTTTCTCCATGTAGGCTGCAACCTACATGGAGAAAATGGCCTCCCCATAGGCGACTGGCTGGGCGCCGTCCCCACCAATCACAACGCAGCCATTGCAGCGTTGTAATTGGCTTAGGGAAGGGAAGGGAGGCTGCCTGCTTCCTGTTCCACGGACCCGGCCAGGAGCTGAGACGGCGCGAGACCCGGGAAGGTAAGTTTATTTTTTAAATTAAATTCCCCCCGCCGCCACGCGAACCCCAGCGCGACCCCCCTACCCGTCCCCCACCTGCGAGTCATGCCAGCCGTGACTGTGACTCCCTCATGTCCTTTATAACTGCACCTGACAGTTCGTTACTGAACCTGAGCCCCAAGCTCTTTATGTCTTGGCTTCTACAATCAGGGAATGAGTTTGCCATGACGATTCTCTGAGCTCTGCTCATGGCTCCCGCCACCATTTTACATGTCATGCAATATGGACGGCATCTCCCTGCGCTCAAAAGGCAACGAAGCAATGCGGTTATTGCAAACGAAGTGGCCCCGCCGCAGTCAAGTGCTGCACAAATAGCAGCATTGATTGAAAGTCAAGCCACACTTGGGGTAACTTCAAAAGGAGACTTTCAAACGCTTCAAAATGTATTCCAAACACGTGTCCCATCTGCCTCACTCTGGGGTATCCGAATCATGAACCCGGGGATACTGAAAGAAGAAACAACATCGTTCAAAGGAAGGGAAAGTCTGTCGGTGCTGAACACCTGTATAAATACATCTTGTTTTAATAAAGTACAAAAACAAACCTGTACTCCGTTTCCCAAGCATGGGTCTTTGGCCCAAAGTGCTGTGCAGCGATATGCTTTGATTTTCTCTAGAATCAATTTTCATTTTTTCAGGTGATGCAGCATTAGGTTTCAGTGATTTTTGGTTTGCACGGTCCAGTTGCAATATCCCTCAAGGTAAAGAATGTTTATTCTCCTTGAAGGATAAATCATCATTTCTTGCATGAAGGCAGGAACGTGGTTCCTCTCGTAAATAAACATGTAGCGAATAAAGCTCTTTCAAGGAATTTACTTGGGCACACATCGAGAGAGTTTGAACTGGAGAAGGTTATAAGCAGTCGGTCAAGCGCCCTTATGCACCACACGCACAGATATACAGTAAATTAATATTTAGTTTGTGTAAAAACGTACACACACATATAGTTATCATTTTATTTCTTGCAATGCCAGAATTAAAAATAAATGTGGCCAAGTAATTAATTTTTTATTTATTGAGTAGTTTTATAAAGCACGCTGCTACCCTTGTGAGTATTCTGGCGCAAAGCACAGACTACACAGAGATTACGAGGTCCCTGATTAGTTGCAAAATAGTCAAATCTTCAGCTCTCATCTAAATACAGGGGCGGCTCCTCCGCTAAGGCGGAGGAGCACCGTCCCACTATTCTCGGAGCAGGCGAAAGGAAAAATAAAATGATAATAACCTTGTTATTATAATTTTATTTTTCACTACGGGGCACAGGGAGAGGAGTGGTTTGCATACTCCAAGTGCGTATGACTGCTTGCCCGGCCATCTTGGCCCGGCCAAACAGTCATGCTCACTTTGCATGTTCCCCACCAGGCTGCATTACAAAGCCTGGTGGGGAACATGCACAGGCTCCCTGTTCCCGTCTGAGCGCCGATCCACTGTGCCCAGACCAATCACAACGCTGCATTGCAGTGATGTGATTGGCTAAGGGGAGGGGAGGGAGCCTCGTGCTTCCTGTTTCCTGCTTCCTGTTTCCACAACCGAAGACGACAAGACGGTGGTCGGCACATGGTAAGTATTCTTTTTTTTTATACATTTTTTGTCGTTCCCCCTCCCCGCCTCACCACCCCCGTTCCCTGCCAGCCGCCACTGAATGTGAAATAATCCTCGCTGAAGAGCAGAGATTAAGGAATCCTGGTCGCCCCATATGACAAAGCAGACCACTGCTTTGAGATTTAACAATTTTCAGAATAGACAAAAATAATTTTAAATCAATGCGTATATTATACAAGCGTTATAAGGAGCTATTATCATGTGGATAAACTGGGGGCTTTTTACACCCATTGCCTTGTGACAGATGCAGAGGCATTTGAATTTGAATATTACCTCGATGGGAAGCCAGTGCAACTCTCACAAATGATCTAATATAGGAACAGGGAAGGCCAATTCTAGCAACCAACCTTTGTATGATTTGAAGTTTCAGAAACTTGTATTTAGGTAAAGCTAAGTGCAACTTGTTACAGCAATCCAGAGCCAACTATGGCATGAATAACTGTGAAGAAGTAATCTCCAGACATAAAGGGAAGGATCTTCTCTAAGTCTTTCACATAAAAGAAGCAAACCAAGGAGAATTTAGCTATCTGAGCAAAGCCATCTAACTTTTTGGTAAAAAATGAATCCTAAACAACGTATTCTCTTCACATGACCAGGGAATGTGCCTAACTCTGATGGTCACCAATCATTGGACCAATTAACTCTGCGTGCCAAAGACCCCTCAATCATCAGGACTTCCACCTTGTCTGATTTGAGTTTTACATAATTTTCCTCTATCCAGTTTGCAACCACAGACACACGTGCTATGAAATTAGCTTACCTGAAATCACGTTCTGTCCAGTCTAAGGATAATATAGGTATCGTCAGAGTACGACTTGGCTTACAAGGTAAAGGACGGCATTAACTTGATAAGAGGAGATGCTTTTTTTTTCTTTCTGAGTTTTATATAGTGTGGACTTGACCTGAAGGTATCAGAGCGCTTTACATGAGCACCAGTTGCAATACAGACGGACACATTTGTTTTGTTAGGCACGGGGAGATTAAGTGATTTGCCCAGAATCACAGGATGTTGAGCGTCCCTTGCAGAGACTCAAACCCGGTTCCCAGTTCCCCAGCTTCGAGGTCAACCGCTCTAGCCGTTAGGCTACATCCTCTTCCCTTAGATAATACTTAGATATTAAACAGAATGGGGCTGAGTGAAGAACCCTGAGAGGCTCCATGACTTTTAGCCTTGAATTGAGAAATTTACAGCAGAGTTACGACAGCTTTGCTACATTCTTGTATATAGAATATAAGCCAGTTCAGGGGAATGCAAAATGGCATTTTTTTTCTAGAAATGTAATGCAAATGATGTGACATAATCCTCAGTTGCACAAAAAAAAATTCCTAGTAACTCAAATGGAGGTGAATACAACAGCATACATCATGTTCAAATGTCAAACAAGATACTGTCAAGGGGATTGGCTCGAAGAAAATATATTTCCCCTAGACATTTTCTGCTTTAACCAATATCTCAAGAGACATTTTCAGCTCCAGGCAGTCACCTGCTGAGAGAAAGTGCAACAAATTTCATGTTCATAACGTTCATGAGATTTAGCAAATTTGAGTAATGTCAAATCCTCAAATTTCGAACATTTCTCCAGCATAGTAAACATTTTGAACACCCATATTATCATCCCTACCGTAATCTGAGGCTGTGAACCTTTAAAACTAGTGTAACCTAAGCGATGGATAAGAACCTTTAATACTAGTGTAAAATAAGCGACAAACTGGCAATATGAATCTTATAGTTAGCTCTGTTCTCTTAGCCTCAAAGGTCTGTCTAACCTAAGGTCTAGCACTACTCAGTTAGGCCTGAGATTATGAGGTTTGCATTTTTTTCATTTTCCTCTCCTGCCACTTTCATGTAGATTCTCAGTCATATTAGATAACTGAGAATCTAGTTGGAAGACACAGGATGCAAAATTGAAAGAAAGTAAGAAAAAAGTTTGCTATGCCACAACTTAAACATTCCTCGTCCCTGAAGTCTTTTTTCATAACACCCAGATGTCTCTTTCCTAGCTATTGACAGCAAGAGATGACTCACTTCTTAGCAGGTGAGTATCAAGCAACTAAGTTAACATAATATGTCCACAGAAGTGCCTGGAAGTGCGCATACAGAGGCAACCAACCTAAAAAAGGGGCAAGATGATGACCTAGACGTGTTTACGCGGAGCTCTCGCCGGCCCCGAAAAAATTATTTAAAATCCTGCGGTTGCTGATACAACCAATCGCCCCTCATGGGTCGCAACAACCCTCAGATCTGCCCCCGGCTGTTTGGCGAAGTTTGAAGACAGCTGGGTACCCGAATCGCGGGGACTCTGAGACAGAGGTGGGGCCGGTGTACTTGCTGTGCCTGTCGGCCTGTGTGGGTGATGGCCTGAGAGCCAGAGCTGCTGAGGGTGTGTGGCACCCCCATAGGAGAGCCGTGTTGCACCTCTTCCTCGGCTCGGACCCGGGGAAGACTGGGTGGAGCCCCGTGGACATTGTGGCTGGGCCGGCACAAGACTCACCTCGGCGCCTTTGGGTGGCGGACTGCCCTAGCTGGCAAAGCCCCAGAGATTTAGGAGGACTGTGGCCACCAGTTCGGCCTCGCTGACTTGGCCGGCCGCATGACTGCTGGGCCGCAGGGGATATCTGCTGGCCTCTTCATCGCGGGGCAGTGTAGCCCTGGAGCACCCGATTGGATGCCATTGAGGCTGACCTTGTGGCCCTTCGGGAGGTGAGCACGCCGCTGCCAGCAAGGCACACAAGAGGGGTGGCACACTGCTAGGAACCCGGCAGGCTGCAGCCCTGAATTGGGGGTCTACTCTGCAATAGACTGTCACTTTGAGGAGGGGGCTAGGACCTCCTAACTGGATGGTGTTGGGTGGGCCTCCGCCTGGTGGCTGGTGGTGATCCTGGGCCTGGGAGAGGTCCTGTAGCAGGGGGCCTGTTATACCTGCTGTTCAGCCTGTGTGGAATGTTGGTGAGAGAGTGCATGATAGAATGTTGGGTGTGTGACAGAGAGGGGGATGTGTTATACCTGCTGTTCAGCCTGTGTGGAATGTTGGTGAGAGAGTGCATGATAGAATGTTGGGTGTGTGAGAGTGAGTTACAGTAGGGCTGAGCAGCAGGGAGGCTGCTCCTGGTGGGGTTCTCCTCTACATGTCTTCAATACTTAAATAAATACTTGGAATGACTACCATACAACATTGGAATGGACTTTCCTTCATTTACTACAGGGCCCTCGTTGCCATCTACATTATTAAGCCCCCTGCTAACAAGGTGCTGGGACTGAAACTGGTGAACTGCAAGCCTTGTGGACCGACTACCCGATTGAGGGCAGAATTTGCATCGGGTTGTAGCCTTAAGACACCCACATGGCCAAAGGCATACCGTCAAAGCCAGTTCTGGCTAATAAAATTGATAACTACACCCAGCCCCTGTCTGTGGATGGGGCAATGGGTGGACATGCCAAGGTGGGCCATTATCCTATCGGGTGGGCTGAGAGCCTCTGGCCTCACCGTCTTGGTGGGATGCTAGGTCCTCTGCTATATGCGGTTTACTTAGTTGAGGCGGTTGCCTCTATGGGGGGGTTGGGGTGGTGGGACCTAAGTGTTGGCCTTCTTGGATTTGGCCATTAATGTTTAGACTCACAGCCTCCGGGTGGGGGGAGTTGCCAGTTGTTATGGGCTCAAGTGTTCGACTGAGGGATCGATGGAGACTGGCTCTATGACAATACATATGAACATATGTTGCAGTGTGTGATTGAAGGGGGGTGGGTGCAGAACGTGAGGGGAACAGGGTGGGATGATGGTGCACATGGCTTCTGCTCGTTATGGCTATTGGATGGAAAGTCGTGACCTGGAATGTTCGGGGATTGGGCCAGCCTAGAAATAGACAAAGGGGCCGATTCCGATCTCGGCCGGTAGGGCTCCGAATCGGATTCGGCTTAACCGGATCCGATTCGGAGCCCTATTTCCCGACCGATTCGTACGCGCGTCCGGGCGAGCGAGTACGATGCGAATTCGCCGACCGACTCGTCCGGGCGTCCCGACCGCTCCGACCGACTTGATCCCGGGTTGAACCGCACCGACCGACTCGCACGGACACGACTCGCACCGCGCAATGGAGACGTTCCCCGGCCGGGTAAGTACGATGCGCGCCGCAAGCAGTCCGACCGAGCCGCGCACTCCGGCTCGCTATGTGATTGTCTCTGGGGCACTGGACCCCAGGGATGTATGTTTGGTGAACATATATGCCTCCAATGTTGATGATCCTGAATTTTTTGGGTCAGTATTGAGAGTGGCCATGGACCATGAGGACCCAGACATAATGCTGGCTGGGGTCCTGAATTGTGTGCTTGATGGCGAGATGGATCGGCTCCCCCAAGGATAGATACTAAGCCCACATTGATGAGTGCTCTCCAGGAACAGATGGGGGCATTGGCACTGCAGGATATAGGGAGGGTGTGTTTCCCGCAGACTAAAACTTATTCCTGCCATGTGCCTTGCTCTGGGACACAGAGCCGACTTGATTATTGCATGTTTTCGGATGCCCTGATGCAGTGTGTGGAACATGCTTCATATTTGGCATGCTTTTTGTCTGATCATTTGCCACTGCTGGTCTCTTTCCTAATGACTAGGGAGGCACCTGAGGCGCCGTTATGGAGAATGTGAGTGGATGCAGTGTTGGAACCGATGTTTAGGGGTGCGGTGACTGAAGTCCTTGATCATTACTTAGCTGAAAATTGGGGTAGTGCAACCACAAGAGCTATGGGATGCGATGAAAGTAGTGCTGCATAGAGAATGCTTAACGATTAAGTATGGTGTCAAGTAACAACTATCTCGGTCTTTAGATGGGCTAGAGCAGCAGCTTGGTATCCTGGAGAGGGCGGTGGTGGAGCGGCCACTTCGCTTGCCTGAATGGAAGAGTGTAAACAGTAAGCCTGGGCATAGCTCACGGAGTTTCACTCTGTGGAATTCCACGGAGTTACCTAAAAACTCTGTGGAATTCTGCAGAGTTCCGTGAGCAGGCGGAGTATTATAATATTGGGAAGGGGTTGTGAGCATATGTTCCTCCTTTTCAAAAAGGTGTATATTCCCGTCAGTAGGCTAATTCCTTATTTGAATGCAACACAGTACGAATAGGTTTGAGTGAGAATAGTTATTTTTATTCACCACTTGATTGAATCCATTTCACTCATTATAGATTTTTCATACAAAACGTTGTGAAAGAAAGGGAACAGCCGACACGTGTTTCGCCCTGTGTGGCGAGTAGAGCCAGGGCTTTCTCAAGGCTAGTCATATCGTTCCAGCAAAGTAAAGTCTCAACGTTTAATTTGTACATTTCCAAGATTTGTAACGTAACATTGTTTTATAGCATCCAAATTTCAAAAAAGTTCAGTGTAGTCTCTCGTCTAGTCCCCGGTTGCACCCTCTGCTCTAACTCTCCTCTCACATCACCAATAACCACCAAACTGTTATGAATGGTCTGCAACCAAATGGAAATACGCTGGTTTCTTTTCAAGCACTTTCAGGATGGGAAGCTATCATGATGTAAATAATGTGGAACTATCATGGTCAGCGGGCGTGGAAGACCCATCCCACTGCTCATGATTATAACATTGAACCTCTGTTCCCCGCGGCCCTCTTGATCGTTATATCACTGCAGGGAACGCAGCAGGGTGGCGGCACAGTACATTTTCTGCATAGAGAGGGGGAAGCTACCATGCTCGGAATGGATACTAAAGAAAAAGGCGCTGGATCGGTACTCACAGAGGCGCTTGCACTGACTGCAGTCAACAGCACTACGCAGGACACGGGCAGACTCTCTCTGGGCCCCAGCCATCCGTGCAGAACTGAGTAGCCGGCCGGGACTCTTCAGACCGGAAGCCATCCCGGTGCACAATGGTGGAAGCAGGCGGCAGTGACATAGCCACCCCCAGGGAAATCTCACAGGTTGCTGCCGCTCAGGCTGAGGATGCCCGAGGGAACTAACCGCTTCTCCATTGCCTGGTCCAGACTGCAAGCTGAGTGTTGCTGGTGCAAGATAGAGAGTACCCACTGTGGTAGAGCAACAGGGCAACAGGAGGAGCTGGGGTCGGCGCTACCGTAGTTCCTCTGATGCCGCTATGTTGGGACTGGAGACAAGACTGACAATGCTGCGGGAGGCTGGGGTCACCAGGAAATGCACTGCTACACAGCTAACGGGACATGCGCGAGCTCTAGAGTGAAAGAGCAAACATGTGATGCAAGGTAGGGGGACAGCTTAAAGGCAAAGCACAAGAACTGCATGAGGAAGTGAGCTGAATCAATCAACCAGCCGACAAGGACACAGGCAGCCAAGTGAGCTGGTGAGGAAAGTGAGCAGGTGAGTGGAGTACTTCAAATTTGAGCAGTCCCTCGTGCTGTCCAGGACTGACTCTTGCAACTGTCTCCTGGCTGGACTTCCCAGAGTGCATCTGGCCTCCTTGAGAGCAGTGCTCAATGATGCAGTCTGTTTCATCTCTGGCATCGAAAGTCCCAATCTGAGGTCACTTCTAACTCTCCAGTGGCTTCCCGTTGAAGCCAGAACTTCATATGAAGTTGCCGGCAGCCCTCAGAATGTGCTGTGTTAAACCGAGTGGGGCCAAAGAGGGTTAGACCTGATAATGCAGAAATATCCCCCTAGCTCATACTTTCTTGAGACAACATATTTCTCCTATTGAATGAATACTTGTATTTTTTCCTGGTATAGAGTGAAGAAATACTTGTTTTTAAAGCACAAACTTTTAAAAAATAAACTCCCTATGTCCTACAGTCCTTTTCGGGTGTTGCCACCGGAGTCTGAGACTCTCTGCCTCCTTGCCTACGAACCTCTACTTCAGCACCTGAGTTCGAGGTCGCGCTTAAAGTGCTTTTTTCCAAAGACATTTCTTTTACCACCTCTTTCATCTGCCCCGCCCACCCCTTTCCTCTTCAGCGCCTTGTGACTCTCTGCTCCACCTCGACTAATCTTAGCTGCATGTGTATTCCCACATTTCAGGGTCTTTACATGGCACATTCGCTGAAATTGGGGAATGTGCCACCTCCTCTATAAAGCGATCTAGCGCCTCAGAGGATTGTCCGCTCTATATCTAGGGGTGGCGCCGGGCAGTAAACCCCGTTACGCGGCGGAGCATAGTTTTTGCAGGATTCCGCGCTCCAAGTGGAGCGCAGAGTGGCAAAAACTCAGCGACCTCCGACGGTGGAGCTGAGTTCACCGCCCACCGCTAGTAAACAGGAGCAGTTACAAACTTGGGATAGGTTGGATAAATGTGTTTGTTCAAACTATAGCCAGCGTCTTCATGCGGAGGGGTATAAGGCTAGCAGAATGCTTGCCACGCTCATCCAAGGTGAAACTTGCTGCTTGCCTATAGTAGGGATTTGGGACGCACAAGGGTGGATGGTGAATGCACAATGTGGCATCACAGAGGCATTTGCATCGCACTTGCAGGAAGTGTACAGGGCACCACCAGATGGTGGTACTCAGGCAAGGGTTAACTACTTCGCTAACTTACATATGGATTCTCTGTCACGGGAAGAGAGGGACGATTTAGACGCCTCCACCACAAGGGAGGTAATTATGGTGGCAATAAAGGGTTTGAGAACAACCAAGGCCCTGGGGAGGGGTGGGGTCTGTCAGTTGAATTTTATCAATGCAATGTGGGGGGAATGGCTGATCGGTTGCTGGAGGTATATAATGAAGCATATGGAAAGAGGGTGCACCCCGCCTCCATGAGGAAGGCGCTTATAGTTATGATCCCCAAGCCTGATAGGGATGGCACAATGGTGACCTCCTACCGC
Source organism: Calotriton arnoldi (assembly GCA_963921515.1). Taxonomy (NCBI): domain Eukaryota; kingdom Metazoa; phylum Chordata; class Amphibia; order Caudata; family Salamandridae; genus Calotriton; species Calotriton arnoldi. Next base: position 1,158,493 of record CAWUFW010003453.1, read on the forward strand.
CCTTTGTCGATGCTTAATGTAGATATGAAAATACTTAGTAAAATATTGGCCACATAAAGGCTAGAGCATCTGCCCCAACTGAACTACGAAGATCAATGCAGGTTTATCCGGTGCAGGAATACCCTATGCAATTTAAGGAGAATGTCCCTGGTGATGCACTCCCCGATCTAGGAGGACAACCAGAATGCGCTTGCGCTACTGGACATTGAGCAAGCTTTCCATTCACTGTTGTGGGAATTTCCCTGGGAGGTACTATACAAAGTTTGCATCGGAGGGACCTATATTAAATGGGTGCGACTGGTAAATTGTGCCCCCTCGGCGAGGGTATGGGTGGGGGTTATGGTGTCAGGGTATCTTGCACTGAGCCAGGGGACTCGGCAAGGTTTCCCCCTGTCGCCACTGCTCTTTTCCTTGGGCCAATGGGAGAATGAGAGTTAGCCTGGCCACTCTCAAGCGCCACTGGCGAAAGGGAGGTCTTTAGTTGCCCTGGCTGGAGCTTTATTACCTTGCGGCGCAGCAGCAGCACGTGGTCCACTGGTTGGACGACCAAGAGAACTGAGAGCGCTGACTGCTAAAGGGCGCCTGCAGTGGGGTTCCATTGCCTGAGTTGTTGATGATGGGGGCAAGAGCCCCGACTACCCTACCCTATGTGGTCAGACAGGTGTGTGAGGCATGGGAGAGGGCAGTTAAAATGGTGCTGAGGAGGGCTCCCTATGTTCCCGACCTGAGCATATGGGCACTACGCCCGTTTAAACTATGGAACAGTCTATATCGATGGCTAAATGGCAGGCTGGTGGGTGTGAAACCTTACAGGATTTATACCCAAACAATAGGTTTACTATCCCTGCAGACGCCATTGATAAGTTTCAAATTGGAACGGGACAATTCCTTCAGTTCGCTAAGATAGTGGTGACTGCCCTTGGGATATGGCTCTCTTTTCTGGAGGTCCCACAGACTTCTCAACCTGTAGACACTCTATTGGCTATGGCCGGCGGTAGGAGACTGATCTCACATATCTATAGGGCTCTGAGGGAGGATACCCCTTTGGCTGAGCTATTGTTACAGGGCAAATGGCAGGAGATCTTTGTGGCACTGCTCTTGTCTAAAGACTGGGAGGGAATACATGAGGGAGTGAAATCCATGTCCACCAATGCACGGTTTAAACTGCTTCAATATAATGTGGTGCATCAGGTTTATCTTACTCCTAGCAGGCTCTATGCTACATATTCGGCGCGGTCGTCCGGGTGCTGAAGGGGACATGGAGCGGATTTCTTACATATGTTCTGGGGTGCCCAAGCACAGATGAATACTGGAAGGCTGTACATACATCCTTTGGTGCGGCCACGGGGTGGTCCATTCCTAAAGAGGCAGGTCAATGTCTACTGGGGCGCATCCCCATTAAGAAAAAGAAGAAAGTAAGTAGGAAGTTAAGTAGGTTTTAACCCCTGGGCAGGCAGGAGGGGGGTTGAAAGTGAGGTTTATTTGTTGAAATATGACGTTTTTTTCCTGAGTATGTCAGTATTAGTCTTGTAATTCTGAAAATGCCAATAAAAACGTATATATTAAAAAAAAAAAAAAAGTTCTCGTCTCCTTCTACTCTTTTTCTTATTACCTGTATTTCTTTATGTGTTGCTTTCTTTCTATCCATCCATTCCATTCTGTGATGACCCTGGCATGCAGAAAGTTCCCAGGCATCTGGTAAGCATCTCTGGCAAACTGTCACCAACTCTGTTCTATTGTGGCCATAAGTGTCTTTTAAATGGCACACTTGGTGTATGGTGCTTTTCCACAGCCAATCAGCCCCATTATCTTACTGGTTTGAAGAATGGCCTTCTTGTGCATGATGGTGTCAAATCCCAGCACCAGGCAAACATGCCTGGCTTTGTGTGGGCATCCTTAGTTTAATGTGGCTATTCTCAACATTTGGTGACCACCCCAAACATACGCTGTCTGCTGGATGCATAAGGTCTGTAACCATGGTATATGGTGTCTATCTCTAGCATAAGTTGGGAATCCTTGATATTTGAAGCCCATTAGCTGGTAAACAGTGTCAGTCCATGACAGCTAGCGCTCATCAATGGTAACTGCTGGACACCCATGGCATAAGGTAGAGATCATACATATGATGGCCACCCTTTGATGTAGACTGACCACTCTTCTTGTTATAAGGTGGCCACACCTGGCCCAAGTGGGAATGAGGTCGACATCCTTGGCATCTGGTTGGCACCTCTGACATCTGATAGGTATTTAATCCCATGTATATAAGATGGGCACAACTGCAAATGTGATAGATAACCCTGGAATGGAACGAGTTTGCTTATCATCTGCATGGCATATCTGGCATCTGCCAGGCACCTTTTTTTTATCTGAAAGCCACATCTTTCAAATGGTTACTGTTCCCGACATACATAAGATATCCTGCCCATGAGGGCACTCAATAGCATTTGTGGGCATCATTGTCATGTGATGGGTACAACTGCTTCACCACTTGTGGCATATGATGCCCTTTCATATCATAAGGTAGCAATTTCAGGGATGGAGGGGGCTCCTCCATGGAATATGGTGGTGATCTATTTAATTGGGTGATCACCTCTGACAACAGAGTATCATACTTGGCATTTGGTGAGCACCCTTGGATAATGCAGCCACTAATATTGACCACACCTGACATCTGGTGGCCAAATCTGATGCCGGTTGACCCTCTTTTGTTTAGATGGCCACCCTCTTATATAACGTCCTTCAAAGATAAAATGTCCACATCTGGCAGTTGCTAGGCTTCCCTAAATTGAGAGGAGCATTACTGGCATGTTGTGATCAACCCCACCATTAGCGGGCCACCCTGGCATATGGTGGCCACCCTAGGCATAACGTGGTTATCGCGGCATCTGGTGGCCACTCCTAGCATAGGGTGGCATTGTTTGAGAATTCATGACCTTTCCTTCTATTTTGAGAGGAACCCCTAACTTCTGTTAGGTACTTTTAGTAAGGATTTGGCACCCATATCCTCTGGCAGGCAACCCTTACTGTTGTGAGGCAGTATATGCTCATTTGGCTAGTATAAAATATGAGTATTTAATTATATAAATGGAAAGATGATATTCAGAACTAACTATTCCATTAACTAAACATGGGAAACTTGAATTTGTGGACAAAACAATCTTGTTCTCAGAAAAATATACATTTTCTTTTTTCCGTAACTAACTTTTTTGCCAGAAATTAAAGGTTTGATTTGCAGGCAAAATTTTTTTAGAAAAAGGAACTCTCTTTTTTATTAAAATTAAAATAAAAAACGGAGCATTTACCAAAAATAAATAGCTAGTATTTGAGGGCAAAATTAATATATTTTCAAAAAAATGGCACACTGATATTTGATTAAAAAAATGCATATCTATAAAAAAATGAAAGGCATTTGAGAGAAAACTATGTATTTTCTGAAAACTGGAAGGTACATAGAAATAGGAGTTTATCAACCTGAGCTTATTTTATTTCAGGACAAAATATTTGAATTTGTAAGGCTGATGTGTGGGGCTAAATTAATGTTGGAGAAATGTATTCAAAACTGTCATTGAGTGGCAGTTGATGTGGAGCTGGAGACACCTTTTGCTGATTTTACTTCATTGGTGCTTGAGGGTAGATGCTTCTATTGTGTTCTTTCATAGCTCACACCGAGAAATGTGATCATGTGTAGGGATGGCTTTCTATGACATTATTATCAAATACTTCAGGCTGAGACCTGTACTATTATGATTGAGGTAACTTAATCGATATGTCTGATGAATGAACCGGTAAGGTCTCTAAACTCAGTGATAGCTCTGCTGTCCGAGCCTGTAAAATTTGAGAAACCTGAAGTACAGCTCGGCAGTGTAAGGCCTGTGATTGTGAGGTCTCTGCATCTTTTACTTCTCCCCTCAACCCTCCACGTAGATTCTCATTCACCCTACAAGACTGAAAATCCACGTGGAATGGTCAGATGGAGAAATGAAAGAACAAAGTGAATATAGAAACAATGAAAGATGGCACATACATTTTTAAAACAAATTATAAGAAGCCATACCAAATTGCTGATATAGATTATTTGAGCTGCAAGAAAAACGGACTTTGTTATGGTCAATTTATGTGAAAAGGGTACTGTATAATGAAATTTGTTCCTTAATTTTTTCAAACCTTTTCTGGAGAGAGTGGTATCTAGGGGGGCTCCCACACTTCTATGGAGAGGAGCGTTTTTGCTCGCTTCACTTGATGGTAATTTAATCGGTATTTGTGTCCCCACTAAAATGAAGGAATTCCAACTACAACTTACTGTCACTCAGTTACATTGGCCATTTCTGCACGAGATTCTTTAGCTTCTTTACCAAAAACGTTGCTATTCTATAATTTCTTTGCTCACTTTTTTGTTTGTTAAATGTCCCCCACTCCAAAGTACTTTTTCTATAACATCAAGATGTCTCGTAATCTTGATACAAAGAGATGACTCAATTCGTATTGAGTGAGTTGAAAGCAACTCACGCAACATAACATCTCTTTCTCTCTCTCACTTTCTATCTGAAGTTTCTCATTTAGTGCTTCTTCCTTCTTTCTTACCCCTTTCTTCTGTCTAGTATTCTTTTTCCCATCTCATATTATCTTCTGTCTCCCGAATAGTGCCTAGATGTGCTCTTACTGTGCCATTAACACTATAAAAGCAACTGTATAACATAACATGCCATGCTGGATGTCACTAGGTAGCTCTTGGGCTCAGGGCCTACTGCAGAGATCTGCATTTAATTTTCAGGTCACGAATTTCATCATTTCTAGGTCGATTAAATGAGGTTGGACGAGTTCTTTAATAATAACCCCTATTAAATCACAAAGAGACAGCTCAATTATGGGCGTACACCACCAAAATGTATAAAGTATTATTTGTAATTGTTTATTTAGAGTTAATTATTAGTTGTAACAGTATTGTAAGTTGTGAAAAAAACATTAGCACAGCATTTTTACTTTTAATGGCAAGGATGCTTGAACTGTATTTTGTATGAAATGATGATCCTACCCACGTCAGACATTTTAAGCTTTTCTTTCGTCTCTGAATCCCACATTCAACTGAAGGAGAGTGACGGTGGTCAAGGATGCGAGCAGACAAGATCAGATCCCACCGAGGCCTGGCATCCTTCAGAGAACAGACACTACTCCAGACAGAGGTCAGCTCTCCTCCCAATTAAGCCCGACTCTCCGTGAAGAGATAACCCTGTGTTTGCAAACACCGCAGACATTTAAGAACCCGCGTCTAATCTCGGCTCCATTACAGGCATTTAACATTGGCCTGACCCGCTTCCTGCAGCTTCCGTGAACATTTCTTCCATATCTCGCAGGAATCAGATATGCTGTGGGAGGAGGCCAGGAGAGGCGACGGTAGCTTTTAATGTAGGTTTTCAGATGGATGAAACCGTCCTTTCTTCAAGGTTAAAGAGATCGTGGGAAATGAAAATAAAGGGGAATTTTCTTCACTGTTCATTTCCTTTGGTGGAGGAAAAAAGATTCTCCAGCAGGTTAGCACAGTTCATCCACTAATATCGAAATGAGGCTCAAAGTGTCAGCGATTGGCTCGGCGTGAGCTGGCGTTGCGTGTTAAGCCTTTGACCAGTGCTTAATTTGAGCCGGTGGTTTCCGGTGCTAGGCACCAGCTCTTAAACGTCAACACCGGTGCTTATAGCGTGAACTCAACCCAAAGGTATTCAAGCGCTTTTCATGAGCACCAGTTAAGGACACACTTATTATTGTAGGCACCTGGAGATTAAGTGATTTGCCCAGAATCACAGGATGGTGAGCCTATGCTGAGACTCGAGCCTGGTTCCCCAGCTCCAAAGTCGGCAGCTCTGACCATTACGCCACATCCTCTCCCCACTTGTAGGGTTTCATGGTAAGTAGTTAGTTCTGTTGTAGGCGGAGCAAATAGGAACCAAGGGCTGGTGCAAGCTGCCTCCTGACGAGAGCCCCAGCACTTATTTTTCACAAATTAACCACTGCCTTTGACCTGTACGCACACAGCGTCCAGCCAGACCTTGGCTGTGAGTGTTGACAGTTCTGTTTGAAGACGTGAAATGAATTTGTTGTAGAGGTGGGCGAGCCAAAAAATTAATAGGGAGAGCCAAGCCAGAGCTGAACCAAGGACTGGCTCGGACCTTCAAGCCAGTGCTTGAGCTGAGCCCTGAAATTGTTTTGCTGTGTAAATCATACAACAAGCATCACGTGAAATATCCAAAAAGTGTATTTCTTTAACATCTGGAAGCCTTTGCATAATAGCTTTGGTGTAACAAAATTTGAGTGGCCCCCCCCTGCAAAGTACATGGGCGGAGGCCCCCACGCTACGGACCCAGTTAGGTGGTCTCAGACAGGGGTCCGCCGCCTGCGCACAGTGCTGAAAGGGGCCCCCTGGAGCTCAGGTTCCTCCGTACTGCGGGGGCTGCACCACTCATTAGTAGGGCACATTCAAGGGCGGACTGGGAACTGGAACCAGCCTTGGCAAAGATCTCGGCCGGCCCCTGGGTGGGGGGCAAGCTTTTAGCTTTAGTTGCAGGGGGCCGATATTGCTGCAAAACCGGCCCCCAGTAACAAAAATGGCCCCCAGAGGTCTAAAACCAGCCCCCACCCTGGCGGCCCACCGGGGAAACGCCTGGTGCCCGCTATGGCCAGTCCGGCCCTGGGCACATTATAGCACTGCAGTGAGAAGTACATATTAAAAGTGATAGTTTTGTACAAATGGTATTCTTAACTCACATATTTGAAAGTGCTTTCAAACGAGATAATGAAGAAAAAAGAGTTTTGGTGAAATACAATCTTTGTCGTATGATCATACAATTTAAGCGGGAAGCCGCAATTCATCCAGTTTTTCTGTTTTCATTTTGTACAAATCAGTCAGTAAATGGGTATCTATTTGTCTTCCCTTATATTAAGTCTTTTTTTAAGTTCTTAGTGCATTTTTATGAAGTTTTTGATAATATAGCGGGAACTCGACTGAAGATATTGGAGCGTTCTACATGAGCACCAGGGACATTACACACGGTCACAGCCATTGTTCATAGGCATTGGGAGACTAAGTGATTTGCCCACAATCACAGGATGTTGATCCGATGCTGAGACTTGAACCTGGTTCCCCGGTTCTACAGTCTGAAGCTTTGGCCTTAATGCCGCCTCTTGGGCAGAGGGAGGAAGGCAGGCAGAAGCCACATGAAAGCTCAACTCATTATGGGCTTGAGGTTCAAACAAAATCTCAAGCTGAGGCGGAGCCAGTCTTCAGGCTCCAGCTTTACTTTACATTACTTGTGTCCTTTACTGCTCATTTATTTAGGTGCTACTTTTATCTTTGTGTTTAAGCATTTTACCAGAGTGTGTCTTTTTCAGCTAGCTTCCTTGTGCCCTTCTTCCCTCTCTGTGTTCCTCCCTTGTCTGTGTTGGAATGCCCCCACCATCCTTCCTTCCCATTGTCTGTATTGCCTTGGCCCCACCCCCACACCTGTTGACTGTGCTGCCCTGCTCCTTACCTCCCTCTCGTTGTCCATGTTGGCTTGCTCTCACCATGCCTCCCATTGTCGGTGTTCCCCTGCTGCCACCCTCTCTTTCGTTGTCCGTGTTACCCTGCTACCAACCTCCCTCCCCACTGTTGTCCATGCTGGCTTGCAGTTGTCCCTGTTGTCCTGCTTCCACCCTTCCTCGCATTGACCGTGTTAACTGCTCGCCACGCAATAATGCTTTTTCCAGCCACTCACCTTCTTTATTGCCTCAAGCACCACCCAACCTCCTGCCAGCCATAAAAAACAAAAATATACTATGATGCCAGGATCATAAAAATAGCATTGTAGTCAGCTTCCTAGTGCTACGTAAGGTCTTAAAGGCCCCCTACCCAAGTAACATGCCCAAGCTGCAACTCAGGCCTATAATGCTATTAGAACAATCCACCCACTGACTATAGAATGTTCTAAGTTAAACAGGGAGAAACACAAAGACAAGCATTGGAAAGTTGGAATAGAAGTTCTATAGCAGCCATTATTGTCCATCTAGTGCGCTTTTGTTTTAACAGAGCACTTACATTTCCAGTGTTTTAGTTAAGAATTTCCTACCCCTAGGGGCAACAACAGCTGTTAATTCACTGCAATGAAATTATGAGCCCCAACTGCAGATGATGGCCCATAACATGGAGGAATCATCAACAGTCATTATTGTCCTGCAGGCAAGAGCACAAAAAGGCTAATAGCACCCATCAAGCTGTATCTCACTGGGCCAAATCCAGTGCTCAATTAACTTTTGTGGAAGACAGAATCTCGCACAGACAACAGTCTCAGTCCAAGATGTCTGTCCCTTGTGCTGGTAAAAGGAAAGCCGCTCTCACTTTGGAGACATGTAGTCACTGCTCCACCCTTTCATTCTGTTGCAGGAAAGCAAGCTCAACTGCTACAGAGAACTGCGTAATAAAAACTAGCCTGTGAATGAAGGGGTAAAGCAGACACCCAATGCATGTGAGGAATGGCTTTCCTTTTACCAGCTCCCACCTGTTAACTGTGCTGCAATATTTAGAAGAGAAGCCATTTTGTGGAAGAGGGTCTCAGAGTCCTGCCTTTGTCATTCTCACCTCAAGCTGCCATACCCTGGTGGGAGGAAAGATAAAGCAAAGTATTGAGGGCCTCATGGAGCATAACAGGGCAGGGTCCACAGGAGGAGGGGCAGGAACAAGGAAGCCACAGAATGCCTCCTGACTACACTGGAATTTATAGCCTGAAAAGGAAGCAGTTCAAGCTCCCAATATTCTGCTTCGGGTGCTAATATAGCATAATATTCCAGTGCCAATGGCTAACCAGTTGTTAAATACTTCTGTCTTAGTTATAGATATGAGCCACAGTTAAGGGCCTTTAATGACTAGTATGGCTCAAGCAGGAGAGCTAGAAAGCTATTAGAACATTCCACTCTGTGAGAATAGATTCTTACAAATTAAAAAAGGAGAAACGATAAGACAAACATTGGAATGTTGAGCAAAAGGTCTAAATCACCCATTATTGGCCCACTGCCAATCTAGTGACTGCAATCAAGCTCCCAGAATTGCAATGTTCCTCTAAGGCCCTCATTCCGAGCTGCCCATTATCTGGGTGGAGTAATACTGGGGTGGAAACTAATGATCCCGGATAGTATCTCCATGTAAGTTAACAGGGATTATTATTATTATTTTGAGTTTTACATAGCGCTAGCTAGACACGAAGGTATCAGAGCAATTTACATGTTATGTGATAACGTTACAAGAGGTAAATAGAAAATGAACAACCCTGCTTACATGTAGTTATTTATTTATTTGAGAGTTTTATATAGGCTAGCAGCTGCTAGACCTATGATTTGTTTCACCTGGAATGGGGAATATCATGCGGACCTGTGTAATATTGGGTCATATTCTGCATGTTTTTCCCCAAAGGGCACAAATCCATGAACATTCACTACCTGCTTGGAGCAGGTGGTAAATGCTCCAGGGTCTTTGCTCATAGGTGGGCAGAAAGGGCCTTTGTGGCAGTACGTAAGGTATTATTTCTATTTGGCTATGCGTAGCTTCTTTTGCTTCTCAATGTTGAAATATGTGGACAAGTGCGGGCCGTGACCTGCAGCACCTGCAGCTATGTATATGGTATCGGGTATGGTGTCTCTAGGTCAGTAGTTATGGGGTCTGGAGTTTGAAGACCCGATAATTACGGACCCAGAGACACCACCAAAACTCGTAGTTGCTTGGAGCAGTATCTCCCCACACCTGGGATTCTACTCAGGGCAAATCATAATGCAGGCCTGAGTGTTATTCTTACAAAATTGAAGTATTTGTGTATATGCTGTGGGCAGATACATATGTACCTTTACGCAAAGCTGCTTAATAAGAGCCCTGCTGAAGCCCTCAATCAGCCACACCAAAAGTAATTCCCAGTTGATGACCTGCTGCTTCCATGATGCACAACGGCAAAAACAACAGTTGGTGGACAGAATGCAGAACAATGTCATACATTCACCCCAGTACAGAGATCTGGGCCTAAATCCATCGTTTTTTTGCTCACCAAGCCATTCCAGTTTGAACCCAGCCATATGCAAATCAGTCTTGACCCTGTGCCTCATGGGAACAGTCCGAAGCGATACAAAAGGGGATGATGGACGGAACGTTTGAGCCAATCAAACACTCACCCCCAGTCAACTGATCTGGGTTTAATCCATCATCATTCTTTAGCTCACTCCACCACCCCAGTTCAGACATGGCCATATGCAAATCAGTCTGACCCTGTGCCTCATGGGAACAGTCCAGCCCGAACTGCCAAGCCATGTCTTCCCTGGACCGGAAACAAGCATCCTAGGACCGGTTTCTGGCATTTCAGCCGTCATCAGCCAGGCTTGCTTGAATCCAGTGGCAAAGTGAGCAAGGGACCCACGTCTGGGCATACCCCCGCCAACTTAGGGCGACCAAAGCGATACAAAGGGGATGATGGACGGAGCGTTTGAGCCAATCAAACACTCACCCCCAGTCAACTGATCTGGGTTTAATCCATCATCATTCTTTAGCTCACTCCACCACCCCAGTTCAGACATGGCCATATGCAAATCAGTCTGACCCTGTGCCTCATGGGAACAGTCCAGCCCGAACTGCCAAGCCATGTCTTCCCTGGACCGGAAACAAGCATCCTAGGACCGGTTTCTGGCATTTCAGCCGTCATCAGCCAGGCTTGCTTGAATCCAGTGGCAAAGTGAGCAAGGGACCCACGTCTGGGCATACCCCCGCCAACTTAGGGCGACCAAAGCGATACAAAGGGGATGATGGACGGAACGTTTGAGCCAATCAAACACTCACCCCCAGTCAACTGATCTGGGTTTAATCCATCATCATTCTTTAGCTCACTCCACCACCCCAGTTCAGACATGGCCATATGCAAATCAGTCTGACCCTGTGCCTCATGGGAACAGTCCAGCCCGAACTGCCAAGCCATGTCTTCCCTGGACCGGAAACAAGCATCCTAGGACCGGTTTCTGGCATTTCAGCCGTCATCAGCCAGGCTTGCTTGAATCCAGTGGCAAAGTGAGCAAGGGACCCACGTCTGGGCATACCCCCGCCAACTTAGGGCGACCAAAGCGATACAAAGGGGATGATGGACGGAACATTTGAGCCAATCAAACACTCACCCCCAGTCAACTGATCTGGGTTTAATCCATCATCATTCTTTAGCTCACTCCACCACCCCAGTTCAGACATGGCCATATGCAAATCAGTCTGACCCTGTGCCTCATGGGAACAGTCCAGCCCGAACTGCCAAGCCATGTCTTCCCTGGACCGGAAACAAGCATCCTAGGACCGGTTTCTGGCATTTCAGCCGTCATCAGCCAGTCACAAGGATCTGGGTTAAATCCATCATTCTTTTGCTCACCACACCACCCCAGTTTGGACCCAGCCATATGCAAATCAGTCTTGACCCTGTTCCTTGTGGGAACAGTCCAGCCCGAACTGCCAAGCCAGGTCCTCCCTGGACCGGAAACAAGCATCCTAGGACCGGTTTCAGGGCATCACCCTTCCTCAGCCAGGCTAGCTTGAATCCAGTGGTGTAGTGAGCACGGGACCCACGTCTGGGCATACCCTTCCCACTTAGGGCGACAAATGCAAAAGAAACAATTGATGGACGGAATGCTGGACAATGCAAACATTCACCCCCAGTCACAAGGATCTGGGTTAAATCCATCATTCTTTTGCTCACCACACCACCCCAGTTTGGACCCAGCCATATGCAAATCAGTCTTGACCCTGTTCCTTGTGGGAACAGTCCAGCCCGAACTGCCAAGCCAGGTCCTCCCTGGACCGGAAACAAGCATCCTAGGACCGGTTTCAGGGCATCACCCTTCCTCAGCCAGGCTAGCTTGAATCCAGTGGTGTAGTGAGCACGGGACCCACGTCTGGGCATACCCTTCCCACTTAGGGCGACAAATGCAAAAGAAACAATTGATGGACGGAATGCTGGACAATGCAAACATTCACCCCCAGTCACAAGGATCTGGGTTAAATCCATCATTCTTTTGCTCACCACACCACCCCAGTTTGGACCCAGCCATATGCAAATCAGTCTTGACCCTGTTCCTTGTGGGAACAGTCCAGCCCGAACTGCCAAGCCAGGTCCTCCCTGGACCGGGAAACAAGCATCCTAGGACCGGTTTCAGGGCATCACCCTTCCTCAGCCAGGCTAGCTTGAATCCAGTGGTGTAGTGAGCACGGGACCCACGTCTGGGCATACCCTTCCCACTTAGGGCGACAAATGCAAAAGAAACAATTGATGGACGGAATGCTGGACAATGCAAACATTCACCCCCAGTCACAAGGATCTGGGTTAAATCCATCATTCTTTTGCTCACCACACCACCCCAGTTTGGACCCAGCCATATGCAAATCAGTCTTGACCCTGTTCCTTGTGGGAACAGTCCAGCCCGAACTGCCAAGCCAGGTCCTCCCTGGACCGGAAACAAGCATCCTAGGACCGGTTTCAGGGCATCACCCTTCCTCAGCCAGGCTAGCTTGAATCCAGTGGTGTAGTGAGCACGGGACCCACGTCTGGGCATACCCTTCCCACTTAGGGCGACAAATGCAAAAGAAACAATTGATGGACGGAATGCTGGACAATGCAAACATTCACCCCCAGTCACAAGGATCTGGGTTAAATCCATCATTCTTTTGCTCACCACACAACCCCAGTTTGGACCCAGCCATATGCAAATCAGTCTTGACCCTGTTCCTTGTGGGAACAGTCCAGCCCGAACTGCCAAGCCAGGTCCTCCCTGGACCGGAAACAAGCATCCTAGGACCGGTTTCAGGGCATCACCCTTCCTCAGCCAGGCTAGCTTGAATCCAGTGGTGTAGTGAGCACGGGACCCACGTCTGGGCATACCCTTCCCACTTAGGGCGACAAATGCAAAAGAAACAATTGATGGACGGAATGCTGGACAATGCAAACATTCACCCCCAGTCACAAGGATCTGGGTTAAATCCATCATTCTTTTGCTCACCACACCACCCCAGTTTGGACCCAGCCATATGCAAATCAGTCTTGACCCTGTTCCTTGTGGGAACAGTCCAGCCCGAACTGCCAAGCCAGGTCCTCCCTGGACCGGAAACAAGCATTCTAGGACCGGTTTCAGGGCATCACCCTTCCTCAGCCAGGCTAGCTTGAATCCAGTGGTGTAGTGAGCACGGGACTCACGTCTGGGCATACCCTTCCCACTTAGGGCGACAAATGCAAAAGAAACAATTGATGGACGGAATGCTGGACAATGCAAACATTCACCCCCAGTCACAAGGATCTGGGTTAAATCCATCATTCTTTTGCTCACCACACCACCCCAGTTTGGACCCAGCCATATGCAAATCAGTCTTGACCCTGTTCCTTGTGGGAACAGTCCAGCCCGAACTGCCAAGCCAGGTCCTCCCTGGACTGGAAACAAGCATCCTAGGACCGGTTTCGGGGTTTCACCCCTCTTCAGCCAGGATAGCTTGATTCCAGTGGCATGGAGAGGGTCAGACTGATTTGCATATAGCCATGTCTGAACTGGGGTGGTGGAGTGAGCTAAAGAATGATGATGGATTAAACCCAGATCAGTTGACTGGGGGTGAGTGTTTGATTAGCTCAAGCGCTCCGTCCATCATCCCCTTTGGTATTGCTTTGTTCGCCCTAAGTTGGCAGGGTATGCCCAGACGTGGGTCCCTTGCTCACTTTGCCACTGGATTCAAGCTAGCCTGGCTGATGACGGCTGAATAGCCAGAAACCGGTCCCAGGATGCTTGTTTCCGGTCCAGGGAAGACATGGCTTGGCAGTTCGGGCTGGACTGTTCCCATGAGGCACAGGGTCAGACTGATTTGCATATAGCCATGTCTGAACTGGGGTGGTGGAGTGAGCTAAAGAATGATGATGGATTAAACCCAGATCAGTTGACTGGGGGTGAGTGTTTGATTAGCTCAAGCGCTCCGTCCCTCATCCCCTTTGGTATCTCCATGATGCACAACAGCATGCTTGAAGAAAGGTACCATACCAAATAACTTCCAAGCTCTGTGAGGTGCGTGCAAGGTAACAAGCTATGCTGAACAAAGCTAGGACCAAATCTCTCCGCCCCAAACCCAACTTTGTTGGCTTCTGGTAAAAAATTGGAGGCAGTTCTGGAAAATTTGGACAGAACATAAAACTCTCCAGCTAAGAATCCCAAGTTTTAGTTTCAAAGTCTAAGGAAGGAAGGAAGGCAAGAGATATTTCTCTTCAGGCAACGTGTGAATGGAATGTATTGCTATTCATTTCTCTGTCCACAGTCATACTCTAAAAATACCTTGTTCAACTCGAAGTATGATTCTTCTTGCCACTTGAGTTGCAAACTCAATGTAGTCCTTTCTTGATATCTACATTTTGATTGTCACCTTAGTGGAGGGATGTGGTAGCCTTTTCAGCAAAGGTTCTGCTATCCGCCAATCAGCTGTCATTTAGAAGGTAGTGGTAGAGGCAAGGCTAGCAACCAAATGGCAGTATCTCTGCCTCAGCCCCTGGCAGCAACCCGTAGAAGCCCACCATATATGTTTCGGAAGGTGGCATTGGCTTCTTGATTTGTAGGTGGGCTGGTGCGGTGGAGGAATGGTGGTGGGGTGGCAATTAGATTCAGAAGCTCAAAGCTAGTTATTGCCCCCATCTCCCCTCTCTGATGTCAGGATATCCAGAGGGATCCAGGTCAGTCCTCTGGGTGTAGGTGGCACTGCACCTGCTGCACCACTGGAAGCTACAGTCCTTGCTGCATGTCCAAGCACATATTATAAGGCAAACATACAGAAGGAGGAAGGCACTAGAATCCCATTTCTCATACAATACACACAAAGGTAGGACCCAAGACACTGCATTATGGTCACGATCGACTTTTCTATACTGACAATCTGATTATGAGTTTGGAGAGCTGATTTTCCCATCCACCATGATGCCCGATGTTATATTTTCCAAGGTATTGTTGACAATCCACAATATTTAGGGCCGTCTACCGGGATGGTAGAGGGCTCTCCACCACAGTGGCTGTATGGTTGCGGGGGGGGTGTATTTGGGTGGACAGAAATTCCAGCAGGATGTCTGCATTCTTACAGCAAATGTAAGCACTAGGATTTATTCACTGAGAGACGGGTGCTCTGCCACTGCACAAGTACCAGCTGCATTTGTTGTGTGGATCCCCCCCATAATAGGGACACCACATCTAGCGCCTCTGAGGTGTCTGAAATCCGTTGCACAGTAGTCTTTCATGTCGTTAACTCGCAAGATATGGCTGCGGATCAAGCTCCTTCAGGTGGGCAGCTGTTTCAGGTGACATAGCTGCACGTGTCTCTGTCAGCAGCATGTCTGATATCGAAGGAACACTATTTTGGGAAGTACTGTAGGTGTAAATCGTAAGGCAATCCACTGATTTTGCGCAGATTCTACATTACCGACGTCCTCAAAACTTGGGACTTATTTACAAGCCCATTGAGCCCCAGATGCGTCACTTTTATTGACGCACCGGCAGCGCAATGGGCTTCCCCATATTTACAAGGCCATGTAAATTCACCCTACGTGACTTTTCATGGCCTTGTAAATATGTTTCCCTTTCACGCATTACTGCGTGAAAGGGGTATTCCATGGTGTTGCTGCGGGTGTTCCCACGCAACATCCATCGAACTTAACGCATTTCCAGATTTACAAAATTTTGTAAACTTGGGATTGCGTTGGAGGCGCAACAAGGAGAAATACTTTTATTTCTCTTAGTTTTTTCCTCTCTCTATGCGTGTTTCATTCTGCAGCACACAAAGAAAGAGGAAAATGCCTTTAATAATTGTTTTTGTGGAGGATGGTGTCCCTTCCTCCACAAAAATAATCATTCCCTCAGCGCAGGCACCGTTGCAAAATGACGCAAGGGTGTCTGCGCTGGTGCACAGCTGCCATTTGTGCGCTGGAGCAGGGGAGAAGGGCAGGAATGCACCGTATCTTGTAGATACGGCGCATTCCTGCCCTTTTATTTTGACGCACGGCAGCGCAGCATGAAGTCCTGCTGCGCTGCCGTGTGTCAAAATATTGTAAAGGAGGCCTCTAGTTCTGAGACTCTTGCCTCCTATCTGGAATGCAGGTACAATCTCGGGAACTCCAAGACTTTGCAACTCAGGGGCTTATTTATGAGCCCTTGCGTCACTTTTGCGCTGCCTGTGCGTCACTTTTTGTGACGCACAAGCGGTGTAAAAAATGCACCATGTTGCGTCATATTTACAAAGTGATGCATCTAGGTAGATGCGTCACTTTGTAAACCCCTGCGCCACATTATACCTGCGCCAGGTATAATGGGGCAGATTTATGATGACTGGCGCATCCCTGCAAATCAGCAGAGATGCGCCAGGTAAGATGCGTCACGCAAGTTTACCCTTGCGCCACCACAGATGCGCCGCATTTACAATGCGGCGCATCGTGGCGCAAGGATAAACAGATGCGTGACGCATCGCCCGTCAGAAGGGTGGCGCATTGCTGGAGTCGTGTCGCAAGCGCGACGCAACTCCAGCAATGCTCGTGGCCTGCCCATACATAACATGGTGCGTCACGCCTTACGCCTGCTTCAAGCAGGCGCAAGGTTTTGACGCAGCGGCGTCGGAAAAGTGACTGAGTGGAATCTTGTAGATTTCACTCAGGCACTTTTCCGAGGCTTTACTGCATCGGAACGCCCCCCCCCCTGCGCCGGAACGCCCACATGAAACCTGACGCAGGTTTCATGTGGCGCAGGGCTTTACAACGTGCCGCATCTCCCTAGATGTGTCACGTTGTAAATAGGGCGCAACGTGGCGCATGGTTTACGCCGCCGCTGCGTCACAGAAGTGACGCAACGGCGGCGCAAAAGTGGCGCAAGGGGCTTGTAAATCTGCCCCAATGTATGCAGGGTGGGCGTTCCGACGCAAGTAAGCCTCATAGAAGTGACGCAGTGAAATCTATGAGATTTCACTGCGCCACTTCTAGGACACAAATGCGTCAATATCTTACGCCTGCCTCACAGCAGGCGTAAGACTGAGGCAGGCATGTTTGAAATGGGACTTTCCCATGTGAAATGACCCATTGCTGGAGTTGTGTCACTTTCGTGACACACTCCAGCAATGCGTCATTTTTGCGCCTACAGATACATCAAAAATACTGACATATCTGTAACTCCTTGCGACATGATGCGTCATACTGTAAATATGACGCATCCAGCATGTCGCAAGGAGGGCGCAATGAAAAGTGACGCATCGCTGTTTTCACGCAGCGATGCGTCACTTTTCATAAATGAGGCCCTCAGTGTCTGTACTTTATGAACACACTCCCATGTATTCAAAGGGTGCCATTTATAATCAAATACTGTTACATTTAACCAAATACATTTAAGAAATCCATATGTGAAACTAAAACAGCCTGCTTTAAGATTGCTATTTCTTTCCCATCTACCCACATACTCTAGTGGGAAGACCGCAAAGTTTCCTGTGTAAAGTAAATCTCCTGCTGAGAAATATGTCTGCCTCCCCCTAGCAGCACAGCTAGAGTCAAAGCATATAACCATTCCCTGGCAAACACACACCACACCCCTGCTGGTGGGGGGACCGAGAGAAGGGGGTTGTTTTTAACAGGGCAGGATAGATGGGGTTTTTTATATTCATGGTTCTGAGGGGAGACATAAATTGCCATTCTCAACAAAGACGAGGTTTTTTTTTCTATTAAAAACCTGAACTGGCCCCAACAATTATTAAGAGATCCGTATCTTTCGCTCCCTGCGTGGATAACGAGCTCCCTCTCTGCTGGACACAGACGCTCTGTCTCGAGGCTCGGTTAATGAAGCGCGCCTTAGGTCGGGAAATTAGCAGGACTCTGACTCCGGAGCCAACCTCTGGTGACCCGGCTGTAGATCAAGTGCCTCTGCCATGTCTTCCCTCGTTATCACCCCGTAACCATGTCAACCCCTCTTTGTTTTCATTTCCTGTAGCCTCTAAGCGAGACTCTCTGGTGCTCTCTGGCCAGGGACAAGAAAGAAGGGAGGAGGTAGTCACGTGCATTCTGTCTTTTATGTGCCTGCGTTTGTTTGCTTAAATCAATGGAAACTTTCTATAAAATACTTTAAAAAAAAAGCTGCACTCAATTATTTGTTTTGGAAAATGTGCGTCAATCCCCCCCCCCCCCCCGCCCAAGGCATGCTTTTTTTATTGTCCAAACACAGTGGCTAGCGATTACAATAATTTGAAGTGTTGGAGTCTGATTGACAGCAAAGAGCAGACTTCAAGTTTTACCCTGTGAAGTTTACAGACTCTTTAAGTTTCATAGCTACTTATACATGTTCATTAATGTGAAAGTGGCATAACGGTCAGAGCTGCCGACTTTGTAGCTGGGGAACCAGGTTCGAGTCTCGGGCTCGGCTCAACATCCTGTGATTGTGGAAAATTCCCGGGCCTACCAAAAAATGAATGTGTCCTTGTTATGTAATGTAACTGGTGCTCATGTAAAGCGCTCCAATATCTTCTGGTCAAGTTCGCACTATATAAAACTGCAAAAAAAAAAAGTGTGTAAGTAAGGGGAAACGTACAGTGGCTTAGCAAAAGTACTGTGGGCCCTCAAGTCATGCAAGAATAATGTCCCACCTACCCATTGCTGTGTGGTAAAAGACAGCCACCATCGTGGTGAAGAGGGCTTCTTAAAGTCCTGAGCTTTGGTGCCACTGTACCTGCTGCACTAATGATACCTGCGCCCTAGACCTTTAAATGCAACACTGTAAACTGAACCAATTCTACAGCGCCTGAGTTCGGAAAGTGATTTGGGACCCGTGCAAAGGGTGAATGTGTGATAGAAATACACTTTATGTAGCACTTAGTACGGATGTTTATAAATGTTCTCAATTTTATACAGATCGGGATTTAAGGCGCTGAGTCATAAGGTGATTTGTCCTGGATCAAACATTTGTTGGTAAAGTGGGGAAGCTGGGATTAATATAACCTGATGTCTCCTGCCTCTGTAGTCAACCACTGCGACACAAGAAAAAGAGACTCATTTAGAGTTTGGTTAACATGATAAAAGTTGTGTGTACCCTGTCAACCAAATTCTTGGTTCACCAACTCAATTTACAGACCTCCAAGGATATTGCGATTTCTACAAAAGGGACAACGAAAATTTAAAAAAAGGACTTAGAAAAAATAAAAATAGGCTGATTTTCCTTTTATTAGCTCTTCGCTGTCGCCAATAAAAAAAGGTGAGCAACAGGCCAGCTGTTATCAGAGGTGTAAAGTACCTCTGTCGCGCCTGTTAATAACTTGCAAATGCGTGTATATATCTCCCAGCCCCCGCCTTCTCCACTGCCCTTTGTCTCCATCAACCAGTGTTGCCATCAGTTTAAATGAAGATGAAACTGGCTGCTCACAGGAAAGAGACATGTCCAGGGGCGGCTCCTCCACTAAGGCGGAGGAGCGTCACCCCACTGCCTTTAGCACTGCAAGAAAAGGAAAAATAAAATGATAATAACTCAAAGTTAGTATCATTTTATTTTTCTGTGCTGCAGCAGCTTTGCGGGTGGGGCGGGGCTACTCTGCTCACAGAGCAGGGGAGGACCGGTTTGCCCACTCCAAGTGAGCTTGAAGGTTTGGCCGGCCTTCTTGGGCCAGCCAAACATGCATGCACACTTTGTATGTTCTCCATCCAGACTGCATTACATCCCGGGTGGAGAACATGCCCTAGGCTTCTATTCCCTGGCTGAGCGCCGAACCACGGCGCTCAGACCAATCACAACGCTGCATTGCAGGGTTGTGATTGGTCAAGGGAGACTGGGTGGGTGCTTCCTGTTAAACAGAAAGAAGGAAGAGGATGCAGAGGACCGAGGAGAGGCGGCAGCCGGCTAGCCGGCCGGCCAGCAGGTAAGTGTTTTTATTTTTTTTTAATCACCCCTCCCTAACCGCCCTATTAATGCTATTTGGGAGCAGCCGACACTGGACATGTCTCATTTTGGAGTAGGTGAGACCCAATAAAGTAAAGGAGATTACCAGTGCTCACACTAACTCATGATGTTAGTCACTTTCGTAGTAACTGGCTTCAATTGCTCCAATCCAAATATGCTGAAAAACCTGGTAGACGGGAAAGGACTGAGACATTGGACGCAGTGTCTATCTTTATAGAGGCATTCTGTTGGGTCATGAAGTCAACGGGATGACATGGCCACACAATAAACATTTGTTTTGCAGTTTTATATAGAGCAAACTCGACCCAACGACATTGGAGCACTTTCAATATATCAGGTTTTTATAAAGCGCGACTACTCACCCGTGAGGGTCTCAAGGCACTGGGTGGGGGGGGATCTGCGTTTCACTTTACTGCACTTTACATGAGCACTATTTGCATTACACAAGGCCAGTCTCATATGTTTTTTTGTAAGGCACGGGGAGAGTTAGGGGCATATTTATGTAGGTTTTGCAACGCCCTTAGACAATGCAAAACCTAAGTAGGAATTATATCAAGTCATGCAAGGCCTTGGGAACGCGTTCCATAGGTAGAGCGTGGGAGTTCCTAGGCATTCACCCATGCATTCTGAAGCATTCCCAGATTTACCAATACTGGTAGAGCAGGGAATGCGTCAGAATGCTGCACCTTCCCAGGTGAGTTGTAACAAGGAATATATCTATATGCAGGCACCCTTACATCATGGTGCAAGGGTGCCTGCGTTTGCGCTAGGCAGCACATCGTGCGTCAGCACTGGGAAATGACAGGAATGCACCATATATTGTTAACTATGGCGCATTCCTGTTCTTTCACTATCACGCAGCACAACAAGGTGACTTGCTGCGCTGCAATGCGTGATAACCAGTGCTTTAAATGGGCCGGTACTGAGTAGCAGCACCTTTTTATTTTGAGAAGGAGAGTGATGGAGCACGATTTTTGTAAATAAAATATGCTCGATGAAATCCACCTAAATGCATGCTTTTTATTAAAATGCACAGATTTATTAACAATAACACGAAAGTGTACAACATGTGAAATGTGCACAAGGCACGAAAGTTAATTTTCTTAGTTGAACAATGACGAGAATTATGCTAATTGAATATTATTCTGTCTCCCTAACTGCAGAAAAATAAACGACAAAGACATCTGCTTTTATTGTTCGTGAAAGTAGTGTAGGTTTTAGAAATAATTCTCTCTTTTGCTAAAATAAATGTAGGCCTTAAGAAATGTTAAGGGATGTGCTTTGGTGCTCCTGTACTCTTGTCCCTCAAAGTGTAACAAGTGTTTTCTTAGAGTTTTCTTTGTACTCCAAATGTTTCAAATGCTTCCTTAGAGTGCAGATTTTTAGCCTATTCCTGAATAAAATTTTAAATTTCTTTCCTGTCTAGGCGAGGGTTAGAGATGGTGAATGTAACTGTTATAATATTCTAGATACATTTGTAACCAGGTTCTTTTCCTCTTCCTCACTTGGAAGTTGTATGATTTTTAGACAAAGAGTGTTTAGAAATATTACTTAGGTCATTGTCAGGAGACAGCCACACCATCGAGTTTGCCAATGAAAATGTTTGTAGAGAGTAGAGAAAGCAACATTTTAACCTGAAGAAAGGAAGTAGCGTACTATAAAGATTCCTGTGGGAAAACGCTCCTCGGCTCGTTCACAGAATGGCGACCTGTCCTGCGTTCGTATGCTGCATGCCGTGCTGATTCTTGATTCTCTGGCTGGCAGATCCTGTTCTTCCTTAAGAGACTTTCCTGGAGACTTTGCACATCATTGGCTGGTGGTGCTGCCTTCGCTATACCCTAACGGCTGTGGGGTTAGCCTTCCGGACTAATTGCACATTGTGCATTAGTATTTCATCTTGTAAGTGAGCTGTTATTTTACTGATGTTTCTCTCCCTCTCACTCCTCTATGCCTGATATTAAGATGTTTATTGAATGATCTGTGATGATTATTGTGAATCTATGCTGTATTCTATGAATCATTTTATGACATTCTAGTTGAATCGTATTTGTGATTGACCATTCATATTATGAAATAACAAGAAAAACTAATAGAAAAGAATAGTGTTTGCCTTTATTACGGTGTTATTAAGTTATTTGGATCAATTTACAATGACCGATGTTTAGCATATTTCTTCATTGTAGGTCCTCGTGGAGAAATAGCATTCCGTCTTACATTATTTAGTTCCTTTTAGCTCTACCAAAGATTCGTCGGAGGACCTTTGATATTGCTAACTGTGTGACAATGACTTATGGTCCCGTCATTAGAGATACGCTTTTGGTTATGGTATAGTGGTTGGTGTGCATAGATAACTAACAAAAATCCCCCAACGCTTCCGCTGCATCAGGTTTTGGTAAGTGCATCGGATGGTTAGTTTAGACTAAAATACTATCTAATGAAGAGACGGAATTTAGAGACAGGACAGATTTAAACGGTCTATGATATATGGAGTTTGTACCTTTATATACGTTGAGGTTTGTTGAATCTCAATGGAATTGACGGGTCCGTCGCTGGCCTGAAATCCCGGGAAAAGCCTATGGGCTGTCTTAGTGTGGCATACACTAAGCTTTATGTGTGTTGTGTGCTGTTGATGTGGTACTAGGCGGTCGTCAAACTGAAAGTTACTGCACAGGGAACTTTGTTGAATGAAGTAGTGGAGGTTTATTTGGGTCACTTCAGAAAGAGCAACTGGGGAAGTCCGAGAATTTTCCGCTTGTGAGAGAGCATAATCGCGCTGGTCGAGGTTATGCTGGAGTGAAAAGATTCCTTAGAGTACATGAGAATACTATCGTATTTCTTTTAATGGAGCAGGCAAGCTGTGTTTATGTAGTTTGTAATTGTTCGTTGAATACTTCAAAGACATTGACGCTGATTTTGTAAAGGGAGGTTCAGTAGAAGGAGTGATACTGATGTAACAAAAAGCCACGCTTGTATTGGTCAGTGGTGAGTATATGTCACTAAAAGTGCTGCGCTGCTATAGGATAGTTGGTGTGAGTCGCGCTGAGATTGGACAGCGTAAAATAACTTTGATTGTAAGCAGAGAAACATAAGACGGAAGGGAGTTTGTAGATTTATTTACTAATATGAACTTTACAGAGCTAAAAAGAAAATCATGAAGATAATTAAATTGTTGAAGACTTTGTTTAGCAAGGATCAACCAATACAAATCAGAGAAGGAATTCCGATGCCTCCTGAAGGAACACCTGCAGCATTCATGGCGTTAGAAAGGGGTTATCATACTTGTACATGGTTAGAAAATTGGATGAAATATACAGAGAATTATGCTAATTTAGCGTTTCCAGAAAATGGTACCTTTAATACCAGGATTCTAGAGAATTTGAGATTTCGAAAGAATAGTTTGAGTCCAAACCCAAGACCAATGCAGTATGAGGCTTTGGAAGACTGGGAATATGAAGCATACAAGAGAGAGAGAGACAGACACCAAAATAAATACAAGAATACAGTGAGTAGGTATTCTGAAGCAAAATCGGATGCTCGTAAGAAAATGTGGAGGAAGGATGTTGTTGAAGGTACTAAAAGTTGAGACAAGTGAAGGGGGAAAATCCAAAGAGAAAAAGAATAATACAGAACAACAAGAGAAAAATACAGAAAATACAGACTTAGTGGATACAGATGAGATTGATGAGGATTTCCTGAATGAATTATTAATGAACAGACCTCTACCATATCAAGAGGAACAGATAACTACAAATACGAGTTCAAGTGCTTCAAGCATTTCACCAAGTGCTCCTTTAATTCAGCTGGAAGAGCATATAAATAGATCGCCTGAAATTGTGAGTCAGATTCAAAATGTAAATAGAGAAGAAGTAGTAAGAATTAAACCGATAACGAATCCAGACGTTTTGTCAGTACCAGTGACAATTGGTCCCATAGTTCCGATGTATAGTGAGCAAGGACTTACTCGAGTACATCCTTTAACAGTTCCAGGAAAAGGTAATGAATATTATCACATAGACAATAGAGAGATAGTAAGAACAAATGAAAATAGTAGTACGAATGTGGGTGTAGCCACAGAACAAGTGGAACAATTGATTGATGTTTCAGAGAAGAATGATACACCAAAACGAGTTATATATCTTGACCCTAAGAGATTGAAACAAGTAGAAAGGAGAATGAAAACTCAGACACCTAATAGGTCAAGGAGTGATACGAGTGAAAATGTACAAAGATCTTTAGGGCCATCATCCGAAGAATTGGATGATTGGATTCGAGAAATAACTCCTGGTTGTAGTGGTCAAAATGATAATGCATACATAGATGTGAATAAATTGAAAGGAGATTTGGAGGAAATGATTGCAGGTACAATTAGTCCAGAATGATTGAGTAAATATCAAGAAGATAAGTTGTTATTCTTGTGTAAAAATATTACGAGAAAGGGAGAAGCTTGCATGAGACGTTTGCTGAAGTTGCACAGATGTATGGAGTTGACATTGAGAAGTCTAAAGCTTTACAAAAGACATATAGGTTGGATTTCACAGACAAGGACTTAGAGAATCTGAATGTATCAGGGAGACAATTGCAGATTAAAGAATTGATTTCCACATTAAGAAGTTGGGGAGAGTTAGACAGATGGAAAGGAAGATGGGCAAAAAAGAGGAATGAAACGAGTGTGTCAACAAAACTGCTTCGCAATTGTATCCTGTAAAAGAAGCAGAAAAAGAGTCACTACCAGAGGATGTGGTTACAGTATACCCAATGAGAGAGGTACCAGGAGGTGGGTTTGTGCACGTTCCTTGGCCAAGACAGGACATATTATCATTTACGAATGATTTCCCCAGGTTGAGGGAAAAACCTGTTGAGTGGTACCGACAAGTGGAAAGATTTGTGAGGTTTTAAAAGTCTTGTGGGTTGATTTGGAAGGTCTTTTTGATATTGTAGTCCCAGCAGATTTGTGGATCGAGTGTAAAATTGCTGTAGATTGGCTGAAAAAAGAGTACCCAAGAGATCCAAATACAGGAGCACCCTCGGAAGAGGTCATGAAGAAATATAATCAGGTCATTACGTATTTGAAAGGGAAGATTTCTCCAAAAGACACAGATTGGGTGAAAATAGAACTACTAAAGAATTAAAAGAATCAGTGCATGCATATTATGAGAGGCTTATTCAAGTATTTAAACAGTACAGTGGTATGGAAAATATCACAGAGAAAGATATGGGACACTTTGAGTATAGGTTTGTGTATGGATTGAGACCAGAGATAAGTGCTATGATTCAGCAGCAATTGATTTGTTGGCAGAGTAAATCAGTTGACGAAATACTTCGTTATGCGAAGTATTGTGGAGATGACATAGAAATGAGACACAAGAAACTGAAAGAGAAATTAATGTTGGCTCAGATGAAAGCAGCAAAGAAAGGGGGATACTTGAGTATTGATTCACCAGATGATTTTCAGAATATTGGTCAGACTACTACTAGAATGAAAGGTGTAGTTTCAAATGGCAATACTGTGACGCAAATGATCCCGATGGGTCAAGGGAGAGGTAGAGGCAATTTCAGAGATAAAGAGGAATTGAAAAAGAAGTTTTCTTGTTATAATTGCAGAAAATTTGGACATTGGCGACGCGAGTGTAAGAGCCTATTAAATAATTCCGGACAGGGAGGAAATGGTGACCAAATGCAAATACAGAATCAAAGTTATCAGGTGCAGAATCAGGATTACCAAATGCAGCCGAATCAGACTCAGATGAATAGAGCACAGATGAATCAGATGCATAATCAAAGTCCACAAATGCAGGTAATAAATAGAGGACAGGGTTTACAAATACCACAAGCTCCTATGCCAAATCAGGATGTGAATGGTCAAGTGCAAAGATACAATGTGAATGTGGGTTCACATAACAATGGTCAAATGAATTCAAATATGCAGGTGGCTTCACAATACTTAATGCAGACGGAAGAGATTGATTCAGATACATCACAATGATGGTGCCTGAGGGAGCAGGAAGAGTGCGTTCTTGGTGTATCTCTAGAGGTAGATCAGTCAGGTCCCTATGTGGATGGCGAAGTTGATGGTAATGCCATTACATTCCTCGTAGATACTGGTGCTACTCGTTCCACTGTGAGAACTGTGGAAATTCCAAACCTACCCCTCCCGGGAGAAAGTATCCAAGTTGTCGGAGTCTCAAACCAACTGATTAAAACGCCAATAACAAGACCGATGAAAGTTCAAATTGGCAATTTTCAAGAATTACACAAATTTGTTGTGTGTGACACAAGTCCAGTTAATTTGCTAGGAAGGGACTTGTTGTGTAAGATGAACTGTTCCATCTATTGTACCCCAGATGGAATAGCATTTCATACAAAAGATGAAGACGTGATCTTCAAAATGCCAAGGCAGGGAACAGAAGTGAATGAGTTATATCCATTGCTTACAGCGAATGATTTGCCTGTTGAGTTGGGATAGATGGTGTTGACTGATGTGTGGGATTTTACAGGAAAAGATATCGGATTAATGAAAGGAGTTGCACCGATTCAAATAACAGTAAAGCCTGCTGCAGATTTTCCAAGAATACAACAGTATAAAATGAGCCCCGAGACAATTGCAGAAGTGTCACCTGTGATTAATATGTTGATTGAACAAGGAATACTAAAAGAAATCCTTGGAAGTCCATGCAATTCTCCTATAATGGGAATTCGCAAACCGAATGGTAAATATCGGATTGTACAGGACCTGAGAAAGGTGAACCAAATTGTTATACCTTGTTGTCCAATTGTACCAAACCCAGCTGTGATCCTATATCAAATCCCATGTGATGCAGAGTGATTTACAGTAATCGATCTGAGTCAAGCATTTTTCTCAATACCCTTACATCCGGATAGCCAATATTTGTTTGCATTCCGATTCAGAAAACGTGTTTTGGCATGGTGCTGAGTTCCTCAAGGGTACACAGAAGGCCCCTCAATCTTCAATCAGATATTGAAGAAATGTCTGGAGTAATTGGTAATGCCTAAAGACTCAGTTCTTGTCCAATATATCGATGACCTTTTGGTGGCATCGAAAACAAGAGAAGACTGTGTGACAGATACAATTGCTCTACTGAACCATTTGGCACTAGGTGGGCATAAAGTGTCACCAGCGAAATTACAATTCTGTAAGAAAGGAGTACTTTATCTAGGTCATGTCATTGAGAAAGGAATTCGGAAAGTCTCTCAAGATCGGATTAATGCTATTATGCAAATAAATCCGCCAAAAACACAGAAAGAAGTTCAGATGTTTTTGGGAATGGTTGGGTATTGCAGGCAGTGGATTATGAATTTCTCACTGATTGCCAAGCCATTACAGAGATTGACACACAAAGATGTAACAGATCCAATACATCTTGATGTGGAAGGCATGAAAGCATTTCTGGAGTTGCGAGACAGTCTATGTCGAGCACCAGCATTAGGAATGCCAGATTTTGACAAAGAGTTTGAATTGTTCTGCAATGAATGTGATGGTTGCGCACTGTCAGTTTTAACACAAACTCACGGAACAGCACGAAGGCCAGTAGCATATTTTTCTGCTGCATTAGGTCCAGTGACTGCAGCCTTACCAGGATGTCTAAAAGCAGTTGCTGCTACTTGTGTGAGTCTTGAGCAAAGTGAGTCAATTGTAATGGGACATACTTTAAAAGTGTATGTGCCACATTCAGTTGAGATTTTGTTAACTCGAACTCGTACACAGCATCTTACAAGTAGTCGGTTAACAAAATATGAACAAGTGATGTTGGGAGCTGAGAATATAACAATAGCAAGATGTACGACTTTGAATCCAGCTACATTATTACCAACACCAGGCTGTGAAGTGGTCATGGATGAAGTTGATCATGATTGTCTGGATGTGACTGAGTTGTGTATCAAACCAAGGCTTGATATCAAAGATTCTCCACTGACTGAATCTGATGTCGTATTGTTTGTAGATGGGTCATGTTTAAGAGATTCAGAAGGAAGCTTACGAGCTGCATATGTAATCTGCACAGTGGCAAATGTGATTGAAGCATCATGGTTGAAAGGAGTGAGGTCTGCTCAAGTGGCTGAATCGGTGGCTCTTACTAGAGCATGTTGTTTAGCGAGACAATTGAGAGTGACAATATATACTTCGAGGTGGTCCATGATTTTGGGAGGTTGTGGTCCCAACATGGATATTTGACCTCCTCGGGTTCATCAATTAGAAACGGAGAGTGTGTAATCCATCTACTGATGGCACTACAATTGCTGGCACAAATTGGGGTGGTGAAATGTTCAGCACATTGCTCTGGTTGTGAATATGTCACACTAGGCAATAGATATGCTGATGAGATTGCATGATTTTGTGCTTTAAATACATATGCAATTAACATGGACCAACAAATTGATCAAATTAGCCAAACAGAATGCAGGTTGCTGTTCTCATCTGTTGAAACATGGGATGAGGTGAGAGAATTACAGGAAGAAGCAAGTGATTCAGAGAAAAATGGGTGGATCAAATCAGGATGTACACGCAGATCAGATGATGAAGTGTGGATCTATACGAACGGAAGACCAGTAATGCCAGATAGTCTGTTATCACAGATGGCAAGGGTCTACCATAGTCCAACACACATAGGTAGAGATGCAATGATTCGATTATTTCGTTAAGCATGGTTTAACCCCAAATTCTGGGTTATTGCAGAAAGGCTCTGTCAAAGATGTGCAGTATGTCAGCAACAGAACTCAGGGAGAGAAACAGTGGTTAGCATGGGACGAATTGGAAAGGCTGCAGGTCCATTTACAAGGATGCAGATTGATTTTATTGAGATGCCTCCTTGCCAGGGACTAAAATATGTTCTTGTGATTGTTTGTCTGTTTTCTCGTTGGGTTGAAGCATACCCAACAAGACATAATGACAGCCTCAGTCTCTTTGTAATCAGATAGAGGAACTCATTTTAATAATGAAATAATTTGGATGATTTGTGCAGCATTACAAATTGAGCAGAAGTTGCACTGTGCCTACAGACCTGAGGCTTCAGGTGTCGTTGAGCAGATGAATGGCACAATGAAATCTAGATTGGATAAGGTTTGTGCATCCACGACACTAAAATGGCCTGATGCATTGCCATTGGTGTTGATGAGTCTAAGAAGTATCCCTGACAACAGAACAGGACTGTCCCCACATGAAATTGTGATGGGCAGGGCTATGAGACAGCCGACAGTCCCAGCAAACCAACTAATGAACATTATTGATGATTTGGTACTGGATTATTGCAAAGGATTGGCTGATGTGGTACGTTCTGTGTCTCACCAGGTTGGAGAAGTTGCAACAACAACACAGCAAGAACAAGGACATGATCTGTGTCCTGGGGACTGGATGCTTGTAAAGAAGCATGTAGGGAAGCCTTGCCTAGAACCACAATGACATGGTCCCTATCAAGTGATACATGTGACAACGACAGCTGTTAAGTGTGGAAGCTTACCAAATTGGATACATGCAAGCCACACCAGAAGAGTCCCAAGTTCACTTGAAAGTGAAGAGCTTGCTGAAGAAGAACAACGAGAACAAAACAGCGTTCCAAGGCGAGATGAAAGTCAAGTAGAGTGGGCACAAGATACTGGGATTAAAGAAAATGATGCTATGATTGTTACTGCTGAAAATGAAATAATCTCTGTGAACAGTAATAAAGATAAGAGAAAAAGAGATTCATCAAGAGAAAGGACTGAATCAATTGAAAGTGATATTGACAATGAGAATTGAAAAAGCACAAAAAAGGGAGACAAGTGGCCAATCGAGTAAAAATAATAAAATACGCCGTGAATACAAGGGTTCCAGAAACAGTAATTGAAATATCTAGCCAATCTGAACAAAGTGAAGCAGAAGAAAAAGAGCAAGTGAGAAGAACAAAGAGAATCAAAGTACCAAATAAGAAATATAGAGCACCTGAATGGACATACTTGGTGACTACTTCAACGAATGAGTGGGAAAAAGAATTTCTTGAATTTTGTTCACAAGGCAGTTGCTCATACAAGCCACCCTAGATGAACTGTTTTCCTTTTGAAAAGGGTGCAGAAAAAGAGAGAGGAGATTTATGAAATAAATGAATTTTGAAGAGTTCTGAAGCAAAAACCAAAAGCTGAACAAGAAGAGCTGAAGGAGAGCTGAAGGCTCTTAAAGGTGTGGGGTGCACAACCTAAAGCTAGTCTAGGAGAATTTAGCTTAGAAATTGTGATTACATTTTTGAATATTTTTCTTTTACTAATTTTTTTTTATATTTAGAATGGATTGAAGTAAATATGAGACTAGTAAACAGAATCAGGGCATGTGTAGGCAGAGATGTCTTAATGTTTGTCTTGCATGTGTTACGTTAACAATGTTTGTGTGGTTGGTATTAACATTTGTAGTACCATATGATATGTTTATTAATGCAGTAAATACTAATAATAATAATGAGCATGTAACAATTAATGCTAAAAGAGATCTGAAAGAAGATCCAGAAACTAATATTAAAGAATTAACAGGTAGTATTTTACATGTGGATAAATCAATTAATGATTTCTCATTAAATGTTTTCAATAAACTCTTGTACGAATATGTGGATACTACGGATGCAAGAGATTGTTATGTGTGCATGCAGTTACCTACGTCTGTGTCTGAAGGGGTGACTTACATCACCTACCTTTAACATATGGTATTTCATGTAGTGTATTAACCAGTTTGTTTTATGGTAAGGAGATGTTTCAGTATTTTTATTCCAACTTTGACTTAGTTTTTCCAGAAGTTCCTATTAGAAAGAATATGAATATAGTGTATAGTGTTAGGAATGCAGAGTACATGGGTGACATTTTTCATTCTACTAAAACAATAGACACAGTATATGCACATCGAAATAATCTAATTTGTAAGTTACATAGTGTACAGCTAGAATTCATTAATACCGTAGAAGATAGATGTAGAAGTTTTAAACAAAGAGCTGCAGAGCAGAAAAGTAGAGAACTGCCATGGGCGCATAAAGAAGGTAATTATAAACAGGGTGAGACTTATGTTGCAATGACTCTGGATTGGCCTCATAGAGGGAAGCTTTTGCTTACTAAGGCAGAAGGCTAATTATGATAATCATTTCGTTGATTCCAGTGAATGTGAACATACTTTTCTTATAACAGGGGGTTGGGGATTAAGAGGTGGTACTGATCCTGTATTCCCTGGGATTTATTATGTGTGCAGTAAAAATACCTACTACAGGTTGCCACCACTTTGGTATGGGTGTTGTTATGTGGGTATAGTTTTTCCAAAAATTTACCATGTTGGTAAAAAACATGGAACCAATGAAAAAGGACTAACACAGAATAAAAGAGGTTTGAGTGCTGCAGAAATTGTGGGAGATATTTTTGGAGCATTGATACCTTCAGTTGGGGTGATTCTAAATTCAAAAAAGATTAGAACATTGAATATAGTGGTTGATCGTTTATCAACGGATACTGCTGGTGGGTTTTTGATGGTTGATACTGTAATGGTTGCTAAGGGGACCATGGTTTTACAAAATCGACTTGCCCTAGACGTATTATTGGCAAAAGAGGGCGGAGTCTGTAGTATGCTGAAAATTCAACAATGTTGCACTTATATTCCTGATAAAAGTAGAGATCTGGAAGGATATATCAGCAACATTACTCATTTACATGATGATTTGGCAAAACTGAAGTTTGACGGTGCTTGGGAGAAACTGAGTAAGGGTTTCCCTTCTATAGGCAATTGGTTTACAACATTTACTAATAGCTTAATAGGAAGAATACTAACACCAATAGTTGCTGTTGCTACTGGCACACTAATGGTATTTTTGCTTTATAACTGCTGCAAGAATAAAACAAAAGATGCAAAACGGAGAGCGAGAAAAAGGAAAGAGAAGAAATAGAAATGGAGGATCGAAAGGGTGCTTATTATAATATGATGAAAAATTTAGAGGGTGTTAAAATAAAACAGATGCGAACAATGGACACTGCATTCTGAATTGTTATCAGATAGTAATCTGATAAGGGTTGTTGTGGTGGTTTGGAATGCCATCAGATGGGGGATTGATTGAGCACGATTTTTGTAAATATAAACTGCTCAATGAAATCCACCTAAATGCATGCTTTTTAATAAAAATGTGCGGGATTATTAACAATAACACGAGAGTGTACAACACGTGAAATGTGAACAAGGCACAAAAGTAGTTTTTCTTAGTTGAACAATGACGAAAATTATGCTAACTGAATGTTATTCTGTCTTCCTAACTGCAGAAAAATAAACGACAAAGAAATCTGCTTTTATTCTTTGTGAAAGTAGTGTAGGTTTTAGAAATAATTCTCTCTTTTGCTAAAATAAATGTAGGCCTTAAGAAATGTTAAGGGATGTGCTTCGGTGCTCCTGTACTCTTGTCCCTCAAAGTGTAACAAGTGTTTTCTTAGAGTTTTCTTTGTACTCCAAATGTTTCAAATGCTTCCTTAGAGTGCAGATTTTTAGCCTATTCCTGAATAAAATTTTAGATTTCTTTCCTGTCTAGGCGAGGATTATAGATGGTGAATGTAACTGTTATAATATTCTAGATACATTTGTAACCAGGTTCTTTTCCTCTTCCTCACTTGGAAGTTGTATGATTTTTAGACAAAGAGTGTTTAGAAATATTACTTAGGTCATTGTCAGGAGACAGCCACACCATCGAGATTAGCCAATGAAAATGTTTGTAGAGAGTAGAGAAAGCAACATTTTAACCTGAAGAAAGGAAGTAGCGTACTATAAAGATTCCTGTGGGAAAACGGTCCTCGGCTCGTTCACAGAATGGTGACCTGTCCTGCGTTCGTATGCTGCATGCCGTGCTGATTCTTGATTCTCTGGCTGGCAGATCCTGCTCTTCCTTAAGAGACTTTCCTGGAGACTTTGCACATCATTGGCTGGTGGTGCTGCCTTCGCTATAGCCTAACGGCTGTGGGGTTAGCCTTCCGGACTAATTGCACATTGTGCATTAGTATTTCATCTTGTAAGTGAGCTGTTATTTTACTGATGTTTCTCTCCCTCTCACTCCTCTATACCTGATATTAAGATGTTTATTGAATGATCTTTGATGATTATTGTGAATCTATGCTGTATTATATGAATCATTTTATGACATTCTAGTTGTATCGTATTTGTGATTGACCATTCATATTATGAAATAACAAGAAAAACTAATAGAAAAGAATAGTGTTTGTCTTTATTACGGTGTTATTAAGTCATTTGGATATATTTACAATGACCAATGTTTAGCATATTTCTTCATTGTAGGTCCTCGTGGAGAAATTGCATTCTGTCTTACATTATTTAGTTCCTTTTAGCTTTACCAAAGATTCGTCGGAGGACCTTTGATATTGCTAACTGTGTGACAATGACTTATGGTTCCATCATTAGAGATACGCTTTTGGTTATGGTATAGTGGTTGGTGTGGATAGATAACTAACAAAAATCCCCCAACGCTTCCGCTGCATCAGGTTTTGGTAATTGCATCGGATGGTTAGTTTAGACTAAAATACTATGTAATGAAGAGACGGAATTTAGAGACAGGACACATTTAAACAGTCTATGATATATGTGAGTTCGTAATTTATGTGCGTTGAGGTTTGTTGAATCTCAATGGAATTGACGGGTCCGTCGTTGGCCTGAAATCCCGGGATAAGCCTATGGGCTGTCTTAGTGTGGCATACACTAAGCTTTATGTGTGTTGTGTGCTGTTGATGTGGTACTAGGCGGTCGTCGAACTGAAAGTTACTGCACAGGGAACTTTGTTGAATGAAGTAGTGGAGGTTTATTTGGGTCACTTCAGAAAGAGCAACTGGGGAAGTCCTGAGAATTTTCCGCTTGTGAGAGAGCATAATCGCGCTGGTCGAGGTTATGCTGGAGTGAAAAGATTTTAGAGTACATGAGAATACTATCGTATTTCTTTTAGTGGAGCAGGCAAGCTGTGTTTATGTAGTTCGTAATTGTTCGTTGAAGACTTCAAAGACATTGACGCTGATTTTGTAAAGGGAGGTTCAGTAGAAGGAGTGATACTGACGTAACACAAAGCCACGCTTGTATTGGTCAGTGGTGAGTATATGTCACTAAAAGTGCCGCGCTGCTATAGGATAGTTGGTGTGAGTCGCGCTGAGATTGGACAGCGTAAAATAACTTTGATTGTAAGCAGAGAAACATAACATGGAAGGGAGTTTGTAGATTTATTTACTAATACGAACTTTACAGAGCTAAAAAGAAAATCATGAAGATAATTAAAATGTTGAAGACTTTGTTTAGCAAGGATCAACCAATACAAATCAGAGAAGGAATTCCGATGCCTCCTGAAGGAACGCCTGCAGCATTCATGGCGTTAGAAAGGGGTTATCATACTTGTACATGGTTAGAAAATTGGATGAAATCTACAGAGAATTATGCTAATTTAGCGTTTCCAGAAAATGGTACCTTTAATACCAGGATTCTAGAGAATTTGAGATTTCGAAAGAATAGTTTGAGTCCAAACCCAAGACCAATGCAGTATGAGGCTTTGGAAGACTGGGAATATGAAGCATACAAGAGAGAGAGAGACAACACCAAAATAAATACAAGAATACAGTGAGTAGGTATTCTGAAGCGAAATCGGATGCTCGTAAGAAAATGTGGAGGAAGGATGTTGTTGAAGGTACTAAAATGTTTCCAGTTAGAGAAGTTGAGACAAGTGAAGGGGGAAAATACAAAGAGAAAAAGAATAATACAGAACAACAAGAGAAAAATACAGAAAATACAGACTTAGCGGATACAGATGAGATTGATGAGGATTTCCTGAATGAATTATTAATGAACAGACCTCTACCATATCAAGAGGAACAGATAACTACAAATACGAGTGCAAGTGCTTCAAGCATTTCACCAAGTGCTCCTTTAATTCAGCTGGAAGAGCATATAAAAAGAACGCCTGAAATTGTGAGTCAGATTCAAAATGTAAATAGAGAAGAAGTAGTAAGAATTAAACCGATAACGAATCCAGACGTTTTGTCAGTACCAGTGACAATTGGTCCCATAGTTCCGATGTATAGTGAGCAAGGACTTACTCGAGTACATCCTTTAACAGTTCCAGGAAAAGGTCATGAATATTATCACATAGACAATAGAGAGATAGTAAGAACAAATGAAAATAGTAGTACGAATGTGGGTGTAGCCACAGAACAAGTGGAACAATTGATTGATGTTTCAGAGAAGAATGAGACACCAAAACGAGTTATATATCTTGACCCTGAGAGATTGAAACAAGTAGAAAGGAGAATGAAAACTCAGACACCTAATAGGTCAAGGAGTGATATGAGTGAAAATGTACAAAGATCTTTAGGGCCATCATCCTAAGAATTGGATGATTGGATTCGAGAAATAACTCCTGGTTGTAGTGGTCAAAATGATAATGCATACATAGATGTGAATAAATTGAAAGGAGATTTGGAGGAAATGATTGAAGGTATAATTAGTCCAGAACGATTGAGTAAATATCAAGAAGATGAGTTGTTATTCTTGTATAAAAATATTATGAGAAAAGGGAGAAGCTTGCATGAGACGTTTGCTGAAGTTGCACAGATGTATGGAGTTGACATTGAGAAGTCTAAAGCTTTACAAAAGACATATAGGTTGGATTTCACAGACAAGGACTTAGAGAATCTGAATGTATCAGGGAGACGATTGCAGATTAAAGAATTGATTTCCACATTAAGAAGTTGGGGAGAGTTAGACAGATGGAAAGGAAGATGGGCAAAAAAGAAGAATGAAACGAGTGTGTCAACAAAACTGCTTTGCCATTGTATCCTGTAAAAGAAGCAGAAAAAGAGTCAGTACCAGAGGATGTGGTTACAGTATACCCAATGAGAGAGGTACCAGGAGGTGGGTTTGTGCACGTTCCTTGGCCAAGACAGGACATATTATCATTTACGAATGATTTCCCCAGGTTGAGGGAAAAACCTGTTGAGTGGTACCGACAAGTGGAAAGATTTGTGAAGGTTTCAAAAGTCTTGTGGGTTGATTTGGAAGGTCTTTTTGATATTGTAGTCCCAACAGATTTGTGGATCGAGTGTAAAATTGCTGTATATTGACTGAAAAAAGAGTACCCAAGAGATCCAAAAACAGGAGCACCCTCGGAAGAGGTCATGAAGAAATATAATCAGGTCATTACGTATTTGAAAGGGAAGATTTCTCCAAAAGAAACAGATTGGGTGAAAATAGACAGAACTACTAAAGAATTAAAAGAATCAGTGCATGCATATTATGAGAGGCTTCTTCAAGTATTTAAACAGTACAGTGGTATAGAAAATATCACAGAGAAAGATATGGGACACTTTATGTATAGGTTTGTGTATGGATTGAGACCAGAGATAAGTGCTATGATTCAGCAGCATTTGATTTGCTGGCAGAGTAAATCAGTTGACGAAATACTTCGTTATGCGAAGTATTGTGGAGATGACATAGAAATGAGACACAAGAAACTGAAAGAGAAATTAATGTTGGCTCAGATGAAAGCAGCAAAGAAAGGGGGATACTTGAGTATTGATTCACCAGATGATTTTCAGAATATTGGTCAGACTACTACTAGAATGAAAGGTGTAGTTTCAAATGGCAATACTGTGACGCAAATGATCCCGATGGGTCAAGGGAGAGGTAGAGGCAATTTCAGAGATAAAGAGGAATTGAAAAGAAGTTTTCTTGTTATAATTGCAGAAAATTTGGACATTGGCGACGCGAGTGTAAGAGCCTATTAAATAATTCCGGACAGGGAGGAAATGGTGACCAAATGCAAATACAGAATCAAATTTATCAGGTGCAGAATCAGGATTACCAAATGCAGCCGAATCAGACTCAGATGAATAGAGCACAGATGAATCAGATGCATAATCAAAGTCCACAAATGCAGGTAATAAATAGAGGACAGGGTTTACAAATTCCACAAGCTCCTATGCCAAATCAGGATGTGAATGGTCAAGTGCAAAGATACAATGCGAATGTGGGTTCACATAACAATGGTCAAATGAATTCAAATATGCAGGTGGCTTCACAATACTTAATGCAGACGGAAGAGATTGATTCAGATACATCACAATGATGGTGCCTGAGGGAGGAGGAAGAGTGCGTTCTTAGTGTATCTCTAGAGGTAGATCAGTCAGGTCCCTATGTGGATGGCGAAGTTGATGGTAATGCCATTATATTCCTCGTAGATACTGGTGCTACTCATTCCACTGTGAGAACTGTGGAAATCCCAAACCTACCCCTCCCGGGAGAAAGTATCCAAGTTTCGGAGTCTCAAACCAACTGATTAAAACGCCAATAACAAGACCGATGAAAGTTCAAATTGGCAATTTTCAAGAATTACACAAATTTGTTGTGTGTGACACAAGTCCAGTTAATTTGCTAGGAAGGGACTTGTTGTGTAAGATGAACTGTTCCATCTATTGTACCCCAGATGGAATAGCATTTCATACAAAAGATGAAGATGTGATCTTCAAAATGTCAAGGCAGGGAACAGAAGTGAATGAGTTATATCCATTGCTTATAGCGAATGATTTGCCTGTTGAGTTGGGATAGATGGTGTTGACTGATGTGCGGGATTTTACAGGAAAAGATATCGGATTAATGAAAGGAGTTGCACCGATCCAAATAACAGTATATGCAAGAGCTGCAGAGCAGAAAAGTAGAGAACTGCCATGGGCGCATAAAGAAGGTAATTATAAACAGGGTGAGACTTATGTTGCAATGACTCTGGATTGGCCTCATAGAGGGAAGCTTTGCTTACTAAGGCAGAAGGCTAATTATGATAATCATTTCGTTGATTCCAGTGAATGTGAACATACTTTTCTTATAACAGGGGGTTGGGGATTAAGAGGTGGTACTGATCCTGTATTCCCTGGGGTTTATTATGTGTGCAGTAAAAATACCTACTACAGGTTGCCACCACTTTGGTATGGGTGTTGTTATGTGGGTATAGTTTTTCCAAAAATTTACCATGTTGGTAAAAAACATGGAACCAATGAAAAAGGATTACACAGAATAAAAGGGGTTTGAGTGCTGCAGAAATTGTGGGAGATATTTTTGGAGCATTGATACCTTCAGTTGGGGTGATTCTAAATTCACAAAATGAATACAGTGAATATGATACAGTGATGCAGATTTTCCAAGAATACAACAGTATAAAATGAGCCCCGAGACAATTGCAGAAGTGTCACCTGTGATTGATATGTTGATTGAACAAGGAATACTAAAAGAAATCCTTGGAAGTCCATGCAATTCACCTATAATAGGAATTCGCAAACCGAATGGGAAATATAGGATTGTACAGGACCTGAGAAAGGTGAACCAAATTGTTATACCTTGTTGTCCAATTGTACCAAACCCAGCTGTGATCCTATATCAAATCCCATGTGATGCAGAGTGATTTACAGTAATCGATCCTAGTCAAGCATTTTTCTCGATACCCTTACATCCGGATAGCCAATATTTGTTTGCATTCCGGTTCGGAAAACGTGTTTTGGCATGGTGCTGAGTTCCTCAAGGGTACACAGAAGGCCCCTCAATCTTCAATCAGATATTGAAGAAATGTCTGGAGTCATTGGTAATGCCTAAAGACTCAGTTCTTGTCCAATATATCGATGACCTTTTGGTGGCATCGAAAACAAGAGAAGACTGTGTGACAGGTACAATTACTCTACTGAACCATTTGGCACTAGGTGGGCATAAAGTGTCACCAGCGAAATTACAATTCTGTAAGAAAGGAGTACTTTTTCTCGGTCATGTCATTGAGAAAGGAATTCGGAAAGTCTCTCAAGATCGGATTAATGCTATTATGCAAATGAATCCGCCAAAAACACAGAAAGAAGTTCAGATGTTTTTGGGAATGGTTGGGTATTGCAGGCAGTGGATTATGAATTTCTCACTGATTGCCAAGCCATTACAGAGATTGACACACAAAGATGTAACAGATCCAATACATCTTGATGTGGAAGGCATGAAAGCATTTCTGGAGTTGCGAGACAGTCTATGTCGAGCACCAGCATTAGGAATGCCAGATTTTGACAAAGAGTTTGAATTGTTCTGCAATGAATGTGATGGTTGCGCACTGTCAGTTTTAACACAAACTCACGGAACAGCACGAAGGCCAGTGGCATATTTTTCTGCTGCATTAGGTCCAGTGGCTGCAGCATTACCAGGATGTCTAAAAGCAGTTGCTGCTACTTGTGTGAGTCTTGAGCAAAGTGAGTCAATTGTAATGGGACATTCTTTAAAAGTGTATGTGCCACATTCAGTTGAGATTTTGTTAACTCGAACTCGTACACAGCATCTTACAAGTAGTCGGTTAACAAAATATGAACAAGTGATATTGGGAGCTGAGAATATAACAATAGCAAGATGTACGACTTTGAATCCAGCTACATTATTACCAACACCAGGCTGTGAAGTGGTCATGGATGAAGTTGATCATGATTGTCTGGATGTGACTGAGTTGTGTATCAAACCAAGGCTTGATATCAAAGATTCTCCACTGACTGAATCTGATGTCGTATTGTTTGTAGATGGGTCATGTTTAAGAGATTCAGAAGGAAGCTTACGAGCTGCATATGTAATCTGCACAGTGGCAAATGTGATTGAAGCATCATGGTTGAAAGGAGTGAGTTCTGCTCAAGTGGCTGAATCGGTGGCTCTTACTAGAGCATGTTGTTTAGCAAGACAATTGAGAGTGACAATATATACTTCGAGGTGGTCCATGATTTTGGGAGGTTGTGGTCCCAACGTGGATATTTGACCTCTTCGGGTTCACCAATTAGAAACGGAGAGTGTGTAAAAGATCTACTGATGGCACTACAATTGCTGGCACAAATTGGGGTGGTGAAATGTTCAGCACATTGCTCTGGTTGTGAATATGTCACACTAGGCAATAGATATGCTGATGAGATTGCATGATTTTGTGCTTTAAATACATATGCAATTAACATGGACCAACAAATTGATCAAACTGGCCAAACAGAATGCAGGTTGATGTTCTCATCTGTTGAAACATGGGATGAGGTGAGAAAATTACAGGAAGAAGCAAGTGATTCAGAGAAAAATGGGTGGATCAAATCAGGATGTACACGCGGATCAGATGATGAAGTGTGGATCTATATGAACGGAAGACCAGTAATGCCAGATAGTCTGTTATCACAGATGGCAAGGGTCTACCATGGTCCAACACACATAGGTAGAGATGCAATGATTCGATTATTTCGTTAAGCATGGTTTAACCCCAAATTCTGGGTTATTGCAGAAAGGCTCTGTCAAAGATGTGCAGTATGTCAGCAACAGAATGCAGGGAGAGAAACAGTGGTTAGCATGGGACGAATTGGAAAGGCTGCAGGTCCATTTACAAGGATGCAGATTGATTTTATTGAGATGCCTCCTTGCCAGGGACTAAAATATGTTCTTGTGATTGTTTGTCTGTTTTCTCGTTGGGTTGAAGCATACCCAACAAGACATAATGACAGCCTCAGTCTCTTTGTAATCAGATAGAGGAACTCATTTTAATAATGAAATAATTTGGATGATTTGTGCAGCATTACAAATTGAGCAGAAGTTGCACTGTGCCTACAGACCTGAGGCTTCAGGTGTCATTGAGCAGATGAATGGCACAATAAAATCTAGATTGGCTAAGGTTTGTGCATCCACGACACTAAAATGGCCTGATGCATTGCCAGTGGTGTTGATGAGTCTAAGAAGTATCCCTGACAAAAGAACAGGACTGTCCCCACATGAAATTGTGATGGGCAGGGCTATGAGGCAGCCGACAGTCCCATCAAACCAACTAATGAACATTACTGATGATTTGGTACTGGATTATTGCAAAGGATTGGCTGATGTGGTACGTTCTGTGTCTCACCAGGTTGGAGAAGTTGCAACAACAACACAGCTAGAACAAGGACATGATCTGTGTCCTGGGGACTGGGTGCTTGTGAAGAAGCACATAGGGAAGTCTTGCCTAGAACCAC
This sequence comes from Calotriton arnoldi, assembly GCA_963921515.1. Classification (NCBI taxonomy): domain Eukaryota; kingdom Metazoa; phylum Chordata; class Amphibia; order Caudata; family Salamandridae; genus Calotriton; species Calotriton arnoldi. The sequence continues at coordinate 1,199,467 of CAWUFW010003453.1, forward strand.
AATGGCATAGTCCCTATCAAGTGATACATGTGACAACGACAGCTGTTAAGTGTGGAAGCTTGCCAAATTGGATACATGCAAGCCACACCAGAAGAGTCCCAAGTTCACTTGAAAGTGAAGAGCTTGCTGAAGAAGAACGACGAGAACAAACCAGCGTTCCAAGGCGAGATGAAAGTCAAGTAGAGTGGGCACAAGATACTGAGATTAAAGAAAATGATGCTATGATTGTTACTGCTGAAAATGAAATAATCTCTGTGAACAGTAATAAAGATAAGAGAAAAAGAGATTGATCAAGAGAAAGGACTGAATCAATTGAAAGTGATATTGACAATGAGAATGGAAAAAGCACAAAAAAGGGAGACAAGTGGCCAATCGAGTAAAAATAATAAAATACTCTGTGAATACAAGGGTTCCAGAAACAGTAATTGAAATATCTAGCCAATCTGAACAAAGTGAAGCAGAAGAAAAAAGAGCAAGTGAGAAGAACAAAGAGAATCAAAGTACCAAATAAGAAATATAGAGCACCTGAATGGA